>OZ012741.1:404580601-405180601 GCA_963859935.3 Lathyrus sativus | reverse complement strand
ACACAATCAACAGAAATAAACGAGTGGGTCGCACTTGTATCAATGATAGAAATCAAAGGAGTGTTATGAATGTAACAAGTACCTCTGACCAAACGATCCTTACTGGTAGGCTGAGCCCCCACCAATGCAAATACCTTCCCACCGGTCTACGACTTCTTAGGCTTCTGACAATGGGTTCTAATGTTACCATGTTCACCATAGTTGTAACAGGTAGGTATATTAGTCCTACAATCTGCCACAACATGACCTGGTTTTTTGCATTTGAAACATTTCTTCACCTCCTTCTGACATTCATTAGCATGGTGACCCACGCCACCACATTTGAAACAGTTGATAGGGTTGGAATAATTTCCTCCCCCACTTGCCTTCTTAGCAACAACAATTTTCTACTTCCCTTTATTGTTCGGAGCATTGTATGGTGTACTCTCGTGTCTCTGCTTACCCCTTTTGTTACTCAGGGCCTTGTAGTGAGTAATCTGAGCCCTGTTATCTTCATCATAAATTTGACACATGTTCACAAACTCAAGGAAGTATCTAATTTCTAATAATTTATACCTTGTTTGATCTCGGGACGCAGCCCGTTCTCAAACCTGATACACTTAGAACTCATAGCAGCATCAGTATTGTAATGGGGGAAATACATCACCAGTTCCTCGAACCTGGCCATATATTCTGCAACGGTCTAGTTTTCAAGCTTCAATTCTAGGAACTCAATATCTTTCTTGCCACATACATCTTCTGGAAAATACCGCTCTAGAAACTCAACCCTAAACACCGTCCAAGTAATGAAACTACATGCAGCCTCTAACCTCTGACAGGTGTTACCCCACCAATATTCAACTTCCTCAGTCAACATATGAGTGTCAAACTGCACCTTCTGAGTTTTAGTGCATCCCATGACTCTGAAGATCTTCTCAATATCCTTCAGCCACTTCCGCGCTGCATCTTGTTCGTGCCTTCCCTTAAACTTAAGTGGCTTGTTGCTCTAGAAATTTTCCAAATTGCATAACTCAACATCCCCAACATTCTGAGTGGTATTACCTATGAGTGGGAAAGGGTTGTGCAGGAAATTTGACCTTCAACCAACTCGGTATTCTGGTATTCTCTTCAGATCAGACTTATAAACCTCTTCAGTCAGCAGTGCAGCAGTTGTTCATAATTTGTGGAAGCTATGATCCCTTGTCTGTTGCATTAGCATTTTGCATCGCATATCAGAAGCATATCTGTGTCATTTTGCATATCATTCTTCAGCCGGCCAGAACTCTCACCATGCCTTTATCTTTGATCAGCCAGTTGATTCCCAGTGCTCGTTCTGAACAAGTGATGACTGTTAGAAAACGGCAAAGTGTTTGAAGCATAATCAAGCACTGTTAAGAAGTGAGATCAAGTTGAAAGCTATTGGTAGCTATGTCAGGAAAAGACCTCCAGAATGTTGATACCTCACCAGGTTTTGCTATGATGACCAACCCTCTGTATGGTTCTCTGCCCAATGAAGACTCTCTGCAAGTGAACAACCTCACTCAAGCTTAGCATGTGCAGCCCTCTGTTGAAGACCAAAGCTTACATGAACAGTTTGTTGTCCGAAGTGAATGTCCCTCTTCTCCTAATACTAAAGATTGTCATGATGTTGCTTTATCTATGTTAAATTCCAAAAGATAGTTCCCAACGATGAAGACTAAGGACCCGAGAGCTCTTGAGTATGCTAAAAGGTTTCATGTGTTGGTACCCGGCCTAGTATTACCTCCAAATTTCAAAGCACTGAGGTATGAGAAGTATAAGGGAGATAGTTGCCCGAGGCAACATTTGGTGATATTTTGCAGAAGAATGACCCCATTTATGCACAATGATAAGCTTATGATTCACTGTTTCTAGGACAGTCTAAGTGGGCATCTTTGAGTTAGTACATGCAGTTAGGGAGTAGTCAGATTCGGTCATGGTTGTACTTAGCCAAAAAATTTCTGAAGCAGTATGAATATAATCTGGACATTTCTCCCATTCGCATGCAGTTTCAAAGCCTATCTCATAATGGCAATAAACCCTTCAAAAGGTATGCTCAGAGGTGGAGAGAATTGGCTTTCAAAGTGCAACCACCGCTTTTAGACCAAGAGTTAGCAAATACGTTCATAGACTCCTTACATAGCCCATACTTTGAAAGGATGATTAGAATTACACCAAACTTCTCTGACCTGGTGATAGCAGGAGAACGCATTGAGAGTGGCATAAATAGTGGAAAAATTCAGGATGTCTCAAGAGGTCAGGCCAATGAAATTGAATCCCTCGGTAACTCCCAAGAGGGAGAAGAAAATGTAATCAACACAGTCATGGTAGATGTTGAATATTCTCAGGGTGAACCGGTGAAATCTTTTGGTTCTTCATCTTCTCAATAATCATTACCTCAAGAGTCACGTCATCCTTATGGATAGACAACCGTGCCTAGGGCACTACATCAAAAACCCTGGGTCGCTCCTCATGCAAATCAACAAGCCCATGGCCGAGGTTATCAGAATCAGCGCCAGAATCAGAGTAGGCCTCGCAGCAACTTGGAAAGAAGGATTGCTCCTCTTCATCCAGTCCATATGTCGTACAGTCAGCTTCTGCCACACCTGATTCAAAACTCATTGGTGGAGTCCAAGACTCTTAAGCCTGTTCCAGAACCTTACCCTCCTGGGTACAATCCCCATGTTCAGTGTGGATATCATCGAGGATCCATGGGACACGCAACCGAAGATTGCAAAGCCTTCCAAGAAAAAGTGCAACAGTTGATTGACAAAGGGTACATTTCCTTTCCAGAAGGAAGTTTGATTGTCCATGTCAATCTCTCAGCTGTCTAAGCTCGAAGATTTCAAGGGTCATCTCCAAAAGCCAGTGATCAAGACATGCAGACGTCCTCAACAGTGGAAGACCTTGGGCCCTTTATCATTTGCATTTGTAGTTTCTTTCCTGTTAATTGCTACTTGTTTTTAAACATTGTTGTTTTGAATGGTAATATTAATGAAGTGATTATGCATTTTCTGAATTAATCATGTCGCATTCGCTCATTTTTCTCATTTATTGCAAAGCACAGACACATACACCTCTTATCCACTTCACTTTATCGCTGTTGTTTAGAAAAGATTGGAGGGAGGATGACGAAAACTGAATGCTCATAATTGTTGATCGTATGCTTCCAGATAAAATCCAGCTGATGATGTACATGCATTGTTTCAAATCCCCTAAACACCAGAGAGATAAGGAGTTAGTCCCTAGTTAACCACTTCGAGCCTAGAAGTAGGAGCTTCTTTCGGACTCTCAAACCCTCACATCATAACCTGGGAAGGGTAGTTGTTAGTTAATTTGACCGAGCGTTCAAATTTTATAGAGGAGTGTCCCCATTCGAGGACCAATCACATTGTACTACAATAGTTAAGCCTCACCAATCAGGAGTGAGACAGTCACAACCCTTTCGGAGAAATCAAGACAGTCAGTGTCACACGGCTTGTTTTAAAAAAAGAGAAAAGAAAAAGCCTGCTAAGTCGAAAAACTTGAAAGCAAAAGACCTAGGCAAAAAAATTGGGGCATCCCGCTGGACTTCAAAATAAAAGAATCAGTCCAGCCAAAAATTAGGGAATAAAAGAATAAAAAGAAAGGATTTTAGAATAAAAATCCTCAAACAAGAACAAAGTCGTGTGACTACAAACACAGAAGAAAAAAGGGGTAACTGTCACCCCGAAAACCTTGCGGGTTCCTTAACCATCACTCCTACCATTCGACAAACCTTTTGAAGGTGAGCGCTTGTGCCAAGTCAACTGAACGGATAAGGGGTGGGTACAAATCAAACTTTGAGCCTTTCATCCCTTGTTTCAATAACCATAAACCATACCACGATTCAACCCTTAAAAGACCTAATTGAGGCAGGGTTTATTCTGAAAGCATACTATCACAAGGTTGTGTAAACTGACTCCTCACATATTTGCTACTCATCAACATTGGTGTCATTATCCTTGTTATATCTTTCACACCAATCAAGTTAGCACAATGTTTGGACTAAATGGTCCATTCGTCTCACTATCACGACACTTAATAAATGACATTTCTTCTAAAATCTGCATGAGCATCGCATTAAAATTACCATTCGTGAACAAACAATTTTTAATTGCAGATCAATAGTTAACATGGAGGAAATTCCAACATGGAGAAATCAAGCAGGACTAGATCATTCAGCAATCTGAATTTGGGGCATTGGCATATGAAGAGTTTGGAATCAGTCAGTCTGAGACAAATCCCCAAGCATCGGTTGATTATAGGGCAAATCATTCAAGAAGCGGTTGATCAGAAGTGAATCATCTTGAGACTCTACCAGTCAGGGGGCAGGTCACCTAGAGATTTTGTTGATTTGAGGGAAGATCCTCCAGTATTCAGTCAGGACAAGTTAAGTCGCTTCAACGCTCATTCAGGGGGAAGCTACTTCAAGAGTACATTGAAGCCAACCACTATGAGAGTCGGTCAATTAAGGATGAATCCTTTCATGGTACAAATTTTGGGGCAAGCCATCTCAAGGTCGTCTCATGGCAAGCTACTTTCTTTTCAGGGTGAACTTTCCCAAGGATCAGACAGGGGAAATTTGAACTACACTGGGGTAAGTCATTTGAGCAAGTTCATTTTCGTCAGCAAGAGTTGGGTGTCGGGGAATCGTGTCATCACCCCATCCAATAACCTTAACCTTCTGAAAAGGCCTTTCTGTCATTGGGTTTCATCCTCCACAAGCTGTTACTTGTTAGAACATTGTAACCGAAATCACTTCCAAAGTCCAGCTCTCGTCTGGCAATCCTTCAAACCAGTTCTCGTCTGGTCAACCCTTCATCAAACACTTCCAAAGTCCAGTTCTCGTCTGGAAAACCTTCAAACCAGTTCTCGTCTGGTCAACCCTTCATTAAATACTAGTCCCCGTCTGGTATATGTCAGCTTTTAAAACCGGTTCCCGTATGGTCACCCATTCTTTAGCTTACTGTTTAACCAGTCCTCTTCTAGAAAACACAGTTTCAAAGTCTAGTTCTCGTATGGCAAACCACAAAATCATTTCCCGTCTGATACCAAACCAGAAGTTAGTTCCTGCCTAACAACTTAACCTTTCGTCATCAGTTCTCGCCCGGTGATCTACCTTTTGAATACCAGTCCTCGTCTGGTAGTTCCCCTTTAAAATCCACTTTTGTTGGTAACAAAAAAACCCAATCACCATAAATCTGGTCCCATCCCTAAACCAGAAGCCCAACTGTACTCCCATTGGATCCCATGCTATCACATTCCCTGACACGAGGCTCGATTGATCTCACTTCTCCATAGTAGAGATTTTGTATCCCCACATGGTGATAATGTCGTCGAATCGAAAGTATCTCGCCAACAATAATGTGCATCTATCCCCAGCAGGTAAATTTGGGATTACTCCCCAGTAGTGGGGAAAGTTCAGTGTTGTTCCCCATTGAGTCTATGTCATTGACTCGGTTCCCCAAGCAGAGATTAATGTTGATTCCCTCGACGAGTATATCAGAAGTGGTAGACATCCGCAGCAGAGTCTAATGGTCATTGGTTTTCTTCGAGGTAAGATATTTGGAATAACTTCCTGATGGATGTTATTCTCAATTCCCAGCAGGGTAGATTTGTCCCCAGGAGAGTTCTATTTCAGAAGGTCGTTCAGGGCATTTTCCCCAGCACGAGTTTGTTCTTCGTTTATTTCGGCACCTTTTTGTCGTGGTGTTCCTTTGCATTTTCATTTTGCATAGCATCCTCCCAAACGCGTAGCATTTCCATTTTGTATGGAGCATTACACCATATTCAAACATATGCATGTGAAGCATAAGCCAGGTTGTTACCTTGTGTTACCAGACATCTCTCCACCAGATACCGACATAGTTTGTGAGCCTTTGTGGTACCATACCCCAACAAAAATCATCGGTGGATGTTTTCATTTTGTTTTGCTCCCCAACAGAGTTCGCTTCTTTAAGTTTCTCTTTCCCGACGGAGTTTCCTTTTTCAGGTTGTAAATCGGTTGATTCTACTTCCTGCTCATCCCAATTGTTGTTCCGACTTCGTGTCGAGACTGTCTAATTTTCAGTAGCAGTTTTTGTTCCGACTTCGTGTCGAGGCTATCTAATTTCGGTTAGCAATTTTTGTTCCGACTTCGTGTTGAGGCTGTCTAACTTGTGTTTAGCAGTTTTGGTTTCGACTTTGTGTCGAGGTTTTCTAACCTTTGGGTAGTAGTTGGTTTCTCATAACTTTCAGATGCATTTCCCTGGTGATCTTGACTTTCGACTGGCAAACTTCACTCTGTATGTCCGTTGTGTGCAAATTGATGGGTTCTTTTGTATTCAATCACCTTTTACCTTGAACGTTTGAAAACAGTTGCTTTTCATCCCTTCAGGTCCAAGTTGATTGAATAGGGGCAGCTGTTGCACCACAAAACTTGCCCACCCTTTTTCTAACTTTGACTGAATTTTGCTTTGCATTCATCTGCATATCATCTAGGTCGATCATTTCTCGCATATTGTTCATGTTATCAGCCATAATGGATTTATCAGGATTACAACCGCTTTGTTCGCATTTTTTAGACAATTTAAAACCAGTTCAAGTGATGAGTTCCATGTCGAAATTGAGCGAAAGTTTGTTCTCTTCCTGGTGGTTCAGTTCATGCTGATAATTTTGGTGCATTTCGGTGTTCGCCCTTTTTGTTTGTTTTATTTCGTGGCATTTTGTGATTTACTTTTGCTTTAATTTCTTTTTTTTTTATAGTTTTAGAATTATTTGTTTTCAATTAGATTTAGATTTTTAACTTAGAGTATAGATTTTAGAAATTAGAATTAGTTTATTTTATTATTTAGAATTAGTTTAAATTAACTTTTTTATTTTAAATAGAATTATCAGAAAATAGTTTTTAAATAGAATTAGAATTAGAGTTTTAGAATTTTAATTAATTAATTATTGATTAGTTAGATTAGTTTAGGAGTTATTTAGCTTAGATTAGGAGTTTGCATTAATTAATTAGATTGGTTAATTAGTTTAGGTCGGATTAATTTTTAAAATTAGGATTAGATTTATTAATAGGTTATAGTTAGATTAGAGTATTAGTTTAGGTTTAGTTTTATTCATTATTAACTAGAATTAATTAATTAAATCAAAAAAGTAAAAAAAAAACTAAAAAAAAACACAACAGCTAGCCACGTGTTGCTTCAGTATTTATGAGGACCGGCTACTGTTCATTTCCTTCTTCGTGTGGTAACCCTAGTAGCCGTCGGATTCTCCTTTTGCACTGTTTATCTTCTCCAAAACTAGACAAACCCTAGCCCCCTTTAATCAGCCGTGAAAACCCTTGACTCACCCCTTTCATCATCTTCAATCCATTTCCTACCATCTTCTTCGCAAACCCTATCCACCACCATTCTTCACCCAGAACTTTCTCTCCATTCTAACACGATACCATCAGAACCTCCACACAACCACTGCAAATCACCCACGAAACCCTCCGACCGCTATTTTCGAACATCCGGCCTTCTTCAACTGACAACATCAAACGAAACCCTCACTTCCCTCCCGCAAATCGCAAACCATACGAAATCCTGTCTTCCCCTTTTTCAGACTGTCTTCCTCGTCTCTGACACACTCTTCACTTTCTCTCTTCCCTGCTTCCAAATCCAATCCCTAAAACTCGATTTCAGAATTCATGGAAACCTCAGAAAAGACACAATGTGTTTCAATAATGATGCAGAGTTTGTGGATACAGATCCGGGTCATTCATTTAAGGATGTTTTGAAACAGGATTTTGGTAATAGTAATGGTGTAATTCCTTCAATGAACGGTTTTGTGGAACAAACATTGTTTGTGAATCTTTCTAATACTGTGATGAAAGAGTTGACCGAAATCTGTTCCGGTTTTGCTGCGTTGCCACTTCATGTTGTTTTTTTTAAATCTAATGTTGTATTGATTTTAATATTAGAAAACTTTATTTTTATTTTTATGATCTGATATTTTATTTTAGTATGCTCCATTTTTTCTTATAGTGATAGAGGTGATGGGTATGTTGGCCCATATGATCCTCAACACTCTTCTCACTCTTGTTCCCCCATTTTCCATTTTGTCTCTCATTTCTTATTATTTTTATTTTTAAATGTAATATATTGTTTTATATAGTTTAGTTTTTTTTAAAAAAAGGGTTTGTTAATGTTTTTTGTAAATAGTTTTTAATAGTTGTGAATATATTATATAAATTAGTTTTAATTTTATAATATTTTCTCCTTAAACCTTTAGAGTTTTTCTATATATATTTATTTTTCTAAGTTTTAGTTCTTTTAGAATATTTAATATATTTCTTAGAAGTTAGATTTTAATGTTTTTATTTTCTTATTGAGGATTTATTTTCATATTTCCTCGTTTTGGTCGATGACGAGACCTCTAAGTTGTTATACGTCAAATTATTGATGGAAACGACAAGTCCGAGACCATTTTTCTTTATAACTTTTCACTTTCCGATTTTATTTCTTTTTTTTTATCTTTTTCGGTCGATGACGAGACTTCCGTAAACCATTATTGGTCAAATTATTGATAAGTAATGTTGGATCTGAGACCACCTCCTTTCTCTCCTCATTTCTTCTTCTTTTCGATTTTATTTTAATTTCCTCGATCGATGAAGTCTTGTGTTCGTAAGCGTCGAATAATCGAAGTCGATAACCTTCCCGATTTCAAATCTATGGAAAATGACCCAAATGGTCATTTTCTTTACTTTGAGATCGCGATAGGCTACCTTCAATTAATGGATATAATGTTTGCGATTAAGACGAGATCCCATCTTTTTTGGTATGTGCGACACGATAAAATCAAAGAATGATCTTCGATATTATTTCTCTAACTTGTCCTTAGCACGGATATCAATTCTGCGACCTCCTATAATTTGACTTCCCTCATAAGTCGAGCTACGACGGTTCAGCGTCACATTGTGTCCCGATTTGATTCACTAACACCGTTGAACCTTAATTCAAAGCCTTATAACCGTAATGAGTGTTGTGAGTCAAGCATTAGATACGCAGGAATTGATAAGTGGGGAGGTCTCTCTTCACATCGTCTAGAGTGTTTAGCATATGCCCTTTGGGAGATATGCGACGCATTCGCTCCTATGTCTTAGGATTTAGTGTAGTAAGCGTCCCAAACCAAGCCATTTTACTTCCGTTCAGGCGTTTCAGACCTAGGACCCCTTTTTCTCTCGCACTCGTGCGATCGAGACCCTTTTCTGTAGTTGGCCGAACTACGGTTGCTCTGATTCCTCATTCCCTAATGAGGATACATAGGCACGAGGATCTCTATCCTTGACGAGCACACTAACAACTAACTTCCCCTTTTCTCTTGCCCCTGTGAAAATCGAGACCAACCTGTTTTCCTAACCTTTTCATCCTTCGGGATTGTTTCAAACCTCATCACCTAAAAAGAGTATGTTACTTTTCCGTTCTACCGCAAACAGGCATCATCCCTAACTACTGGAATGGAGATTTCACGTCACTCGCAAAAATACCTTGACCGACCTTGTTCCGTGGTTGGCCGAACTACGGCTGCTCTGATTTCTCATATCTGTTGAGAATACATAGGCATAGGATTGCGATGATCCTAGCGAGCACTTTTCTTTATTTTCAACCATTCACCCAAAGGACATGCTACGTCCTTTCTACCGCAAACAGGTAATGCCTAAGCCTCCAGCGAGCGAGCAGCAATACACCTAAACTGCTAGAATGTGTATGTTAGCATCATCTACCCGAAATCCCCTTTCCCGTAGTTACCCAAACTACGTTTACTCTGATTTCTCATACCAGATGAGGATACGTAGGCACAAGACGACGATGTCATAGCGAGCAACCTCCCTCATCACCCGTAGTTTCCCGAACTACGTTGACTCTGATTTTCCCATTGCACGAGGGAATACGTAGGCATAGGGCGACGATGTCTTATCGAGTTTGTTCTTTCTCTTCACCCCCGTTTAATAGTAGCATTAGATATTTTTCACCCACAGATTAGATAACAAGCATGGATCATGTTGAGTTCAACGGATGTGAGGAGTGCTCATACCTTCCTCTTGCGTAACCGACTCCCGAACCCAAGATTTAGTTGCGATGACCTTATCCTTTCCCGTTCTCTTAGGTTTTCTTTGACCGTTTCCTTTCCTTCTCTTTAGGATAAATAACGTTCGGTAGCGACTCTTCTGTCTGTTTTCCGACCCTTTTTGCATTTGCGACACATATGACCAAAGAGTATTCCCTCCAAAAACCCATCCAAAACCTCTCATACGCATAATGGCTAGCCCATATGCGTATGGTCCACTTCCCCTTACGCGTACGACCAGAGGTCATGTTGTCTCTGGGGATGGGGTGCGTACCATATGATACGTCCCTTATACGCATAATGCCCCATGCGTTACGCGTATGGCCAATATGCATAGAAAATCTCATTTTTGCATCAGTGCAATTTTTCCTCCATTGAAGCACTTCCAAGCTCCTAATTCAAACCCAAAACAGAATCTACACCAGTCTATCATTGATGGGTTTATTCTACTTCATTAATTCATCATTTTACCCAAGTTTTCTACCATTTGAAATCTATTTTCGTTCACCCCAAAACCCCCAAAATTTCTACATCTGATTTCATGGTAAACATAGTAACATCATACATTCTACACGAATTTCACATCAACATCAGCATACAACATGACTTCACATCAGACATTACACATACATTAATTTTCAATACTCATCACACAATCATGCAATCAATCAAGAAGAAGAAAAATGCACAGAATCCTAAAAGGGGAAGGAACCCTCACTACCCTTTCATGTTCAGACCATCATTAAAGAACTCATTCCCCCCTCCCCCTTACCTGAATTACAAGCTTTTCCTCTCTTCAACAATGGTGGAAACCTCTTTCTCTACTTGCCCTAACTTTGATTCTCTCTCTTTTTTGTTCTCTTTTTACGTGTAATTGACTAGTCTCCTTTCTTTTTCCCCACCTCTCTCTAATTATGTTTTTAATTCCTTAATTTTAGTAATAGTAATAATAATGGTCATAATATTAATAATAATAATAATAATAATAATAATATTAGTATTAATAGAATATCTCATTGTTCATATTAGTATTATTACGAGGTTGTCCTAAGACTTAATTTAATTTATTCCACTAAGCTCTCACACCCACCCTTAACCAAAGCGATACCAAAACAATCACACAAAATAAATCATAAAATGACTAAATAATTAAATAAAGAGAGAAATCTGATAGCCCTTATTTTGATCGTACTCTACAGATGGAGACCATAACCCATTTAAATAACCTTAGGTTTATTTCTTAGTTTTCAATATTCTAATTTGGCCCCTTATCAAATTAGGTATTAACTTATGGTATCTACACAATAATATGACCTTTCATGAAATTTTTTCTTTTAGCGACAAACTTAATATTATATTAGTTAGATCCCTTTAAGTCTTGACTAATTAAAATAATGACACTGACACCTTAAATGTTACATTTGTGACCTAAAATTCTAACAATCTCCCACTGGACACATATGTAACTTTACATGCGTGTTAGACTCTATGAGCTCAAAATTTTCCATTACATACTTCAAGCATATCCAAATTATCTTTACCATTAGTCATGCTAATATACAGAATCAAGGTGATTTTTTATATCAACCATAACTAAACCCATCAATAATCACCAATAGTGACATAACCTCATGAAATGTGCAACATGAAAATCACATGAAGTTGGTCTATATATGTCGATTTTCAACTGGTCCTGCTTTACTTTAGTGAGATCATTCAATAACTTTATTGTACAAAATGTGAACTACTGAATATCAAACTTTATTAATTGGAAAATATCCAAAGTCATAGTATGCATGCATAATACTAAACACAGAACATAAAATTCATAATCGACTAACTCCCACTAAACTAAAAACTCCTCTGACGATAAAATTCCCATGCGAGTAGTGTGCTCATGAAAGACCTTGGGTGGAAGAGCTTTTGTAAGAGGGTTTGTTATCATGGAGTTTGTCCTTAAGTGTTCTATGGAAATCACTCAAATTTGTACCCTTTCCTTAACAACTAGGAACTTGATATCAATATGTTTTGACTTAGTCGAGCTCCTATTATTGTTGGAATACAGGAAGACTGATTTGTTGTCATAGTATAACTTAAGTGGCCTTTCAATTCCTTCCATAATTCGCAGCCTAGTGACAAGATTTCTTAGCCAAATCCCATGATTGGATGCCTTATAACATGTTATAAACTCTGCTGCCATGGTGGATGAAGTCGTAAGAGTTTGCTTAGCAATGCGCCAAGAAACTACACCACCAGCCAACATGTAAATATAGCTTGAAGTGGATCTTTTACTGTCTTAGCATCCAGCAAAATCTGAGTTAGAGTATCCAGTGATCTCTAACTGGTCTGACCTTTTATATGTGAGCATATAGTCTTTTGTTCTCTTTAAATACCTCATAACCTTTTTGTCTGCTTTCTAATGATCCATTCCTAGATTGCTCAAATATCTTCCTAACATCCCAACTATGAACGCAATATCTGGACGCGTACACACTTGGGCATACACTAGACTCTCTACTGCTAACACATAAGAAATATTTTGCATTTCTTGAATTTCTAAGTTTCCTTTTGGGTATTGACTGAGACTGAATTTGTCTCCCTTAGCAATTGAAGTATCTCCTGATTTACATTCCTGCATAACAAACCTTTTAAGTACCTTTCTGATATAACTCTTTTGTGATAATCCTAGAATACCACGAGATCAGTCTCGATGTATCTGAATGCCTAATACAAGGAGGCATCACCAAGATCTTTCATTTTAAAATATCTTAATAGAAATTTCTTAGTTTCGTGCACATTCCTATATCATTTGTGGCAAGCAGTATGTCATCTACATACAAGACCAAGAAAATGTACTTGCTCCCACTGAATTTGTGATACCCACAATCTTCAACAACATTTACCTCAAAACCAAATGAGAGAATTACTTCATGAAACTTGTGATACCACTGACGAGACACCTGCTTTAGTCCATAAATTAATTTTGTCAATTCGCAAACCATATTCTTTGAGTTTCCTGACACAAAGTTTTCTGGTTGCATCACATAGATTATTTCATCAATGTTGCCATTGGGTAAACTGTCTTAACATTCATTTGATGGAGTTCCAAATTATAATGTGCAACAATAACCATGATTGTCCTGAAAGAGTATTTTGATGAAACTGGAGAGAAAGTATTTTTAAATTCAATGCCTTCCTTTTGAGTATACCCCTTAGCCATAAGACGAGCCTTATACCTCTCCATATTACCGCTAGAATCCCGTTTGGTCTTAAAAATCTATTTGCAACCAATGGGTTTCACAACTTCTGTTACTGGGGAAAGTTCCCAAACTTTATTGTCTTACATGGACTTATACTCCTTTTTCATTGCTTTAATCCACTTTTCCGAGTTGGAATTCTTCATGGCTTGATAGAAGTTGATTGGATCATCTTCCATCATACCATTATTTTTCTCATGTTCTTGGAGAAAGACTATGGAATCATCCAAAATAGCATTTCCCCTTTCTCTAGTGGATCTCCACAAAGGTATTGGTTCTTATAACACTTGTTCTTGAGGATTTTGAGTTTGTTCTTCATGAATTACCAAATCATCTTGAGTTGGAGGAATTGCAACAATGTCTTATGGAGGTTCTGTACTTGTTTGATCAAAAGTAACTATATGAATTGGTTCTGGAATTATTATTGATTCTTCCTCTAAGACAAAGTCTCTAACTTTATTCTTCTCCCCAAATTCAATATCCTTAAATAATGTGGTTGTTCCCGTCTCAAAAATTTAATTTAATTTGGGATTATAAAATTCGTAGCCCCTAGATCTTTCACAATAGCCAATAAAGTGGTTGCTCACTGTTCGGGAGTCCAATTTCTTTTCATTTGGCCTATAAGGACTTATTTGGAAATCCCCACACATGAAAATGTTTGAGACTAGGCTTTCTCCCAGTCCAAAGTTCATAAGGTGTTTTGGCAGGTGCTTTTTTTTGTACTCTGTTTAGAATATAAGCTGCAGTCTTTAGCGTCTCTCCCCATAGTGACTCTGGCAAGGTAGAATGATAAATCATACTCCTTACCATATTCTTAAGAGTTTGGTTTCATCTTCCAGCAACACCGTTCATGCTAGGAGATCCTAGCATGTTGTACTGTGGGATGATTCCACATTCCTCCAGGTATTTGGCAAAAAGCCCTGGACATTGTTCACCTGAGCCGTCAAATCTATCGTAATATTCACCGCCATGATCAAATTTAACTTTCTTAATTCTTTTGTTGAGCTGATTCTCAACTTCAGCCTTAAATGATTTGAACACATCCAATGGCTGAGACTTTTCATGTATAAGAAATATGTATGTGTTAGCTCGCCAATTCGACGACCCATATTTTGAGGCTATTTCAGCTTGTTAAAGGACCTACAGGTCCTCCAAGGACTTAGAAAAATTGAAGTCTTGGAACTAGACATTTCGACCTAAGTAGCGAATTAGCCTTCGACCGAAATTTGGAAGTGGGGACGAATTGAGTTTTGAAATTTAAATATTGGAGGGAGTAGTTATATTTTCTTATGACTAAGAAGGACAAGTGGCGCTCATTGGACAAAGGACTGCATGCGGTGTGACACTTGTCAAAAATAGATGGCCTAAGGAGGTTATTAGTAGTTACTATTATTATTATAAATAGGAATCTTAGACATAAACTTAAGTGTGTTGTAATTTACTGTTGTACAAGTCACTCTTAAAATTACTCCAAGTATTCGAGTGTAGAGAAAGAAAGTATTATAGAGAATGTACGTGATGTAAACACACCATCCTTTATCTTTTCAATGAAGTTATTTTGTTTTCTTTACTTTTGTCAAGTACTTTTACTTATTTATTTCGTCTTTCCTTTTGTTCACCATTACTACTTCGACTAAGTCTTTCTCTCCCAAAAGACCTTTATCTCTTTTCCCTCTTGTAATTCTTCCTTCTTCCTTCTTTTAAACGTAGTGGATAGTTCTGCCCTTTTAAATTACTTCTTCTTGGTATTATCAAAACACATTTTTAGATAGGTTCAAATAGAAATACCCTTTAGCACATGTCCTAGGATTTCGTATGGTCAATCCTGCAAGTTAGTCAATTTGACACCAAATTGATATACCAGAGGTTGTTTACCAAAAAAACACGGTAAAGAAAATGGCACACCCGGTGGGACCGTGCTAAACAAAGAAAGTTTTGAGATCATAAAACTTTAGAAATATAAGCCTCATCAACTTGTCTTCAAAATACATTTTATGTTACTAAGAAGTGGCAGAATAACCACTGTAAACGAAGAAAGTTTAGTAAGACGTAACACTAGGGATATGGCGACGGAATTCGTTCAGCCAAATGGCCAACAAAATGGCTCTAGTGAAGAAACAAGAAACGACAGAGCGTCGTCTTCAATACCATCGACAGGAGAGCAAGTAGGGCTCCCGGTAAGGCCTGTACCAACACCTTTGATACTAGGGACTGGGTCGACTGTAATAAGACCCTATAGTCAGCCAGTATTGGAATATATCAGGCCCCAAGTGTCCAATCCTCAAACACCATTAGGAGGAAGCCCACTGCCTAGACAAAATCCTCTTCCTCAGTTGGTACAGATACCCAGGAATCCAACATATGGAATGCCTACAACTGTGATGCAGGGGCTTCAAAATGCTCCCCCGTCTTTTCAGATAACCCTGTGACTTCTCCGCTGCAAGGATCAGGATCTGGTGTGAACATTGGTCGAAGTTTCCAGGGCCAGAGTCTGGGATATTCGACACAAGGCCCCAACTTGACCAATACCTCAGTCGCATGCTTAAGGAAACAAATGGATGAGAGCAACATGCAAATGGTTCAGACTTTGTCCCAGACTATGGGAGAAATTTTCCAGCCATTGATCCATAACACAACCTAAACCAACCAACAATTGACGCTGCAGTTGACACGATTGGCTGAGTTCATGAGAGTACCCCCTGTACCCAGAAATCAAAACCCAATAGCGAACATCCCTCGAAAGGACGTAAGAAACGCAAGGGAAATACACTTGGAAAACCAGGTTAGAGTCGAACCTCCTGTAGTTGAACCAATAAGAGAAAATCAAATGAACCAGGTCCATGTTCTAGACGAAGGAAACCAAGGAGTGGTCATGATAAACCGAAACCAGGATGCGGATCACGTGGTCCAGGAAGTTCGATGCAATAACATAGCCATTGACAACAATCTAGCAGCCATGGTCGAAAAGATTATGGCTCGAAATGGAGTAAACACTGGTTTTACTCGGCCAAACTTTACATCCCCGATAGTAGATTACATCCTTCAAACAGAGTTACCTCCTAGGACGAAAGTACCAAAATTTACTAAATTCTCAGGGGATACGACAGAATCTACTGTCGAACATCTGGCTCGTTATGTGATAGAAGTCGGGGAAATAGCGAATGATGAGAGCCTTAGGATAAAATACTTTCCAAGTTCCCTCACAAAAAATGCTTTCACTTGGTTCACAACGCTAGCACCTAATACCATATGTAGTTGGGCCCAACTTGAACGCTTTTTTCATGAGCAGTTTTACATGGGCCATACCAAAATTAGTTTGAAAGAACTAGCCAGTGTAAAACGTAAGTTTTCGGAGCCAATCGAAGAGTATCTTAATAGGTTTCGACTACTCAAGGCCAGGTGTTTCACGCAAGTGCCGGAACACGAACTGGTCGAAATGGCCGCTGGAGGCCTTGATTGTTCCATTCGAAAGAAGTTAGACACCCAATACTTAAGAGATATGGCTCAATTGGCCGACAGAGTTCGACAACTCGAACGTTTGAAAGACGAGAAAACTAGATTTAACAAGAGTAAGAAAGTGGCCTTTGTCGAAATTGATGACAATATCGAAAGGGCCTGCGAGGATTCTTTGAACCTCAACAAAAATGAAGTGGACCTCGCTGAACTTAAACAAGGTCCCCCTTACTCTTGTAAAGTATTAGCACCCCCACGGGGGAAGGGTTTTGTCGAATCAGAAAGGAATGATAGATTCCCAAAGAAAACATATACCTTCGACATCACCAAATGTGATGAAATTTTTGATTTGTTGGTAAAAGATGGGCAAATGATAGTGCCACCTGGCGCTAAATTGCCATTGCTAGAGCAAATAAAAAAGAGAGGTTTTTGTAAGTACCATGATTTTCTGGGTCATAAAACATCTCAATGTTTACTTTTCAGGGATCTTGTTCAGAACGCAATCCAGGAGGGACGCCTGAAGTTTGGGCAGAAAGCCACCAGCCAAATGAAGGTCGATACGGACCCTCTACAAGTCACAGACGCTCACTACACAAAGCCATTAGAAGCCAACATGATCGAGGTCACTGAAGGCCGCGACTTCTCAGAAAGCATGACAGAAGTTACTGATGACTTCATCAAGAATGTTGTGATGACAAAGGTCATAATGGGCTTTGGTCAAGGCAGTGAAGGAGAGATGGATTCTAGCAACGTCGATGGGGTAGCAGACAATCCAAGATGGGAAATGGTGACTAAGGAGATGGCCGACAACTTCGTCGAAATGGACCAGGCTACTGAAGGTTTGGGTCTAAGCTTAAAGGGTTTGAATTTGGTCGAGGAGGTTGAGATCAACATGATGGAAGTTACCCAACAAGAAGGTAAAGGGGACAGTGAGTCGAACAACCAAGAGGAAATCACTAAGGAGGCTTACCCGAAGCAAGAGGAAACAATTATGGATTTTCTTCACAGATGCCAGGGAAAGGGTTCCAGTGTGATGTTATGCCCACGATGCAGCGCGATTTTCGACAAAAAGGCTGCCCAGAGACTTGAGGGAACACAAAGGCTCAAGCAAAATAGGGAAATGCCTGAATTCGATGAATGAAGCAGCTTACTGAAAAGATCTGAACCCCGCATCAGAGCCCCCAAAACAAGGCCTGCTAGTTTCAAACCCGCTATTGGAAACACCGATGGTAGGTGGATGAAACCCAACGAGGATAGACGACAAGGCCAACAAAAATGGAAGAATTTTAAAGTGAACAGGAGGTCCTCAGTTACCTATCGAAAAAAATTTTAGTCTTCAAAGATGGCCCATGTATCTGAGAATTATAAGGGGAAAAACCCCATGTCTCGATTGCAGTGGAGGCGTGAACAATGGAAAAGAAAAGCTCTTAGAGAAGCGGCGTCGAAGGACAAGGCCGAATCTAGTACTAATCTCCCAACAAAAAATCAGAGAGAGCCGTCGAAGATATCAGCAAAACCGCCAGTGGGCAGGAAGTTGTTCTCTGACCAGGTTGGAAGTCAGAGGGAGATCAGTGGGGTCGATGACAAAATGACGGACAACTTCGACTCAGATTCTGACGATTCGCTAAATTTGTTGGTGAACGTAGTGTCAGTGATGCCAAAAGAATATGACAGAGTATCCGTGGTCGAAAACTGCGACACTGATGCATACTGTGAAATGGCAGCACACAAACCCGTCTACTATTATGTGATGAACAACGGCTGTGTCGAAGAGCGGAATGCTTTCTTCGAACGGTCCACTGAGGAGATGAGGAACCATTTGAAGCCGCTCTATATTACGGCAAAAGTAGAAAATACCCCAGTTAACAAAATTCTGGTGGACTGTGGCGCAACTGTAAATTTGATGCCACATCTTCTATTAAGCAAAATTGGGAAGTGCGATGCCGACACCAAGCCACACAACATGGTCCTGTTCAACTATGAAGGCAAGGTAGGCTCGACCAGGGGAGTAATCCAGGTAGATGTCACCGTTGGAACGGTAACGCGGCCAACGGTATTCATGGTTGTAGAAACTATAGCCAATTACAACTTGTTACTTGGACGCGAATGGATTCATGGCGTGGGGGCAGTGCCATCCTCGATGCATCAAAGAATTGCAATTTGGAGGCCAGACGGCATCGTGGAAAATATTGAAGCTGATCAAGGGTATTTTAAGGCACCCATCAACTATGTCGATCAAAGGCACTTCGACAAACACTTGGTTGGTATAGGTCCTTGTGGACCAGCGGACTTCAATTTCAAGCCAGATGACAAAGTATATTGCTTGTTATACTTACATCATGTAGACGGTTTCCGTTGGGACAGAGAGGTGCCAGGAGAAAGGCTTTCACACCTTGGAACCTTGCCAGTGGACCCCACGGGATGGGGAAGTGATTTCAGTAATAATGACTGAAGCCAATGCGCTTCAAAGGATTTCGGCTTATGTGGCCGAAACTAGACTACAAACGGCCTCGGAGGCTGTCAAAAGCGAAACGGCCACAGAGGCCAATAAAGAAGTTCTTCAGAGAGGCTACAAGGAAGGCTTCGACATGGAATTATCTGATGAAACCCATCAAGAAAGCAAAAGGCTTGACGCTATCTATGACGACGAGCCTTTGGGTTTTGAGAAAGGTCCCTTGGCAGAGGATGCCAAGATACTTGCGCAGGACCCGCTAGAGGAAGTCGACTTAGGAGATGGCGTTATCAAAAGGCCAACTTATATTAGTGCCAACCTCGACACTCAATTCAAAGGTGAGGTCATCCAGCTGTTGCGAGAATATAGAGACTGTTTTTCCTGGGATTATGATGAAATGCCAAGATTAAAAAGAGAGTTGATGGAACATAGACTGCCAATCAAGCCTGGCAAGAAACCAATCAAATAGAGCCCAAGGCGTTTTGCTCCAGAGGTTCTATCAAAAATAAAAGCGGAAATCGAAAGACTTCTGCAGTGCAAATTCATTCGCACAACCAGGTATGTCGAATGGCTTGCTAATATTGTGCCAATTATTAAGAAAAATGGTTCCTTGAGAGTCTGCATAGACTTTAGGGACTTAAACTCAGCAACTCCTAAGGATGAATATTCGATGCCGGTGGCAGAAATGCTAGTCGATTAAGCCGTCGGCCACGAATATCTTAGTATGTTAGATGGTTATTCTGGTTATAACCAAATCTTCATTGCCGAGGACGATGTTCCCAAAACAGCGTTTCGTTGTCCAGGGGCCATAGGCACCTACGAATGGGTAGTGATGCCTTTTGGCCTAAAAAACGTTGGGGAAACATACCAACGAGAAATGAATTCAATCTTCCATGACTATATAGAATCTTTTATGCAGATATATATTGATGACATTGTGGTTAAATCTATATCAGGCAAAGATCATATAGATCATCTTCGACAATCCTTCTTAAGGATGAGGAAGTTTGGCCTCAAAATGAACCCTCTAAAATGTGTGTTCTTTGTGCAGGCGGGTGACTTCTTGGGTTTCATAGTCCACAAAAAGGGCATCGAAATAAACCAAAACAAGACGAAGGCCATTATGGAGACCAAGGCGCCGTCAAATAAAAAGGAATTACAATCCCTGTTGGGCAAAAATAATTTCTTAAGGAGGTTCATGTCGAACCTAAGCGGCAAAACACAAGCTTTCTCGCTGTTGCTTCGAGTCACCAAAGAAGGGTATGAATGGAGGAAGGAACAACAAGAAGCTTTCGACAAAATCAAAAGTTATTTGACCAATCCTCCAATTCTCTCTCCACCTTGTCAATACAAGAGCATGAGGTTGTACATAGCTGCGTCACACAAGACTCTGGGAAGCATGTTAGCTCAAGAGGACGAAAATGGCACAGAAAGAGCCATTTACTACCTTAGTAGAGTCCTAAATGGTGCAGAGACTAGATATAGCAAAGTAGAAAAGCTATGCCTATGTTTATATTTCTCATGTACAAAATTAAAACAATATATAAAGCCTGTTGATGTTTGTGTCTCTTTGCATTTTGATGTTATAAAGCATATGTTGTCTAAACCTATTTTGCATAGTCGAATAGGTAAATGGGCATTAGCGTTAACGGAATTTTCCTTAACATATAAACCATTGAAAGCAATTAAAGGGCAAATAGTGGAAGACTTTATTGTCGACCTCTCCGTAGATACAAACGCTTTAAATATGGTCGAACTAGAACCTTGGAAGTTGTACTTCGATGGTTCCAGCCATAAGAAGGGAACTGGCGTAGGCATGCTGATTATTTCTCCTGACAAAATTCCAACACAATTCAAGTATAGAATATGTGAGCCATGCTCCAACAATGAGGCTTTGATAGCTGGACTTGAAATTCTGTTGGAATTGGGGGCAACTAGAGTCGACATAATGGGAGACTCATAGTTAGTCATAAAATAATTGACAAAAGAATACAAGTGCGTCAAAGAAAGCCTCATCGTGTACTTTGTAGTGGCAAATAGGCTATTAAAGAAATTCGAAGAGACTATTATTCAACATATACCACGACTACGAAATCAGGTGGCCAACGATTTGGCCCAAATAGCATCAAGATACAAGGTGTCCTGCGAAGACCTACAAGAAGTAATCCAAGTCAGAAGCAAGGTAGTAGCTGTGGCACTGCAGCCATCAGATTTGAGGGCTGCAAAGTTCGGTTTCGCCGACGAAGAAACCTTCGAGATCTTTACAATCGAATCGATGTCGGATGGGGACTGGAGAAGACCGTTGGTCGAATACCTCCAAAATCCTTCAAGCACCACATAGCGAAAAATAAAATACCAAAAACTGAGCTACGTCCTCCTAAGAAACGAATTATTCAAAAGAACTCCTGAGGGAGTTTTGCTTAAGTGTCTAAGTGAATCTGAGGCATATCTAGCATTATCATCAGTTCATAGTGGAACATGTAGGGCACACCAGGTAGGCCAGAAGATGAAATGGCTACTATTTCGCCAAGGTCTATATTGGCCTACAATGCTGAAAGATTGTATCGAATTTGCCAAAGGCTGCCAGGAGTGCCAAATACACGCTGGTATACGACATGTTCCAGCAAGCGAGTTACACTCCATAATTAAGCCGTGGCCATTTAGAGGATGGGCTTTGGACCTAATAGGAGAAATTCGACCTGCGTCCTCGAAAAACCAGAAATTCATCTTGGTGGGGATAAACTACTTCACCAAATGGGTCGAGGCGGTACCCCTGCCGAAAGTAGACAAAGACGATGTAATTGAATTTATTCAAAAATACATTATCTTTAGATTTGGTCTGCCAGAAACAATAACAACAGATCAAGGATCAGTCTTTACTGGTCGGGAAATGCAAGAGTTTTCCAGAGAAATGGGATTCAAACTCCTTACTTCAACCCCTTACTACGCCCAAGCCAATGGCCAGGTCAAGGCAGCAAATAAGGTAGTAATTAGAATGATAAAAAAACAAGTAGGGGGTAAGCCAAAAAACTGGCATAAAACCCTAGACCAGGTCCTATGGGCATGTCGAACATCCCCCAAAGAAGCTACCAACACTACACCTTATCAACTGACCTTTGGCCATGATGCAGTATTACCAGTCGAAATTCTTGTGCAGTCGGCCAGGATTCAAAGGCATCACGAAATTCCCCATGAAATCTATTGGGACATGATGCTCGACGAACTAGTGGATTTAGACGAGGAAAGGTTAAGAACGCTGGAACTCTTGAGAAGGCAAAACAAAAGAGTGGAGAAATCCTATAACAAGAGAGTCAAAGCAAAGACTTTTTTGATTGGAGATTTAGTTTGGAGGGTAATCCTGCCAATGGATCGAAAGGTCAGGACATTAGGCAAATGGTCCCCAAAGTGGGAAGGACCGTTTCAAATCTCAAAAGTCTTCTTGAATGGGGCATACGAAGTTGAGGAACTTAGCAATGATAAACGGATCTTAAAAGTAAACGGTAAGTATTTGAAAAAATACAAACCAGCGCTTCGAGAGGTAAACATTTCAATAGAGTAATATAAAGCTAATGAGTAGGGCCATAAATGGCATCAATAAAATGTGCTAAAAATGGCTTAGTCTTTACAAATACAGCAATAGAAACATGGCTTACAAAAGCCAGAAAATAAACATTAAACATTTCAGAAATCTAAAAAGGAAGGTTAGCCTTCATCTTGAGGTAGCTTGCCTTCTGAGCGCCGAGACGACTATGGCAAGAGGCTCTGTCGATTTTCATTTGCGCAATCTCGGCTTCAAGTTGTCAAGCCTCCTCGGCAAAAAGGACGGTATGATCAAGCTCTGTCGACAAGGAAGAATCATCGAAGGAAGACAGCTCAGCGTTTCTCTTCTGAGATTTGGCTATCTTGCTGCGAAGTTTTCTGATCTTACGCTTCTAACAAGCAATGCTCGTTTCGTTCTCAGTAATCTCCTTTTGATTCTTGACCTTTTGCTCCTCCAGCGCTGCAATTTTGTCCTCACAATCCGCAACGGCAGTCCAAGCAGCAACCTCACTACCTGACTTCTCAGATATATCCTTTTCGAGCCGAGGCAAGAGCCCAAAGTCAGTATGAACCTGGTCGATCAATGTCCCAATTTCTTGGAACTCACACTTGTTTCTCTACACAACTCACACTTATTTCCCAACAATAAAAATATTATACCTCAAAATAGTGATTAAAATCCTAAGAACATAAACCTTACATAAAATGGAAGATCAAAAGCATTCCAATTTTGAAACCCTAATATATAAAAAATCCCAAAATTCAAATCGAATCATATATGGGTGGTTCTGATACCACTTTTTAGATCCATTCATAACCTTATGATTTCTACCGATATAGAAATCAATAACAGAACTTTAAAACCTTAAATCCATACAAAAATTCAATTAGAGAATGAAGGCGAAAGCGTACCTGAATTTGCCATTGAAATTGCTGAAGGTTGCGGGTATGTCATCTTCCGATTTGTAAAGTTCTTTAGCGTTCTTTGAATCTCGTCTAATGGGGATGAAGAAAGAAAACCTGATAAATCTTATTTTGATCGTACTCTACAAATAGGAACCATAACCCATTTAAATAACACTAGGGTTATTTCTTATCTTTTGATATTCTAATTTGACTTCTCTTCAAATTAGATATTGACTTATGGTATCTACGCAATAACTTGACCTTTCATGACATTTATGCTTTTAGCCATAAACTTAATATTATATTAATTAGACCCTTTTAAGTCTTGACTAATTAAAATAATGGCACTAACACCTTAAATGTTATATTTGTGATCCAAAATTCTAACATTAGAAGCAAAACAACATTTAAATAATATTTGATTCATGCAAATGTGTTTTTTTTATTTGATTTAATCCTTATAAAATATATGTCATCTTATTTTTATATATATTCTTTAGTTTCAGTCCTATAATAAAAGTGCATTTGATTTGTAAAATAAAAAGTATTGGACGCAATAATACTAGACATTATAAGATTAATTTTTTTTATATTGTACCGTGTTGGATGCTCAATACACTAGACAATTTTTTTCTATTTTATTTGATATGTCTATTACTAGACAAAATAATACAGCTTTTATTATATCATTCTTTATTGATATACAAAATATTATGAATCAAAATATTAAATTACGAGAAAGAGGAAAAACATGAAGAAATATGTTTTTTTAGTTTACTTTGTTTGATATGCTTATGCGTCAGACAAAATAACATAATTTTTACTATAATATTTTTTATTGATATATAAAATATTGATATTTATGAATCAGAATAGTAAATAATTAAAAGGAGAAGAAAAAGAATGAAGAAGATTTATTTTACTTTACTATGTATGATATGTTAATGCACTGAACAAAAATAATATAATTTTTACAAGAATATATTATTGAAATATAAAATATTAATATCATATTTATGAATCAAAATAATATTAAATAGTGCGCGCGCGCGTGTGTGTGTATGTGTGTGTGTGTGTGTGTGTGTGTGTGTGTGTGTGTGTGTGTGTGTGTGTGTGTGTGAGAGAGAGAGAGAGAGAGAGAGAGAGAGAGAGAGAGAGAGAGAGAGAGAGAGAGAGAGAGAGAGAGAGAGAGAGAGAGAGAGAGAGAGAGAGAGAGAGAGAGAGAGAGTGTGTGTGTGTGTGTGTGTGTGTGTGTGTGAGAGAGAGAGAGAGAGAGAGAGAGAGAGAGAGAGAGAGAGAGAGAGAGAGAGAGAGAGAGAGAGAGAGAGAGAGAGAGAGAGAGAGAGAGAGAGAGAGAGAGAGAATGATATTTGATATGTTTTTGATATTTTATGTTTGAGACAAAAAATTGTCACATGATTTTGTGAGAGACAAAAGTTCACGTTTTTGTCTAATCTCTTGCCATATGTTTTATCCAATTTCATGATTAATTTCTGCATCAAACAGAATACAAAAAAGTTGTTGTCTGATCCAATCTCACATTTTTTTAGCAAATCAAACAAAATCTAAGTAAAATATATATTTGTATTAAGAAAATCAAAAATATGCTTTAAATTTTCTTGTTAAGTAGTTTAAAAGCTGCATAATTAGTCTCTAGGTCCCTTAATTTTGAGCGAAGTTTCGCTTTGGTCCCCGAACTAAAAAATATTACATAATGATCCCTTAACTTCACTTTCGTTAAACCATTTGATCCCTGTCGTTAGTTTGTGTGAAAAACGTTAACTATGGCTGAGGTGGCATGCCAGGTAAATAAAAGGTAAATTGAACATTCAACTTCTATCTTATAAACCCTCTAGGGTTCGTGGGTTCCATCTTTCATTTACAGTGTTCATCCATATTTCCTCCATCCTCAATTTTCTTCTCCAAATTAGGGTTAAATCACCATCTTCTTTCTTCCATCTTCCATTTCCTCTCCAAATTAGGGTTAAATCACAATTTTCTATTTTCTTCTCCAAATTAGGGTTCAATGTCAAAGATTACAAGCAATCCTTCAACACTGCCAAAGCTATGGTACATCTGGATTTGTGTTTCATAGAAACAAGAGAAATAAGTCTTTTTGCCAAGATGAAAGTGTTCTTCGAAATGTTAATGATGTGAACAGTGTCAACTATGGGAGAAAATTCTGGGGTTGTAGAAATTACAAAAATCACATGGATAAGGGTTGTAATTTTTTCAAGTGGTTAGGTGATGAGTTTGTTGATGAAAGGGATTTGAAGCTTGAAAGACAAAAGAAGAAAATTAACAAATTGAAGAATGAGGTTATCTACACTAGAGGATGGTTGAACCATGTGTTTGTAACTATGTATTTCAATTCAAAACTGTCCTTGCAATCTTTGAGACAAACATACATCCTCTAGAAGTGAGGATTCGTTTGACCAAGGTTTTCACTGCCCTCCCCTTGAACTGGTTGGCTTGTAATCTTGACAGTTGATCCTAGGTTTTTCCTTAAGAGTTCATGGCCATAATCATGGATTCTTCTATAATGCTCTCTAAATGAACCATCCACAATATCAACAGTTAGTGTCTTTGCTCTATATGCCAATGTCATGTTAATTCTAACATTCCACTTTTCATGTGTCTTCTTCACAATATCAATCAACTTCAAAGTTGGATTCTCTCTAGCACTTGTTTGAATCTTCTTGCCCAACCATTTTGAATTCAGGAACCTAATCTTATAATCCCTACTACATCTAAGCTTGTCCATAATTGTCCTTAATTGTCAAGTCTCTTCATCTTTTGTATATGCACAGTAAGCCTCTCATGGACAACCTGCCTTGCATTTTAATCTCATCCTTGCTTTATCATTTTTAGAAAATTTCAGGTTCCTTCCTGAATGTATAGCATATGTTCTTATTGCCTTTTGAAATACATCCTTTGTAGAAAAATATGCACCAAGTTCTCATTTGTAGTCTTCCATAACAAGTACCTTTTCCTTATCTTTTTCCTTACTTTTCCCTTTTCCTTTTGCCTTGCCTTTTGCCTTACTTTTTCCTTTCCTCTTACCTTTCCCCTTTCCCCTTGCCTTTTGCCTTACCTTTTCCTTTCCCCTTACATTTTGTATTCTCTTCATTCTCATCAATTTCTATCTCTCCATCAATACCTATATCATTTTTCGAGTCTTCAAAATTGACATTCAAAGCATTGTCTTCACTTCCATCTTCTGCCACATCTCCTTGGTTACAGTTAACTACCTCATCTTCTTGTTGGTTATAGTTCAGTCTTTCATTAACTCCCTCTACTTCAACATTCATCCGTTGACCCGCATTCTCCTCACTGACATAGTTGGTCCCCACATTATCCTTATTGTTACATTTTGTCTCCTCTTGACCCACATTCTCCTCAATTTCACAGTTGGTCCCCACATTATCCTTATTATTACAGTTTTTCTCTTTTTGACTCACATTCTCCTCAATTTCACAGTTAGTCCTCACATTCTCCTCATTTTTCTCAATTCCAACATTTTCCTCAGTTTCCTCAATTGTTGTCCCCTCTTCCACCACATCTTCATCCACTGTGGTCCCACCTTGACTATTTCCCAGTTCAGGCCCTTCACCAACCACATCTTCACCCAATGTGGTCCCATCTTCATTATTATCCAGTTCAGGCCTTTCACCCACAAAATCTTCACATACAGTGATCCCATATGGTATGAGAGTATAGGCTCATCAATAACACTAGGTTTAAATACATGAAGTGTAACATACAAATGTCATTCCCTAGTTATCACTGCAATTGTTCTCATCCTATCAGTCCCCTTGTCATTTTCTTACAACTATATCATCTGCATGCATGTCATCATAATACCAAAACCTATCTATAGTAGGGTAACTTAACTCTTTTAACTTGTCCAATATTTCAAAGTAACTTCAATAATCGGGATTAACATCCCAAATTTCCTCTAACCCTACATAACCTGACTTGGCAAAATTGACAAAGTCCCTAGAAAATTCACCGGAATGATGAATAAAACACTGAAACTTACTCTCCATGACCTAATCAACCTATATATGGTAGCAAAAGTACTAAGTAGGTTGGGTAAAGAAAAAAGTTAACATTTTTAGTAAGTTAGGGTTGCAAATTCGTATCTTAGGGTTTCTTCTTCAAGCGGTGGATGAATGCAGCTCGTCTTCAATGGAGGGTTGTGAATAATGTCGTTATCATCTTTAATGGAACTTGTGTTGTGAATCGTCTTCGTTGTTTTTTCTCTCCAGCTGTGCTTTCACGAACATATGACCTAAGCCCTATCACCTTTCAGCTTATTCTGTTTGTTATTTGTAATATTTTAATCAATATAAAATAAATAAATATTTCAACTCAACCATTAAAAGTCCATCAAAGCAAGTTTTAACGTTTTCTCAACAAAAACTAATAGAAATGACTAAAATATGTAACATGATATAAGTTAATGGACTACTACATAAAGTTATTTTTAAAAACTCAAAGAAACATTGACTAAAATTAAGAGACCAAAAAAGATATTAAATTTTTAAAAGCTAAAATTTCGCAATTTAAAAATAAATAAGCGAAACATCAATTTAACTATTGGATATCATTTTAACTATTGGATTTCATTTTACACCTGTGTGGTGTATGGACTATCTTGCATCACACACTGTGCCATTTCATTTACTTGTCAAGATTCACAAACAGATAACAAACAAACAACCATGATTCCTCACTCCTGATTCAACCAACTACTCTCAAATGGCATCATCAACCAGTCTCTTCAATTTCAAACCACTTCACCATCAAAGGATAACAACAAAGTCAAAACCTCCGTTTTCTTCTCCGCTCTTCCTTTCTTCTTCCATTAACAATCATTTCTCGCCAACACGTGTCTGTTTTCCACTTCTCACCTCTCACACTATTCATAACCGCAAATTCCATGTGAGTAGCCAGAAACTTGAAAACTCATCAAAGTTTTAAGCTTTTTAGTCTAATTTGCTCTTTTCATCTTCTGGGCAGGTTCAAGCGCAGAAGGCGTATTCTGCTGGGAGCAATTCTGAGTCGGTTGCTTCCGATGAAACTTACCAAGAGAAATTTTCTTGGTCTTCTGTAATTCTTCCGTACGTTTCTGTCACGTTTCTTTCTTTCTAAGGCATTGACTGAATAAGAGAGGTGTAGGAGTAGGATAATGTGAAAAACTGTAATAAATGTGTCAAAGTATGTGATGTTTTACTACTTGCTCTTGCTTCATAGACACTGAAAGTAACTACTTAAATGAAATTAAGACTTTATATAGGTTAAGTAACAAGCTTTAGGCCTATGTGTACCAGTTAATTTTGTATGTTGTTTCAAAATTTAGGTTTGTGTTCCCTGCATTGGGTGGCTTGTTATTTGGTTATGATATTGGTGCCACGTCCGGTGCTACAATTTCACTGCAGGTAAAAATTTGTCAATCAGTGTTTGTCAGTTACATAAATAAATGGTTTTTCATATGATTGATTTGAATTCAGTCACCGGAGCTTAGCGGTATCGCTTGGTCCAATCTTTCTGCCATTCAGCTTGGACTTGTGGTATGATTTCTGTATCATACCTGGAAAACTTCTTGCTTGCAATTTATGGGAAAGTTATGATAATTTTTACACATTAGAATCTAACTCGAAATGTCAAACATAGGTTAGTGGTTCCCTATATGGGGCTCTTCTTGGCTCACTTCTTGCATTTGCAATTGCTGATTTCATTGGTAAATGCTTTGCTTACTTACATTATCCAAAAAAGCAGAAACTGAACTTCTTTAGATTTTTTAAGGATTTAATTTGGCTAAAACACTAGGGAGGAAGCGTCAGCTCATCGGTGCGGCTTTGTTGTATCTACTTGGCAGTGCAATCACTGCCACTGCACCAGAACTTGGTGTTCTCTTAGCAGGAAGGCTGGTTTATGGACTTGGTATAGGTTTGGTAGGCTACTTTAAACCATAACATGTTTTTTGTTGGTAATATTGATTACTTCGGCACAATCTTACATGCGAAATGAATTTCAGGCCATGCATGGAGCTCCTTTATACATTGCAGAGACATGTCCATCACAAATCCGTGGGACTCTAGTATCATTAAAAGAACTCTTCATTGTTTTGGGGATTCTGGTACATTACGTTATTGCCTTTTAAGTATCTCATATCAACTGAAGAGTTTACTGAGCCGGTGACTGAACTATCACGCAGTTGGGTTATTTTGTGGGAAGCTTTCAGATTACTACCGTTGGTGGGTGGCGATTCATGTATGGATTTAGTGCTCCGCTTGCTGTGTTGATGGGGCTCGGAATGTGGACTCTCCCCGCCTCTCCTCGGTGGTTGCTTCTCAAAGCAGTACAAGGAATAGGTTCTTTTCAAGATTTGAAGGAGAAGGCAATTGTTTCCCTTAGCAAATTAAGGGGCCGACCACCTGGTGACAAAGAATCTGAGAAGCAGATAGAAGAGAGCCTCGTCTCATTGAAATCAGCGTATGAAGATCAAGAATCCGAGGCGAATTTCTTAGAGGTGTTTCAGGGTCCCAATCTGAAAGCGTTCATAATCGGTGGGGGGCTAGTATTATTTCAACAGGTTGTTCCATTTCAGTGCAATGAGTTATTTCATCATTATAATTTATATCATAATTCTGTGTGGATACTTCCACTTTATTCATGTTATACTGAAGGAAATATGGAGAGTTCTTTCTGCTGTTTGTCTGATACCACACCTTATTACAATAGATAACAGGTCAACCTAGTGTTCTGTATTACGCAGGTCCTATTCTTCAGGTACTTAATTGTTAAAATTCATTTTTAGCTTTATTTTCAATGAAAATTTTCTCATTTCCATCTTGCTCACAGTAGATTATATACATGTCATATATCTAGAGTGCTGGATTTTCTGCTGCAGCCGATGCAGCTAAAGTTTCAGTTGTTATTGGCCTATTCAAGGTATACCTATTTAGGTTTTTCACTTGTAGGAAGAGAGACCTTGGTACACTGACGGTATTATTTTTGTGATTGATCAACTTGTAGTTGGTAATGACATCGGTTGCTGTTCTAAAAGTTGATGATTTGGGGAGAAGACCTCTGCTGATTGGAGGTGTCAGTGGCATTGTAGGAATTCTATCACATTTGAAGTAACTAACAGATTCTTACAGTAATTCAACTTGTCAAATGCAATGGTTACACAGTTTTGTTTTATTTCTGTAGGCCCTATCTTTAGTTCTCCTTTCCGCTTATTATAAATTTCTCGGAGGGTTACCGATTGTTGCTGTTGCGGCTTTACTGCTTTACGTTGGTTGCTACCAGGTAATGATTTTTTGTTCATTGGCCCTGCTTATACAGGGTTGGCCAAAGAGTTGGTTAGCTATGCTAAGTTTAGGTAGAAGTTCATTATGGTGAATCAGAATTCATTACAATGAACCAGGATTCAAGATGATATTCAGGTCCAAAATAGATTCACACTAGGGATTTGTATCGTATATATTGTAAGATACTGATAACCATGGCTTAAAATATTATGGACTACGATAGATTAATGTCAAATTTCATTTGAATTGCAGATATCGTTTGGGCCAATAAGTTGGCTTATGGTATCGGAAATCTTCCCACTTCGCACTAGAGGACGAGGGATTAGTATGGCTGTTCTTACCAACTTCGCATCCAATGCAGTTGTAACCTTTGCATTCTCACCACTAAAGGTTTCAGATTCATTAATTTCAGTTTTATTTTCTTAAGGAAGATAACTCAATTATTTTTGAACGTTGTCTGATTTCTTTTGGAACTTATAATCTATGTTGATTTCCATTGCAGGAGTATCTTGGAGCAGATAACCTTTTTCTCCTTTTTGCAGCCATTGCTTTAGTGTCACTTGTGTTCATTGTAACTTCTGTCCCGGAGACAAAAGGCTTGAGCTTAGAAGATATTGAATCCAAAATCTTGAAGTGACAGCCGAAACTAGCTTTTGATGTGAGTGCATTATAGTTTGTCACCTTTTGTATATCTCATGCGTGTAATTTGATGTTCGCGGTAATGTTTGCAATAAGATGAGATTACCATCTCTAATCAAGTTACTCAAATCACGCCAGGGTTCTAACTTATTACTTTAGTATTCATGATTCACAGCTAAATATTTTATGGCAAAAAAAATGTAAGTATATGCGATGTTATACATATATATATATATATACAATGTATCCTTCAGGTCGTTTTACGCAGAAAACACAACTTATTACATACTATTAAATTTTACAAATATAAGGGAAACTATATTTTCAGTCTAATTAGGGTGTGCATATAAGACAAGGTTGAACAGAAACTGAATGCATACACAAGAATGAAGCAAAAACATCATGTGGACTTTCAATTTTCCTGAAGAACCCTGCCATGGTTTTCTTCGTGAACATCTGCATATTTAGAATGACCGAATTAAAGATTGGCTTATGTTAGAGGGAAGAAAAATGTATAGGGAAAAAAACTGATGATATGAAATGAACTAGTAGTAAATTACCTTCTTGATAGTTAAAAGATACAGGGATTTGAGATGGCGCACGGGTAGTGCTGGTAGAGGCTGAGACAGAGATTTGAGATGGTGCATGGGTGGTGCTGGTAGATTCTGAGACTTGGGATGGCGTGCGAGCAGTAGTGTTTGTGTTTGTGTTTGTGTCTGCATGTTTTGTTGCTTCCTCAGTTCGGAGCAAAGATGTTACAGCTTCTCTCACCTTCTCAATCACACCTACATCACCGGGAGTTCTTCTAGGACTCATTGCTTCAGATATCACTCTGGAGAGAGCTTTCTCATCTTCACCTGGCTCAAATTTGTTCATCAAGTATTCCTTCACCGAAACACCCTTATCCCATATCTGTGATGGGGGAGTGTTATTGCTCGGACTCGGTGGAGCAGATGCGGGTGGTGAAGGTGGTGAAGTTTCCACTGGATTTGATGAAGCTCGAGGGGTGCTCGGAGCTATTTGAGAAGGCATCTTAGCTGGAGGAGTACGTGAAGTGAGAAGGGACAATGATACCTGTTTATTAGCTGTTGCGTCTGTTGGTGATGAATTGTGATTCTCTCCGGGTTTGGAAACTGAGAGGCCGTGAATTTTGGAAGTTATATATTGAGCTGTTTCTGATCCTTCAGCATGTGCTGGTGTCTGGTTCTTCTCCGGTGAGGTTTTGGTGATTATCTTGCTTGGACCAGAAAGTGTCGGTGCAGTAGTTGCTGTTGTAGCCGGTTGTGTTATTTTCTTTGACAGCGAACGGATTAGCGTCTTTTCTCTAGCATGTTCTAATCCAAGCTTTTCAGCGTTTGACAGAATATGCTTCTGTGGGGTTACTGGAGTCAGTCTTGAATGTTGCCTTGTATATTCTTTATGTCCTTCATGTGCCATCTCAGATTCATACACTGTAATATTAATCGGAGACAACAATTATTCATATACGAATAAAAAAGAATCAAGAGAAGACGGTTATATATAGGTTTTTTTACTACATGTAGCTCCATGGTGTTCAGCATCTTCTTCTGCTCCATCACCTTCATGTCCAGCACTCGACGGGGGACTATTAATATTCCAGTCCTCGTGTCTTTTCTTACTGAGGCTATGGCGTAACTTCTTGGCTTTTTCCTTTACTTTGGTGATAACTGATTTCTTCTGACTATGATTCTGGCCATGGTCTTCTTCTGAGTCAAGATGCATCATCCTTTGGAAGAAAGGAGAGGACGGAGAAGAACAGGCCGAGGAAGACGACGATTTGCTTGGTGACAGCTTTGGCTTTGCAGCTTCTCCTGCTGTATGTCAAAATAGCTTATATATAACATAAAAGGTACCTTTTTCATGGTAACATCGTCCTAACATATAAAAAATGCTAATTCGCATGAACTGGTAATGTTTAATGATGATGAGCGATTACCTCGGACAAGTTGTTCCATGGTTTGAATGGAACCAGGACTTTTTGCAGAATCGACATGTCTCTGAGGGCGTTCGAGTTGAGCCATTTTTATCACCTTTGAATAACACTGCTTTTGTATTTATATTCTTCATTTGGATGATAACCAGAGGCAGAAATTTAACACAAAAATGAACCGTGCTCATGTATTTGCTTCCTGAATTCTTGCACTAAGCATGATCAAGAATATCATAGTTTTGTTTATGGATTCTTTTTCTACACGTGTAGATTAATCTTTTTTTTTGCTTTCTACTAAACCTCACAAACAAGTACTTGCCTTAATTAGAAATTTGACCTGGTCAGAATGATGATAAAAATGGCCTTAGCATAATATTGAGGAAATAAACGTTTCATTCTCATTAAATTCACCTTTTCATATGTAAAGGCTAAGTATGTCTCTAGCTACTACTATTACATATACAACACTTTGAATATTTTTTATTCATTTGAAATACTGAATAATATTGAAAATATTCTCATAAAGAAAAGATGGATATCTAGAGTTAATTATTTTTTTTATGGAAGAATTAGTTAGATAGTAAAAGTAGTGTAAGTTATTCCTTCTATGTCGAATGAATCCAGACTGAATCGTGAACGAAATCACTTTCCTTAAAAGTATTTCAAGCACACTCTCAAATTGTCTTAGAGTTGGAACGGCCTGAATACCCAGGATAAGTCAGCCTTTTTCTCGAAACTGCACAAGACTGGTGAAGTTTCGAATGCAAGGAAGACGTTGGAATTATATGGAAGAGGATTTCAGAATTTTTGAGTGAATGATTTCGAATTATGAAGCATGTATTTATAGTCATGCATGTGTCTTTTCAGAAGTTTGCAATTCTTCATAAACACACTCTCTAATGAGCATTTGCAATGGTTCAAATAAAGTATCATGCACCACTTCGTCAAGTGTCATGTATTTCAAATTCAAATTCAAAATCAAACTCTAGGCAACGAATAAGTGCTCAAGTGCCGTCTACAAGCCGCCACTAGCGCCTCTACGCCCACGCCCCCGGATCCGGTTCCGGAGCCGGAGCCGGAGCCGGTGTCGCCGGTGGCGACACCGGCGAGGGGTGTTTTGTATGAGACAAGTGACATAAGTTTTGGCACTACCACATATGACTATGTGGCACTTTATCCTTTTTGGCTCTTTTGGAAATTACATTGTTCCAAGTGCCTTATAAATGCTATTTAATTTTACTCCTCTTCCAATGTGGGACTAAGCATTTATTATAACACCCACTTTGTCATTTTGGAACAACTTTAATGGAAATATATTATTATTTCCAACAATCCCCCACTTGTTCTAATAATGACAAAATAATAATTCCAGAAATGGGACATAAGAAGTATTAATACAGTTAAGTATCTTTCGATTTTAAACTTAACCTTAGTAAGAATAACACAAGGTTTAATCGGAATATTAGGTAGCAATGCTTTTAAACCATGAATCCATATAAATAGACCGGTGTTACCTTACACACACTCCTTAAAGATTCTTCCTCTGCATAACTCGCTTAGCACTTATTTATGGCCATGTGCTATCCTGTTTCATTAATTTTTCATGAGAGAAACTCCAACTCTCACTTTGAGACGGCACCATCTCATAATTCACATAGGTGAAGTTCATATAGTATCTGTGTCCAATAGATACGTACCCTCGGTATTGAACTTCATTAAGAGTTTAAGATAAAACTCAACCCTCATTTCTAATGTCAACATAATTATGAAATGTTAGACAATTATCCAAATCAACGACTTGTTGTTACCCATTGAAAATCTTAACGTTAATGTTCTGTTAACTTAAGATTGGGTTGCCGCCATTGTCGGAACTCTTACTCAAGGAGTTTCAACCCCATACCTCTCGAGGTTGTTCTTACTAAGTCTCTGGCCAGTGGCTTAGTCAACGGATCAGCCAAATTATAGCTTGTTCGTATATATGTAAGTGAAATGATTTCATCCTTAATCAGTTTTCTTACGAACGAATGTCTAAGTCCTATATGCCTGGACTTTCCATTATACACTTCGCTAAATGCTCTTGCTAAGGTGGCCTGACTATCGCAGTGTATCATTACCTTTGAAACATTGTCTTTAGCCAATGGAACTTCCAAAAGAAGATCCCTTAACCACTCTGCCTCTTGACTAGCGGAAGCGAGAGCCACGAATTCTGATTCCATGGTCGAAAGAGTAATGCATGTTTGTTTCTTGCTCTTCCAAGAAATTGCTCCTCCAGCTAGTGTAAATATCCACCCAGTTGTAGATTTGTGATTTCCCACGTCAGAGATCCAACTGGCATCGGTATATCCTTCTAATATAGCCGGAAACCTACCATAATGAAGGCCAAGATCTTTGGTTTTCAACAAATAACCAAATATCCTCGTGATTGCCTTCCAATGTTCATTACTTGGATTACTAGTAAATTTACTCATTTTACTAACTGCAAATGATATATCGGGTCTAGTACATTGCATTAAGTACATAAGACATCCGATCGCACTTGCATATTCTAATTGAGCCACTGCTCTTCCATCATTCTTTTCAAGTTTGATTACATGATCAAATGGAGTAGTTACTTCCTTGAATTTCAGGTGTTTGAACTTATCAAGCATTTTCTCAATATAATGTGTTTGATTAAGTTCATAACCCCCACTATTTTGCTTAACTTTTATTCCCAAAATTGTGTCAACAAGCCCAAGATCTTTCATCTTGAAAGTGGAAGTTAGAAACCTTTTTGTTTCTAAAATTCCATTAAGTGTATTACTAATTATTAGCATGTCATCAACATAAAGACACAAAAATATTACAGTGTTATTATACACTTTTGTATATAAACACTTGTCACAAGAATTAGGAATAAATCCATTTGACATTATCGTAGAGTCAAACTTTTGATGCCATTGTTTTGGTGCTTGTTTTAAGCCATATAGAGATTTGACAAGTTTGCACACCTTCTGTTCATTTCCAGGAAGGACGTGTCCTTCTGGTTGTTCCATGTAGATTTCCTCATCGAGGTCTCCGTTTAGGAATGCTGTTTTAACATCCATTTGATGAACAATCAGATCATTTAAAGATGCTAAAGCAAATAACAACCTTATAGTGGTTGTTCTCGCTACAGGTGCATAAGTGTCAAAATAATCTATACCTTCCTTTTGTCTAAATCCTTTTGCCACTAATCTTGCTTTATAAGTGTTTAATGTACCGTCACTAAGATATTTCTTTTTAAACACCCACTTGCATCCAATGGGTCTTGATCCCTTTGGTAAATCAACAAGTTCCCATGTGTGGTTGGACATAATTGAATCCATTTCATCTCGGATAGCATCTTTCCAAAAAGAGGAGTCTCTTGAAGCTATTGCTTCCTTATAAGTTTTAGGATCTTCCCCTACTTGAAGAATTACCGGAATGCTTTTAATAAAATTTGTATTATTTCCTTCAACCAGATAAAATGAAATGGATTGAGAATCAATTTCGTCTGGTCCTAGGTTCTTTATTTTCCGGACTCTTTTGCTTATCCTAGGTTCAGGCCGTGGTTCATTTATTCGAGATGTGTCTTCAGGTTGTATTTCTACAATCCGAGAAGAGTCTTTTTCACAAGATTCTTTATTTATGGCCGACTCTGATTCTTTATCCTTAGTTATAAGGTTTTCAAAGAATTCTACATCCCGGGATTCAACAATAATGTTAGACTCTAAATTTAACAGTCTATATGCTTTGCTATTTTGTGCATATCCTACAAATGCACATCTTATCCCTCGAGGACCCAACTTGGTTCTCTTAGGATCCATGTTTTTGTAATATGCCACACACCCCCACACCTTAAAATAGCCAATATTTGGTGTCATGCCCTTCCATACCTCATATGGAGACATTCCACTTTTCTTTAAGGGAATTCTATTTATTATGTGACAAGCGGATAATAAAGCTTTGCCCCACAAATTGAAAGGTAGTTCGGAATGCAATAACATGGCATTCATCATTTCTTGATATGTTCGATTCTTTCTTTCTGCTATGCCATTTTGTTGTGGTGTTCTAGGTGCCGAACATTCATGTATTATACCATGTTCTTCACAAAATGCATCAAATTCAGTAGAAAAGTATTCACCGCCCCTATCACTCCTAAGGACTTTTATACTTCTACTTAATTGATTTCCCACTTCTGCTTTGTAACTCTTAAAGGCATTAAAAGCCTCATCTTTATGCTTTAAGAGATATACATAAGTGTATCTAGAACAATCATCAATAAATGTAATAAAATATCTATTTCCCCCACGGGTCAACATGCCATTAACTTCGCACAAATCTGAATGCACAAGATCAAGCAGATTTGTATTTCTTTCAACACTTTTGAAAGGTTTCTTAATCATTTTTGATTTAACACATAATTCACATTTATTGAAATCTTTGATATTACATGATATCAAGCCAAGTTTAATTAGTCTCTTCATTGAACTAATACCAATATGTGCTAATCTATTGTGCCATAAAGTAACTGAATCAAGCATGTAAGCAGAATTAGAAATTTCATTAATCATGTTATCAGTAATACATAGTTTGATCATTCCTTCAGCGGAATATCCTTTTCCAACAAACACACCATTACGGGTCAAAATAAGTTTGCCCGATTCATACACATATTTAATACCCGGTTTTCCCAATAAATCCCTACTAACAAGATTCCTATTCATGTCTGGGACATGAAGCACATTAACAAGAGTAACTTTCTTTCCAGAAGTGAAGTTGAGTTCGACCGTTCCGGTTCCAACAACTTTGGATCGCACTTCATTTCCCATTTGTACTTCTTGTCCATCATTTGCCTCAGAATATGTTTTGAATGCAGCCCTGTCATATGAGACATGAACCGTGGCACATGTATCATACCACCAGCCTTGGACTTTGCCTTTGATTGCCATAATTTCGCTCACAGTAGCAATTATGTCATCATTAGCATTCACTGCATTGATCTCCTTTTTTGATTTATTATGCCTGCAATCTCGAGCATAATGTCCAGGTTTTCCACATACAAAGCATCCATTTTTCGGACCCTTCGGACCACCGAAGTTCTTGAACTTGGTATGTTCCTTTTTTGGTGCGATGTGACTTTTCTTGACATCATGTTTTTTCTTTTCCTTTCTGGTCACAGCATTGGCTTTGGAAAGACCCGCAGATTCTGATTTTTCCCTCTCCTTCGATTCCTCCTCGATTCGAAGATGCTTCTGGATTTTCTCCAAGGAAAAGTCATCAGAACTGTGCAACAGTTTCTTTTTATAGCCTTTCCACGAACTTGGTAACTTCGCAATGATTGCACCAACTTGAAAGGTTTCAGGAATGTCTATTTTCACCGCTTTGATTTTGTTCACCAGGACTTGCAATTCGTGCACTTGAGGAAGTATGGGCTTGGAATCCATAAATTTAAAATCAAAGTATTTAGAAATTAAGAACTTTTTCGTACCTTCTTCTTCGGCTTTGAATTTAAACTCCAGTGAATTCCATATGTCTCTAGCGGACGGATTGTCTGTGTATAGGTCGTATAGGCGGTCAGACAGCGTGTTCAGAATATGCCCACGGCATAGTAATTCGTCCTCCCTTCGCAGCATGCGCTTCTTCTTGAGTTCGTCAGAATCATCTTCAGTTGGTTCTGGAATTGGTGTCAGATCGGGATTCAAGACGTAGTGAACCTTGAGTGCAGTAAGTAGGAACGTCATCTTGTCTTGCCATCTGGTAAAGTTGTTTCCATCGAAGCGATCCAATTTGACAAGATCCTGATTCATGACTTTGATACTTGAAACAGCAGCGTCGGAATCCATGATACAAATACTTTTAAGATTGTTAGTTATTCCTTCTATGTCGAATGGATCCAGACTGAATCGTGAACGAAATCACTTTCCTTAAAAGTATTTCAAGCACACTCTCAAATTGTCTTAGAGTAGGAACGGCCTGAATACCCAGGATAAGTCAGCCTTTTTCTCGAAACTGCACAAGACTGGTGAAGTTTCGAATGCAAGGAAGACGTTGGAATTATATGGAAGAGGATTTCAGAATTTTTGAGTGAATGATTTCGAATTATGAAGCATGTATTTATAGCCATGCATGTGTCTTTTTTGAAGTTTGCAATGCTTCATAAACACACTCTCTAATGAGCATTTGCAATGGTTCAAATAAAGTATCATGCACCACTTCGTCAAGTGTCATGTATTTCAAATTCAAATTCAAAATCAAACTCTAGGCAACGAATAAGTCTGAGCGATAATTAAAAATTAAATTCGCAATATACCGGCCGAAGGCCGGTCCGCCCGCCGGAGGCGGCCGGAGCGCCACCGGCGCCGCCTCATTAACGCCGCGAATAGCCCGATTGCTCCGATGCGTCGTGCCCAAGTGCCGTCTACAAGCCGCCACTAGCGCCTCTACGCCCACGCCCCCGGATCCGGATCCGGTTCCGGAGCCGGAGCCGGTGTCGCCGGTGGCGACACCGGCGAGGGGTGTTTTGTATGAGACAAGTGACATAAGTTTTGGCACTACCACATATGACTATGTGGCACTTTATCCTTTTTGGCTCTTTTGGAAATTACATTGTTCCAAGTGCCTTATAAATGCTATTTAATTTTACTCCTCTTCCAATGTGGGACTAAGCATTTATTATAACACCCACTTTATCATTTTGGAACAACTTTAATGGAAATATATTATTATTTCCAACAAGTAGAAGATGAGATTTTAAGTAAAGATTAGAGTGCGAAGATCACATAGTAAGTTTTGACATCTTAATTATATTGACACTTCAAGACAACTATTTATTATTTTTAGCATCCTAATAAATATATTGAAATAAATAAAAAGTAAGGTCTGTTTGGTTCAAATGAGGGGGAGGGGAGGGGAGGGATTTTAATGAAGGGGAGGGGAGGGGAGAGGAGGTGAAGGAATTTTTTAATCAAATAAGTGTTTGGTTCAAAAGAGAGGAGGGGAGGGATTTTAATTAAAAATGTGTTTGGTTCAGAAGGGGAGGGGAGGGGTTTTATTAATAATTTACAGTTTTATCCTTATGATCTTATATAAGTCATACAATATTAAAATGTGAAAAATTCGTGCGTATTTTTGTTGGTAATAAAATTTCTAATATTGAGTGATTAAAAAAATATTTATTTGTCACATAAAGTTAAAAAATTGAGTATAATTGATTCGACTTATAACTTTCCAACATAAATTAAACTATATGCCAATAACATCGTTTAAATTATGATGAATCATATAACAAAACAAATATATAAAATAACTTATTACTAAATATTAATGGTTCAAAATATTTAATAAAATGAATAAACAAAAATAAATAAAATGATATGGTTTACAATTTGATATAAAAGAAAATATGATAGAGTACATAACAAAATTAAAAGAAAAAAACGAATATAACGAAACATAATTTTTTTATAAAAAAAAAGACAATAATTATGATTTATATTAATTATAAAAATTATAAAATAATTTGAAGGTGGAGAACAATTATAATAATTTGATGAAAACAATCGAGAAAAAACAGTAACACAAAAGATAACAAATAGTTTTGAAATAATAAAATTAAACTGAGGATATTTTAGTAAATATAATAAATTTTAAATATTAAAACTCATATTCCCTCCCCTCCCCTCCAAATCCCCCCAATTCGGAGGGAACCAAAAAGTGTGTTTTGGAGGGATTTTGCTCCCCTCCCCTCCCCTCCCCTCCCCTCCCCTCCTAAAATTTGAACCAAACATATTTAATTAAAAATTTCCCCTCCCCTCCTCTCCCCTCCCCTCCATCTACCCCGAACCAAACACACCCTAAGTAGTTTTAAAAAATTCTATGAACTCAAATTAACAAAAATGACATAGATTTTTATTGATAAGTTAATCAAAGTGTTTTATAAAATTAACGGTTTAATTAATTGATAAATTAAAATGACATAAAAGACATTTAATATATTTTTGTTTTATTTAAATTAAAATAAATTATAAAAGGTGGTAGTGAATTTTAATTAAAATAATAATGACAAAAATGAAAAAAAAAATGATAAGTTATAAGCTATAAACTAAAATGTTATTTAAAATAGCGTTTGAAAAATAAGTTATAAATTAATAAAATTAATTATAAGTTTGTAATAAAAAATAATTTATCAATCAAATATTTTATTGTCATATGAACTATATACTATAAGCTAAAAAAAAATTTTGCTAAACATAATAGTGCATATCTATATTATTAAAAATATTATGAAAAAAATCTAAATGGATAAAACTGCAATTTACGGAAAAAGTGTTTACTGCTTAGTAAGGAAATATAATCAAAATGTTAAGGAAAATAAATCATCATTTAATGTGATTGACAATTTTGATTTGTAAATATAGAATTCTGAACGACTCATTCCGATTTAATGTAAAATATTTTTTTCTTATAATTGTTTATGGTAAAATAATAGGAAAGACAATGTGCACGATTTGAAGAGGATATTTCTATATTTGTGTTTATATTCGTGTTTTGAAAAAAAAAATTTTATCTGAACTCATATCCACATGGACATAAATGTTGTATCTTTATCTTATAGGTAGGTAGTATTTATCCTTATATTTGTTTATCCGTATTTTTAATATAAAATTTTGATCAATTATAATTTATTATGTCATTTTATATCTTTAACGACACTAAAAAAAATTCAAAAATATTATTGTTGAGTTAAGAAATAAACAAACATTTATATTAAATGCGTATAAATTTAATAGAAATCTATTTAATAAAATTGATAAACATACGTGAGTATATAATAATAAAAATAAAAATATAAAATATATATTGTGGGAGTATGGAACGGAATGGGTACTAAAATATTTGTACCAATACTCATACCCGCTTATTTTAGTAGATAATTGTCCATACTCATTTATATCCATTTTGCGGTATTTTATCATATTCGTTATAAGTCATTTTTACTGGTATTCACCAGGAATGAGTTAAATTGTCATCCCTATAAAAGGGCACAATACAGGTGCATATTCATTCTAAACCATTCTGCAACAAAATCAATCTAGTTGAAAAATCCAGAGCAACCAAAAGAAAAAAATATTGCGAGCTATAAAGGGGATGTAAACATCATTGCCTGATCATGAATCATTTTGACAAATCTCTGAATAAACTACAGCAACGAAAAAAATATACTAATTTAAAGTTAATTCCAAAAAGCGCACTTTTATATATAAAAAAATGAATTAAATATGTTACAGGTCCTTATAAATAACCCAAAATCCAGTTTTAGTCCTCCTAACACTTTTGTTTAAAGAATCATCCTCCTAAAGATTTTCGTCCTTAGATTTCGTCCCTGCCGTCTATTTCACTTAACGACATCATACGTGGACGCTGATTTGGCTTTCTTTTTTAATTATTTCGACCTATTTAGATTTCCACTTATGTTAGAAAACGACACATCAGATTGTGAATCCTTAACCTAATTTCATCAAATCACATTCGTACTTGCTTTTCATTTCTTCAGCCTCGATTTCTTCAGCTTCATATTGTGGTCTTCTTCTTCTTGCTTTTCATTTCTTCAGCCTCGATTTCTCTTCGCCCTTTTCTTCAACTTCCATTTGTCTTCGCCCTCTTTCAACTCCTTTGATGTCGTTGTTTCCCTTGAAAATCGGAAAACAACCGCTGATCTTCCAAATCTAACTTTGGTGACTTACAGGATCGATCAGATTGATCCTAGGACATGTGCTAAAGGCTTTTGTTTTGGAAATCTATCTAAGTTCCACACTTAAACAGTATTGTAGTAAATTAATCTAAAGAAACATCTTGTTCGACTACGGGATAACTTAAAAGATAAAATAAAGCTTTTAATGAAAGAAAGAAAGAAAGAAGTTTGTTTGGAGAGGGAAGATTAGATTAAGGACGAGGAGAAAAGGAATTGCATAGAAAGAGAAGAAAGAAAGAAAGTAAGGAAGTAGGGTGCAAAGGAAGTAAAAGACTTTGTAAAGCTTAAAGAAAAATAAAGTAAATTTCATTAAGGTAAAAGATGGTATGTTTACATCACGTACATTCTCTATAATACTCGCTTTCTCTATGCTCGGATACTTGGAGTAATTTTAAGAGTAATTTGTACAATGGTAAATTATAACACACTTGCTTATGTCTAAGACATCCTATTTATAGTAGTAAAAAATAACTTCTAATAACCTCCAACATCACCTCCTCTTGCCACTTGTCACAATGCATGGATCTACTGCTCACAAGGTGCCACGTGTCTTCTTAAGTGTTTGGCAAACAAAACCGTTCCCTCCAACTTTTGAATTTCAAACCTTTCGACGGACCATCAGCAACAACAAGCGGTCAAACTCCTAGCTTCTGGGTGAGTTCTTCGACTCCTTCTTTTAGCTGCTTTACATCTTTCGCCCAATCTTTCGTTCTCAACTTGTCCTTAGCCTTTTATCTTGAATTCCTTTCTTCTACATCGGGCGTCAAAATTAGGAGCTAACAAATTGCCCCCCCAAAATGTCTTTTCGACTTCTGATGTGGAAAAGCACATTTTTTGTTAATGTCTGACTTTCGACGCCGCTTGTCTTCTTCCTACGTGTCGTCTGATGTTCTTTCAACCAATGCAAGTCTGGGAAGGTGAAAGGGAAGAAAGAGAAACAAGGAAATAGAGGGGAACACGCAAGATACTTCCCCGCCACCTTGAGGCACGTCTCTGACGTCACTTTTATCATGGCGATTTTCTCGGGAATCACCAAAATCGTGGGTCATCATCTCCTTTTCAACCTAGGGGACGTGAATTGCAACTGCTATCTCTGCCACCCTACATCCAAGCGCACACGTGGCCCACTAACTCTAGCCCCTTAATGATGAAAAAACTTTCAATCTTCCATACACTATATAAGTCATTCTCCTCTGATATTTTCATTTTTCCAACTTCTCTGACTCTTAACAATATTCTTGCATTTTTCTTCCTCTAATCTTCTACTCCCCAACCAACAAACTTTTACTTCCTTCAAAAATGGCTGATCATCAAAAGAAGAAAATACAACTCAAAGGACAAACCTCTGCATAAACTCTTCCTCCCTTTGCCAGCTTGAGCGGTCCCCAGGTAGTGAAGAACCAACAGTTCATTCGCGAACCCTTGTCAGAAGAGAAACGCCACATTTATGAATCGCAGGTAATCATTCTCGTTATTGTTGCAGGTAAACCCTTAGCCATGTCTGGCCCTTTACCCCCTCTAGGTCTTGATTATTCCGCCATTAAAGACTTCTTCCCCTCCTATAGAGTCACTAAACCTTTAGGGCAAAAAGATTCTAGCAAAATCCCCGCTGATGGCCCTGATAGCCTAAACCTCTTCGACGTAGATTTTAGGTATCTCCATGATAGGGCCAGATTATTTAGGGATACCCCCTACTTTAAAGATTCTGAACTTTACCTCAATTGGCTGGCAAAAATAGAGAAAGTAAAAGCCCAAGATTGGAAGGACACTGAGATTTATGATCTGATAATGATGTTGAAGGTAGGCCCTACTTACTGCCCCCTTATGCTGGCTTCTTCCTTATTTTTCTGGGATAGAACTCACAATACTTTCCACCTCCCTTGTGGGATGATGACCCCCACATTTCTTGATGTAGCTGCCATTGTAGGCATAAAACCCTACGGCCTTGTTTACGACCCTGAGATTGATAGCCACGATACCATAGGTTTCGCCAACACCAAACATACCTACACAGCTTTTGTTCAACATTATCATAACAAAACCAACGCCTCAGTTGATAACGAGGAACATATAGCCTTTCTGGCCATGTGGTTATCTCGTTGTGTATTTTGTACAAAGTCATTGCAGGTGGCACGAAAATATCTTATTCTGGCCAACCAACTGCACCTGAAGAGAGGCATCTGCCTAAGTGAGATGATTCTGGCCAGTGTTTATGAGGCCTTGGGCGAAGGTGCTAGCAAATTGAAGGACCCTGAAAGCCATGGCAACTTGTTGTTATTAGGCCCCTTTTGGCTCCTCCAGCTGTGGCTTAATGCCACTTTTGAAAATAATCTCCCCAACAGAGGCGAAGTCGATGAAGGTTCGTCTTCAGTCTCTGACAGAAGAGTCGAATGGCCTCGCTTGGCCCAACTTACTCCTAGCGAAGAAGGACATACTCTTCGATCCAACTTATCCAACTTCATTCACATGTTCGCAAAACGGTACGAGTTCACCTCGAAGATGGCTCCTTTTGCGGAATGAAGATGCGGCCCGGAGTGGTTCACCAGACCCTTCCCTGCTCCCCTAAAGAAACAAGAAGAGGAGTCGAAGCTGATTTGGGAACGATTCCTCATACCCCGACTACTGGTTCACAAATTAAACCTTGTTAGAGGTCACACCAGCTTAGTAGACTACCAACCAAACTTGGTGTCCAGGCAATTTGGGTTGATACAGACTTTGCCCAAGTGCCTATATGACAAGAAATCACATATCATACTTCCTCTAGCGGTGCTATCTCCCCTTGAATGTTCGACACAATTGGCGCGCCATGCCCATAAGTATTTCCTTATGCCTGTCCACTTTGAACCTTCTTATTTCTGCTCCCAAGACTTCTACGACTGGTGGTCAAAACATTATGCCTCAGAGTTTCTTGACGCTTCGAGTTTTGCTCGCTTGATTGACCAAGCTTTCATTGATGTGCAGGAGAAGATCAAGAAAGGTACGTCTACCCATATAAAAAAGATTCAACCTTCCAGAAGTAATTCGAAACTGCCTATTGATAAGTGCTAAAATGTACTTATTTTGAGTGTAAATAATTGGCACTTATTGGCTTGATTCAACCAATAAACCTCAACTTTTGTGCATATGTTGTATAGTTTAAATTATAGTGTATATATTGTGTGTCGCGTAAATTTCATTGAGTTTAATTTATTTTTTCTCATTTTTGTAGGTAAATGAGCAATGATATTTTGTAATTATCTTATAGAGCATTGAATAAGCTTTCCAACGCTTCCGACCGCGCGTAAAACAGAGTTACGGTTCAAGAGTTATGGTCGAAACAAGAAATGGTTTGCTGTCATGTTTTCTAGGCAGTTCGCTAAGCGAACAACAGTTCGCTGGCCACTCGCTGAGCGAGTACTGAGACCCATTTTTGTCTATTTAAGTGATTTTTCAGCATTTTTTAGAGTATGTTGTTTCGGAACTTTTTACCCCAACTTCATCCAACACATTCTTGAGTAGATTTAGCTTAGAAACAACATTGGAGGGTGCTCTTGACGATCCGGAGTCGAATCCACTTCAATCGGAGTTGACAGACCGTGAGATTTGTATTCTTCTTCCTTCCTCTCTATGTATATTTATGGATCTTTGTATAAAATCTCTTTTACAACTCTTTATCGATGCTTATCTTGATTTTTTACTAAGCGGGTTTGGATTGCTATAGACATATATTGTTCGAACTCGATCTAAGATGAACATCTATTAGATTCTAAATGCTAGAAATAGATTTAGGACTAATATTCACGTGGGTATCGATTCTTAATGCTCCGTGTTGTCGAGTTGTGTGAGAGATCAACAATGAGACGATACGGTTGATCTCTCGACTTTGCGTTAGAGATAAGCTCTGTTGTGAGCGATACGTGATGATATTGGCGAGCGAATTAGGTTGCGTGCATTTGATCCATATATTTTTTAGTACATGATGGGTAGAGCGAAATACAACTCCTGACGAGTTTTCTCATTTCTTAAGAATGTATTTATTCTCTTGTTTTATGTTTTTCCTTTTGAATTTTTATCCCAAACCATTCAAACCCAAGCTTAGTGACGTAGATATGGTCGAACGACATTCTTTCCCTCACACTGATCCCTGTGGAGACGATAAATCCCGGAGGAAATTCTTCCAAATATAATATTTTTGCTTGCTACTTTACCGCTTCAACTAAATGGCGCCGCTGCCGGGGATTGGTTTTGATATTGAGTCGCATTGCGATAGTTTCTATATTTCTAAGCTTTGCACATAATTGTATATATGCTTGTTTTTCTTTTGTCTTCGATTAAGTTTGTTCAAGTGTTGTATATATTTTGTTCCCGTAACGTTTGTTCAAGTGTTTGGTTAGGACACTTTCTTAGGTTGATGCTTTGACAAAGCATCGACGTATATGTGAGGAAGTTACTAGCAAAGAACACTAAGGGTGTCGAGCTAACGACATGAAACAAGCGCTTGTTGGGAGGCAACCCAATGGTTTTTGAGTTTGTATAGCTTTATGTTTATTTAGTTTAATTCAATTTTGTTAGGTTGTTAGAATAATGTTTGTGTTTGCTCTCAAGTTTGTTTTTGATTAACTTGAGGATGCATTTTGTGATTTTCCAAGTTTGATCATTTCAACTTGCGAATGTATGGTTTTGATATTGTTTGAAGTTGGTACTTTGCAAGATACTCGTTTATCGCTTTCTAGAACATAGCATGATTATGAGACTTTTCATTTGTACAATTTTTATGTCATTCATTCTTTTGCCATACTTGTTCCGTTTTGAATCACTTTAGAACTAAACCTTTTTGTGAGGAGCTTTCCATTGTTTGCTATATGCAGGAGACCAACATTCTTGTTTAACTCGGTTTTATTATGTTTAATCTTGTATTTGTGTTGATTTGTATGATAGCACTAAAATGATCAAGGCATTTTGTTTGATTTTGAGCATAACCACTTGACCAAATAGTCAATCTACCTTGTGAGTGAGTGAGAATTTGCTTACCCCCTTTGAGCATAACCACTTGACCAAATAGTCAATCTACCTTATGCAGCGGGTGGTTCCGACTCAACATACACTCGATACGTTTAAAGGGCACTTTCATGTTAGTATCGAAGATGTTCGCATCGAATCCTACATTCTTGAAGGTTCATCCCCCTTCGATTTGGACTTTTCTCTCTGAGCTTTATTGTTGCTAACTGGCTTTGGTATTATTTATTTTTCAGCTGCTCCAAAACATGTTGCCCCAGCAACCAAAACTGAAGGCAAGGTCGAAGACCAGAAGGTAATCCTCCACGACTTTCTACTATTTCGACCTCCTTAATCACTCTTAACACTTCATGTTGCTTTCAGGTTAGTCGAAAACCACCCACCCCTCAAAAGAGACTAAAAAGGGCTTCTGCCCAGATCACCATTGATTTTGATGACGAAGATGGATCTCCTCGTGAGAGTCTTCAAGTAAAAAGAAAACGAAAGATCTTCCATGATGTGGATACTACTGATGCTCCATCCGCTCCTCTTGCAACCAACATACCTCAGACCAATACTCCCCCTCAAGACCTTACTAAGGCTCCCACAGGGGATGCTTCGATCCAAACTGTTGTCCCCATGGAGAGTGACAACTCTAGCCCTGCTGATGAAAATGTCAAGGTATATTATGCATCTATCTTTCTTTGGGTCTTGCACTGAGTTTTTGGTCCCATTCTTTTTAATGTCTGTCTTTTCTAGGCTAATGTCGGGGCTCCACAATCTGACCCGACCAAGCTTCCTCTATCACTCTATCCCTTGAATAGCCAAGGTGAGCTTACCTATCATCCCACCTCTGATTTGGGTTCTGGTATGAGTTCCCTTGGTGAGATTAATAAACCTGATTTTTTCACAGTCCCTCCTTCACCTGCAAAGACAACTACCCAACAGTCTCAAACTGATGGATCTGACCATGAAGACAACAACATTCTGGTCGATCCTATCACATCAGATGATGAAGTTAACAGTTTGGAGGGGGGCACAAACTTGATTGATACGAACAGTTCTCCCTTGGGTCAAACAATAGCTGTGGACGAAAAAGATGTCGAAGGTGATCATGCTGTTGAAGATCAAGCCATGCATCAGTCTGAATTGAACGAGTCCAGTGATGAAGGTACTAGAGATGAAATGGAAGAGGATGGCACAGAGGCGAAAGAAGGCCAAGATAAAGAATTGAAAACTGTGAAAACTTCTGTCGAAAACACCACAACTGCTGAAGTGATAAAGACTCCTGTTTCTTCTACCCCCAAGGATACTCAAGTCATCCCCCTCTAAGGCGAAACTCAGCTTACCACCGCCAAACTTAATGCATTGAAGGTTTCTAACCCTTGACAATACATCAAGCTTCTGTTGAGCAGGCGAAGTCATTCTTCTGGCCGAACTCCCAGCACCTCGACATCTGAAGGGCAAACCTCGAATCAGCCAACTGACAGTGCTCTTGATAAGATTAAGAAAAAGATTTTCAAAGGGGATCTTTTCACCCTCTTGCAGATGGGCCCAGCCAGCCACCTTCCCCTTAAAGCTCTTCTCAACAAGTGGATCTTAAATCCGTTACTCCTGAGGCCGCAAATGTCATTCAAAAAGTTAGCGCCTTGATTGACCAGGTTTACAAAGACTTTCGGTTATTGCCCCAGCTTGAGGGAGATATTCAGACAAAAGCAGGCAGTGAAGCTGCCGCTTGGAGTGTTGTTGTCGACTCTGAAGAAAGGATCGCTGCATTGGAAAAGACGAGGGAGAAAAATAAGCAAGAGATCCTTACTAATGAGGCGAATATTGCCTGCTGGGAGCGCAAGATCAAGAGACTTCGCAGTAAGATAGCGAAAACCAGGAAAAAGAATACTGAATTATCTTCTTTCGATGATTCTTCCCTAACAGCTGAACTTGAACATGCCGTTACCTACGCTGGGGAAGCCCGTCGTTTGGAATCTGAAGTTGCCAAGCTGAGAACAGACAAAGCTCAATGCCAGAGCCGCCTCGAACTTCAAAAGTAGAACTACCTTAAGATGAAGGCAAATCTTCCTTTTTGATTTATTTAGGTTTTGTAATAGAGCAGATTGTACTGGCCTTTGTAAGCCATTTTAACTTTATTTGTAAGATACTGAGCCATTTTGGCGCATTTGCTAATCACCATTTATGGCTTTGTTTTATATTCGACTGTTATTCTGCTGATATTTTTACCTCTTGAAGTGCGGGCTTATATTTCTTTAAATATTTTTCGTTTACTTTTAATATTCTCTCGTCTTTACTCAACTTTGTCACTTCATACGCCCCATTAAAGAACACTTTCGATACCTGGAATGGTCCTTCCCATTTTGGGGACCATTTGCCTAAAGACCTAACCTTTCGATCCATAGGCAGAATTACTCTCCATACTAAATCTCCGACCAGGAAAGCCTTTGCTTTGACCTTCTTGTTATATGATTTCTCCACTCTTTTCTTTTGTCTTCTCAAGAGTTCTAGAGCTTTTAATCTTTCTTCGTCTAAATCGACTAACTCATCAAGCATCATGTCCCAATAAATCTCTCGAGGGATTTTGTGATGCCTTTGAATTCTGACCGACTGTATGTATATCTCAAGTGGCAACACCGCATCGTGGCTGAAGGTCAGTCGATAAGGGGAAGTGTTGGTTGCTTCCTTCGGGGATGTTCAACATGCCCAAAGGACTTGATCCAACGTCTTATGCCAATTTCTAGGCTTGCTTCCAATCTGCTTCTTCATCATGCCAATTATCACTTTGTTTGCCGCTTCGACTTGGCCATTGGCCTGGGCGTAATAAGGTGTCGAAGTAAGGAGTTTGAATCCCATTTTTTTGGCGAACTCCTGCATCTTCCTACCTGTAAACATTGACCCTTGGTCTGTCGTTATTGTTTCTGGTAGCCAAAATCTGTAGATGATATATTTTTGAATGAACTCAATGACATCTTCTTGGTCTACTTTCGGTAGAGGTATAGCTTTGATCCACTTGGTAAAGTAGTCTATCCCTACCAAAATATACTTCTGGTTTTTGGAAGACGCGGGTCGAATCTCTCCTATCAAGTCTAAAGCCCACCCTTTGAATGGCCATGGCTTGACTATGGAGTGTAACTCGCTTGCTGGGACATATTGTATGCCAGCGTGGACTTGGCATTCCTGACAACCCTTGGCGAACTCAATGCAATCCTTCAGCATTGTGGGCCAGTACATCCCTTGGCGAAATAGCAACCATTTCATCTTATGGCCTACCTGGTGCGCTCCACATGTCCCACCATGGACTGATGACAACGCCAAGTATGCCTCAGATTCACTGAGGCATTTAAGTAAAACTCCCTCAGAGGTTTTCTTAAATAACTCATTCCCCAAAAGGACATAGCTTAGCGCCTGATACTTTATTTTCCGATCTGTGGTTGCTAAAGTGTTCTGAAGGTATTCGACCAAAGGTTTTCTCCAATCTTTGTCTGTCAGGCCTTCGATTGTAAAAATCTCGAAGGTTTCCTCGTCGGCGTAGCCAAATTTTGTAACTTCCAAATCTGACGGTCTCAAACCTACGGACACGACCTTACCTCTAGCCTCAATTGCTTCTTGCAAGTTTTCCTTCGAGACCCTATACCCTGAAGTGACTTGCGCCAAATCGTTGGCTATCTAATTGTGTAGTCGTGGTATATGTCGAATAGTGCAGACTTCGAATTTTTTGAGTAGTCTGTTGGCTATCACGAAATACATAATGAGATTTTCTTTAACGCACTTGTACTCCTTTGTTATCTGTTTTACGACCAACTTTGAGTCTCCCATTATTTCGACTTGGGTTGCCCCCAATTCTAACAAAATTTCAAGTCCGGCAATCAAAGCTTCATACTCAGCTTCGTTATTGGAACATAGGCCCTCGACTCTATACTTGAATTTTGTTGGAATTTTGTCAGGCGAAATAATCAGTAGACCTATGCCTGTCCCGTTCTTGTGACTAGACCCGTCGAAGTATAACTTCCAAGGTTCAAGTTCGACAATGTTCAGGGTACTTTCATTTATGGAGTGGTTGACGATGAAGTCTGCCACTATTTGACCTTTGACCACTTTTAACGGTCTATATGTTAGTGAGTACTCAGTTAATGCTAATGCCCATTTACCTATTCGACTATGCAAGATAGGCTTGGACAACATATGTTTAATAATATCAAAATGCGGCGAGACATAAACATCAACTGTTTTTATATATTGCTTCAACTTCATACATGAGAAATACAAACATAAGCATAATTTCTCTATCTCGTTATATCTAGTTTCTGCGTCATTTAAAACTCTGCTAAGGTAGTAAATGGCTCTTTCGACGCCATTTCCGTCCTCTTGAGCAAGCATGCTCCCTAGAGTCTTGTCTGACGCTGCTATGTACAGTCTCATGCTTTTGTTTCGAAATGGAGGTGAAAGGACTAGAGGATGAGTCAAGTAGTCTTTGATCTTGTCGAAAGCTTCTTGCTGATCTTTCCCCCATTCGAACTTCTCCTTGGTGGCTCGAAGCAATGGTGAGAAGGCCTGCGTTTTTCCACTGAGGTTCGATATGAACCTTCTTAGGAAATTTATTTTGCCCAGCAAGGATTGTATCTCCTTTTTGTTGGACGGCGCTTTCGCTTCCATGATGACCTTTGTTTTGTTTTGGTTGATTTTGATCCCCTTCTTGTGGACTACGAAACCCAAAAAATCTCCTGCTTGTATGCAAAATGCACACTTGAGGGGATTCATTTTCAGGCCAAACTTCCTCATCCTTATGAAGGAGTTACGCAGATGTTCTACATGAGCTTTTCCTGACACGGATTTCATCCCAATGTCATCAATATATATCTGCATAAAGGACTCAATGTAATCATGAAAAATCGAATTCATCGCCCGCTGGTACGTTGCCCCAGCATTCTTCAGGCCAAAAGGCATCACTACCCATTCGTAAGTGCCTAAGGCCCCTGGGTAACAGAACGCCGTTTTAGGAACGTCATCCTCAGCAATGAAAATCTGGTTGTAACCAGAATATCCATCCAGCATGCTAAGGTACTCGTGGCCAGCGGCTGAATCGACTAGCATTTCTGCCACTGGCATCAAATACTCATCTTTAGGGGTTGCTGAATTTAAATCCCTAAAGTCTATGCAAACTCTTAAAGATCCGTTTTTCTTAATGATTGGTACAATGTTTGCTAGCCATTCGACATACCTGGTCGTACGGATGAACTTGCATCGGAGGAGTCTTTCGATTTCTTCCTTTATCTTTGAGAGGATCTCAGGAGCGAAGCGTCTTGGGTTCTGTTTGACTGGTCTTTTGCCAGGCTTGATTGGTAGCCTATGCTCAACTAGATCTCTCTTTAGACCTGGCATTTCGTCATAGTCCCAAGCAAAACAATCCTTGTACTTTCGCAGCAACTGGATGGTCTTGACCCTGAGTTGGGGGTCGAGGTTGGCGCTGATATACGTTGGCCTTTTGATCACTCCATCTCCCAGATCCACTTCCTCCAATGGATCTTGCGCCGACATTTTAACATCGTTGGCCAAGGGATCTTTTTCAAAACCCAAAGGCTCATCATCATAGATGGCGTCAAGTCTTTGCCCTTCGTACTGAATCTTGTCGGGAGGCTTAGAGTTGAAACGCCCACCTGAGCCTATTTGTTCAGATTCTTCATTGGCTCTCTCAGCCATTTTGTTATTGGCGGCCTCCAAGGCCGTTTGTAGCTTAGTTTCGGCCACATAGGCCAAAATCCTTTGAAGCGCTATGGCCTCAGTCATCATCACTAAATTCACTTCCCCACCCAGTGGGGTCTATAGGAAGTGTGCCAAGGTATGGTAGCCTCTCTCCTGGCACTTCCTTGTCCCATCGAAAACCTTCGACGGGATGGAGATAAAGTGAGCAATACACTTCGTCATTTGGTGTAAATTCAAAATCTGCAGATTCGCATGGGCCTATACTGGCCAAATGTTTGTCGAACTGTCTTCTATCAACATGGTTTATAGGTGCTTTGAAATATCCTTGATCTGCTTCAATGTTTTCGACAATGCCATCTGGTCTCCAGATGGCGATCCTTTGATGCATCGAATATGACACTGCCCCCACTCCATGGATCCATTCTCTTCCAAGTAACAAATTATAGTTGGCAGTGGTTTCTACCACCATGAAGACAGTTGGGCGGGTAATGGTTCCGACCGTGACATTCACTTGCATGACCCCCATGGTCGAACCCACTTTACCTTCATATTTTGATAATACCATGTTGTGCGGCTTGGTATCTGTCTCATCTTTTCCAATTTTGTTCAATAGAAAATGCGGCATTAGGTTCACCGTAGCGCCGCAATCTACCAAGATTTTGTTAACTGGGACCTTCTCTACTTGTGTTGTAATGTAAAGAGGCTTCAGATGATTCTTCATCACCTCCGTGGGCCGTTCGAAGAATGCGTTTTGCTCCTCGACGTAGCCATTATTCATCACATAGTAACATACCGGCTTGTGAGCCGCCATCTCCCAGTCTGTATAGGTGTTCAAGTTTTCAACCACGGAAATCCTGTCAAATTCCCTAGGCATCACTGATACTACATTAACCAAAATATCCAGAGTATCGCCAGAGTCTTCATCAAAATTATCGGTCATTTCGTCATCGATCCCGACCAGTTTCCTCTGCTCTCGACCTGTGTCAAAAACAACTTTCGTCCTACAGGTGACTTCCCGAATGCTTTCGTTCGTCCTTCATTTTCGACAGGAACGTTGGTACTGGATTCTAGTTGGTCCCTTTGTGCACCTTCCCTAAGTGCTTTTCTTTTTCTCTGTTCTCGCCTCCATTGCGATCGAGACATGGGATTTTTCCCTTTATAATTTTCTGATACATGGGCAGCCTTTGAAGACTGAAACTCTTTTCGATAGCTTAACAAAGATCCTCGTTGCACTTCGAAGTTCTTCCACCTCTTTTGCCCCTACTTCCTATTCTCATTGGGCTTCGTCCACTTTCCATCAGTGGCCTCAGCATTGGGCTTAAAACTAGTTGGTTTGTTTGTAGGAGGTCTTATGCGGGGGTCAGATCTTTTTTGAAGGCCTCTTCGAGGGTAGAATCTGGGCCTTTCGTTATCTTGCCTTAGCTTCTGTGTTCCCTCTAGCTTCTGTGCGGCCTTTTTGTCAAATATGGCGCTGCATCGGGGACAAAGCATCACACTAGATCCTCTCTCTTGGCAACGATGAAGGAAAGCAACGATCGATTCTTCCTGCTCTAGGACGCTTCCCTAGTGTGTGCCCCCTGGTAATTCGACTCACTGTCCGCTACATCTTCATGTTGGGTGATCTCTACCATGTTAATTTCAGCTTCTTCGACCAGATTAAGCTTCCTCAGGCCTAGCTCCACGCCTTTAGTGGCTTGATCAATTCTGACGAAGTTATCAGCAGTTTCTTTGGTCACTATCTCCCAACCTAGATTGCTCTTGTTGTTTGAACTTATGGCTTCATCCCTTTGGTCACAGTCATCAATTTCCATTTCCACACAATTCTTTTGTCCGAAGCTCATGGTAACCTTCGCCATCACAACCTCGTTTATGGGATTGTCAGTAGTTTATGTTATGTTGATTGAAAGGTTGCAGCACTCAGTAACTTCGACCATGTTGGCTTCCACTGGTTCTGTATAATGTGCGTCCGCCATTTGCAGAGGGTCTGTGTCGACCTTCATCTGGCCGCTAGCCTTCTCTCCAAACTTTAGACGTCCTTCCTGGATTACATTTTGAACAAGGTCCCTGAAAAGAAAACATTGAGACGTTTTATGACCCAGGAAATTATGGTATTTACAAAACCCTCTTTTCTTCCTTTGTTCTATGGACGGCATTTTAGCGCCAGGTGGCACTATCATTTGCCCGTCTTTAACTAACAAATCGAAGATTTCATCACATTTCATGATGTCGAAAGTATATGTTTTCTTTGGGAATCTATCGCTTTTTCGGATTCAACATAACTCTTCCCTTGTGGGGGAGCTAGGACTTTACATGAGTAAGGTGACCCTTGTTTAAGTTCAGCAAGATCCACCTCGCCATCGTCGAAGCTCACAGGATCATCGTATAACCCTTCAACATTCTCATTATATTCGACAAAAGCTACCTTTTTACTTTTATTAAACTTAGCATTTTCGTCTTTGAGCCTTTCTAATTGTCGAACTCGATCGGCTAGTTGGGCCATGTCCCATAGATACTAGGTATCCAACTTTTTCCTAATAGAATAGTCGAGACCCCCAGTGGCCATTTCGACCAACTCATGTTCAGGGACCTGTGTGAAGCATCTGGCTTTAAGCAAATCGAATCTATTAAGGTATTCCTCAATTGGCTCAGAAAACTTACGCTTCACACTAGCGAGTTCCTTTAAGCTAATTTTAGTCTGGCCCATATAGAACTGTTCATCGAACAAACGCTCTAACTGGATCCAATTACACACCGTATTAGGGGGAAGCGTTGTGAACCAGGTGAAGGCATTCTTAGTAAGAGAACTTGGGAAGTATTTTATTCTAAGGCTTTCATCATTCTCTATCTCTCCAGCCTCGATTAGGTAATGAGCCACATGTTCAATGGTAGATTCCGTCGTATCTCCTGAAAACTTAGCAAACTTGGGTACTTTCGTCCTAGGGGGTAACTCCGCCTGAAGGATATAGTCTACTGTAGGTGAAGTGTGATTTGGCCTGGTGAACCCAGTGTTTAACCCATTTCTGGACATAACTCTCTCGACCATGGCCGCTAGATTGTTGTCGACGCCCACGTTATTTCGTCGAACCTGCTGGACTACATTGTCCGCGTCTTGGTTCTGATTCACGATAACCACTCCTGGGTTTCTTTCTCCCAAAACACGGGGCTGATTTCACCATGGCTCTTCCCTAAGCTCTTCAACTACATGAGGGGCCATCCTTCCTTGGTTTCCTACGTCGATTTCTGCCATATTTCCCAAGTTTTCTCGTGGGATATCTACTACTGCAGCCTGATTTCTGGCTAAGGGGGGTACCCCCATGAATTCAGCCAATCTTATCAGTTGTACCGCCAATTGTTGATTGGTATGAGTTCTATTTTGGATTAATGGTTGGAAGATTTCTCCCATGGTTTGTGACAAGGTCTGAACCATTTGTAGGTTACTTTCATCCATCTGCTGTCTCAAACAGGCGACTGAGGTGTTGGTCAGATTGGGGCCTTGCGTCGAATACCCTAAGCTCTGGCTTTGGGGATTTCGACCCATATTCACGCCAGACCCTGACCCTTGTAATGGCGAAGCCATTGCATGATCTGAGAATATGGGGGGTGCACTTTGGAGCCCCTGCATCATAGCGGTGGGCATCCCATATAGGGGATTTCTTGGTGACTGTGAAAAACCAGGGGGACCAAACTGCCTGGAATTCGAACTTCCCCCTAACAAAATCTGAGGATTTGACGTTTGATGGCCAATATACTCCAACACTGGTTGAGTATAAGGTCTTATCACCGTTGGTCCAGCCCCAAGTATGGAGGGTGTCGGTACTGGCCTTACAGGAAGCAACGTTTGTTCTCTATTCAATGGTATTGGAGGGGGAACTCCATCGTCTCTTATTCCCTCACTGGAACTGTCTCCCTGACAGTTGGGGTTATCTGGCTGGTTCGTATCCGTAGCCATGTTCCTAATGTTTCGTCTTGGTCGTCTTTCTTCGTTTACAATGGTAACTCTACCACTTCTCAGTAACATAAAATGTATTTCTCACGAAAAGGACCAACACGACTGCACAATTTCTTGTAATTTGGTTTTGTAAAAAAAAACAAAAACAAACTTTTTAGCACTGTCCCACCGGGTATGCCATTTTGTTTCCCTTGAAAATCGGAAAACAACCGCTGATCTTCCAAATCTAACTTTGGTGACTCACAGGATCGATCAGATTGATCCTAGGACATGTGCTAAAGGCTTTTGTTTTGAAATCTATCTAAGTTCCACACTTAAACAGTATTATAGTAAATTAATCTAAAGAAACATCTTGTTCGACTACGGGATAACTTAAAAGGTAAAATAAAGCTTTTAATGAAATAAAGAAAGAAAGAAGTTTGTTTGGAGAGGGAAGATTAATTAAGGATGAAGAGAAAAGGAATTGCATAGAAAGAGAAGAAAGAAAGAAAGTAAGGAAGTAGGGTGCAAAGGAAGTAAAAGACTTTGTAAAGCTTAAAGCAAAATAAATTAAATTTCATTAAGGTAAAAGATGGTGTGTTTACATCACGTACATTCTCTATAATACTCGCTTTCTCTACGCTCGGATACTTGGAGTAATTCTAAGAGTAATTTGTACAATGGTAAATTATAACACATTTGCTTATGTCTAAGACATCTTATTTATAGTAGTAAAAAAATAACTTCTAATAACCTCCAACATCACCTCCTCTCGCCACATGTCACAATGCATGGATCTACTGCTCATAAGGTGCCACGTGTCTTCTTAAGTGTTTGGCAAACAAAATCGTTCCCTCCAACTTTTGAATTTCAAACCTTTCGAAGGACCATCAGCAACAACAAGCGGTCGAACTCCTAGCTTCTGGGTGAGTTCTTCGACTCCTTCTTTTAGCTGCTTTACATCTTTCACCCAATCTTTCGTTCTCAACTTGTCCTTAGCCTTTTATCTTGAATTCCTTTCTTCTACATGGGGCGTCGAAATTAGGAGCTAACAGTCGTATTCAAGGACAAGTCCTAAGAAACCCGTTAGCATGTCTTCGTCATCTGTGTGAAGTCGTCGTCGAGGAAGGAATTGCGGTAATGATACTCGTATGATTTCATACGTGTGCAAGAATGGTCGCAATAAAGGCAGTCTTTTCTGGAGATGTCCTTTTTGGAAGGGTGAAGAAACTTGTGATCTTTTTGTATAGGATGAAGATCTTGTCGAAGAAGATGATAATGGTTTTGATCAATTAGAAAACAACAAGATGAAGGAATTGGATATTGTTGATTTATTGAGAGATTTGTATGAAGGTTTGAAGAAGAAGAACACGAAGATGCAAGCAAAATTGAGAGCAGAGGAATGGGCTGGAAAAATCAAGCTAATATGATTTGTATTCTCTGTTATGATTAATATGTATCAATTTTTGAAATGTAATTGTTGAATTTAGGATGATTAATGTAATAGAATTTTGGATTGATATGCTAAGTAGTTTATGACATGATATGCTCTGTAATAGAATATTGGATGATCAATGTAATGAATTATGGATGTTCAATTTATAAGAATTGTGTTTGATCACTGCGTTTATGTGTGCTTTTATTGGATTTGTATTTCAATTATAATTTTTCTTCTAATTGACTCATAATATCTAAATTTTTACTTTATAACATCTTAAATTTTGGCATGATGTTTCCTTAAATTTAGCCTCATTTTTGACATTATGTCCCCTAAAAGTTTGGTAACACTTTTAACATCATAATTTGCAAACAAACTGACATAAAATAACTTCATTAAAAACATAGGAAATCAAAGTCAACACATGGACTTAGTTTGATCCAAAAGGATGACCAAAATCACAAGTCATTGTATATCGAGTACAGATGATCATAGGTTACATCATAGACAAAAAACATACTTAATCAAAGTCTACAAAAAAAACACAGTTATGGTAACATAGCCCCAAAAAACAAGATCATTCAACTTCTTCAAACTTCATTCTCATTTAGTCAAGCCTTTTTGAATTTCTTCCAAACTTTTTCTTCCCTTTTGTTTTGGTTGTTTTGATGTATCATCTTCAGTGAGAACAATTGGATCTTCAGGTTGTTTTTTAGGCCCCTTGATGTCTTTTGTTGTTATAGTCTTGAGCCTTTCACTCTTTCTGGTTTGACTCACAGCTCCTGGGACTTTTTTCTTCTTTGGCATCATAGACTTGACTTAAAAAACAACCATGAATAAACTTGAGTAACTTAACATTGACTTAAAAAACAACCATGAATTAACTTGACCTAACTTACAAGATCACTGAAGGTTGCCTTGACCTTTCCTGGATGTTTGAATGCTTTAGAGGGTTTGACTTTTGGTGCAATACCAAAGAATGTCTTCATACCACCAGACTTTGAAGGGCTTGTGTTTACAGTAACCTATTTGATAGGGCTTAAGTCAACTCTAAGAGGTTGAATGTCAAGAACAATATCTATTCCATTGTTGATATTATTGAGAATTGCTTCGAGAACATCTGGATCTATGTCATTGAGGTAGTCTCTTATATCTGTACTTGGTGGTGGTGCAGTATCAGGAGCTATGGGTAGTGCAGCCTAAGCATCTGTTGGTGGTGGTGCAGTATCAACATGAGAACTTGGTGGTGGTAGTGCAGTTTGTGGATCTGTTGGTGGTTGTGCAGTATCAGCATGAGGATTTGGTGGTGGTAGTTCAGTTTGTGGATTTGTTGGTGGTTGTGCAGTATCAGCATGAGGACTTAGTGGTGGTAGTACAGTTTGTGGATCTGTTGGTGGTTGTGCAGCATGAGAACCTTGGACTGAAGCCTGACTCGGTGCCTCATTTATCTGGTCTGTGACTTGAGGTTGAGCAGTCTTAGCCTTACTTCGTGGTTGACTTTTTCCTTTACTTGGTGGATGGCTTGATGCCTTGCTTAGTGCCTTGCTTTGTGTCTTGCTTGGTGCCTTGCTTGGTTCCGCTTTGACTTTCTTATTCAATGACCCTTAGGTCTCCCCTGAAAAACAGTTTACAGTTACTCATAACATACAAACGAGAACAAACAATATACAATTACCCATAAACCACAAGACCTTTGTTGATGTTGCCTTTTGAACATTCCCAGTTTGACCTGCCTGTGTAGGTACCTCATTTATACGTACCTCATTTGTTGTTACATCTTGGTTCTTGTGCAGAACAATCTGTTTGTTCTTCTTACATGTCCTAGTGTTATGACCCTACTCCAAACATGTCTTACATCTATAAGTACTATTAGTTCTTTGCCACTTGGTAGCATTGAATTCATCAGGTTCCCTTATTCTAAGTTTTTTTGGCCTCCCTAAGACTCTTTTGAATATGGGTGGGTAAATTACTTGATCATTGGTTTTGGGCCACTCATTTTGTCCATTTAAAGGAGTAATACATTCCTCATAACATTTTACATAATTCGACTTGTGATAACACTTATGGACATAATTAATGGGATCATCGACTTTCCTATGGATTGCAGCAACTGCATGTCTACATGGAATTCCAATGAGATCCCAAAAATTACATGAACATGTTTGATTAGCCAAAACAACCACAAAGCTATCAATAACATGACATGGGTAACTTGGAATTTCAATTATCCAGCATAAGTGGTTGTCCAACTTGCACTCTTTTCAATCTCTCTATCCAATCTCTTTAGTGGTTTTGACATGATCCTACCCTTATGCCCATTAACCTTTTCCCTCAAAGTTGCAAACCTACCCATAAGATACGACCTAATCCATTCAAACATTGTTATAATTGGTTTGTCCCTTTGAAGCAAGATAGTGGCATTAAAGGATTCACTTCAATTATTCATCAACACATCACACTTAGAATACAAAGGAAATGCATGCTTACACCACTTAGTTTTAGGAATTGCCTTCAACCATTCATATGCATCATTGCTGACTTCCTTGATCTTCTGCATGTATTGTTCATGAGCCTCAAGGTAGGTTGCCTTTGCTGCATCCATCATTAGATCCATAAATAGGGTACCACCTCAAAACCTCTTTTTTTAAGTTAGCATATAGATGCCTAACACAGAATCCGTGTTCAAAAGTTGGGTATTGATCCTCAAACACCTGTACAAGACCCTGAAAAAACCAAACAGTATAAATAACATTTCAAGCAATGGAAGTAACAAACATCTAAAAAATCAAACAGAATTAGAAGTGTACTTGCCTTTTGTTGGTCAGATATGAAACACCACCTTTTTTCACCAATGTCTTCAAGGAGTAACTGCATAAACCAACTCCAAGTGTCCTTTGACTCAGTTTCTACCACTCCAAAGGCAATTGGTAAATACTGGTCATTAGGGTCTCTTCCCACAGCTATTAACAATATCCCACCATACTTGTATTTTAGATGACATCCATCTAATCCAATAAATGGCCCACAAGCTAATTTCAAAGCTTTCTTCATACCATCAAAGGCCATGTAACACCTTTCAAACCTTGGTAGTAAACCTGGACCAGGAGATTGAATATTCATCTTGAAAGCATTTCCTTGTGAGGCACTCCTTAATTCAGCCCCATATGACCATAACAAACTATATTGTTTACTAGAGTCTCCCTCCATTATGCTTTTGGAAATTTGTCTTACCTTAAATGCTCTACAACCAGGGATTTCAATTGTATACCTCACCCTAACATCTGCAATTACATCATTCAACTTCATTTTGTTATTTTTCTTCATCCTATCAACTATCACTTTTGCAACCCAGTCAGCTTTGGCACTCTTGTCAAAAATTTGTCTTCCACACTTATGTTTATCATACAAGGTCTTAATGCTAAAGGTTGTTGATGTTAGGACTTTACTGCACAGTACAGTGTAATTGCATTGTGATTTTTCCTTGCAAACCACCACACATATCACTGCATCATTTTTTACAAATTTGGTATCCCTACCATTCAATACATTATTATCCAAAATAGCACTCTTGAACTGCCTCAGAGATGAAAACTCCATTCCAACCTTAAATATATATTCCTTTGTAATCCATCTTCCTCATTGAACCTAAAAACTCTTGGCCTATCATCACCATTATCATCTTCAGCACCACTATCAAGCTCATCAGTAAGATACTCATCTTCAATTACATGTTCCTTTCCCATCTCTGGTGTAATAAGAGTTGTTCTATCTGCCTCACTAGAGCCTACTACATCTGTAGCAGGTATGATTCTAGATTGACTATCAAATTTTTCATCAAAACCCTTCATCTTTTCTTCTTCACTATCCTCAAATTTGACATCCTTCACATCTTCATCACTAGAACTCTCATCAGTATTTGATTCAACCTCATCTTCACATATTTTAGCCTTATTCCTCTTTCTTGCATTGTCCATAAAGTTTGCATTCTCTATACTAGGTTTAGCCTCAATGTATATTTCAACCTCACCTTGGTGACTTGCTTGAATGAATGCAGCTAACTCAAATGCATCACCATCATCCCTAAAAGGTTTTAGGTCATTTTATAAAGTACCATCACCATGTTTCCACCACATCTTAACATTATTATACTCAAACGCAGGATTCATTCCCTTGATTAAATCACATGCCTCAAAAAATGACCATAACTCGCTATCTTGACCATTAAAGGCATAAACTTCCCCACCCTCATACTTTAGCATTGGGTCTTTTACAAAAGAGCCCTTCGTGTAAAATATTACTTTAAAAATACCCATCCCTACATAATGGATGGAAAATACATTAAAACATGGACTCACTAAATAACTATTGTATGCATACAAACCTTAATAACCTAATAACTACCAGTAAAATACGATCACTATGCCAAACTTAAATAAATTTGAATCTAAAAGGGAACATGTGGACCTACCTCAGTTCCAATGTCGAGGGACCACAAAGCGAGCACCTTTCACACAAATGCTAGGACCACAAAGCGAGCACCTTTCACGCAAATGCTAGGACCACAAAGCAACCCAAACGCAACGATAATGGTGTCAACTTTCTGAAAACAAAGTAAAAAAATGCAATGTGTCACTGATACTATGTTCCACAAAGGAAACACAAGAAGTTGAAGAAGAATGGAGTTGAATTCAAAAATTACCTTCTATGGAGTAAATCTAGGAACGAGGATGAGAGTCAATTTTGGGGGTGAAAATGATTTAAGGTTTCTGGTGCTATGTATTTACTAAATTAATAAAGGAACTTAGGTGGCACATTATATGTTCAGCAGCACGTGCTTAATCATCCATTCATCTACTCAAAATTAATAAAAAAATGTCAACTAATCCACCACATAAGATTCCGTCAAGTGTAATAGACGTCAGGGATGAAAAATAGGGACGGAAAAGTTTTGAAGGATGAATATTTGAACAAAAATGTTAGAGGGACTAAAACTAGATTATGGATTATTTCTAGGGACTAAAAACATATTTAACCCCCAAAAAATTATAAGAATTTTTGGAAAAAAAGGGATATAAGGCACCATTGAACGACTTTTCATTAGCATAATTTATTTTTACAAGTAACTCAAAAGGTTTTTTTGTAACAACGGTGAATGGAGTCACTTAATGTACCTTAGCCCAGCAAGAACAAAGTATGTTTAATTGGCGAAACTGTGAAAGTGTCGTCAGTGATTGACTTGCGACTCTTTTTGTGATAGCGCTGCAACAATTTAGTTTTAACATAGATCATTCACTCCATCGAACCCGACATAAACTACAATGAATCTTTGGAATGACCTACATGATATATTCTCTAAAGGAGATGGCTATATAATCTACCAAATTCGACAAGAAATTTTTGAATATCGTCAAGGATCCCTCTCGATCTCTGATTATTTTACAAAACTCAAGAGTCTTTGGGATGAATATGGATCTTATCAGGAACCCATTACATGTTCTTGTGGCATGCTAAAGAAAATTAATATTAGAGAAGAAGAAAAAAGAAGGTGGTGTGGTTTTTTGTTGGGCTTAACAATTCTTATTAACGAGTTCATTGGTTAATTTTGATGATGAATCCTCTTCAATACACCCGAAAAGTTCATGGGTTAATCTTTCAACAAGAGATACATATAAAGGTTGCAACATACAAGGAAATTTTGTCGACATCCCATGTTGTGTAAATCGCTCGCACACGGGCATAACAAGGTGAAATCTCTTTCTCCAATCACAAAGACTTATGATGCACCCACTATGAACAAGGATGACACTCAGTAGACTTATGTTATTATTTGATTGGGTTCCTAGTGGGACACAAATGACATGGAAATAATGTGAAACCTATAAACAAGAAAGCATAAATCCTTAATGTCGAGGTGAAGAGAGAACCAACAAATGACTACCTAATCTTTACAACTAAGGAATACCAACATATTATGGTCATGTTTTCCCGACAAAAATGATAATGACCAACCACTTACAAATGCATCAAGTATATTACATCTAAATGCAATGATATTGGATATGATGCACATTCAACATTATATTGGATTGTTGATATTGGAAACTGATCACATGTCATATCTTTCACTTACTCATAATAAAAATAAAGCACGTGATAATTTTCTTTGACTATCTAATGGAGAAAAATGTCATGAGATTTGTCTCATGATGGAGAGTCACTATTACGGAAAACACATATCACAACGGTTGGTAAAGGGATACCACCATGTTGGTCTAGTCGTTGTGAGATAAGATGTGATTGTATGTATGAAGCTTTCCATCATGGATGTGTGACCGTGATTGTATCTAAGTAGTGTGCTACCTACCATAATGGTTACTTTAAACAACTGTTGTGATATTCTTTAATGCAAAATATTTAACAATAGTTTTGCTAAACAAATATTGTGATATATACATCTAAGTTTATTACAAATTATGTGAAATGCTTATTTCACCAATTCTCACTAAACATATGACCTTTCAATCTGAACTAGAAAATTATAATATGAAAAATTAAGTTATATTATAAGAACAAGTTCATGTTCAATGGTTGAAAAGAGTTCTTCAACTCCTTATCCGCATTTTTCTCTTTAACAGTTAGAATTTTGTTTAATTATTCTACTTTTTCAACCACCCATGCCTTCACCTCTAGTTTATTTTGCAAAATATTATTTACTTTGCTAACAAAATTAGAGGCAGAGAGAGGGATGGTTGAAGAACTACAATCATTAAATAAAGTTTTAACGATTAAAGAACAACATGCAGATAATGGATTGAAGAATTATTGTCAAGAATTGAATGTGTACTTGTTTTATAATATAACTTTATCATCATATTATAATTTTCTAATGCAATCTGAAAGTTATATATTCGGTAAGGGATCAGAAAAGTTATTATGATTTTTATTATGACATTGTGACTTCTTGTTAATTATATTTATTACATTTGTTGTGTTATAATTGCTCTTTTTCATAATTTATTTATGGCATCGAAAAATCAATTACCAATTAATAGTGGTAATTTTGGAACTTTGACTTGGAATAAAGTCATGAATGATGCTCTTGTTGATGCTTTTATGCATGAATATGAGAAAGGTAGAAAAGTCAATGGTGCATTTATTACATCAGCATATGAAAATATTTCAACTAACCTTCATTCATTGTTTGGAAACAAAGTTGACAAGGTGAAGATAAAAAACTGTTGGAAAATTTTGAAAAAATAAACTTCATTGAATATTATGATATTTTTAAAGGTGGTATGAGCGAGTTTTTTTTGGAGTTCAACCACACGATTATGGGATGTTGAGTCATAAGTTTGGGATGCTTTAATTGATGTGACTTTTTAATCTCACCTTATCAGAAAAGAATCAGTAGTTTGCCAAGCGTCGTGAGCTCCTGTGTTCACCGTTGTTGTAAAGGAGGAGGGGGTGTACCTGCAAGGTACTCTGATGCTTAAGTGAGTAACAGAGTTTTAGAAAGAGCAAGTACAGAGAGAATATGTCTAGAAAGAGCCAACGGTTACATTGCATTGGATCGGATTACCAAACCCAACACAAGTAACTGCCAGGGAGACATTAGATGAAAGGCTCGGGGACCCGATTCTCGCTTGTCGAGGCGGGGGAGACTTTCCCCTTAGAGGTGCCCCTCTCTTCGCCCTTTCACTTGATTTGTGATGGAAGGGTGAATTTGATCTAGAGTGTCAAATTCACCGTTTTCCTCTGCTTTTCAGGTAAATATGGTTGCATGGATTAAGAGGGTCGTTGATATTGATGACGAGCCTGATTCCCCGGTAGCACAGACTGGCGAGGAGAGAAAGTGGACTGTCACAGATTGGGCCGGGCAGGAGCCCCTGAGTATTTCTTCTCGCTTTGCTGTGGATGAATCTGACGCCTACACCATGGTAGAGGACCAATGTGAGGGTTCCCCCTGAACTGACAGGTGTATAAACCCCGAGCAAACCATCAAATATGTTCTTCTTTTAAAGGGATGAGGTTCCCTATGTATGAATTTACTTTTTGAGAGGCAGGCTTGCGTCTGCCCTTTACTGATTTCCAACGGGGAGTGTTTGACTGGCTGCGGCTGGTGCCCTCGCAGCTCCACACCAATATGATCATATTCGTGCGGACGTATGAGCTCGTCTGTCGGTATCTCAACATCGGGACCATGCTTAATATTTTCTCCCGCATCATCCATCTACAACGACAGGCGTTCGAGGGTCAACATAGCTAGGTGTCCTTGAAGCAGCCGATGAGATTGTTTCGAGCATATCTAGATTCCACCTACACTTTCAAAGACCAACACTACATTCTCAAGCCCGTCACCCATACGACGGTGGACTCACTGTTTAACCTCGTGGCCTGGGAGAAAGACGGACAGTCGAAGGAGATCTTAGATTTGAAGTTCTTATTGGTATGGACGGAAGATCATTTTGACAAGGACATAGACAACTACATAGTAAGGTCGGGCTCGTTGGATGTTGATGACCGGGCGACTTACCAGAAGCCGATCACCTTTGTCTCCTGTTTCACTCCCGTGAAGTGTGTGACGTCAGACGAGAATTGTATCCTCAACTCTCATGGGGAGGTTCTTCGGGAGTCGCAGTTGATCAACACGAAGACCCTCCTCGAGTGCGCGTCCTAGGAGGAAGCCTTGCAGTTTTTAGGTAGTGGGTCTGCCTCTTGCTCAGGCTCTCTTTGTGTTTCTGTTTTTGGTTTGTGGTTTGCTAACTTCTATACTATTTCTTTTACAAGAAAAATGCCAAGCATGCAAGAACGTGTAAAGAAGTTGGCGGCCAGCAAGGGCAGAAAGAAAACTGGCAAGGTGCGAGTTGCCCAAGTACAGCAAATGCCTATTCTCGACCACAGGCCTGGAGGCTCGTCCTCTTCCCCCAAGGCAGCCAATCCCCATATTTTCAAGGGACGTCAAAAAGGCAGCGGGTTAGTGAGCCCGAGATTGTCGACCTTACCGAGGGTAATGTCGAGGAGAGGTTCATGCTCCTGCCATGCTATTTGAAGCCTGATTTCTTCTGTGAGGCCAATTCCTCGGTTGTGAGTGCTGTTGAGTCCAAGGCCATCCTAGGCATCGACCAGAAGGCGAGGAAGAAAGCCTTATCGGAGGACTTGGCCACGGTGATGCAGGTATTTGAAATGGCTCTGGTCGTCAACAACAAGACCTACCCTTTGAGTGACCTAACCAAGCTGCAGGATGACCTTGCGACCATTGAGGCTAAGGAGAACATGTTGGCGACTGACCTCGACCAAGCCAAGGAAAGAAATTTCACCCAGCTCAAGTTGTATGGTGAGGTGGAGAAGCAGTTGAAGGCCACTGGCAAGGATCGCTGAGTTGGAGGCGGCTTCCCAGTCTGCTGAGGATGAGACTATCGAGGAAAATCTATGTCTCGGGCTGATCTGGTGTCGAGGATCCGGGAGCTCGAGCAGGACTGTGTAAGGGCTCTCGAGGTGGGCTTTGACTGCGCTGTGGAGCAGCTTCGGATCGTGAACCCGGATGTCTAGTTCGTCACCGAAGGGACATACCCTTTTCATCAGGTTGTCGAAGATCGAGTGTCGCGCCAGTAACCGAGGAGGAAGACAACAACCAAGCTGTGGTGGGCGGTGAGCATGAGGAAAATGAAGTTTTTTTAGTGATCTTTGTAGTATTTCTATTTTTATGGCCTGCGCGCCATATTTGATGTGTTTATTTCTGGCCTGTGTGCCATTTTTGATGTGTTTGTTTCTGGCCTGCATGCCATTTTTGTAACATTTGAACAATGGGCTTTGTCCGCCTTTTTTGGGAATTTAATATTTTTGATTTTATGTCGCATGTGCTTTATATTTTCTTTGTTTTTCTTATACTTCATGTATGGAATAGTGTTGTTGTTACTCGTCATCAGGGTTTTTGATTGACTCGTACTATGGTCGATCATGCAGGGAACTGGTCGGGTGATCGAAGTTGGTGTTCGATCGATAACAAAGTTAAGACCTCGGTTTAGGCTTTTTCCCCGTGACTTAAACTTCCCATCGTGAGCTGGGTGTTCTGCGTTACTGGTATGGTGACAACGGAACTCGATTGAGGGGTCCCCGTCAGATCAAGGGTCTGCTTGCACACACAAAGGGCAGACTCTTGTCTTTTTTTTTTTAAATTTAGGAGTCGCGCCTGTATCGCGCCCCTGTGGTCACGAAGCTAGTGGGTCGCGGGCAGTGTCTAACTGCAGTATTGCTTGAGCTTTTCTGCGTTCCATGGTCAAGAAAGTTCTTTCCCGTGCAGGTTTTTGAGGAATTGACCCCGTTTCCTATTTTATCTCGGACTCGATAGGGTCCCTCCCAGTTCGCGACGAGTTTTCCCTAGCGTGAGTCCTCCTGATTCCTTCGTAGGACCAGGCTGCCCACCTAGAACTCGCGCTTGATGACTTTGTTGTCATGCCGCAAAGTTATCCTTTGTTTCAACGAGGCTTCTCATAGGGATGCCCCCGTCCTTATTTCCTCGACTAGGTTGAGTTCCTCCCTTAAGGCCTCTTCGTTTGCCTCCTCGTCGAGGGAGGTCTCGGTTCTCCTAGAGGGTTATCAGATTTCCACCGGAATGAATGCCTCAGTCCCGTAGGTTAGTCGGAATGGGGTCTCCCCGATTGTTGAATGTGGGGTGGTCATGTATGCCTAGAGTATGTTGTGTAACTCCTTGACCTACCTCTTCTTGGCGTCTCCCAACCTTCGCTTCAGGCCGCGTAGAATCACCTTATTCGCGGCTTAGACCTGCCCGTTTGTCTGCGGGTGTTCGACCGAGGTGAAGTGTTGCTTCGTGCCCAACCTGGTTACGAAGTCCTGGAAGTTCTTGTTGGTTGTCATACCCCAAATTTCACCCCTTAGATGTCATCAAGATTTTCATGAGCGTCATAGGTAATCATCTTTGCATCATTAACCAAATCATCAAGCTTTGTTTGTTTTATTGAAATTAGGGTTTTGTGGAGAAAAGGAGGAAGCTTTGATTAATCATGAGTTGAGTGGGAAATCAACCAAGGAGGTCCTCACACATTTATTGGGTCCATAAGAAGTCATTTGATCCAAAGAAGTCCAAGTCAAGAGTTTCTTAAGAGGATATGAGAGGGATTGATTTCATCTGGTTCAAAAGTCAACTAAGGCTCCACAAAGTCAACCTTTTAGTTTCTTAGTCAACCATGAACCTTTCAAGACATATTCCATTATATAATGTGTTTAGATCAATATAAAGCAAGGAGGAACAATAAAATCAGGAGATGTGAAGAATTAGGGTTTCCTTGATGAAAATTTCTAAGTTAAAAAGTCAACGTTTGAAGTGATTTTCAAGGCCAAATTCAAGATGGTTCCAAGTGTAATTTATATTGGTCATCAACATGAAAGTTGTATATCTTCTCTTTATGTTTATTTTTATACAAAGAACTCATCAATATCATTTTTAGAACTCAAGTTATGATGTTTTAAAGTGGAGGTCAAAGTAGGGCAAAACATAAGGCAACATTTTTGCAAGAACTTCCAACCAAGGCCTCATGGGTTTCTTGATCTCAAATCAAAATTCATCCAACATGAAAGTTATTCCTCTTGATCTAAGCTTTCTAAGCATATAGATAATGCCTCAATTGGATCAAGGAGTTAAAATTTATGGAATTACAAAGTTTGGTGATTTTGGGCACAAGTTAGGCAACTTGCCTTAGTTGCCAAGGCACTTCAAATTCATGTTTTTGCTTAACTTGTAAGCCCTCTTTTTGATAGTTCCAAGCTTCAAGTCCAAAAGTGTACAACATAAAAGTTTTTCTACTTCATCTTAGCTTTCCAAGCATATAAATAACTCCTCTATTGGAATCTTAAAGCTCAAGATATGACATCACAAACATAGGCATCAATCCTTGGCAAAAGTTGCCCAAGTCATGACCAGGTCATGTGCAGGCTTGCCTAGGCCAGCATTGTTGAACCAATTTTCATGATAGGTTTTCATCATCCTCCAAACTAAATCTCAAGAGACTATCAACATGAAAGTTGTAGGGTTGAATGTTCTCTTTCCAAAGAGCTCAGTACCTCTTCATTTGAACCAATATCCATGAAGATATGAGGAGCCAAAGTCAGCTCTGAACCATGCCTTCATCCTTCCATCATGCCTTGGCCACAACCAAATTTCATGCCAAGTCTTGAAAAACATGTGTAGCATCCAAAACATGAAAATTTGTGCACCTATCCCTGCAAGCTTCAATCCCAAACATTACCTTTTCAAGCTCTTACCCTTATGACATGCAAAAAGCATATAATGGCATAATCATGAAATGATGAAACCACCAACTTATGCAGCAAGACCTAGCCTGTTTCTTCTTCCCATGCTGCCTCATTCTGATCATAAGACAACAAAAATCCTTCCCTATCCAGAGCTAGCTCGTGTAACATCACCATCATGTGTCACTTTCTTCACACATTGACCAAGGAAACAATTCAAACTTCTGAGCTTAAAGACATTTCTTGTTAGTTATAAAAGAGATCAGAAAAACACAAGACAAAGAAAGAAGAAGAAAAATAGAAACAAAAACACCAAGAAACCTTACCTTCGAGCAAGTCACATAATCACTTCAGTTTTTGCAAAACCTCCCCAACCACCATTCCCACTCATCTAAATTCCAAACAAACTTCATAGACCTTCATTATACATCATAAGAAACCCATTTGATCCACCAAAAGAGAACTGTAACCTCTTAATCCCACTTCACCATTTTCAACCTTCCATGAACATGAACAATCGGGGTTGAAGAAGAAAGGAGTTTATAAGCAAACAAATCATTCAAAAACACTCCCTAGGAGCTAAGAAGCTTAAACAACATCTTTTGGCACCACTACAATTACTATTGGAGAGGCTTCTGATTTTCTTCAAGAGGTAGAGTTGTTCCTCCTTCAAGCTTTGCATACTCATGTTATCTTTGTTTCCCTTTTGAATAGAAAATGCTCATTATGTTGTTTACTTCATGTTTGTAGCATTACATGTCTTATACACACTGAAAATGTTTAGTTTTTCATCTATGGTGTTGTTATGGTCCCACTAGGTTTAACCAGTTTCCATGGTTTGTATGATTAGTTTTAGGTCATGACAATTGCATGTTTAGATTCCTGATGAAAAATACTACAAGTTTGGTTCTTGCAATTTTGAATTTGGTTGAGTTTTGAGTGAAATAAGAGAGGTAGAAGTTCTGGCTATGGTAAAAGGTTAGGGTTTGAGAGAGAGAAAACCTGAAAAGATGTTTGTTGAAGATGAAGCTGTCGTGGAGTAATCTTTTGCTGAGTTGGCCATTTCATTTTGTTTTCAAGTATATTATTATTTTTGGGTAGCTTGTACAACGGATATATAGCCACCCCAATGATAGAGGCAGCACGCATTGGCCTTGGGAGTCTGGGGTTCAAATCCCCCCTCGCCCTAGACTCTTTTGTTCTTTTTTTATTTTTCTATTGTTTGCCTTGATTTTTATATTTATTTAATGTCGATCATAATGTTACTTGAAGCACGCAGTGGCTGGCTTAGTAAGATTTTTTTCCTGTGAGTGAGACAGTGTGGGTTCAAACCCTCCAAATGCATTTCCTTACTTTTTATTAATTAATTTTCTCATTTTTCTTCACAACTTTAAACCATCATATCTTTGTGATCACCGGGGATTTTTAGTCCATTATTTTTGCTATGATCTCATTTTCATGTCCATTTTCGTTTCCTAAATAGAAAACTTCAAAATTATTTATCTTTAAGTCATTTTTATGTGTTCAAAGTTTGTGTTTCTTTTAAAGTTTTGAGATGTTTTCTTTGTCTCTTTTGTTGATTCTTTTGATTTCCTTGGTCAATTTGAAATGTATGGTTGTCATTTACATTTGATTGCTATCATTTCCCTTTGATTTTTATTAGTCATTACTTGTTGTTACAAGTGGGGGTGCCTTCCTCATTTCCAAAGGAAAGATCTGTGGATTTCTTTGTCATTTCCCTTCTAGGATAGCTTAGTCTTCCTACCATATCTTATGACCTTGTTAGAGTCATCATCTTGGCATTGTAAGAGCCATTTCCTTTTGTAACTTAAATTAGGTTAGAGTTGGTTAACTCTATATGAGTATCATGGTTACGAGTACTCACTTTCCCCTTTAACTTTGGTTAAAGTCAAGCCTAGTTAGGTTAGGTTTTCAACTTAGACTTCGAGAGTTTGTTAACTCTATATAAGTATCATTGTTATGGATGCTTATTCCTCTTGAACCTTGACCATAGTCAAGTGTTCTTCATCCCTAGTTAGGAGAACTACGGTTGCTCTGATTCCATCCTAGTTAGGACACGTAGGCACGAGATGTGACGTCTTGGCGAGCATACTTAGTGTATACCCCGAGGTCTTTGTCTTAGCACAGTCCCCTTAGTCATCAAACATTAATAATAACACAAATACCAACAAGAGGTTCCTGTAGAGTACTACAGATACTTAGGATTCTAACACCTTCCCTAGGTATAACCAACCCCCGAACCTTAGATCTTTAGATGTGTTGTTACATAGCGCATTTAGTGTTTTCTTCAATCTTTACCCTTTTCCTTTGAATAAATCAAAGCTCGATAGTGAATTTCTTAGATTTTTGATTCAGGTTAATTAATATCTTGATATTCGATTCTCACCACAACAGAAAAATGACGACTTCACTGGGGATCTCCCCTAGGAGGGTTAAGCCCATTTTGTTTGCATTTGTGTTTGTTATATGTTTGCTTGCCTGTGTGTGTGTGTGTGTGTGTGTGTGTGTGTGTGTGTGTGTGTGTGTGTGTGTGTATGTGTGTGTGTGTGTGTGTGTGTATGTTGTGCTTGGATTCTTCTGTATGCAGGGTGGTTACCTTAAGTTGTGAGATAAGTCCTAACCCAGACTTGAGAGTACACATATGGTAGGATTGTGGTATAATCAATAGTTAGATATTGGGAGTAGTCCTAACATGTCTAGCATATGATAAACACGCTCAGTGGAGGCCCCTTTGGAATTACTTATGCATGATACGAGTATTCGTATAGGCATTATTTTTTCCGACTTGGGAGTCCGTGAAGCTGAGGACCTTTAGTTACCTTTCACCCCTCTTTGCCTTTTTTTTAGGACGTAATGTAGTGATTGTCCAGGTGTAGACCTGTGATGGTTGTCATGCGGTACTACACTCAGACGAGTTTATCTTGAGAATATTATTAGCCCACGAGTAGTCGTGTAAGTTGATAATATCTGAAATATTTATCGATGACTCTGGGAACTTGTTAGAACCTGTTGTGTAGGAACATACCCATAGTACACACTTGTTGGGATGGTTAGACCATGACTCCATGCTCGTGATCTTCAGATCTAGGCACTCGTTTGTTTTCCTGTACATATATATATATATATATATATATATATATATATATATATATATATATATATATATATATATATATATATATATATATATATATATATATATATATATATATATATATATATATATATATATATATATATATATATATATATATATATATATATATATATATATATATATATATATATATATATATATATATATATATATATATATATATGTGTGTGTGTGTGTGTGTGTGTGTGTGTGTGTGTGTGTGTGTGTGTGTGTGTGTGTGTGTGTGTGTGTGTGTGTGTGTGTGTGTGTGTGTGTGTTTGTGTGTGTGAGTGTGAATATCTGTGTATATTTGTGTTTGTGCATTGCATACATCGTCTTCATTTGGTTTTGAGGAACTCAGTTTTATTTCCTTTGCAAAAATCTTAGGTATCATGGATATTTGGAAGAGGAACACTAAGAAGTTAAATTTCAAGAAACTCGAGTTGACAGAACTGAGAAAGTTAGGAGCCTTGGTGACATCTCCCGATGATTTTAGAAAACAGCATGGAAGATTGTCGAGTATTGTCAAGACCAGGGTGGAAGAGGAAATTCTTGGTACTCTTGTGCAATTTTATGACCCCCTCTATCATTGCTTTACTTTCCCCGACTATCAGCTAGTCCCAACTTTGGAAGAGTATTCTTATTGGGTTGGCCTTCCGATACTGGATAAGGAGCCTTTCAGTGGTTTAGAGAAGATTCCATCACCTAAGGATATTGCGGATGCCATTCACTTGGAGATGTCTAAAGTCAAAGATAACCTTACTACCAAGGGAGGGATCAAAGGCTTGCCCTCTAAATTTCTGATAGAGAAAACTTTCTTCTTGGCTAAGATGAACAATTTGGATGCCTTTGAAGATATCATTGCACTACTTATCTATAGGTTAGTACTACTCCCTAATGTTGAAGAGTTTGTGGACGTCAATGCCATTCGTATTTTTCTAAGTAGGAACCCTGTACCTACATTGCTTGGTGACACTTATCACTCTATTCATCATAGGACCCTTAAGGGATGTGGGACCATTATGTGTTGCACTCTTCTGCTTTATAAGTGGTTTATTTCGCACTTATGTCAGACTGAGCTTTTCAAAGAAAATCCAATTAAGCTTAAATGGTCTCAAAGGCTCATGTCTCTCACTCTCACTGATGTACATTGGTATGATCCAGCTTACGACAAAGGAGTTATCATTGATAGTTGTGGTTCTTTTCCTAACATACCTCTTCTTGGTATTAAAGGGGGAATTAACTACAACCCTATTTTGGCAAGGCGTAAATTTGGGTTCCCTATGAAGGAAAAGCCTAGCAGTATCTTGTTGTCTGGTTTCTTTTATCTTAATAAGGAGACTAAGGCAGAAACTAAGGATCAAGTTTTACGTGCTCGGAGGATAATTCATAAGAGGACTAAGAATGATTTAGGAAAGAGGAATTACATGTCTTTTGAGCCTTTCATCCAGTGGGTTTGATCTTGAGCTAGTGACCTAAAGATGTCATATCTCCTCGAGAAGACTTCACAACCCGATGTTGCATCATCATCATCCATTCCTATTGAACACATGGAGGAATACCAAGAAACATTGGCAAGGATGAAACTAGAACGAGACACATGGGAAGGGAAGTACCATGATATTTATGCTGAGCAATTGGAGATTTAGAAACAGTTGAAGGAGAAGGATGATTTGATCGAGCTACTCGAGAGGCGTGTTATAGAGAGGCATGTTGTGTAGGAGAATTTATTTTTCTCTAGCACACAACCAGTTCCCAGTACTCATGAGTATTCAGATATTCCTCCTACATCTAGTGCTTGGAAATGGATTGTTGACAAGCTTGTGTTTGAGAACACCGAGTTGAAGAATCCGAAGAGGATGCATGGGATATGATCCTTTTAGATAGGATCTTTTGCTACCTTTTGAGCTATTTGGCTTTCTTTTGTATTTTGAGTTTCTTGTTTGAACTTCAAAGTTGTAACCTTTCTCATTATTAATTAAATGAAGTTTCATTTAAAAGTATTTCTCGTTGCAATTTACATCTTGAGTTCCATAAAACCAATTGCATTCGCATTGCATTCATGTTTTGGTAACCATTCAAGGAATTTAAATTTGTTTTGCAGACATTATATAATGGATCCTAGAAAGAGAGTAATTTCAAAATATACATTCCAAAGTCCAAAATTGGAGAATCTGAGGATGCTGGAAGGTTTAGTAGAAGATCCATTGGCATTCAGAGACAAGTATGGAAGTGTGTTGTCATTGCTAAGACTTCAAGTGGATGAAGAGATATTGTTAGCGCTCGTGCGGTTCTACGATCCAATCTATCATTGCTTCACGTTTCCAGATTACCAATTGTTTCCAACATTAGAGGAATACTCTGTGTTGATGGGATTATGCGTCACTCCTAAATCATTTTTTGGAAGAGAAAGGACTCCTAGTGAAAGGGTTATTATAGAGGCTACGCATTTAGAGTTGACTGAGGTACAATCTCACATGACAATCAAAGGAGGTTTCTATGGATTACTAGCTGTATTATTATTTGAAAAAGCTCAGTACTATGCCGAGTCAAAGAATTCTGAAGCATTCGAGGCCATCTTAGCATTGTTAATCTATGGGCTCTTCTTGTTTTCGACTGCTGATAAATTTGTCAATGAGAGTCCAATCAACCTCTTCTTGATCAAGAATCTTGTTCCCACCTTATTAGCCGACGTGTATTTTTCCATTCATTTGAAGAACTATCATAAAGAAGGCTGAATTTTATGTTGCATCGCTCTTCTTTACATGTGGTTTATTTCGCACTTGTCAGGGTTACCATTGCTTTAGGATATGCAGAACGGACTCTCATAGACAAAAAGTATTTTATCACTCAAGCACTCGGGCATCAAGTGGTACGATCCTATGTATGAAGGAGTTATCATGATCCATAGTTGTGGAGATTTCCCCAATGTGCCTCTTCTCGGCACCAAGGGATGTATCAGCTACAATCCTATTTTAGCTCGCCGCCAGCTTGGGTACCCAATGAAGGATGAGTCTGACCCAGTCTTTTTGAAGAGTTTGTTCTTTGAAGAAGGAAAGAATCCAGTTCTTAAAGCTTAAATTATGTACGCATGGCGTTATATTCACATAAAGGGGGTGACCGCATTGGGATACCCTAATTGCTCTATCTCAGAATCTTACCTGCTATGGGTTAAGGAGAGAGCTTTGAAGATGTTCTGCACTCGCTTTGAGTTAATCCCTATAATTCTAAAATATCCTACTTCTGTTGGGGAATTAAGAGCTGCTTTGGCTAAAGCTGAAAGGGAAGAGGAAGCTTGGAGAGATAAGTATGTCATGGCTATGCAAGAAAATGAAGAACTTCGAAAACTGCTCTGTCAAGATAAAAAAGGGAATTAGCAAGAAGGATCCTCTCATCAGAAGGATTAAGAGACCTTAGTTTCCATTGTTTTATTGTTTGATCTGTATTTGTACTTTGGTTTTGAATGTGTATTGATTTTTGTAAAACTCTCAGTCATTTAACTTATGAAGATGTTATGTTGTTTTGTTAATCTCCATTATTATAATGTTTGTAAACATATTCTTTGGATTCCTTGAATGATTGGTTTGCATTTTCATTTGCATTCCTAAGCATTGCATATGCATTTTCTGTTCTTTGGCTCATCTCGTTATCTTATCTTCAGCCAATCACACTGAGTTCCCGACACCAGTACAACACATGAGCCCAAGCTCATCAAAGGATGGCTGAACATAATTTAGAATTAGACAGGGTCAATAATAAACTTGAAGATCTATGTGGAGTGTGGGGCAGGTTATGGAGGTCCTATAGGTCATCAACACAAAAATGGACACTCAAGCTACTGTGGTTTCTGAAGTTACCAACATAGTTGTGGAGCCAACTCCAACAGTAGTCACCGCTATAAATGTACCATCGTATGGGTTGTCTCATGGGTTTGTACCTCCACCTCTTACAGTGACAGTTAATCAACAATCAGTTCCCTTGGGGGCAGAAATTCCCCAAGTTGTTCTGACCTACACTCCAGCCTTTGTACAAACTCAAGTGTGTCCTATTTTTCATAATAAAAAACAAGCATATGAGGTTCCTGATGGGTCTGAAGAGGGAAGTGGACGTCATGAAAATCTAAAGGAAAATGTGGAAACTATAGGAAGGAAAGTCAGGGTGATGGAAGGAAACGATATCTTTGGTACTGATGCCAGAGATATGTATCTAGTATCTGGGCTGGTGATTCCCCCAAAATTCAAAGTTCCCAACTTTGAGAAATATTCTGGTGCTACTTATCCAAGAACACATTTGATTATGTATTATAGAAGAATGGCTACCTACGTGGAAGACGATAAGTTGATGATCCACTGCTTCCAAGATAGTTTGAAGGGGGCATATGTCAAATGGTATTTGAGCCTGGATCAATCCTGTATCCACAGTTTCCAGGATTTTGCCGACCCTTTCGTGAAGCACTATAAATACAACATGGATTTAGCCCCTGATAGAAGACAATTGGTAAGCATGTCACAGAAAAGCTCTGAATCTTGTGGACATAGTAAGGCCGAAGTTTTATGAGAAAATGCTTAGTAGTGTTACAGCTAGCTTTTCTGATATAGTAGTTGTAGGTGTGAGAGTAGAGTTGGGGATGAAAAATGGGAGGATGACCAATGCTTCTAGTAGTTCCAACAACAACAATGCCAAGAAATTTAATGGCAATTTTCACAAAAAGAAAGAAGGGGAGACAAATGCCATAACAGTAGGAAGAAAGAATCAGCCTTGGAAACAACCTTACCGACAGTATCAAGAGCCTCAACAAGGCTATATTTAACAATCTCAGGAAAGTTTTGCTCAGCAACCAATGTATCCTGTGCAATATGCCCAACAGCCGTATGTGGCAGCTGTAACGCCCATGTTCAGTAGTTTAGTTCCGACTTATCAGACGGTGCAGCAGGCACTTATGTATCAACCAGTACAACAACAAGGTTATCAGCGAGCATCCAATGCTCCAGCTTATTAACAATACCAACAACCTCGGGCTTAAGCACCTGGACAAAACTTTCAAAATAGAAGACTAGCAGGAAGGCCTTCCATTCCTCCGATCCCAATAACCTATACTGAGTTATACCCATCCTTAGTACAACAAGGGCTGATTAGGACTTGACTGTTGGGACCACCGTCAGACACCTCATCTCCTTATTATAATCCTAATGCTCGTTATTTATTTCACGAGGGTGTTGTTGGACATGATTTAGAGGGATGTCTTGCTCTGAAACATCTTGTCAGTGAACTTATGGAAAAGAAAATCTTGTCTTTTGATGATGTGCAACCCAATGTTACGAAAAACCCGTTGTCGAACCATGGGGGAATTCATGCCATAGAGGAGGCATCAGATGAGAGGATAATCTGTGAGGCATCGGAGATCAGAACTCTGTTGCGATCTTTTCATGAAAAATTATTAAAGGCGGGTCTGATTAAAGGTGTCCATGCTGATTGCGAAGAATGCTCTGTTGATCCCAGAGGATGTTGCGTGGTTCAGAGGAATGTGCAAAAATTGATTGATGATGGATTTCTGCAAGTACGTAGCAAGATGAAAAGGGAGGAGGTTTCAGTAGTTGAGCCCGCTTTCAACTTACCAACGAACAATGAAAAAGTCCTCGTGTTTAATGTGCCCAAGTCTGGTTCAGTGACTCCGGTCTTCAAAAGTGTTAAACCTGTTTTCAATATCTCTAAGCCTGCTACGTCAACAATTGGTCAACCCCGACCAATTATAATCCAAAAGACGAGTCCTTTCCATTTTAAGAGTAAAAAGGTTGTCCCTTTGAGGTATGATATGACGGTGATTGATCAAGGATCAAGGAAAATTATTCAGAACGAAGAAATAAGGGGTAATCAAGCAGATGTGACAAATATTGCAGGAACTAGCAAAATGATCTGCAGTGGTCGGATCTATCAACCTAAGATAACGGTGGTCCCCCAAAAAGAGGTCATTTATGTCGTGGCAGCCAAAGATAAAGAAGTGTCACCAAGCAAAGAAGACATGGAGTTTCTGAGAATTATTCGAAAGACTGATTACAAAGTTGTCGATCAGCTCCATCAAACTCCTTCAAAAATCTCAATCTTGTCTCTCCTTATGAATTCTCCCGCTCATAAGGAAGCCTTGTAGAAAGTGTTAACACAAGCGCATGTGATGAAAGATATAACAATTGGTCAATTTAATTATGTGATCACCAACATTAATGCTTGCAATACTTTAAGTTTCAGCAACGAGGAATTTCCAAGAGAAGGACGTAATCACAATTGTGCGTTGCACGTATCTGTTAGATGGCAGGAAGACGTTTTGGCACGAGTCTTAGTTGATACCGGATTTTCTCAAAACGTGTTGCCTAAAAGAAAACTTACCAAACTAGTATACAAAGGGGCAGAGGTGCAGCCAACATCGTTGATTGTTAAAGCTTTTGATGGTTCAAGGAGGACTGTTGTTGGAGAGTTGGAGTTACCAGTTATGATAGGTCTCTATGTATTTAACATCACGTTTCAAGTGATGGACATCAATCCAGCTTATAGTTGCTTATTAGGACGACCATGGATTCATGCAGCCGGTACAGTGACTTCTACCTTACATCAGAGAATGAAATTTATTGTGGATGATAAATTGGTAATTGTGCACGGTGAAGAAGACTTGATGGTGAGTAACCTGTCGTCATTTAGGTACATTGAAGCAGATGAGGATGCGCTAGAAACTTCGTTTCAAGCGCTTGAGATAGCCAATGTTGTGATGGTAGAAGAAATAGTAATTAAGAGTGGTTCATCTTTTGTGTCTGCTCAAAGCATGAAGTCTACGCTGAAAGAGGGTACTCCTGCAGGTTAGGGAGATGTCATTAAAGTGGAAGCAAGATTAGGTCTCCAGGGGTTGGGTTAAAAACCAACTCATGATGGGACATCAACTTCAGTCAAAGGACACCCGAAGACCATTCAAGAGGTGTTTATCAGTGGGGGTTTCCAAATAAACACTATCGAGGAGGATTTTGAAGAGGAAGATGTTGATCACCTGATGTATCATTGCGAAACTGCCTTGGACAACTGAGAAGCTATTAAGATTCCTGTTATCATTCTTATGTTGAAGTAATTTATTGTTGTTCTCTTTTGTTTTGTTGTTTTCAAACTTTCGTAGTCGTGCCCAAGGCTATAGGATCATTTGGTAGGGCCCCATGGTTTCAAGTTGTTATGATTAATGAAGATGTTTTGTTAAACTCCTCATTTTGTTTCATTTACTGTTTTTTGCTTTTGCTTTTAAAGAAAATGGAAATCTTTTAAGAATTAAACCAAAATATTTCTTTCTTTCCCTATTGCATCTGTCTTTATGGGTTTTAATAATTAAGTCATTCCAAACATGCAGAGAAATCCCAAAACCCATTGAATCCAATGACTTTGTTTTCCCTTCTGACTTTAACTCACCCATATACCAAGATGAAGATGAGGATGAAGATTTTGAGATTCCGGATGAACTGGGAAAGATGGCAGAATATAAGTACACAGAACTTCAACCTCACCAAGAGCAAGTGGTTATTGTTAATCTCAACACTGAAGAAGACAAGAAAAAAGTCAGAATTGGGACAACACTTGGAGAAGGAATCAAGCAGCGACTGGTGAAGATTTTAGAAGAATATGTTGATGTATTTGCTTGGTCATACCAAGATATGCCCGGTATTGATACTGACATAGTGGTTCACAAATTACCACTTCAACCAGAATGTCTGCCTGTCGAACAGAAGCTTTGAAGGACTAGGCCTGACATGGCTCTCAAGATTCGGGATGAGGTCAAAAAGCAGATTGATGTAGGTTTTTAGCAGTGTCCAAATATCTAGAATGGGTGGCTAATATTGTACTCGTGCCAAAGAAATATGGAAAAGTCAGAATATGCATCGATTATAGGGATCTGAACAAAGCTAGTTTGAAGGATGATTTCCCTTTGCCACATATTGATACTTTGGTAGACAACACGACTCACTTTGCAGTGTTCTCATTTATGGATGGTTTTTTTGGCTACAACTAAATCAAGATGGACCCAGACGACATGGAAAATACTACTTTTATCACTCATTAGGGGACTTATTGTTATAAGGTCATGCCCTTTGGTCTGAAGAATGTCGGCGCCACTTATCAAAGAGTTATGGTTATGTTGTTTCATGACATGATGTATAAAGAGATAGAAGTGTATGTCAATGACATGATCGCCAAATCTCTGAGTGAAGAAGACCATCTGGATCATATTTTGAAGTTGTTTGAGAGACTTAGGAAATATCAGTTGAGGTTGAACCCTGCCACATGCACTTTTGGAGTGAGATATGGAAAGCTGCTCGGTTTCATCGTTAGTCAACGAGGGATTGAAGTGGATCCTGACAAGGTTCGAGCTATTCAACAAATGCCAGCTCTGCAAACTGAGAACCAATTTAGAAGTTTCCTTGGAAGATTGAATTATATCTCTTGATTTATTTCCAATATGACTCCTACCTGTGAGCCAATTTTCAAGCTGTTACGCAAAGATCAGACGGTTGTTTAAAACTCAGATTGTCAGGAAGCTTTTGATAAGATCAAGGGTTACCTTCAAGAACCTCCGATCTTAATTCCTCATGTTCCTGGAAAACCTCTTTTTATGTACTTAATTGTGCTTGAAGGATCAATGGGTTGCGTGTTAGGTAAACAAAATGAGTCTGGACGTAAAGAGCACTCCATTTACTATTTGAGCAAGAAATTCATTGATTGTGAAAGTCGATATTCATTTTTAGAGAAAAATTATTGTGCTTTGGCATGGGCTACCAGACGTATGAGGCAATACATGATCTGTCATACTACTTTATTAATTTCAAAGATGGATCCGATAAAGTACATTTTGAAAAGCCTGCTCAAACAGGGAGACTCGCCCGCTGGCATATGTTATTATCATAATAGGAGATCCAATATGATGCTCAAAATTCTATCAAAGGTAGTATCTTGTTGGATTACCTTACAGACCAGCCGGTAGAAGACTAAGAATCGTTGAAGTTTGGCTTTCCCGATGAAGACATCATGTTGATAAAGAAGGATTGTGAAGAGTCTGGGCCAGATGAGGGTCCCGACCCTGGTTCCCGGTGGAAGATGATGTTCGATGGTTCCTCCAACTACAATGGGCATGGTATAGGCACCATTCTGATGAATCCAGATGGTGGTTACACTATGTTCACAGCCAGGTTATGCTTTGAGTGTACCAACAATTTTGCCAAATATGAAGCTTGCATTTTAGGCCTCGAAGCAGCAATTGACCTTTAAATCAAAATTCTTGAAGTGAGTGGTGACTCAGCCTTGGTGATTTATCAAGTCAAAGGTGACTGGGAGACCAAAGATGAGAAATTGATCCCATATAGAACATTGTTGCGGTGAAAATTGGATATCAAGCTATTAAATTAACTTGAATCTTAATTCTTTTTACAACCGAACTTTATTTTATCCAAAGGAAAGGTCTAAAGAAAGAAAAACCTTTTTCGCGATGTAACGACAACACTTAAGAGATTCGGGGATCGGGGGTTGGTTATACCTAGGGAAGGTGTTAGCACCCTAAGCATCTGTAGTACTCTACAGGAACCTTTTGTTTGATTGCTTGCTAAGTGTGAAATATGTACTATGGATTAGGAAAATATATGAGTTGAAACCTAAAGTTATATACACTAAGTTTGCTCGCAAAGACATCGCATCTTCTGCCTACGTATCCTAACTAGGATAGAATCAGAGCAATCGTAGTTCACCTCACAAAGGGGAGAAAAACACTTGATTATGATCAAGGTTCAGGGGGGAACAAACATGACAATGTTTGTGTGGAGTTTGACAAAACTCCCTATTCTAAGTTGTAATATTCAAAAGGGGAAGTAAGAAATCATGACGATGATTCTTACACAGAGTTGACAAACTCTTTCCTAGGGTTCTAGTTGAAGAACACTCGTAGTACGGATGGGTCTTTTAGACTTAAAGCAAAGTCTAAGGGTTTCAAAATTAAGGTTGAAGTGACTTAACAAAGTCAAGAGAGGGATGAGGGAGGTATCCATGACATAAGGGTCAAATGGACAAACTTTTCCTTTAGAAGTAGACAGGGGAGGCAACTGGATGAGAGCTAACAAGCTTCATCACTTGGGGAAAGAAAATAAAAGCAAAGCAACAACAAGATAAATGTACATTTTATGGTGATAACCAATAAATGAGTATATGAAATTGATGCAAATGCAGTGATGACAATCAAAGCAGGTAAACAGAACAGGAACTGTGACGACAGATCAAGTTCAAATAAGTTTAACAGATAAAGTAACATGGACATGGTAACAACCAAAAACAAAGCTTTAACATGTTAACAAACATTTAAGAATAAGAATGCAAACAAATATCACAGGAAAAACACAAGCATAACAAAGGAAAATTCATCTGCATCTGTCAATACGATCACAGAAAGTACACAACTTGCACACAGTCAAAAGAGATTAAAAATTTGTCAAACATGAAAATAAAAAATATGACATGGAAGTAAACATCAAGATGAACACAATGAAAAAAGAACGGGTGAAAAACGATTAAAATTGAGAGAGATACGAATTTTTGAAAATGGAGTGAAAAACGACAAAATTTAATAAAAGAGTTGCCCTCCTCAGGGGTCGAACTCAGGTACAAGGCGTGCAATGCGTGATTGGCATAATGGCCTTACCACTGGGGTGGCTATACATCCGTTGATTGATGTCACCCCTTAAATATATAAGGGATATTTACTTATATTTTCTGGGCAAGGATGACACTCAAAATATGATTTATGTTTTCACTCGTAACTTTCTCGATTCTTAACCAAACGCGATGAAATTTATATGTATCTTGACTAGAAAAATATGAGGATCATGATGGTGCACTTAATTTTCTGAGATTCCTCTTCCATTTAAAAATTCTATAGCATGTGGCTTTTGAAACTTGAAAAATGCATTTTGATGTTCACAACTTGTTTCAAACATTTTCAATCCAAACCAAAGGTATATACAGCTCAAGTATATGGTGATGAAGGATTCAAGCACTTAAATCAAACTCAATGCAAACAGTTTATGAAAATGACATGTTAAGTTGCAATTTTTGTCAAAAGATGCATTTTGAAGTGAAACACTCATGACAGCTAGCTTTGAATCAAGATAATCATGCACACACAACTTAATAATGATAATGGATGAGCTTATGCAAATGATAAGGTCTAAATCATGCTGTGGTGAAAAATGGTATGTGAGTTGCAATTGTGTGCCTTTGATGCATTTTGAAATGATCAAATCAATACAGTCAGTTTTGAATTAAAGAAATCATCTATACATGATACAAATGAGCCATGGAGTGAGTGGAAGTGCATAGCAGAGATGAAAACCAGCTGTGATGACAAGTGCTGTGTGAATTGCAAAAGTAACAAGTGTGATGTGCAAGCTGTGAAGTATTTTAAATTCCAGACTCACATTGATCAAACAAATTATTCATACACTCTAAATATATGCTAAAGACTGTGTTCATGTTCAGAAATAAACTCATAACTGTCTGTGGCCACACTTGTCTTTCACAATGCATTTTGGTCATTTGTCAAGGCATGAGAAAACCTAAATCATGATTCTAAGCATTTCTGACTAAATCAACCATATACACACTTCACATACATGTTATAGAGTGAGTGTCAATGTCCAAAAGCTTTCAAAACTGTTTGGTATGGAACATGTTATGCAGACTGGTATTTGGTTGTTTGGTGGTGCAGTGGAAACTCCAAAATCACTTTCAGGCATATTTTGATTACATGAATCTCATACACAACTTACATTTATGATATTAAGTGGATGCCAACAAAAATTAAGGTACAAAACAACTTGTGTTTAAAACTGGTATGGTGGCAGCAAGTTGGTATTTGTGCAAAGCCTCAAAGTATCCAAAACATGATTAAAGCACAAAGTCATCAAGAATAACATACACACACATCACCTATACATAATCAAAGATGTCTAAGCAGGAAATAGACCTCAAAACAATCTGTGACGCAAAAGGTAATTTCAAGCTGTTATTGGTGTTTTTGACAAAAGCATGAAAAACTCCAAATCATTTCCTGGCATATTCAAGTTAAACTAGTTGTGCACACATCTTCAACGTGTCATTTACTCATGAAAACATAATAACAAGATAAAACATCATGACCATGACAAGAGTTCTTGACAAATACTCAAAATGGGCAGCTAGATCATATTATCACCAAAATCACTTCAAAGTGGTAACCATGATAATGTATGATTATATAAGAGTTTGAAAGTTACTTACCTCTTTGTAGACAGGTCCTAAGCAAGTGAAAATATCAAGAAACCCAGAGAACTTCAACTTCTTCTTTGACTTGAGACCTTTCTTCCTTTTGAAGCAATGTGCAAATACAAGGACAGTTGGAGAAATAGGTCTCACCAATGAGTTCTAACACTTTGGACAGTTGAAAAACAATATACAAGAGGTGTTTGAGTGATTAAAACACTAAGCAAATGCTTAGAACAAGATTTGGTAGAATTTGTAGCTTTTGGTCAAAGTATCTTGATGTAGAAGTTGACTTTTTACAAAATGAGGTTTTTGAGAGGTTTGATGGCTTGGACACCTTCTATATTATGTTTATGGACTGTGTGGATGACATTTGAAAGTTTAGAATGGTTGGAAATGGTTTTGGGTGTTGAACTGTCCAAGACAGATTTTGGAGGTTTTTGGTGATTTTGCAATTTTGTGAATTGAGAGCAAAGAATGGAAAGAGTGAAGGTTTTCAATCTTTCTGGTTTTTAGAAGATTGTTGATGATCAAAATGAAGTGAGGGAGAGTCCTATTTATAGGCAAATGAAGAGAGGGGGCAGATTTGGAGGTTTCTTCATTTTGAAGAAAGGTTTTGGATTTTTTTGATTAAACCTCCACAAGAGGGTTTTCTTGGCTGATAGGCAGGCCTTAATAGTCAAGAAAAATGATGGTTTAGTGTGGCTAATTGAAGGCTAGAGATGTAGTATCATGGCTGGTTCAGAATTGCTTTACACCTCATGCTTACTTTTTCACTTAAAGTGCAAGTTGCAAGGCAACTTGCAAACCACTTGCAAAGCTTGGCTAAATTGATTTCCTCTGCATAATTTTTGTATTTTCAAGCTACAAACTCCTCACATATCAGATGCAACATGTTTCACAAGCTGATATTGGCCAACTTTGATGAAAGAATGAATTTTTGAATTTTGACAATGTGGGACTAAAGTGAAAAAACATCAACTTGCCATGACCATAACTTTCAGCTCACAAATCCTTTTGAGATGTGCTAGTACTTTTATAAAGCCCTCAAATAGCTCTAAAACATTCATGTTTTCATGAGTTTCAATTTCCCAAAGGAACTTGTCCAAAAAGCCTTCCAAAGTTGCTAAAAAATGAACTTAAAAGTGAAATTTCTCTAAGTCTTTTTCCCTTCTAGAAATGAATTTGATCATAACTCCAAATCTATGCATTTTCTGATCATGGACCACTTAGGGACTTTTGTAGGAATTGTCAAGAGCTTCCAAATTATCTTTGAACCAACTCAATTGGATGTGTGATTAAGGAGTTATGGTTTAGCCCCTTTCAAAACCCTAATTTCCCGATTTTTCGATTACTCCTTCATCCTTGATCCAATGGTCATGAAAATTGATATGCTAGTCCAATATGACATAAGGAACAATTTTGTTTCACAACTTGAAGTCCAATTCCTAAAATTTGGAGAATTGACTTTTCGGTCAACCGTACGACCGATCGATGACTACCGAGTCGCCTGTTGACATTCTGGACCTCCTGAGACTTTGAAACTTCTTGGATGAACTTTATTAAGCTATATGAACTTCATGAATCATAATCCCACCATTTAAACATCTTCCAACATCAAAGTCAAACTACAGTTGACTTTTACTAGTCAAAAACCCTAATCGGGTGCTCTGAAATGCACTGCTCTGAATTCTGGGGTAACAACCTCAAATTGGCTTCTCAATTGACATTATATGATACCCTTGACCTTGTTTCCTAATTGAATGAGCCCAAAACATTGACTAATCACAAACCCTGAAGCTTCAATTTTGACTGCACGAAACCCTGATTCATCTGTAATTTGACAAAGACAAACTTACACTGGGTTAAGGTTAGATAATTCATGAGTATGCTCCTAAAGTGATAATGAGAATCTAAGGGGCCAAAATTTGGGGTGCAATAGTTGCCCCTATTTAAATATCTTTACTAGATGGAACTGAGGGATGATGATCCTCGTAGAATCGCAGTGAAAGGTATTTAAATATAGAAAACCAAAAATTTTGTCCCTTATATCCGATTATGTGCAAAAGGACAAGTCATGATATGTCATGAATTCTAAATGATGCTTAATGATGCTTGGATGCAATACATATGCAGAAGATAGAAAAACAAAACAACGAGTAACTACTCGCGGGGACCTGGCATTATGGATCCGACACTGGGGAATACTGAGGTATAACAATCAATAGTTCAAACCTGACTGGTGGTAACTGAGAGGAAAACTTTCACATGAGTATGCGCAAAGTCTAATGAAGATGAAAATCTTACTGGGGAAAAGCAAACACTTCACCGGGGAACGAGGTAGATTTCCACTAGGGACAAGAGCGGCTTTTTACTGGGGAAATTAAAACACGAACCTCACTGGGGATGATCAGATGAGGAGCTTCCTATAGTGAAGAGTTCAAACGGGATCTTTAGGAATGGACTAGAAACAAAGACAAAACATATTGGGGATACTAGTGACGACTAGATCTCCGAGACTTGTTTGGGAAGAAAGGTCTCGCTGGGGATAATGATCTCACCCGGTTTTAACAAGCAGTTCAAACAGTGCTAGTAACCACTAGACTTCCTGGAGGTAATGGTAACGACCAACCTGAGATAACAACAAACGAAATTTCAAATTCAATCGGTAATACATGACTTTTGACTGGGGAAATTGGTGACGACCAAATTTCAAGCAATGCCAGTAACCATTGGACTTAAAGGAGATTGGTAACGACCAAGTCTGGGTACCAATGACGATTGGGTTTTAAGCAATGCCAGTGACGACTGGTCTTCGGAATAAATACATGGTGACGACCAAATCAGGGTATACCAACACATGTGGTTACGAGAATGCTAGCAAGCTACTAGGCTTTAGCCGGGGAGGTTAGTAACGACCAAACCAGAAAATACCAATAACGATTGGATTCCAAGTGATGCCAATTATGACTGGACTTCCATGGGAAAGGTTGGTGACAACCAACACGATACCAATGACAATTGGATTTCGAGCATCTGCCAGTTATGACTGGACTTAAATGGAAAATCAACTAGTAACGACTAGATTTCACAGGGGATTTGCTAATGACGACTAGACTTCAGAGGGAAAAGGTTGGTAACAATCGAACCAAAAGGTAATAACGAGTGGAGTTAAGACAACGCCAGTTACGACTGGGTTTCAAAGGAAACTATGGTGACGAACAAAAGAATACCAATGACGATTGGATTTTGAATATTACCAGTTACGAATGGACTTTAAAGGAAAAAGGTGGTGACGACCGAATCAGGAGATACTGACTAGTGGATTTTAAGGCAATGTCAGTTACGACTGGTCTTTAACAAGAAATATGGTGACGACCAAAAGAACTACCAATAACGATTGGCTTCTAAAACAATGCCGGTTACGACTGGACTTTTAACAAAAGCTCACTAGCAGTGATCGGTCATTCATGGGGAATCAACAGATAGCACACTGAACTCGAGAGACAGAATGAATCACACTGAACCCTGGCTGAAAAGGTGTATGTAGTCTTGACAAATAGATACACTCTCAATAGAGCTTTAAACAAGCTATTCAGAGATGACACAGTAAATTCAAACACAATGCTCAGAAGTCTTCTACTGGGACAAGTCCTCATATCATCATAAGAAATTCTTTTGAGGAAACAGCCTTCAGGGTTTGATACCCACACATGATCAAAGAAAAACTCAGCAGTTCGACTTGCTTACACTTCGTTGGGGAATGTAATTTGGATTGCATATCAAAGCTTCCGCTACCCTGAGGTTTTCGGGGAAGTATGATTTTCCTCGACTTTTTCCATGATTTGAAGTTTTTACGTTTGTTAATCTTTTCAAGTTTTATTCAAATAATTTGACCCTAATGCTTTCAAAATTATCGTTGATCAACGAACAATATTTTGCATAACAAAGAAGATAAAGGAGATGATAAAGTTGCAAAAGAAAGAATGAAATCTTGCAAATGACAAAATTCCACAGAAATTTTACAAGTGAAAAAATGGCAACGTGGATAAGGTTACATTGAATCCCATGACCATCCATTCCCAAAGACTAAAATCCCCCCAAATCCTTGCTTCTGACGAGAGCAGTTGGAAGTGGAACTCCTGTACAATCTTCTGCAATGGTGACAACCTTTTGAAGTAGTGACAACTCTTTTGAAGTAGTGACAACTCTTCTGATGCAGTGAAACACCTTTGTCCCTAACTTTTGCCTGGACCGCCCTTTCGGGTTTTCAATCCACCGGAACACTCATTCTTGCCTAAGCCGCCCTTTCGGGTTTTCAACTTAGCGAGCTTTTTTTTTTCTTTTTTTTTCTTTTCTTTTTCTTCTTTTCTTTTCTTCAACCCTAACTTTTGCATAAGTCGCTCTTTGCGAGTTTTCGACTTATCGGGTTCTTTTTAGGCGTAATATTTTCGTACTGCATCAGAATTTACTGGATGAGTAAGCTGCTCTCCATCCATGGTTGTGAGAATTAATGAGCCTCCTGAGAAGACTGTTTTCACAACAAACGGGTCGTCATAGTTAGGCATCCATTTTCCCCGTGCGTCTTTATGAACTGGTAAAATCTTTTTGAGTACAAGTTCTCCTTCGCGGAATTCTCGGACACGAACTTTCTTGTCAAAAGCTCTCTTGATCCTCTTCTGATATAACTGACCATGACACATTGCAGACATGCGCTTTTCGTCGATAAGATTCAACTGATCAAACCTTTCTCTCACCCATTCCGCTTCTTCAAGCTTGGTTTCCATTATGACTCTCAAAGAAGGTATCTCGACCTCAATAGGGAGTATAGCATCCATTCCATATACCAAAGAAAAAGGGGTTGCCCCTGTTGAAGTGCGGACCGACGTTCTGTACCCATGCAAGGCAAATGGTAGCATCTCGTACCAATCCTTGTAAGTTTTCACCATCTTTTGCAAAATCTTTTTGATGTTTTTATTTGCAGCTTCTACAGCTCCATTCATCTTGGGACGATAAGGAGAAGAATTGTGATGTTCAATTTTGAAGTCATCGCACAACTTTTTCATGACTTTGTTGTTCAAATTGGTACCATTGTCCGTTATGATCCGGCTCGGAATTCCGTAACGACAGATAATCTCCTTCTTGATAAAACGGGCCACCACTTGCCGAGTAACATTAGTGTAGGATGCGGCTTCAACCCACTTTGTGAAATAGTCAATGGCAACCAGAATAAATCGGTGTCCATTATAAGCTTTTGGTTCAATTTCCCCAATCATATCGATGCCCCACATAGAGAAAGGCCACGGTGATGACAACACATTCAGCAACGTCGGAGGTACATGCATCTTGTCCGCATAAATCTGACACTTGTGACACTTTCTGGCATATTGAATACAATCAGTTTCCAAGGTCAACCAGTAATAACCAGCCCTCAAAATCTTTCTAGACATAGCATATCCATTTGCATGAGTACCGAACATTCCTTCGTGGACATCTTGCATTAACAACTCTGCTTGTCGTCTGTCAATATATCTAAGCAGGACCATATCATGATTTCTTTTGTAAAACACATCATTGCTGAGAAAGAACTTGGATGCTAATCGTCTCAGAGTTTTCTTGTCAAGTGATGTAGCATCGGCTGGATACTCTTGTTCCAACAAGTAATTTTTTATGTCATAGAACCATGGTTTATCATCAGTCTCTTCTTCGACCATCTGACAGTAGGCGGGCTCAGTCTTGCGTTCGATTCGAATGAGAGTGGCATCATTGACATCCTTGACTTTCCACATCGAGGCTAACATGGCTAGAGCATCGGCAATGTGATTTTCAGATCTCGGGACATGCTTGAAAGAGATTTCATCAAAATACTCCATCATTTTGACAATATAGGCTCTATAAGGGATCAAATTCTCATGTCTAGTTTCCCATTCTCCAATAACCTGATAAATAACCAAAGCTGAATCCCCACTGACTTCAAGAAATTTGATTTTGAGGTCAATAGCTGCCTCGAGGCCGAGAATGCAGGCTTCATATTCGGCGATATTGTTTGTGCAGTCAAAATCCAACCTGGTTGTGAATGGAGTGTAACCACCTTCCGGATTCATTAAAACGGTGCCTACGCCATGCCCATTGTAGTTGGAGGAACCATCGAACATCATTCTCCACCAAAGACCTTCCTGCGGACCCTCATCAAGACTTGGTTCTTCACAATCTTTTACTAACATAATGTCTTCATCTGGGAAATCAAACTTGAGAGGCTCATAATCTTCCACTGGTTGATCTGCAAGATATTCTGACAAAACACTACCTTTGATAGACTTCTGAGCTACGTACTGGATGTCATATTCGGATAACAACATGTGCCAGCAGGCGAGTCTTCCAGTCTGAGCAGGCTTCTCAAAAATATACTTTATCGGATCCATTTTTGAAATCAACAAAGTGGTATGACAAATCATGTACTGCCTCAAACGTTTGGCCGCCCATGCCAAAGCACAACAAGTTTTCTCCAGGAGTGAATATCGGCTTTCACAATCAGTAAACTTCTTACTCAAATAATAGATAGCATGCTCTTTTCGTCCAGACTCATCCTGCTGACCTAACACACAACCCATTGAATTCTCAAGCACTGTCAAATACATGAAGAGCGGTCTTCCCGGAACCGGTGGTATTAAGATCGGAGGCTCTTGTATGTAACCCTTGATTTTATCAAATGGTTGCTGACAATCTGAATTCCAAACAACCGTCTAGTCTTTGCGTAATAACTTAAAGATAGGCTCGCAAGTAGGAGTCATATTGGAAATAAATTTGGATATGTAATTCAGTCTTCCAAGAAAACCTCTGACTTGCTTTTCTGTTTGTGGAGCTGGCATGTCTTGAATGGCTCAGACTTTGTCTGGATCTACTTCAATCCCTCGGTGGCTGACAATGAAACCGAGTAATTTCCCAGATCTTACCCCAAAGGTACACTTGGTTGAATTCAGTCTCAACTGATATTTTCTGAGTCTCTTAAACAATTTCAAAAGATGTTCCAAATGATCCTCTTCACTTTGAGATTTGGCTATCATGTAATCAACATATACCTCTATCTCCTTGTGCATCATATCGTGAAATAAAGTTACCATGGCCCTTTGATAAGTAGCACCTGCGTTCTTTAGACCGAAAGGCATAACTTTGTAACAGTAAGTCCCCAACGGTGTAATGAAAGTAGTTTTTTCCATGTCATCGGGATCCATCTTAATCTGATTGTAACTGGAGAACCCATCCATAAATGAGAAAACTGCAAAACGAGTCGTATTATCCACCAACGTGTCGATATGCGGTAAAGGGAAATCATCCTTCGGACTGGCCTTGTTTAGATCCCTGTAATCCACACACATTCTGACTTTCCCATCCTTTTTCGGTACAGGTACAATATTGGCCACCCATTCGGGGTATTTGGACACTGCTAAGAACCCGGCGTCAATCCAATTCTTCACCTCATCTCGAATCTTGAGAGCCATGTCAGGTCTTGTTCTTCGGAGCTTTTGCTTAACCGGTGGGCATTCTGGTCGAAGCGGTAATTTGTGAACCACTATGTCAGTGTCTAGACCCGGCATATCCTGGTATGACCAAGCAAATACATCCACATATTCTTTCAAAAGTTCTTCTAGTTGCTGCTTGACTTCTGCCCCTAGAGCTGCCCCAATCTTGACTTCTTTCTTGTCTTCTTCAGTGCCAAGATTAATGACTTCTACCTGTTCTTTATAGGGTTGAAGCTCTGCAGACTCATGGTGTGCCAATTTTACCAGTTCATCAGGGATTTCAAAACCTTCATTCTCATCTTCAGCTTGGTATATTGGTGAATCAAAGTCCGGAGGAAATGCAAAGTCATACGATTCAATGGTTTTTAGGACATCGTTGCACGTTGGAATGGCTTATTTTATTAAAACACACAAAGACAAATGCAGCACATAACAGAGAAAAATTGTTTTGGTTTTTTAAGATTGCCATTTTTCTTTTAAAATGAAAGCACAAGGAAATTAACAAAATAGTTCATTTTTCATTGATCTTCTTGAAAGCTCGGGGCCCTTACAAAACATTCCTATAGCCTTGGGCATGGCTATGGAGATTTAAAACAACAACAAGAAAAGAAAGACAAACAAATTACTTTGACTCAGGAAAAACCAAAGGAATCTCAATAGCCTCCCAGTTGCTCAAGGCAGTGTTGCAATGATACACTAACTGCTCCAGGTTTTCATCTCTAAAATCTTCTTCTACAACACCGACTTGGAAACCTCCACTGATGAATACTTCTTGTATAGTCTTCGGGCGTGCTTTGTCATGTGTTGGTGCTTTATCATGAGTTGGTTTGTAACCCAACCCTTGGCGATCCATTTTTGGCTTTACTTCAATAACCTCTCCCCAACCTGCAGGAGTGCCTTCTTCCAGTGTAGACTTGATGCTCTGAGCGGATGTAAAAGACGGACCACTCTTAGCCACTGTTTCTTCCAACATCACTGCATTAGCTATCTCGAGTGCCTGAAAGGAAGTTTCTAACGCGCCCTCATCTGCTTCAATATACTTGAATGATGACAGATTACTCACCATTAGGTCTTCTTCACCGTGTATAATCACTAATTTATCATTCACAACATATTTCATTCTCTGATGCAAGGTGGAAGTTACTGCCCCAGCAGCGTGAATCCACGGTCATCCCAACAAATAACTATAAGCTGGGTTAATGTCCATGACTTGGAATGTAATATCGAACACCTGAGGTCCGATCATGATTGGCAATTCTACTTCTCCAACAACCGTTCTTCTTGAACCATCAAAAGCTTTTACAATCAAAGATGTTGGTTTCATTTCTGCCCCTGCATATGCTAACCTTGTGAGCAACCTTGCGGGCAATACATTCAATGAGGATCCAGTATCGACTAAAACTCGTGCCATTGTGTCTTCCTGGCACCTGACAAATATGTGCAATGCACGGTTGTGATTGCGTCCTTCGTTTGGCAACTCAGCATCACTAAAGCTCAGGGTGTTACAGACTGTAATGTTGGATATTACTGAATCAAATATTCCGAGAGTTATGTCTTTTGTCACATGTGCCTGTTTAATACTTTTTGCAGAGCTTCTCTGTGAGCTGGAGAATTCATTAAGAGAGACAAGATCGATATCTTTGATGGGGTTTGGTGGAGCTGATCAATAATCTTGTAATCACTTTTCCGAATAATCCTTAAGAATTCTTCGTCGTCTCCTTCAGTTCCTGGTACCTCATATTCTTTTGTTGCAGCAGGGGTAACCTCTTTTGGAGCGGCTACTATCATTTTTAGTTGATAGATGCGACCACTACGGGTCATTTTGCTTGTACCTGCAATATTTGTCATGTCCACTTGGTTGTCTCTTATTGTCTCTTTCTGATTAACCTCCCCTGATCCTTGGTCTATCACAGTCATGTCATACTTCCATGGCACAGCCTTTGTGCTTTTAAAAGGAAACGGTTTTGGTTTCTGAATAATAACCGGTCGGGGTTGATCGATAGCTGACTTGTTGAAAACAGGTTTCACACCTTTGTTGGTCATTTTGAACACCGGAACTTTCTCACCTTTCTTCGGTAAATTAAAAATAGGCTCAATTACTGCAACTTCTTCTTTCCTCGCCTTACTACACACTTGTAATATTCCTTCATCAATCAATCTTTGTATACCTCTTCGTACCTCATCATACCCTTTAGGATCACTAGAACATTTTTCACAACCATTATGGGTATCCTTTATCAATCCTGCTTTCAGTAGTTTCTCGTGAAGCAACCTCAACGGGGTTCTAATCTCTGACACATCTCGGACCATTCTTTCATCTAACACTTCTTCTACCGCATTGACCCCTCCATGGTTCGGCAATGGATTACTTTTGACATTTGGGGGTACATCATCAAAAGACAAAATCTTCTTTTCCATCAACTCCCTGACAAGATGTTTTAAAGCAAGACAGCCTTCTAAATCATGATTGGCAGCACCTTCGTGAAAGGTATAATGAGCATTTGGATTATAGTGAGGAGATGTAGTGTATGGATTTAATGGCCGTGTTGTTACCAATCCCTGCTGCACTAAGGAGGGGTGCAACTCGGTGTAAGTCATCGGTATCTGAGGAAGTGGAGGTTTTGTTGTTGGTCTTCGATTCTGGTAGTTTTGTCTGGGTGCCTGAGCTCTAGGCTGATGTTGTTGATAGGGTGGAGCGTTGGGCGCTCGTTGATACCCTTGTTGAATTGGCTGATATACAGGTGTCGGTTGCACTGCCTGATAACTGGGAACAGGATGACTGAAAGTCGGAGTTACAGCTGCCACATAAGGTTGTTGGGCATACTGCAACGGATACATTGGTCGTTGTTGCTGGGATTGCTGAACATAACTCGCTTGAGGCTGCTGAACAAAGCCTTGCTGAGGTTGTTGAACATAACTCTGCTGATACTGTTGGTAAGGTGGTCTCCAAGTGCGACTCTTTCTTCCCACAGTTACTGCATTTGTCTCCCCTTCCTTCTTTCTATGAAAATTACTGCTGAGCTTTTTGACATTGTTGTTATTGGAACTGCTGGAACTGCTAGCCACCTTCCCATTCTTCATTCCTAACTCCACTCTTACTCCCACAGCTACTATATCAGAAAAACTTGCGGTTACACTACTGATCATTTTCTCATAAAACTCTGGTCTCACCGTATCGACGAACCAATTTGTTAACTCTTTTTCACTCAAAGGAGGTTCTACTTGAGAGGCAGTTTCCCTCCACCTCTGTGCATACTCTTTGAAAGATCCCGAACTCTTCTGTGACATACTCAGTAACTGTCTTCTATCAGGGGCTAAATCCATGTTGTACTTGTAATGCTTCACAAAAGCATCGGACAAGTCTTGGAAACTATGAATACGAGACTGATCCAAACCCAAATACCATTTAGTGGGAGCTCCTTTCAGACTATCTTGGAAACAGTGAATCATTAATTTGTCATCTTCCACATGAGCGGCCATTCTTCGATAATACATAATCAGATGTGTCCGAGGACAAGTTGCCCCAGAATACTGATCAAAATTGGGAACTTTGAATTTTGGCGGAATTACCAACCCGGATACTAAGCACATATCTCTGGCATCAGTACCAAAGATGTCATTTCCTTCCATTTCTCTGACTTTCCTGCCGATAGTTTCTACACTTTCTTTCAACTTATCATGTCGTCCGTTCACTTCTTCATACCCATCAAGACCTTCGCATACTGGTGGAGGATTATGAAAAACGGGGCGCGCTTGAACCTGAACAGAAGGCTGAGTGTAAGTAGGAATAGCTTGAGGAATTTCTGGCCCCAAAGAAACTGCTTGTTGATTGATTATTGGTGGAGGTACAAAACCAGGCGATAACCCATATGGTGGAACATTTGCAACAGTGACTGCCGTTGGGATCGACTCTACAGCTATGCCAGTGATTTCAGAAACAACAGTGGCTTAAGTGTCCAACTTTGCACGAATGACTTGTAGGGCTTCCATGATCTGCCCCATGCCTCCTCGTAGCTCTCCGAGTTCATTATCAATTCTGTCCACATCCAAATTCTGTCATTCCATTCTTAGTCGAGCTTGGGCTTGGGTGTTGTATCGGTGTTGAGGATTCAGTGTGATTCTTTATGGAGACAAGACAGCGAGATGAGACACAACACAAGAACATGCACATGCGATGCTTATGAATGCCAAATGCAACAATGAAAAATTAATCATTCAAGGAACCCAAAGAAATATTTGCAGAAATTATAACAATGGGGAAATAAGCAAATTTAATTCTCAGTTTCTTCAAGTTTTCCAATTTTGGGCTATAATATTTGCAAACAATTTTTAGTTCCTTGAATGATTAATTAACGAGAATGCAAATGCAAAGGTTTCGTGGAACTCAGATCAAAACATCATTTCATTTCATTGATTTTCAAGATTGCATTACAAAATATCTAGTACATTTTACAAAAGTCCTAAATATAAGGTTGACAGTATTCTAAATAAAAGTCCTCTTTTGCTTTGAGTTTCTTGATTTATTCTTCCATCTGAGTCTTCTCAAGAACAAGTTTGTCCACGACTAGCTTCCATGGAGTTGGCTGAGAGCTGGAAGAAGATAAACCTTCATGTGTCTTCCTCTTCTTATAAGCATTCATTTCTTCATCCTTCGCCTGGAGTTGTCTACGGAGTTCATCATTCTCTTCCATGGCTACTTGGCACTTGTATTTCCAGGCTACTTCAGTTTGTTGTGATTTCCTCAAAGCGATCTTTAACTTCTCCTCTTCAGACATAAAGATCATTGTGTGTTCCTCCTCTAAAGCCATGGGTTTCTGCTGAGAATAAGGCATCTTCAGCTGAATAGCTCTTTTTCGGACCCATTGGAGATAAGGCTCGAGAGAGACGCAATTAGGCTTCCCTAAGTCTTCCTTTCCTTTCGTGTGTACATGTCCCCAAGCTTTTAGAATTTCTCCCTTCAATTCTGAACTTCCTTTAAAGAAAATATTCTCCACATGAGCGCTGTTTGGTTTGTCCTTCAAAGGATATCCAAGCTGACGGCGAGCGAGAACATGGTTATAACTGATTCCTCCACTTGTACCCAGAAGAGGTACGTTATCAAAGCTTCCACAACTGTCAATGATTTTTATCTCATTGTAACTACGGCTGTACCAATCGATATCAGAGTGAGTAAGAGCCATAACCTTCTGAGACCACCAACCTTCCTTCCAAAAAACATGAGCCTTAGGTAAGTGAGAAATAAACCACTTATATAACAAAGGGACACAGCAGATAATCATTCCTCCTTTATGCAAATTCCTCAGATGAACAGAATGATAGGCGTCGGCTAGTAAAGTAGGCACAGGGTTTTTCTTCAAGAAGATCTTAATGGCGTTGAGATCCACAAAATTATCAAAACTTGGAAACAAGAAGATCCCATAAATGAGCAAGGCAAAGATAGCTTCGAATGCATCCATACTCAAGTGATCAGCATAGTATTGTGCTTTTCCAACCAAGAACTCCGCAGTCAAACCAAAGACTCCCCCCTTAGTAACCATATTTTTCTGAATATCCACCAATCCCAAACGTGTAGCTTTAGCAATTTCTTCCTCCTTAGGGTCCTTCTCCATGATTGGAAAAGGAGAGTCTTCAAGAATAGGTAAACCAATCAAGCAAGAATATTCCTCAAGTGTAGGTACCAGCTGATAATCAGGGAAAGTAAAACAATGATAGAGTGGATCATAAAACTGGAGAAGTGTGGAGAGTAGTCCCAGATCCATCTTCCTTTTTACCCTCAACAGTGACAATAAGTTCCCATACCGGCTCTTGAATCCTTCTAGATCTGTTATCAAAGTGCTCAACCTTTCTATGTCATCCAAGTTAGGACTTTTGTAAGTGTACTTCATAGTTTTCTTTTTTCCACTGTCCATGATGATCCTAATGTTTATAAACAAAAGATCTGAGTTCCATGAAACTTTTATGATATGATGTTCATGAATGCATGAATGCACAAACACAGGTAAGCACAGATTCACATATACACATGGGTAAACAGATAAAGGTTTTGGTTTGGAGAACATGAGTATGGAGTCAAGGTCTACCCACCCTAAAGGTATGTACTAAGGTTTTCAAAACTGTAGAACAAGGTTCTAAAAGAGTTCCCAGAGTCCTCGACCCATCTTTCGGATATTATCAATTTCCCAAATACTTGGTGGTCGATAATATTCTCAAGAGAGTCTCGTCCAAGTGTAGTATCGCGTATCAACTACTTTGGAATTGCTTCCTTATAGTTATCGCACTACATCCTAATAAAGCCATAGTGGGGGAAAAGGTAATATAAAGGTCCTCAGTATCACGAGCTCCCATGTAGAAATTAGGATTGTTTTCATGAATACTCGATCAACAATACTAACTCTCAGAAGGGCCTCTACAGAGCGGAGGTTTTCTCAAGTTAACTTGGTCGGGAATCAACTCCCTATAAGTCTCCTTGAATATACCACCATCCTATCATAAGTACGCTCAAACACGGGTATAGTGTTGTCTCACCACTCAAAGTTCCCAAGATCCAACAGAGCATATATGCACATATTTACAAGTATTCACAAATAAGCAAGTATTCAAACAAGATAGGCTAAACCCTCAAAGCAATAAAAAAGTCCCCAGTGAAGTCGCCATTTCTGTTGCGGTGAAAATTGGATATCAAGCTATTAAATTAACTTGAATCTTAATTCTTTTTACAACCGAACTTTATTTTATCCAAAGGAAATGTCTAAAGAAAGAAAAACCTTTTTCGCGATGTAACGACAAAGCTTAAGAGATTCGGGGATTGGGGGTTGGTTATACCTAGGGAAGATGTTAGCCCCCTAAGCATCTGTAGTACTCTACAGGAACCTTTTGTTTGATTGCTTGCTAAGTGTGAAATATGTACTATGGATTAGGAAAATATATGAGTTGAAACCTAAAGTTATATACACTAAGTTTGCTCGCAAAGACATCGCATCTTCTGTCTACGTATCCTAACTAGGATAGAATCAGAGAAATCGTAGTTCACCTCACAAAGGGGAGAAGAACACTTGATTATGATCAAGGTTCAGGGGGGAACAAACATGACAATGTTTGTGTGGAGTTTGACAAAACTCCCTATTCTAAGTTGTAATATTCAAAAGGGGAAGTAAGAAATCATGACGATGATTCTTACACAGAGTTGACAAACTCTTTCCTAGGGTTCTAGTTGAAGAACACTCCTAGTACAGGTGGGTCTTTTAGACTCAAAGCAAATTCTAAGGGTTTCAAAATTAAGGTTGAAGTGACTTAACAAAGTCAAGAGAGAGATGAGGGAGGTATCCATGACATAAGGGTCAAATGGACAGACTTTTCCTTTGGAAGTAGACAGGGGAGGCAACTGGATGAGAGCTAACAAGCTTCATCACTTGGGGAAAGAAAATAAAAGGAAAGCAACAACAAGATAAAGGTACATTTTATGGTGATAACCAATAAATGAGTATATGAAATTGATGGAAATGCAGTGATGACAATCAAAGCAGGTAAACAAAACAGGAACTGTGACGACAGATCAAGTTCAAATAAGTTTAACAGATAAAGTAACATGGACATGGTAAAAACCAAAAACGAAGCTTCAACATGTTAACAAACATTTAAGAATAAGAATGCAAACAAATATCACAGGAAAAACACAAGCATAACAAAGGAAAATTCATCTGCATCTGTCAATACGATCACAGAAAGTACACAACTTGCACACAGTCAAAAGAGATGAAACATTTTTCAAACATGAAAATAAAAAATATGACATGAAAGTATACATCAAGATGAACACAATAAAAAAAGAACGGGTGAAAAAAGATTAAAATTGAGAGAGATACGAATATTTGAAAATGGAGTGAAAAATGACAAAATTTAATAAAAGAGTTGCCCTCCTCAGGGGTCGAACTCAGGTACAAGGCGTGCAAGGTGTGTTTGGCATAATGGTCTTACCACTGGGGTGTCTATATATCCGTTAATTGATGCCACCCCTTAAATATATAAGGGATATTTACTTAGATTTTCTGGGCAAGGATGACACTCAAAATATGATTTACGTTTTCACTCGTAACTTTCTCGATTCTTAACCAAACGCGATGAAATTTATATGTATCTTGACCAGAAAAATATGAGGATCATGATGGTGCACTTAATTTTTTGAGATTCCTCTTCCATTTAAAAATTCGATAGCATGTGTCTTTTGAAACTTGAAAAATGCATTTTGATGTTCACAACTTGTTTCAAACATTTTCAATCCAAACCAAAGGTATATACAGCTCAAGTATATGGTGATGAAGGATTCAAGCACTTAAATCAAACTCAATGCAAACAGTTTATGAAAATGACATGTCAAGTTGCAATTTTTGTCAAAAGATGCATTTTAAAGTGAAACATTCATGACAGCTAGCTTTGAATCAAGATAATCATGCACACACAACTTAATAATGATAATGGATGAGCTTATGCAAATGATAAGGTCTAAATCATGCTGTGGTGAAAAATGGTATGTGAGTTGCAATTTTGTGCCTTTGATGCATTTTGAAATGATCAACTCAATACAATCAGTTTTGAATTAAAGCAATCATCTATACATGATACAAATGAGCCATGGAGTGAGTGGAAGTGCATAACAGAGATGAAAACCAGCTGTGATGACAAGTGTTGTGTGAATTGCAAAAGTAACAAGTGTGATGTGCAGGCTGTGAATTATTTTAAATTCCAGACTCACATTGATCAAACCAATTATTCATACACTCTAAATATATGCTAAAGAGTGTGCTCATGTGCAGAAATAAACTCATAACTGTCTGTGGCCACACTTGTCTTTCACAATGCATTTTGGTCATTTGTCAAGGCATGAGAAAACCTAAATCATGATTCTAAGCATTTCTGACTAAATCAACCATATACACACTTCACATACATGTTATAGAGTGAGTGTCAATGTCCAAAAGCTTTCAAAACTGTTTGGTATGGAACATGTTATGCAGACTGGTATTTGGTTGTTTGGTGGTGCAGTGGAAACTCCAAAATCACTTTTACGCATATTTTGATTACATGAATCACATACACAACTTATATTTATGATATTAAGTGGATGCCAACAAAAATTAAGGTACAAAACAGCTTGTGTTTAAAACTGGTATGCTGGCAGCAAGTTGGTATTTGTGCAAAGCCTCAAAGTATCCAAAACATGATTAAAGCACAAAGTCATCAAGAACAACATACACACACATCACCTATACATAATCAAAGATGTCTAAGCAGGAAATAGACCTCAAAACAATCTGTGATGCAAAAGGTAATTTCAAGCTGTTATTGGTGTTTTTGACAAAAGCATGAAAAACTCCAAATCATTTCCTGGCATATTCAAGTTAAACTGGTTGTGCACACATCTTCAACATGTCATTTACTCATGAAAACATAATAACAAGATAAAACATCATGACCATGACAAGAGTTCTTGACAAATACTCAAAATGGGCAGCTAGACCATATTATCACCAAAATCACTTCAAAGTGGTAACCATGATAATGTATGATTAAAGAAGAGTTTGAAAGTTACTTACCTCTTTGTAGACAGGTCTTAAGCAAGTGAAAATATCAAGAAACCCAGAGAACTTCAACTTCCTCTTTGACTTGAGACGTTTCTTCCTTTTGAAGCAATGTGCAAATACAAGGACAGTTGGAGAAATAGGTCTCACCAATGAGTTCTAACACTTTGGACAGTTGAAAAACAATATACAAGAGGTGTTTGAGTGATTAAAACACTAAGCAAATGCTTAGAACAAGATTTGGTAGAATTTGTAGCTTTTGGTCAAAGTATCTTGATGTAGAAGTTGACTTTTTACAAAATGAGGTTTTTGAGAGGTTTGATGGCTTGGACACCTTCTATATTATGTTTATGGACTGTGTGGATGACATTTGAAAGTTTAGAATGGTTGGAAATGGTTTTGGGTGTTGAACTGTCCAAGACAGATTTTGGAGGTTTTTGGTGATTTTGCAATTTTGTGAATTGAGAGCAAAGAATGGAAAGAGTGAAGGTTTTCAATCTTTCTGGTTTTTAGAAGATTTTTGATGATCAAAATGAAGTGAGGGAGAGTCCTATTTATAGGCAAATGAAGAGAGGGGGTAGATTTGGAGATTTCTTCATTTTGAAGAAAGGTTTTGGATTTTTTTTTATTAAACCTCCACAAGAGGGTTTTCTTGGCTGATAGGCAGGCCTTAATAGTCAAGAAAAATGATGGTTTAGTGTGGCTAATTGCAGGCTAGAGATGTAGTATCATGGCTGGTTCAGAATTGCTTTACACCTCATGCTTACTTTTTCACTTAAAGTGCAAGTTGCAAGGCAACTTGCAAACCACTTGCAAAGCTTGGCTAAATTGATTTCCTCTGCATAATTTTTGTATTTTCAAGCTACAAACTCCTCACATATCAGATGCAACATGTTTCACAAGCTGATATTGGCCAACTTTGATGAAAGAATGAATTTTTGAATTTTGACAATGTGGGACTAAAGTGAAAAAACATCAACTTGCCATGACCATAACTTTCAGCTCACAAATCCTTTTGAGATGTGCTAGTACTTTTATAAAGCCCTCAAATAGCTCTAAAACATTCATGTTTTCATGAGTTTCAATTTCCCAAAGGAACTTGTCCAAAAAGCCTTCCAAAGTTGCTAAAAAATGAACTTAAAAGTGAAATTTCTCTAAGTCTTTTTCCCTTCTAAAAATGAATTTGATCATAACTCCAAATCTATGCATTTTCTGATCATGGACCACTTAGGGACTTTTGTAGGAATTGTCAAGAGCTTCCAAATTATCTTTGAACCAACTCAATTGGATGTGTGATTAAGGAGTTATGGTTTAGCCCCTTTCAAAACCCTAATTTCCCGATTTTTCGATTACTCCTTCATCCTTGATCCAATGGTCATGAAAATTGATATGCTAGTCCAATATGACATAAGGAACAATTTTGTTTCACAACTTGAAGTCCAATTCCTAAAATTTGGAGAATTGACTTTTCGGTCAACCGTACGACCGATCGATGACTACCGAGTCGCCTGTTGACATTCTGGACCTCCTGAGACTTTAAAACTTCTTGGATGAACTTTATTAAGCTATATGAACTTCATGAATCATAATCCCACCATTTAAACATCTTCCAACATCAAAGTCAAACTACATTTTACTTTTACTGGTCAAAAACCCTAATCGGGTGCTCTGAAATGCACTGCTCTGAATTCTGGGGTAACAACCTCAAATTGGCTTCTCAATTGAAATTATATGATACCCTTGACCTTGTTTCCTAATTGAATGAGCCCAAAACATTGACTAATCACAAACCCTGAAGCTTCGATTTTGACTGCACGAAACCCTGATTCATCTGTAATTTGACAAAGACAAACTTACATTGGGTTAAGGTTAGATAATTCATGAGTATGCTCCTAAAGTGATAATGAGAATCTAAGGGGCCAAAATTTGGGGTGCAACAAACATACATTATTGAAATGATCTAGTACTTTGATGAGATCACTTTCAAACACGTTCCGAGGACTGAAAATCACATCGTTGATGCATTGGCTATGTTAGCCTTAATGTGGAAGTTCAGATTTATTAATGAAGCAACACTCATCCGATTCGAGAGGAAGACCAAGCCTGCTTATTATCATATGGTGGAAGAAGACACAAATGGGAAACCTTGGTTTCATGATATTAAGAAGTATCTCCAGACTCAAGAGTACTCAATTGATGCTACATCACTTGACCAGAAAAATTTGAGGAGATTGGCATCCAAATTCTTTCTTAGTAACGATGTGTTTTACAAGATAAATTACGACATGGTCCTGCTTAGGTATGTTGACAGGCGAGAAGCGAATTTGTTAATGCAAGATATTCATGAAGGAACATTTGGTACTCACGCCAATGGATATGCCATATCCAAAAAGATTCTAAGAGTTGGGTACTATCAATCGACTTTGGAAACCGATTGCATCCAATATACCAGAAAATTCCATAAAGGCCAAATTTATACAGACAAGGTGCACGTGCCTCTGACATTGCTAAATGGTTTATCATCGTCGTGATCTTTCTCTATGTGGGGCATTGACATGATTGGGGCAATTGAGCCCAAAGCTTCCAATGGACATCGATTCATCCTGGTTGCGATTAACTACTTCACAAAATAGGTTGAAGCTGCATATTATGCCAACGTAACTAAACAAGTGGTTGCCTATTTTATCAAAAGAGAGATTATCTACCGGTACGGAATCCTAAACTGAATCATAACAGATAATGGAACCAATTTGAATAACAAGACAATGAAAGAGTTGTACGATAACTTCAAAATTAAATATTACAACTCTTATCCCTATCGTCCCAAGGTGAACGGAGTTGTCGAAGCTGCGAACAAAAACATCAAAAAGATTTTGTAGAAAATGGTGAAGACCTATAAAGATTGGCATGAGATGTTTCCATTTTCCTTGCATGGGTATAGAACGTTTATTCATACTATGATAACGGAAACCCCTTTTTCATTGGTATATAAGATGGATGCAGTCCTTCCCATTGAGGTTGAGATACCTTCTTTAAGAGTCATAAAGGAAGCCAAACTTGATGAAGCGGAATGGGTGAAAGAAAGATTCGATCAAATGAACCTTATTGATGAGAATCGCATGACTGCGATGTGTCACGATCAGTTATATCAAAAGAGGATTAAAAGAGCTTTTGACAAGAAGGTTTGCGTCCGAGATTTCCAAGAAGGGGAGCTTGTACTCAAGAAAATCTTGTCAATTTACAAAGATATACGGGGGAAATAGATGCCTAATTATGATGGCCCATTTGTTGTAAAAATAGTCTTCTTATGAGGCTCGTTAATTCTCACAACAATGGATGGAGAACAACTTACCCACCCAGTGAATTCTGATGCAATACGAAAATATTATGCCTAAAGAACCCGATTAGTCGAAAACCCGCAAGGGCGGCTTAGGCAACAATGGGTATCCCGCTGGATCATAACCTATGAAGAAGATCCAGGCAAAAGTTAGGGATGAAACGAAAAGTGAGCTCGCTAAGTTGAAAACCTGAAATGACGGCTAAGGCAAAAATGAGCGTCCCGGTGGATTGAAAACCTGAAAGGGCGGCTTAGACAAAAATGAGCGTCCCGATGGATTGAAAACCCGAAAGGGCGATCCAGACAAATGTTAGGGGCAAAGGCATTTCACTGCATCAGATGGTTGTCTCCTATACAAAAGATTACACAAGAAGTTCATTTCAACCACTCTTGTCAGAAGCGAGGTTTTGGAAAACTCTTAGTTATTAGGGATAGATTGTCATTGGATTCAATGTAACCTTTTCCCTATTGTTGTTTTCAATTGTAAATCTTCCATGGAGCTTTTCCATTTGCAAGCTACCATTCTTGAATAAAATCATATTTTTGGGCCATTCAATTGTTTGCAATTTACTGTTTTCTCTATTTTCCTTTGTTATGCAAAACATCGTTTATTGGTTAATAATAATTTTTTAAAGCAAAAGGTTTTGAATTTTAAAAACAGTTTTTGAAAGCTTAACAAAACATAAAGTTGCTTTGGCTCGTGAAAGGATTCAGTGGAAATCATATATTCCCTAGGAAGTCTTAAGGTGGCAGAAGCCTTGATGTGCAATCTCAATATATTTTCCCATTGAAACCCCAGTTGAATCGAGTTGTTGGGTTGTTCCTTCGATCGTGTGTGGTTACCAAGATTGAAGATAATATCCCCAGTATTCTCTATGAGATATGTTTTTTTTAATAGTGTTAAGACTCGTCCTCAATGGAATCATCCAGTGTCTCTACTGAAGTCACACTGCCATTTCCAACAAGCTTGCCTAAGTTTTTATATTTCCCTAAGTGGAGCGGGTTTATTTCCTAGCGAACCTTTAGATGCCTTTGTTCCTTGAATTCAGTGTGATTCCTCATTTCCCCAACAAGATAGATGTACTTATCTATCTTCTCCTTTGAGTTTTTGGGATTCCTTGTCTCTTGTTAGAGTCATCTTTTGCATATCATTAATCATTCGCATCATGACATATCATGTATGTCTAGTATGCCTCCGGATCTTTGGTTATTACCTCTTATTTTATTTGTTTTATCCCAGGTGGTACCAGCGTCTTTTTTGTTAAGTCCGGTTGTCGCGGGCATCCTCCATCTTTTAAGGTCCTTGGTTGTCACCAATGTCTCTACCTTAGTTGTTACTGGCTCCCTTTTATGGATCAAGGATCGTCATCTATGTTCCCTCGAGGTCTAGTTATTACTAGCATCTTCAATTGGCTCTACCTGCTATTGATATCGCCTGTCTGGTCATTACTAATCATTTTCCTTGAGGTCTAGTCATTACTAGCAATCTCCTTTAAAGTTCAATAGTAATTGGCATCCCTTGAAAGTCCAGTAGTGACTGGCATTGTTCAAAGTCCAATGTTAATTGGAATTGTTTTAAAAGTCCAGTAGTGATTGGCATTGTTCAAAGTCAAATGGTAATTAGCATTATTTTAGAAGTCCAGTAGTGACTGGCATTGTTCAAAGTTCAATGGTAATTGGCATTTTTTTAAAAGTTCAGTAGTGACTGGCATTGTTAAAACTCCAATGGTAATTGGCATTCTTTTAAAAGTCTAGTAGTGAATGGCATTGTTGAAAGTCCAATGATAATTAGCAGTCTTTGAAAGTCCGATGGTAACTGGCATCGCTTAAGGTCTAGTGGTGACTGGCATGGTTTGAAGTCCAATGGTAATTGGCATTTCTTTTAAACGTCCAATAGTTGTTATAGTTTGATTGTTGGTTGTCACCAATACCCACGTGAGGTCCAGATTTTATAGGCATTTTTTAAGTCCAACTCACTTGGCATATTTTAGTTTTAGACTTATCTTTTTCTTTTCCTGTCGTTTCCTGAAGATCCCGTTTGAACTCTTCGCTTAAAGGAAAATCTTTGGTTTTGTCTTATCCCTTGTTAGGAGATCGTTTTTGTTTTGTTGTTACTCTTGGCAGAAGTTAACTCTTTGTTCAACTTTCCCCCAATGGAGACCGCTTGTTTGTTTCTATCTCCATTGGAGAATCTTCCTCTAGGGTATCATCCTGGCCATGTCTGAGCTTGCGTTTGATCACTTTAGATTTCCCAAGTGTTGCAGTCTTTCCCCAGTGAGTGGTTACACATTGTGTTGACTTTATCCCTGTTTGCTTTCATTGTTGTCTGCATTTTTGTATTTGACATATCATCATGCTAGAGTTCATGGCATATCAACATTTGCATAGTTTTTGTCTTCCTTAGCATATCATTGCATCTAAGGGCAAAAATTTTGGCTTGTTATATTTAAATACCTTTCACCTATGAGGATTATCATCTCTCACATCATTCGAGAAAGATATTTAAATAGGGGCGACTGTCATACCCCAAATTTTACCCCTTAGATGTCATCAACATTTGCATGAGCATCATAGGTCAATCATCCTTTCATCACTAACCAAATCATCAAGTTTTATTTATTTTGTTGAAATTAGGGTTTTGTGGAGAAAAGGAGGAAGCTTTGATTAATCATGAGTTATATGGGAAATCAACCAAGGAGGTTCTCACACATTTATTGGGTCCATAAAAGGTCATTTGATCCAACTAAATCCAAGTCAAGAGTTTCTTAAGAGGATAGGAGAGGCATTAATTTCATCTGGTTCAAAAGTCAACAGAGGCTCCAAAAAGTCAACCTTTGAGTTTCTTAGTCAACCATGAACCTTTTAAGCCAAATTCCATGATATCATATGTTTATATTAAGATAAATCAAGGAGGGACAATAAAATCAGGAGATCTGAAGAATTAGGGTTTCCTTGATGAAAATTTCTAAGTTAAAAAGTCAACATTTGAAGTGATTTTCAAGGCCAAATTCAAGATGGTTCCAAGTGTAATTTATATTGGTCATCAACTTAAAATTTGTAGATCTTCTTTTTAGCTTTCTTTTGATACTAATAACTTCTCAAGATCATTTTTAGAACTCAAGTTATGATGTTTTCAAGTGGAGGTCAAAGTAGGGCAAAACCTAGGGCCACATTTTTGCAAGAACTTCCAACCAAGGCCTCATGGGTTTCTTGATCTCAAATCAAAATTCATCCAACATGAAAGTTATTCCTCTTGATCTAAGATTTCTAAGCATATAAACAAGTCCTTAATTGGATCAAGGAGTGAAAAGTTATGGCATCACAAAGTTTGGTGATTTTGGGCACAAGTTAGGCAACTTGCCTTAGTTGCTAAGGCACTTCAAATTCATGTTTTTGCTTAACTTGTAAGCCCTCTTTTTGATAGTTCCAAGCCTCAAGTCCAAAAGTGTACAACATCAAAGTTGTTCTTCTCAATCTCTACTTTCTAAGCATATAAAGAAATCTTCCATTGGATTCTTAAAGCTCAAGATATGACATCACAAACATAGGCATCAATCCTTGGCAAAAGTTGCCCAAGTCATGACCAGGTCATGCACAGGCTTGCCTAGGCCAACACTGTTGAACCAATTTTCATGTTATGTTTTCATCATCCTCCAAACTAAATCTCAAGAGACTATCAACATGAAAGTTGTAGGGTTGAATGTTCTCTTTCCAAAGAGCTCAGTACCTCTTCATTTGAACAAATATCCATGAAGATATGAGGAGCCAAAGTCAGCTTTGGACCATGCCTTCATCCTTCCATCATGCCTTGGCCACAACCTAATTTCCTTCCAAGTCTTGACAAACTTGTGCAGCGTCCAAAACATGAAAATTTTTGCACCTACCCCTGCAAGCTTCAATCCCAAACATTACCTTTTCAAGATCTTACCCTTATGACATGCAAAAGCATATGTTGGCATAATCATGAAATGATGAAACCACCAACTTATGCAGCAATACTTAGCTTGTTTCTTCTTCCCATGCTACCTTATTCTGATCACAAGACAACAAAAATCCTACCTTAGCTAGAGCTAGCTCGTGTAACATCACCATCATGTGTCACTTTCTTCACACTTTGACCAAGGAAACAATTCAAACTTCTGAGATTAAAAACATTTTTTTGTTAGTCATCAAAGAGATCAGAAAAACACAAGACAAAGAGAGAAGAAGAAAAACAGAAACAAAAACACCAAGAAACCTCACCTTCGAGCAAGTCACACAATCACTTCAGTTTTTTCAATGTCTCCCCAACCACCATTCCCACTCATCTAAACTCCAAACAAACTCTATAGACCTTCATCATACATCATAACAAACCCATCTGATCCACTAAAAGAGAACTTTAACCTCTTAATCCCACTTCACCATTTTCAACCTTCCATGAACATGAACAATCGGGTTTGAAGAAGAAAGTAATTTCCAAGTGTAGCACCCAAAAATTTGCTCATATTCTCTTTTGTTCTTAGCTTATGATTCTTTGAATTATCATATTCATATTTGCATAGCATTTGTTTTTCGCATGAGATCAAGGTATCATGGTTTGTTTCTCAAGCAAGAAGGTTCTATACGACTTTCTGTTATTCTCAACCCTAGAAATTCCTCATCATCAAGTGTGGTTCAAGGTAACATCATATGTGTTTCATCATGGCTTATTATGCAAGAAATCATCAAAAGATTCAAGTTTGGTGCAGGGTGTTTGACCTAATATAGCAAGTTATGGATGCTATGATCAAATGAGCATATCTCCTTCAATTTTCAACATATTGAGGTGGTTTTTTTTCTAATGAACTCTTCTCATCATCCCTAACAAGTTCTCTTTTCAAGGAAATATCAAATTATGCTTGGAAGGTCGTCAAAAGTTTGAAGACATTATACGTCATTTTGAGTTTTTGAAGGTTTTCTTAGCCAACTTTAAAAGAGCATAACTTGGTCAATTTTCATCATGTGAATCCCATTATTTTTCTAGAATAAGATTTAAGATGTCTTCCACAACTTTGATTCAACATGGAAGAGCTATAAACCCATGGAAGGTCTTGGTTTTTATAAAAACATTATAGGTCTCTCTTTGGTTCCTGTTGCGGTGGAAATAGGATATCAAACTATTAATTAGTTTGAATCACAATTCTTGATTCACAACCGCTCTTTGATTTATCCGAAGGAAAAGGTGAAAAGAGGGAAAACCTATTTTTGCATCATAAACACAATGCGGGGAGAGACCTAGGTAAGGGGTTGGTTAAGCTTAGGGAAGGTACTGGCACCCTAAACTTCTGTAGTACTCTACAAGAACCTTTTGTTTATTGTATGTCTTTTATTTTTATTTATTATCTGATTTAATATATATTGAGCTAAGGGATAGAGTGACCTAAAGACCTAAGGGTTAGTCCTAAGTTTACTCGGCAAGATTCGCATCTTGTGCCTACGTATCCTGGATAGGGAATGGAATCAGAGTAATCGTAGTTCCCCTCAAAAGGGAGGTTAGAAACGTCTTGACTATGGTCAAGATTTCAATGGGGAATAAACATATCTTAAGGACATGCTTACGTGGAGTCTTAAACTCCTATTTCTACGTTGAATTTGTTAATTAAATTAGGGTTAAATTAGGGATTCCACGGAGGGAAACCCTAAACAGAGCACGACGGCTCTTTGACCTAAAAGCTAGGGTAAAGGGCGTTTTCGTCCACAGCGGAACACCTAGGCTATTAGGGTTTAAAATGGTTGAAACTAGGGTTATTGACTCGGCGGTCAAACTGTTAATCCTAATTCCTTCGGAGGGGAAAATAACGATAAAACATGCAAACAACGGAATATTATATGGCAGAAATTAAAATGTGGAATTTAAAGAAAGCATTGCGACGATCACTCGCGTAAATTACAAATCCCCAAAAGCAAATGCGAAAATAAAATAAATCGCGACCATGGCCTCGCGTAAATTACATCCATGGAACCACAATAACTTGAAATAAATATGAATTGAAATCTATGTATAATCTGAAGAGAGAAACAGAGAATATTAGTGAAAAGTTAGACAGAAATTCATGGCATATAATAAAACAGTTAATGTTGAAAGAAAGACAAAAATGCAATTTGGAATTTTTATTATTATTTTATTAGTTATGAAAAGGGATTTTAGTTTTAATTTAAAAGAAAGTTTTAGCTAAAAAAAGTTTTAGTTTAATTTTAAAAGATTTTAATTTTTAATCTTTAAAACTTAATTTTAACATAAAAAGAAAAAAAAATAATTTTAATATTAAAAAAAAAAGGTTTTTAACTTTTAAATGCTAAACAAGATTTTTTAATAAAAAATGCCCTTCACCTTTAATGCAAAAAGTGAATTTCAATTCTTAATGCCAAAAATGAACTTTAATTTTTAATGCAAAAACGAATTTTTATTTTTAATGCAAACAATGAATTTAATTAAAAAAAATTTATACAAAAAATTGACTCTCACTTTTTTTCAATGCAAAAAGGTGACTTAATTTTTGATATGAAAGCAATGAATTGTATTCTCATATTAAAAAATAAAGTCTTAATGTTGATGTTTTTTAAAAAAAAAAAATTTAATACATGAAAAACGTTTTAATTTTAATATCTAATCATTATTCAAATGGAAATGGAGTTGAAACGTTCCAGCTTTGCATTAAGTTACATTAACCCACCATTATCATTGTTATTATTACCATTAAATCCTAAAAATAATAAAAACTTAATATAGAAAAAGAAAACGAAAAAATGGAACATGGAGATTTGTTAACTTATTATAAAAATTGGACTAGAGCTAAATAAAACATTTCTATTAACTAATACAATATTAATTAATTAAAAAAAGTAATCTTAAATAACTAAAACTCTACGTTTTCTAATTAACACAAATATATTAACTAATTAACCAACAGTCATATTAACTAGCTAAAATATATTAATTAATTAATTATTAAACGTGATGATTAAAGTTATGTGGTGAAATGATAACACAAATAAAATAACCAAGCATACACAAAGTGAAACAAGATGGGGACGTCTTTGCCTTCTTCTCTCCCGCGAGACGCCGGCGGCCATTGAAGCTCAAGGAGAACTTTTCTTCGTCTGTTTCTATTCTTGCATGTACCTGAAATGTAAACCCGTCAATGAAAACCATGATTTCAAACGAGTTTTTTTTACCTTTTTACTTCTGAATCCGCCGGTGGTAGTGACGGTCGGAAAAGTCCACGGTCGCCGCGGTTTTCGGTGCGAAACGTTGAACTCCTCTAGGGCTTGTTGGTTTGATTCACGGTTCACGACTTCGAAAGGTGATGATTCTCGCAGTTTCTGGTTGTTTCGCGTTGTCTTCGCGACGCCGTTTGAGTTCGTCCGTGCGGGTTCCTTCGGTGAGTTCGTTCTGGGTTCACGATTTTCCTCTTCTTCTTCTATTTGAGGTGATGATGAAACCGAAAAGGGCTTCTGAACCTCCTTCTTGGCGCCGCCGTTTTCGATTGTGAAATCCCTTCTTAGATGGCCGTCGTTTTTACGTTTTTGGTTTTTTTTGTTCAATCTAAACTCTGAGAGCGATTTATATCCTCTTGAGTTTACCGTATGGGCCTTTGATTTTTCGGATTTGTTGTGCGATTTTGTTGTAGAAATTATTGCCACTTTTAACGCACAAAATTGTCGCGTTTGCTTGCTTGAAATTGCTGAGCTGTGTTGAATTTCGTTCTAACTTTCTAACGTTGTTGTTGAGCTTTTATCTGTTGTAGCCTTTGGTTTGTTTATGCTTGCTGGGCTGGATTATTGGATGTTTTCTAATACGGATTCCATTTGATTTCGGATATTGGCTTAGATTTGGATATCCAGATATCTGATTCCGGATTTGTTTGATATTTGATTCTGAACTCTGGATTTTGTTTGTTGATATTGTGGATTGAATCCGGATCCGGTTTGGGGTGTCCAAATAATTTACTTGATAGGATGGATTTTTTCAATCCTGGATTGGATTAGTACCCTGTTTGGCTCAAAATCTGTTTTTCGGCAAAAATCATTTTTCGGCATGAAACTTCTTTTTCTCTTCTTCTCGGTTGTCCCGAAAAGAACAGATACTACCGGTTGGTAGCCGAAGTCAAGAGTTGAAAATAGGAGTTTGGTTTCGGCATTAGTCGTGCCCTCCCGACACCTGGTGATGAAATTTTTCTAAGGGTGTCAAAATAATTTCTAACTCATTTCTCTGCTGCTCTGTTGTGTCGGTTTTGCAGGTATCGGAAGAACAATGGAGGCTCGGAATACTCAGAAGAAATTTAGAGAAAAAATAGGAAATTATGAATAAAATGTATATTTTTTAATTCTCTTTGTAAATTGTAATAGAAATTAATTATGAATAAAAATTCAATATATTTTTATCCAAATTACTTTCCAATTCCCTTTTTCCTAATTTTAACTTTGTCATCCGAATCCACCCCAAAGAAATATCCGAGTAAATTGAACTGACTAAGTTCCTCTGAATAAATTCCGTCAATCACAAATAAATCTTAAACTAGTGAAATACCCTTCACTTAAACGAGACCGTATGAATAAATTCCAAGAAAAATCAATTGCATTAACCTTATCGTTCTAACCTGTGCCGCTCCACCTAAAACACGATATAATATTCAATTCTCAACTCAATTTAAATTGCGTCTGATGGTAGAATCGACAATAGTCATGAACGGAGTAAAATAGAGCAGAAACAGAGAAATCCGATTAGCGGTGAAACAGAAGTATACTTTGCACTAAAAAATTCCATTTATGTTCCCGACTAATAAATCCAATGCCATGAACCAATTCGGCCCAAAATTTCAATTAAATAAATGTAACAAATCCCTACTTGAGCCAATTCTGTACCGCTTTCCTATTGAGAAATTTAAGTGGCAGGTAGCAGAAGAAGCAGAAAATAATTGTCTGTCGAAACCAAATTCCACAGAACGGATCCTCGCCTTTCCTTGAACCAAACCAATTTTATATCTTAGCATAATCCCACCCCTATGACAAAATAAATGTCTTGGAAATCTACTGATGACAGAGTCTCGGCCCGTTAAAATAATTACCGTATTTCGAACATCCTGATGCGAAAATACCGTGAATTTCTGTTTATCTTCAAAGAAAATAAAGAACTCGGAGACGGAGGTTCTGATTACTAAAAAAACCCTGGAGACAGCTCATCTTCAAAAATAGTCAGCAAACAACGTGAAAATGACCATTTTGCCCTTTAACAACTAAAGTGTACCAGACGCGGTTCCTGCAAAACGAAACAAGTTACGTAACCTGTTAATAGTTAGCTGATGCAAAAATGAAATTTCATGTGACCTGAATCGACTAATCTGAGGGTAAAATTTGGGGTATTACAGTTCCTTAAAGACTTGAAATTTTTCTAAGTGTTTTATGATTTTGCACTCTTCCATGGAGGCTACTTTGAAAGACCATATATCTCAACTCAAGCTGCCAAATCAATAGTTTCATTTCACATTGCAAAGATTGCATCTCCCTCTATTCAATGCAAGAAGAAGTATCTCAAAAGCCTCCTACATTGTGAGAACCATGGCTGTAAAAATTGGATTTCAAAGATGGATTTTCACTCTAAGTCAGACTTAAATTTGATTGAATTTGCTCCTAATCACCAAATCAATGCACGAATTTCACTTAAACATGTTTAACCAACTTTCCTGAAGTGATTAGCACCTTGAAACACATGATTTGAGTGAGTTTTGACAGATTGCAAGTCACACTTTGCTCATGCTGCAGGTGTGCATGATTTCCATCCAAATTGCCTCATTCACCCTCCATTTTGATTCAGATAGCTTCTCCTATAAATAGGGAGTCATTTCCACCCTTTCCACAAACTTTTGATAGCCAAAACAATTCTGCTAAGATCCCATTTGAACTCTTAAGCTTGAACTTCGAATTTCCATTTCCACACCTTAAACACTCAAATTCTCCACTCAGTTAGCTTCACCAACACTCAGTGAAGCTAACCAGATCAAGAGCTTGAAGAATCATGGCCTGAATCAAGCTAGGGAACTCCATTTTCAGAGTTTAAGGTCGAGTTTCAACAGGTATAATTCTCAACCATTTTGATCTAAATTTGTTGCTAAAATGTAGCCCTTGACATGTTGTTGCTGTTTGTATAGTTAGTTTTTAGTTGTAGTTGAATTTTTTTGCTGAATTTTCAAATTAATGTTTGAATCTTGTTCTGGTTTTTTTCAAATCGAGTAAGCTGTGATTTAAAGAAATTTGGCGCGATGATATGGTTGAGATCGTCTTGAAAAGACGCATCAAATGAAACCACTATGAGCTTCATTGGTTATGGTTCCTTGGATCCATGTTTTTCTGCAAACTCCCTTGAGTTTCAGATGGCTGGAGGTTGAAGATGATGAGTTGGCATCATCTAACCGTCCAAGCAGGCCAGATGTTTTAATCCTATGTGTTTGACTTTTGTTAGCTCCATGTGGTTGAACTGACTTAAGTGTACCGTGGATGCGTGCTTCTGGATCCTTGGATTAGCCACGTCATTTAATGAGGATAGATCCAACACGCTGTGTTTTTCCGTTTTTTTTTCTAAATTGTTTTTAATTCCATTTTATTTTCAGAAATTCATAGAAAATTCATTTTTTTATTAGAAAAATACCAAAATATTTTCTAAAATTCTCTTTTATTTTTCTCTTCCTGATTTATATTTTTGTGCATTTTTATTTTGCATTTTTGTATTTTTCATGATTTTTATTTGTTTTGGATAATTTTAATTAGTATGAAAATACTTTTGAGCCATTTAAAATTATGGATTTTTTTTATATGATTCTATGATGGTTTTGAAGCTATGGTGATTTTCTTGGATTTTTGTTTTTTGTTTTGGATATTTTCATGTATTTTTTATTTATTTGCTTGATTTTAATTAGTTTAAAATTATTTTTGAGCATTTAAAAATGTTGAGGAAATTTTCATGTGATCCTATGATGGTCCTAGACCTATGGTGATACCCTTGAGTCTTCACTCATGCCTTGGTATCCTCTTTTCTGTTTTTAGGGTTTTTCTTTCTTTTTAATTTGTTTTTATTTTGGATTTAATTGTTTTTTGGGTGAATAAATGATCTTGATCCATTATGAGGTGATTCTCTTGACTTCTCCTCATTCCATTGGGATCTTTGATGTTTGCCTTAGTGATCCTTCATTTGTGGTTGTTGATGATGGTTGATTCACTTTGAAGTTTGACTTTGACTGTCAAACTTAAGGGATCCCTCTTATGCACTCATGATTGGATGTGTACCTTTTGACCTTGTTATGTTGTTTCCCCATCTTGCCTCTTGGGTCGTCTGGAACACGCTGTGTTTTTCCGTTTTTTTTTTCTAAATTGTTTTTAATTCCATTTTATTTTCAGAAATTCATAGAAAATTCATTTTTTTATTAGAAAAATACCAAAATATTTTCTAAAATTCTCTTTTATTTTTCTCTTCCTGATTTATATTTTTGTGCATTTTTATTTTGCATTTTTGTATTTTTCATGATTTTTATTTGTTTTGGATAATTTTAATTAGTATGAAAATACTTTTGAGCCATTTAAAATTATGGATTTTTTTTATATGATTCTATGATGGTTTTGAAGCTATGGTGATTTTCTTGGATTTTTGTTTTTTGTTTTGGATATTTTCATGTATTTTTTATTTATTTGCTTGATTTTAATTAGTTTAAAATTATTTTTGAGCATTTAAAAATGTTGAGGAAATTTTCATGTGATCCTATGATGGTCCTAGACCTATGGTGATACCCTTGAGTCTTCACTCATGTCTTGGTATCCTCTTTTCTGTTTTTAGGGTTTTTCTTTCTTTTTAATTTGTTTTTATTTTGGATTTAATTGTTTTTTGGGTGAATAAATGATCTTGATCCATTATGAGGTGATTCTCTTGACTTCTCCTCATTCCATTGGGATCTTTGATGTTTGCCTTAGTGATCCTTCATTTGTGGTTGTTGATGATGGTTGATTCACTTTGAAGTTTGACTTTGACTGTCAAACTTAAGGGATCCCTCTTATGCACTCATGATTGGATGTGTACCTTTTGACCTTGTTATGTTGTTTCCCCATCTTGCCTCTTGGGTCGTCTGGTGTCTTGTTATCTTGCTTCTTGCTTTGTTGCTTGCTTGGTTTTGCTTCCTTGTGAGACTTTTGATTCATTTGATTGAGTATTGTTTGGTTTGCCTTAGTTTGGTGTTCGTCTGCATATCTTGGATGTGGATTGGATTTGAGATACACCAATGATATGTTGACTTGAAGTGTTTTGTCCATCTTGTTTGGGTTTGACCTTTTTGTATTGTGGCTTTGATCTTGATGTCTTTCTTCTTCATTTTTCTTCTTCTCTCTCTTTAAGACTTCTTTTATCCTTATTTTCATTTGTGATTGAATTGGATATTGTTTACTTGTGCTTGCTCACATGATCCCTTAGGATTCCTAGTCCCTCTGTTTAAGATGGGAGTAGGAGAGACACTAGGCTTTCAATCCTCTGCATGATGACATTAGGTAGATGTCCATTTCATCCTAAACTTAGGACCATTTTGTATGATAACATTAGGGTTTCTAGGTTCCCTTGAGTGTTTTCCCGTGTCTTCTCTTCTCATCTCAAACTTCTTTAAGACACTTAATAAGAAATGACAAACATTGTACGTTACGAGCCTTATGTACATGAGAAATGATGAGTTGGGGATTTTTCCTTACTTTTCTAGAGTGTTTAGTGTATGCCCTTTAGGCGATATGCGGCGCATTTTCTCCTATATCATAGTCTTTAGTGCAACGTGGGTCTCAAATTAACTCATCCACTTTTTAAAAACCAACAAACCAAATTCAAACCTTTTTATCCTTCAGGATTGTTCTTCAAATCATTTTCAGAAAAGAGTATGCTACTTTTTCGTTCTACCGCAAACAGGCATCGACCATAACTGTTGGAATGAGAACTTAACGTCACTCATAAAAAATACTTAACCAACCTGTGGTTTCGTAGCCCGAACTATATTTTCTATGATTTCTCATACCAGGTGAGGATACGTAGGCACAAGATGGCGATGTCTTGTCGAGCAACCTCCAGCAATCCCGTTGAGTACAAAGAACATGCGGGTACTCATACCTTCCCCTTGCGTAACCGACTCCCGAATCCCAATATTTGGTTGCGATAACCTTGTCTTTTCCCTTTATTTTAGGTTTTCTTCGATAGTTTCCTTTCCCTCTCTTTGGGATAACTAACATTCGGTGGCGACTCTTTTGTTTGTTTCCGCCGGCCCTTTTCGCAGTTGCTACAACAAGCAAACAAATCATTCAAAAACATTCCATAGGAGCTAAGAAGCTTGAACAAAATCCTTTGGCACCACTACAATTACTATTGGAGAGGCTTCTAATTTTCTTCAAGAGGTAGAGTTGTTCCTCCTTCAAGCTTTGCATACTCATGTTATCTCTGTTTCCCTTGTGAATAGAAAATGTTCATTATGTTGTTTACTTTGTGTTTGTAGCATTACATGTCTTATACACACTGAAAATGTTTAGTTTTTCATCTATGGTGTTGTTATGGTCCCACTAGGTTTGACCAGTTTTCATGGTTTGTATGATTAGTTTTAGGTCATGATAATTGCATGTTTAGATTCCTGATGAAAAATACTATAAGTTTGGTTCTTACAGTTTTGAATTTGGTAGAGTTTTGAATGAGATGAGAGAGGTAGAAGTTCTGGCTATGGTAAAAGGTTAGGGTGAGAGAGAGAGAGAGAGAGAGAGAGAGAGAGAGAGAGAGAGAGAGAGAGAGAGAGAGAGAGAGAGAGAGAGAGAGAAAACCTGAAAAGATGTTTGTTGAAGATGAAGCTGATGTGGAGTGGTATTTTGCAGAGCTGGCCATTTCATTGTGTTTTCAAGTATATTATTATTTTTGGGTGGCTTATATAACGGATGTATAGCCATCCCAGTGGTAGAGGCAGCGCACATTGGCCTTGGGAGTCTGGGGTTCGAATCACCCCTCGCTCCAGACTCTTTTGTTCTTTTTTTATTTTTCAACTGTTTGCCTTGATTTTCATATTTATTTAATGTTGATGATAATGTTACTTGAAGCATGCAGTGGTTGGCTTGGTAAGATTTTTGGCCTGTGAGTGAGACAACGTGAGTTCAAACCCTCCAAATGCATTTCCTTACTTTTTATTCATTAATTTTCTCATTTTTCTTCACAACTTTAAACCATCATATCTTTGTGATCATAAAGGATTTTTAGTCCATTCTTTTTTCTATGATCTCATTTTCATGTATATTTTCTATTCCTAAATAGAAAACTTCAAAATTGTTTATCTTTAAGGAATTTTTATATGTTCAAAGTTTGTGTTTATTTTTGGGTTTTGAGATGTTTTCTTTGTTTCTTTTGTTGATTCTTTTGATTTCCTTGGTCGATTTCAAATGTATGGTTGTCATTTGCATTTAAATGTTATCATTTCCCTTAGAGTTTTCTTAGTCATTACTTTTTGTTACAAGTGGGTTCCTTCCTCATTTCCAAAGGAAAGCTCTGTGGATTTCTTTTGCATTTCCCTTCTAGGATAGCTTAGTCTTCCTACCATATCTTATGACCTTGTTAGAGTTATCATCTTGGCCTTGTAAGAGCCATTTCCTTTTGTAACTTATAATTAGGTTAGAGTTGGTGAACTCTATGTGAGTATCATGGTTATGAGTATTCACTTTCCCCTTTAACTTTAGTTAAAGTCAACCCTAGTTAGGTTAGATTTTCAACTTAGACTTAGAAAGTTTGTTAACTCTATATAAGTATCATTGTTACGGATGCTTATTCCTCTTGAACCTTGACCATAGTCAAGTGCTCTTCATCCCTAGTTAGGAGAACTACGGTTGCTCTGATTCCATCATAGCTAGGACACGTAGGCACGAGATGTGACATCTTGGCGAGCATACTTAGTGTATACCTTTAGATCTTTTCCTTAGCACAGTCCCCTTAGTAAGCAAACATTAGCAATAACACAAATGCAAACAAGTGGTTCCTGTAGAGTACTACAGATACTTAGGATGCTAACACCTTCCCTAGGTATAACCAATCCCCCAACCTTAGATCTTTAGCAGTGTTGTTGCATAACGCACTTAGGGTTTTCTTCAATCTTTACCCTTTTCCTTTGGATAAATCAAAGTTTGATGGTGAATTTATTAGATTTGTGATTCAAGTTAATTAATAGCTTGATATCTGATTCTCACCACAACATCGGTGAACTGTGTCCTGTAACACCCCCTTTCTATACCCCTAAATAATCAAATAAATCATTTAGGCACGTATTAAAAATTTCATCAGAGTATAATTCAAAACACGGTAAAAAAAAGAGGCATGTACACATTATGCTTGAAATTAAACACATACAACACCTGCTCATAAAGATATGCAATAGTGGGATAACTACAACATAGGAACTTAGTCCTTACACCCACATCTCAACATTTAGAATAAAAGCGGAAACATCTAAACATTGAATAATATCAAAACATATAATTATATATATATATATGTCATCCAGTCTGATTCACAACATAATTCATGTTTTTCATAAACATTCACATCAAGATACATATACAACGTATCACAAAAGAATCCTATACAATCCTAGCTACCCGGTGCTACATATCAGAGCCAACCGACCAAAAAGAATGAAGTCACGCTTCACAAAAAGACCTCCAGCAACCCTACTCTGCAATGCCTCATAGAGCATCATAAAACAGCAGAAGGGTGAGAAATATTATCATAATAATCAATGCATATAATCATATATCTATATACATTCATAGAATACACATATTTTCTCATTTCTCACCATAATTAATCAAGGTTTACCACCATTCATCATATACCTCGCATTGTATACATACATAACTAAGCATATTCATCAATCATGCTTCTACCATTCACATCATTCACACATAAACATTTACAATTATGTTTATTTCATCACCAATTCACATAAATATCTACATTCATGTTTATTTCACCAATGCATCATATAAAGATGATAAATGCAACTCATAGAGACCGACTCACGACTCTATGCAGATGCAAATGCGGTACCGACCCATTCAGCAGGTTCAATTGAAGAACCAAATGGAACCATCGCTTGTTACCGAAGTAACTCCCCGTCGGGCCTACGATGTTCACCCATCGCTCACACCCCACATGGGCACACGATGTTTCAGGATTGCTCACACCCCACACGGGCACATAATCCAATTGCTCACACCCCACATGGGCACACAATCGTTCTGCAGATTCTACACGGAATCAATTATAAACCATCACTCATACCCCACATGGGCACACGAGGTTTCTGCAGATCCTCCGAGGAATCAATCAACACAAGAATGCATATCATGATGCTTCACATGCAAAATGACTCATGACATCCTTGAAATGTATACATATTCACAAATATATAATCATGCATTCATCTCATACTAGCACATACAATCTATGTACATTCATATCAATCATGCCAAACGGCAATGAGTATCGCTTTACTACCCACACGGCTACGAACTCTTATCACACAATCATGCATTTTCATTCAATTAAAACAATGCACATAATTGCCAAACGACCATATTTCACACTTCACAATTCATAATCTAGGATTCACGCCATACGGCTACCCACAACACATCATATCATAACAGGACACAACTACTCATTCAGGTCAAGATTGAACACAATCGAACCAAACAATCAACATTGAATGGAATCACAAAGGAAACAAAAATTTTGTCACGCTCGCTAGCTTGCTCGCCTAACGAGTCCCTAGCGAATGCTCGCTACCTGTTCGCCTAGCGAAGAAGCTCGCAAAGGCAAACAGAAGCTACTGACTATGTTCGCTACCTACTCGTTGTAGCGAGGTCCTAGCGAATGCTTCGCTACCTCACTCGCTACCAGCAAAGAATACCATTTCCATCTTGTCCCAGGTCGGGGACCGTTTGCTACAAGCTCGCTACAGCTTGCTACAGCGAATGTTCGCGACTTGCTAGCCTAGTGAAGGTGCTAGCGAGTGTCTGTGAACTCAAAATTCTCAATTGTCCAAAACTCCACAAAACCTTCCAATTCTCACCAAACCAGTTTCTATAGTCTTAGTATAACATCCCTCGACTAAACTACACAACTTATTCACGATTCTAACCGTTAAAACTTCGATTCAACCGATTAAATCCATTTATGCCCTAGAATAGAAAATGAGCAAAAACTCTCCAACAATCCAAAACGATCCAACAAAAGCATACATAATCATACACATGGATAGAATAACAATATTTCACACCCTTACCCGATTAAATCGACTCCTAAATGTTGATTCTTGATGATTCCAAGCTTTTCCTCCACTTCTCTTCTTTTCTCTTCCTCCTCTTTCTTTCTCTACTCTTTCTTTCTTTCTCTTATGTTTCTATTCTCTTTTCTCTCCAATTTCCACTTATATCTCTTTCTATTCTATTTCTCTCAAAACATCTAATACTCCATTTTCTCATAAATATCCAACTTAACACTAAATACTAAAAGTCTAAAATACCCTCCAATCTATTTTCCCCGAAACTCTCAAAATCGGTAAAATAGCACAATATGCAAACATAACATATTATCACATAAATTCCATAATTAAAATAATAATCACCCAATTAAATCAAAAGACTCAACAAAATGGGAATAATCGAAATCAGGGCGTTACATGTCCCGTTGTCGGTGATGATGGCTTGGGGTACGCCGAACCTGGCAAGTATATTCTGTTTGTAGAAACGGAGTATGTTTTGGACCGTGATTTTGGCTAAGGCTTCAGCCTCTATCCACTTAGTGAAGTAGTGGACGCCTATTATCAAATATTTATTTTGGTATGACCCTATGGTGAAGGGTCTGAGGATGTCCATCCCCCACCAGGAAAATGGCCAGGGCGACGAGAGTGTTTTAAGATTGTTTGGTGGGGCCATGTGCATGTCCCCGTGCTGTTGGTATTTTTCCCACTTCTTGACATGCTCTTTCGTGTCTTGCTACATGGTGGGCCAATAGTATCCTGCTCGTAGGGCCTTGTGGGGAAATGATCTTCCGTCGAGGTACTGGGCGTTGATTCCTTCGTGGATCTCTTGGAGTATGTCTGATACCTTGGATTCATCGACGCGCTTGAGGAAGGGGATGAAGAATCCCCGTCGGTACATTTTGTCCTCGATTATGACGTACGAGTAAGCTCGACGCCTGACCATGATCGCCTCTTTGGCATTGTCAGGTAGTCACCCTGTGTTGAGGTAGGTGTAAATAGGGGTCATCCAGCAATTACTCTCGCCGATAGCGTTTACCTCGACAGTTGTTATGTCCTTCTCGATGATGGGGCGAGAAAGGACCTCCTGGATTACAAATTTAGTTTCGCCCTTTTTCTCTGTGCTCACCAGTTTCGACAAGATGTCTGCCCAGGTGTTGCGTTCACATAGAACATGTCGTACCTCTGCAAAATCGAAGCTTTTCATTCTTTTTCTTACCAAAGAGAGGTACTCAACGAGGTTGTCATTCTTATCTTGGTACTCTCCTCATACCTGGGAGGCCACGAGCTGGGAATCGATAAAGATCTTTATCTTCTTTGCGCCAAGGTCTTCGGTCAGGCGGAGTTCTGCGAGGAACGCCTCGTACTCGGCCTGGTTGTTTGAAGTTGGGAACGCCAAGGAGAGAGATACTTCTATTAAGATACCCTCTTTGTTTTCCAATATGATGCCCGTTCCGCTTCGTGTTGAGCTAGAGGCGTCATTGACGAAGATGGTCCATTTGTGCGCCTCAGGAGTCGGGGACTCTATGAAAGTCATCTCCGCGACGAAGTCGGCAAAGACTTGAGCCTTGAGGGCTTTTCTGCTCTCGTATTGGATGTCAAATTCGGAGAGCTCAAGCAACCATTTGAGCATCCTTCCTGACATGTCTGGCCGCCCTAGTAGCTATTTGACGGGCTGGTTGATTCTGAACATGATCGTATGGGCCAGGAAGTAATGCCATAACCTCTTAGACATGTTTATGAGAGTCAGAGCGACCTTCTTGATCTGCTGGTATCTAAGCTTGGGGCTTTGAAGGGCCTTGCTCGTGAAGTATATCGACTTCTGCCCTTCGGGGGTCTCTCAGGTTAACGTTGCGCTGACGGCTTCCATGGCGACAACGATATATAGGTAGAGGGTTTCAACGACCTCGGGCCTTGACAGTATGGGTGGTTCTGAGAAAACTTGTTTGAGGTGGAGGAGGGCCCACTCGCACTCCTCGGTCCACTTGAACGTGGCTGTCACACCCTAATTTTTTACCGCAAGATCCCACCTCTTTTTGCGCATTTTCTATTGTTATTCGACTGTAATTTGATATTTTATGTTTTATGGCTAACCAACTCGTGCTAGTGCAGTAGTGTCAGGGTATAGATTCTTACAGCCAAACATCACAAAGACATGACTAGCTCAGTTGGGGTTCAAAAGTTCACTATTCAAGAATTCAAGCCTAATTTAAGAAGATTTTACAGGACCATGAGTTGATTTCCTCACTTCACACAAATGTTATCAAAGAGCCAGAAGACCTCCGGTTACGACAATGAACGAGTCTTTACAATCCAAGGCCCATTATATTCCGAAGCCCTTCTGGGTATGGAAAAAGAAATCCAATTTGAAGATTAAAGTCTTAATCGCTATTTCAACATATCATGGGCATAAACGCATAAAGGTTGGAAATTGGTGATAATGCAACTACATGAAGAAAGTTAGTATTTGAGTTGAATCAAGTGGATACTCTATTAATTTGGAAGTTATTCATTCAGATATCATACATATTTGCTCCAGGCCAAGCAAGTAAATGGTTGCAAATTAAAGGATACGTGCCAAGTACACGTTCATGGCAATTTAAGATTACATCTTGATCCAAATATTATTACAACACTTGACTATTTAACTATTTTCAAAGGACCCATGGAGAGAAACCGACGGCTTGCATAGAGTGATGGCCTTGAATTTCCAACGCCTTTGAGCACTTGTGATTCTAGAGGATGATCTAACATCCTAGTTATCCATTAGTATGGATATACAGCCCCACCTTGAACTCCCCAAACCGACTCCGTCATCAAGTTGAAAGCACAAGCTGAAACCGATTTTCGTCGTTGGATAAAGGTCGACTGGTACGTATCACCTGGAACCTGAAGCAGAACACAAATGGTCAGCATGAGAACATAATCATCAACATTAAATTACCCATAACCCTTATCAAATACATCATCATTCCACAATTTTTCTACAAAAAGATAAGTTTCCATATAACCATCAAGTTCATATGTGCTGACAGAGGTATTGGTCCTGCTGGTGAAATGCCAAAAGATTGTGGCCTCTTATCCATTGAAGCTGAAGTGGGATCTGAGTATTTGGATAACTCTGGTAGTGAAAACGCTCCAATTGAAACCTGTCATGTTGAGGCCTGCATATAGGATCAGTAGTTTTAAACACAGCAGAATCAAATACTATAGTCATTGAAACAGAAGTTTGAGCATGATTTTCAGCAGATGCATTTGTTGACAGGACCAGTGCCGGTTGTAAATCTGGAGAAGTACACTCTCAGCAGCCCAATGACTTGTTTTCCAGTCTTGATCAGTTGGAAGCTGAACTTCAACGACTTTATTCCAGAAATCATGATCTCACTCAAGAAATTGTAAAGTCAGCCTGTGTTATTTGCAAAATCAGTTGCACAATGAAAAAGTCTTCAAAGAAAATTGGAGAATACGGTTATTGATATTACCTCCGAATTGAATGAAAAACAACAGCAGCAGCAGGATTCTGGTATGTACAGGCAAAAGCTGGTCCATCCCCAAGCAACTGGTCACAGTTTCAATTGCTACAGATGTTATTATAACCTTTACCAGAGCTCAGTTTGAGGGTCATGTGGAGGAACTTACTGAGAAGCTTCATTCTGCTTGCAGACAAGTTGATATGCTTTGTGAAAAGAATCTTGATTGAATGCTTGTATTTGTAGAGAATTGAATTACATGGAAGAAAATATGACATTGTCCACGAGTCTTGACTACCTAAAGTCTGAGCTAGCAGTGTACCTGCAACTAATCCCCAGCAATTGTTAAACGCAGACATTACCAAGGAAACCATGCTCACACAGGAAACATAACGGATCTTTGAAGATAAATGAAGCTCACTCAGTTGTTTGAGACCGTGACATAATCTTTGTGATTGCAAAAGTTATTCAGACAAAAAAACCAGAAGATAAAACTCTTAAAAGTTGAGTGACGCTTTGTCAATGGAGTGTTCCAAGTGTAGAGTGTTGACACGCCTTTGTCAACATGAAGCAATTCATTCAACCCTGTCGAGAAAAAAGAAATAATTTCAGAGGTCAAAATCTGTGAGAAATCCACTAAGTCATATTGCAGAAACTAATGATGAGGTAAAATCAAATGAGACATCAAAGACATAGCAATCACAAACCAGCTTCAACACAAGGATTAGTTCCAACAAAACATGTCTGAAGTTTGTTTTAGGAATGCCCAATACCTTTCCATCTGGTCAGCACGATTCATCATCCTAGCACAAAAAAGAACAGAGTTAACAAGCTTTGAATCCATGTGAAGAAGTTCGCATACTCAGGGCTGTTACCAATGATTGAATTTTGGACTCACCAAATCCTTTTACACCAGCTATCTGAATTCACTATGGGTTGTTCATCTCCCCTGGCCCAAATCCTTCGCTATCCACACCTGCCAAGTTGCCAAATCCAAGTTAGTAATTAGTTGAAGAATATACTGAGTTAGAGGAAAAATATTCGATTCAAACAGCTAGCAGATTTTCAGAACAATGAATCTGGACAGACAAGAGCATTAAACGTGATTGATCCAAGTATCACAGATTGAGATTCTCATCAACAGATATCATTACAATCAGACAAAAAGGGAAAGATTTCAAATATTTTCCTAGACTAAAATGGAAAATCCAATCAGGCATTCAAAGCTTTCAAATCAGTTTTTAACACAAGGGATCTCATATTGGAGCATATAAAAGAGGGTCAAGAGAGATGAAGAAAGAGAGGGTAATCACCACAAGAAAAAACCTAGAATTAGTGAACTTAAGAGATTGAAGAACTTATCTCTTTAGTGGAAGAAACCATCACCAGCCGCCACGAATCCAAACCGGCGAAGCCTCCATTTTGCCACCCAAGTCCTCGCCATCTCTAGGATCCGCTACCGTCACCAACTTTTGGTAAACCTCTGTTCTTATCAATGTCATTGAATTATTGATGTTTTTTGGTTTGATTTCAGGTTCAAAATGGAAGGAATAAGGGAAAGGAGAACGAAGGTGGTCGAGGAGATAAAGAGGAGAAGACAAGCGATTTTGGGGCAAAAGGGGGAAATTGGGATTAGGGTTCACTGTTTATGTTTCTGTCAATTTTTGTTTATGATTATAATCATGTATCTGTACACCCACACACACATACGGTACTACCTCACACGATCACCACACCCCTCACCAAACCACCATCACGCGGACACAATGCACACGCCCATGGTACACCTCCACTGCCTCACCACACAGGATCACTCGCAACCCTTAATTAGCCACCTTAACCACCCATTAAACAACTTTTAATCTGCCATCTATTTAATCTCTAATTAATTTTGATTTAATTAATTATAATTTATAATTAATCTTTTTTTAAAACAACTAATAACTTTTTAATCAATCATAATCAGTTTTTTTATATAGTTAATTCATCTTTTATTAACTCACTTTATTTAATAGATTATTTATTTCACCTTTTGTTTAATGATTTCAATTTAATCAACCTTTATAGCTTTTTTTATCTTAATAACTAAAAAACTCTTTTTTTAAAATCCTATTAATTCACATTAAAAATCTTTTTGCTAATTAAATTGGATTAACCCTTTTTTTAAAAATCAACTTAATAACATTTTAATTAAATGTATATTTATTCACTAAAAACCTTTTATAAATAATTTACATCCAATTGCCAATTTATTAATAATAAAACCTATTTGGTATTTTAGAACAAATAATAAGAACAACCTTTTTATTTATAATCAATGCAATAATAGCCATAATTTTATAAAATAAACCATTTCATTTAAGTTAATCTTTTAAGATAGATAATAAAATTAAGATCATTTAGTATATTAGAACATTCTATTTAAAACCTCGCCTGTTAGAATCTAACTTATATTAACCTCGCTTAAAATCAATCCGACTAAAAATCAATTCAACCTCGCCTAAAAACAATCAACATTGTAATTCAATCCAATCGTGCATGATTCCATTACGCTTCCGCACCAACACATTGACGCCTCACACTTGCACCTTAGCGCTTTCATGCGTGTGTATGGTTTTATTTATATGCCCTTTATCATCGCAATTTATTTTACAGTAATTTACTTTTATCGCATCGCATTACGTTCAAAGGAGGAATCTGCGCATAACCTAAACAATCGTGCGTATGCATCTACATGTGCATCATAATCCCCTTGATCCTTGATCCCATTCAAGTTGATATTTCAGGACAGATCCTACCCCATAGGAGGACCTTTGTCTTTATTTTACAACATAGAAACAAACAAAACAACTCAAACAAATTATTCAAACACATTAGAGAATAAGATGTTAATCATCTTAAGTGGGATAAAACTCCTACCCCATAACAATTCAATCAATTCGTAGGGACTTTGCCTTAAGAGAGATAGAGGTGTACTTGTCGATTAAATTCCGAGTGCTTGATCCCTTCTCTTAAGACGATGCAAAGACTATTTTCCTACAAAGTTGTGGTGGTTAAATCAAGTAATCTCCCTTAAAATGATAACTCATCTTTTCTCCTGAAATCAATCAATCAACTACCCTAAACCCGTAGGAACTTTGACCACAGTCAAAGATCTCCTCAAATCCTTTAGGGGAACTACAGATACTCTGATTCCACTCCCGTAAGGATATGTAGGCATAAGATGCGATATCTTATCGAGTATACTTAGAAATAAACCCTTAGGTCTTTAACATTAAGCAGATAAACCTTAGCAATAAAAAAACATAAAACAAGAGGTTCCTGTAGAGTACTACAGAAACTTAGGATGCTAGCACCTTCCCTAAGTTTAACCAACCCCCGAACCTATAACTCTCTAGCTTGCATTTGCATTGCATTGTGGGTATTTCGATCTTTTTCCCTTCCTTTGGACAAATCAAAGTTCGGTTTCAAATGAATTAGATTCAAGCTCATCAATAGTTTGGTATCCAAATTTCACCGCGATAGAAATGGCGACTTCACTGGGGATGCCTTAGTGGGTTTCCCTAACTTGCTTTTATGTTTGTTTATATTTGCTTATATTTGCTTAATTGTTTACTTGTATACATGTTTGTTTGTTGCCTTTGGGTCGATACTCTTGAATGGTGAGACAAAGTCCTACACCCGGATTTGAGTGAACTTAAGATAGGATAGTGATATGTTCGACGAGGCTTATAGGGGGTGGAATCCCGACTAAGCTGACTTGAAAATCACGCTCAATTGAGGCCCTCTCGAAAGTTGTATTGTTGAACGAGTTCTTAATCATGAAAACATGCACTATATTCGATGTTGGAGCTTATGATATTGAGGACCGTAGTTACCTTAACCCCATTTTGGCCTTTATTAGGATGTAGTGCGGGGCTATGAAGGGGTACCCCCGAAATAGTGCTACACGATGCTACACTCAAAAGAGGTTCTCTTGAGAATATTATTAATCACCAAGTACTTGGGAAGTTGATAATATCCGAAAGATGGGCTAATGACTTTGGGAACCTTCTTAGAACCTTGTTCTGCAGGTACAATCAACCTTTAGTCCATATCCTTTGGGAATGGGTATACCCTTTGGCTCCATGCTCGTTGCAAACCTAGGGTCCCCCTTTTGTTTGTTTATCTTTGTGTATCTATGTGCTTACTTGTGTTTGTTGCATTCATAAAGCATCATACCGCATTGGACTTCATGGGATTCACCTTTGTTTATGAACATTGTAGGGCACTATGGATCCCAACAGAAGACACACTTTGAAATACACTTTTAAAAGTCCTAAATTGGGTGACCTAAGGAAGTTGGTAACCTTGATTGAAGACCAAGAGAAGTTCAAGAGAAAATATGGGAAGCTGATATCTTTATTGAGTCGCCAAGTAGACGAAGGACTTATGTCCACCTTATTGCAGTTCTATGATCCGCTGTATCACTGTTTCACATTCCCAGACTTTCAACTATTACCTACATTGGAAGAGTACTCTTTTTTGGTTGGTCTACCTATCCTAGAAGAATCTCCCTTCCCTTTCTTGGATAGCGACCCTGAGGAAAGAGATATCGCTAAGGCTCTTTATCTAAAGGTATCCGACGTCAAGGGAAACTTAATTAGTAAAGGTGGTATTTTTGGTTTAACTACGGATTTCTTAATCTGTAAAGCTATGTTTTATGCCGATTATACGAACAAGACTCCATTCGAGGCAATCTTCGCCTTACTCATTTATGGAGTGTTCCTATTCCCAAGTTTTGAAGGGTTCGTCGACCTTAATGCGATTAAGATCTTTCTGAAGAACAACCCAGTGCCAACTCTTTTGGGTAATGCTTATCATTCTGTGCATCTCCGAAACTTCTATGGTGGAGGAATGATCACCTGTTGTATGCCCTTACTCTACAAGTGGTTTATTTCGCACTTGCCTAAGTCTAGTTCTTTTCCAAATCTCGATAGAGGGCTTTGGTCTCCGAGAGTTATGGCGTTGACCCACTCAGACATTGATTGGTATAACCGAGCATATGATGGGACATTAATTATTAATGGTTGTGGGGATTTTGCTAATGTTCCGTTACTCAGTTTTAATGGAGGGATCAGTTACAATCCAGTTTTAGCTCGTCGACAGTTGGGATATCCGTTGAAGGAACCGCCTAAGAGTGTTCAAGTGGAGAGCATTTTCTTTAGGGATGACAAGGAACTTCGAGACAAGATTCTGGCTACATGGGATCATTTGCATAAGAAAGGGAAGAAAAGCCTTGGGAAACTTAATTGTGTGTCCTTGGAACCATACCTTCAGTGGGTCAGAGAGAGAGCAATCAAATTGAAAATGCCCTATTCTCGTCAAGATCCTATATCTCCGAGAAGAGAACTCACTTATGTCTTTATGTCCGAAGCTGAGAAGTTAGAAGTCGCTTTGAGGAAGTCGCAGCATGAGTCAGAGTCATGGAAGAACAAGTATCAAGTAGTGGTTGCAGAGAATGATGAACTTCAGAAGCAGCTACAGTTGAAGGATGAAGAGTTACTTCCTCATAAGAAGAGGAAAGTACTAGAGGACTTATTTTCCTTCGACCCTCAATGTACTATTTGGAAACTAATTGTGGACAACCTTATCCGTGACAAGACCCAGTTGGAAGAGGAGCTCAAGCGGCGGAATTCAGAACTTCCTTAGGGCTTTCATTAGCTTTTATTTAGCTATTTATTTGGGACTTTTAGAAGCAATTATTTGTAATCCGTTTCAAAATTAATAAAACGTTTTCTTTTACCGCAATGTTTATAAATAGTTGGGATCCCATGAAGTCCTACTCATCTTGCATTGCATTCTTTTCTTTATTCACTTCAAGAAACTCAATTTTCGTTTCACAGGTATTATAACCATGGACTTCAAAAGAGAAGCATTGAAGTACACTTTTCAGAGTCCTAACATTGAAAGCTTAAGAGAACTAGCAGATCTCATCGAGAACCGTCACGCTTTTGCAACAGAATATGGAGAAGCCTTTCGTTTTCTCGAGCTCAAGATGAAAGAAGGGTTGTTGGAGACTCTTGTTCATTTTTATGACCCGTTGTACCATTGTTTTACTTTTTCGGATTACCATTTGATGCCAACCCTGGAAGAGTATTCTGATTTCTTGAAGATACCTGTGACTGCCCGACCTATATTCACTAGACGGGAAGACATACCCAGCCACCAAGAAATTGCAAATGTTACTCATCTCAGCCTAGCAGATGTCCAAGCACACTTAACCACCAAGGAAGGAGTCCTTGGATTCCTAGCTGATTTCTTGATCGAAAAAATTTGTTACCATGCTGAAAGAAAGGAGGTCCTTATCTTGGAATCTATCTTTGCCTTGTTGGTTTATGGGATCTTCTGGTTCCCAAAGATTGATGATTTTTTTGATATGGATACGATTAAAATGTTCATACTCAAGAATCTGGTTCCCACCTTGTTAGCTGACACGTACCACTCAATCCACTCAAAGAATGCCGAAGGGGGAGGACACGTTGTCTGTTGTACTGCTTTGTTGTATTCATGGTTTATTGCTCACCTAGTTCGGCATCCGTCTATTTGGGAAGAGATAGAAACAACCCGTTGTTCCGAGATAGTTATGGCCCTTACTCACTCAGATATCGTGTGGTACGACCCTGCTTATGGAGGTGTATGTATGATTCCCAGCATCGGAGGATTCACCAACATACCGCTCATTGGGAGAAAAGGATGCATAAGTTACAATCTCGCTTTGGCCCGCAGACAATTTGGGCATCCCGTGATCGAAATACCTGACCAAGCTCTGTTGGAAGGGATCTTTCTCAAGGAAGGAGAAGATCCAGACCTGAAGATTGTCATAATTTACGCATGGAGATACGTCAATAAGGAAGGTATGACTGCTTTAGGATACTCCAACTGTGCGGTCTCTGAAGAATATCTACATTGGGTGCGAGAAAGGGCTCTCGACCTCAAGACGCCTTTCCCTTTTCACGAACCTATGGTGCTGAATCTTCATGATCCCGATTGGTTTGATGTGAGTGAGGTAGATCAATTGAAGGCCGCCTTGAATGAGGCTCGGAAACTGAAAGCCGCTTGGAGGAACAAGTTTTTCACCCTCAAGGTAGAGAAAGAGAAGTCCCAGAAGCTGCCAGAGATAAAATTTGCAAAGAAGAGGAAGGCGCGAGAGGATTTATTTTCCTCTCACACCTCTTCCAAGACTGACACCAGAGATGATCTTCCCCCAGCTACTGTGGCTTGAAAAGAATGTGTAGATCGGCTCATCAGCGAGAAGGACAAATTGCAAGAATGCGCCAACCAGTTAGAAGAAGAACTTTGTGCATAGAAGAAGCATAGGGAGTAGATCTCCGAGTTCTCTTTTGCTTTTGGTTCAATGTAATAAACTCTTAAAAGATTACTTTGCTTTGTAATGTCTCTCTAATATCAAAATATATAAGTTTTTTTTCCAACGTTATAATACCGAAGATAATTTGAGTTTCTTGAAGTTTCATACTCATTTGCATTTTTGCATAAGCATAGCATTGTTCGTATTCCAGGGTCTCACTCTTGCTTCATCTCCACAGACAAGCTGAATCACCGGTACAATACTCGAGCTAGTCAGCGCCAAAAGATGGATCAGCTAGAACAGGAAAATAGAGTACTCTGTGATGAAGTTGCAACTTTGAAAGAAAATCTGGAGAGGGTGAATGGTCTAGTGGAAGCTCTGTCCAATCAAGCCGCACTCAACAACCAAGATGTTCAAAGCACTGTGATCTCTAAAGTGACACCAACACTGATCCCAGTGGTGTCTTCTGTTGCCGAAGTGGCCTATAGCATGCCTCCAAGTTTCCCGTGGGGGATGCCTCCTCATTTCACTCCTGTTGGCTATCGTCCGCCTGTGCCTAAGATCCCTGTTGTGACCACTGTCCAAGTTGCTCCTGCAATTACTATTGTAATGACTACTGCACCTCCACATGTGAACGTTGTTCCATATATTCTGGATGAGCCAATTTTACATGGGTCGCCGACCGAAACTGTGGGTTTGGAAGAAAGGATGGATGGATTTCAAGACCAATTTTCTGAGATGCAAAAGGAGTTGAAAGCCCTTCGTGGGAAGGACTTGTTTGGAAAGAGCGCTTCTGATCTGTGCTTGGTTCCAAATGTCAAGGTTCCACCGAAATTCAAGGTCCCTGATTTTGAGAAGTACAAAGGAAATACTTGTCCTCAGGGTCATCTCATCATGTATGCTAGGAAGATGTCTGCACAAATTGACAATGATCAACTGCTCATTCACTATTTCCAAGATAGTCTGACAGGCGCTGCACTCAAGTGGAACATGGGGTTGGATAGTACGAAGATTCGAACTTTCAATGATCTAGGGGGAGCCTTTGTCAAGCAGTATAAGTATAATGTGGATATGGCACCCGACCGAGATCAATTGAGAGCTATGACACAGAAAGATAAGGAGAATTTTAAGGAATATGCCCAATGTTGGCGCGAGTTGGCCACGCAAGTCACACCACCGCTAGAAGAAAAAGAGATGACCAAGATTTTTCTGAAGACCCTTGGTCCTTTCTTTTATGAGAAAATGGTAGCAAGTGCACCCAATGACTTTACTGAAATGGTTAATATGGGAATGCATTTAGAAGAAGGTGTCCGTGAAGGAAGATTGGCTAAAGAGGAGAAGGCTCCTAATAATACTATGAAGTATGAGAGTGGTTTCGTGAAGAAAAAAGAGCAGGGTGTAAACGTCGTTCAAAAGGGAGAATTTAGAAAAAGATATTCGCCATCACACCAAGTTGCAGCAGTATCACCAATGTTTAATGCTCCAACTTATCAACTACAATCTCCTCAACCGAGTCAGCAACCTCAATCCCCCAATGCTCAATAGCCACAGCCTCAGCAAAATCCGCAGTATCCTCAGCAGAATCAGCCATTCAACAATCAGGGTCGTGTGTATAGAAAGATAAACTTTGAGCCCATTCCTATGAAATATGTTGATTTGTTTTCAGCTCTGATTCATAAGGGTCATATTCAGAAAAAAGCTCCACATATGGTTCCCGCAAATCCTCCTCCTTCTTATAGAGCTGACATGTTTTGTCCTTACCATCAGGGTGCTCTAGGTCACGATATTGAGAGTTGTTTTGGTATGAAAACAGATGTCTAGAGGCTCATTAAGTGTGGAATTTTGTCCTTCAAGGATTCCGACCCTAATGTGCAGGTTAATCCATTACCCCCGCATGGTTCACCCTCCGTCAACATGGTTCAAGACTATTTGGCAGATAATGATCAGGAAGTTTCAGATGAAAGGGCCGAAGAAGTTTGTGTTATAGTGCCTAACTTTAAGGAAGTGGAGCGTATCGAAATTGTTTATAATAGCAGAAAGCTGGTTGTTACTCCTTTGGTAATCAACGTGCCTGGACCCGTCCCTTACACTTCTAGTAAAGCTATCCCATACAGATACAACGCCACAATGTTGGAAAATGGAAAGGAAGTACCTTTGCCCACTATACCTTCAGTAGTTAACATCGCAGATGTCAGCAGAGTAACAAGGAGTGGTCGAGTTTACCCGTCTGTACCACCAAAAGAAAAGGAGGTCTCATTTGAACGACCAGGCTCAAAAGATCCAATTGTGGGGCAATCTAGTGGATCCAATTTGTCTAATTCAGATGAATGTCTAAAAGTGATCAAGAGAAGTGAATATAAGGTTGCAGATCAGCTTTTGCAAACCCCGACAAAGATTTCTGTGTTGCAATTGCTGATGAGTTCTGAGGCTCATAGAGAAGCACTCCAGAAGATTTTAGAGCAAGCATATGTTGAACAAGATGTAACTATGGAACAGTTTGACAACATCATTGTTAGTATTACTTCATGTGACAATCTGGGTTTCAATGAGGACGATCTCCCAGAGGAAAGGAAGAAACATAACATGGCTCTACATATTTTTGTGAATTGCGGAAATGATTCTCTGTCCAGTCTGTTAGTTGATATTGGATCTTCTCTAAATGTGATGCCTAGAACTACTCTATCTAAGCTATCCTATCAGGGACCACCGATAAGGCCAAGTCATGTTATCGTCAAAGCTTTTGATGGGTCTAGGAAGACAGTAATTGGCGAGGTAGATTTGCCGATGACTATTGGATTACAGACTTTTATGATCATGTTTCAAGTCATGGACATTCGTGCTGCCTATAGTTGTTTGTTAGGGACACCATGGATACATGAAGCTGGGGCAGTTACTTCCACCCTGCATCAGAAGTTGAAATATGTTTTTGAAGGAAAAACGGTCACAGTTTGTGGGGAACGAGCCTTAGTGGTGAGTCATTTGTCATCATTCTCTTGTTGAAGCTGAGGAAGAAGTTGGTACGCAGTTTCAGGCTTTGTCTATTGTGGGCGAGGGTGTCCAGAAATCCCAGGCATCCATGTCATCATTCAAAGACGCATAACGTGTAGTGAACGGCGGTCCTCAGACAGGTTGGGGCAAGGTATTGTCTTTGTCAGAGAACAGAAATAAAGAAGATTTTGGTTTTACCAGCAGTTCTGCTCAACAAACTACCAAAAATCAAGGGTTTTCGCTGATTAATGAAGTGTTCCGTAGCGGAGGGGTCGTCCATCATCCTCAAATTAATGTTGTGTCAGAGGATGAGCATGAAGGTTACATATCAGATGGTTCTGCAAGGTCCTCCATTCCTTATGAAGATTATGAGCCCTATATGGAAGATCCAGGTTATGTTTCAGATGAGTTTGACTACAGCTTTGGAGTCTACGCTGTGACCGAAGAAGATTCAGATGGGGATGTTCCAGACTTTGTAACCCCAGGAGTTTTGGTTAAGAACTGGAGTGTGGTTGAAGCCCCTGTTGTCGTTCATATATCAAAGTAAAGCATTTGTTTTTAAATTTCTCGCTCTGCCCAAGGCAGAACTGCATTGTTAGGGCTTACTTTAAAATAATTCCCTTTGCTCTGCCCAAGGCAAAGTTGACTTTGTTGGGCGTGTCTCTTTGGTTTTTCTATCATCAATAAATCACCTTCATTTTCATTTGTGTGTTTTTTTCCTTATATTTATTTACGATGTTGGAAAATAATAAGTAGCATCTCGCGTACACACACTTTCCACTTTACGAAAACTTATTAAAAATCATATCATTTGCGCAGATTGCTACATAAATTACATCCTGGGAATAATGATCCACTGCCTTCTCCGAATTTTAAGTTTCCTGTGTATGAAGCTGAAGACGAAGAAGATGATATTCCAGAAGAGATTTCCAGACTGCTTGAGAAAGAAGAGAAAGCTATCCAACCTCATCAAAAGCCAGTGGAGGTAATCAATTTGGGAACAGAAGAAATCTGTAGGGAAGTGAGAATTGGAGCTTTGCTCAAGCCTGAGGTGAAGAAATAGTTGATCATTTTGCTCGGAGAGTTTGTTGATATGTTTGCTTGGTCATATCAGGATATGCCTGGAATAGACACTGCTATAGTTAAACATCGTCTACCTTTGAAGCCAGAGTGCCCGCCAGTAAAGCAGAAGCTCAGAAGAACTCGACCCGACATGGCTCTAAAGATTAAGGAGGAGGTACAAAAACAGATTGATGTAGGTTTCCTTGTCACTGCCAAATATCCGCTCTGGTTGGCTAATATTGTGCCCGTTCCGAAGAAGGATGGTAAGGTTCGCATGTGTGTAGATTACAAGGATTTGAACAAGGTCAGTCCGAAAGATGACTTTCTGTTACCTCACATTGACATTTTGGTTGACAGTACCGCAAGATATGAGGTTTTCTCCTTTATGGACGGTTTTTCAGGTTACAATCAGATTAGAATGGCTCCCGAGGACAGAGAGAAGACGTCATTCATCACGCCCTGGGGCACCTTTTGCTACATAGTTATGTCGTTTGGATTGAAGAATGCAGGGGCAACATATCAGAGATCTATGACTACTTTGTTCCATGATATGATGCACAAGGAGATCGAGGTTTATGTGGATGATATTATAGCTAAGTCGAAGACTGAGGATGATCATGTTAAACACCTGTCTAAGCTGTTTGGTCGTTTGAGGGAATACAAGCTTCGTCTGAACCCCAACAAATGCACATTTGGAATACGATCAGGGAAACTATTGGGTTTTATTGTCAGTCAAAGAGGGATTGAAGTAGACCCCGACAAGGTGAAAGCTATCCGGGAAATGCTAGCTCCTACCACCGAGAAACAAGTCAGAGGATTTTTGGGACGTTTGAATTATATCTCTAGGTTTATATCCAACATGACTGCTACATGTAAACCTATTTTCAAGCTTCTGAGGAAAGAACAAGGGTATGTTTGGACTGAAGACTGTCAAAAGGCTTTTGATAGTATCAAAGAGTATTTGCTTGAACCACCTACCCTGATACCGCCAGTTGAAGGCCGACCTTTGATTATGTATTTGACTGTTTTAGAAGATTCAATGGGTTGTGTACTCGGTCAACGAGATGAGACAGGAAAGCAAGATCATGTCATTTATTACCTGAGCAAGAAATTTACCAATTGTGAAACAAGATACACTATGTTAGAGAAGACTTGTTGTGCTTTGGCGTGGGCCGCCAAACGCTTGCGCCAGTATATGTTGAATCACACTACTTGGTTAGTTTCGAAGATGGATCCTATCAAGTATGTTTTTGAGAAGCCCGCTTTGACTGGGAGAATTGCTAGATGGCAGATATTGTTATCCGAATATGATATCGAGTACCATACTCAGAAAGCTGTTAGAGGAATGTTTTGGCTGATCATTTAGCTCACCAGCCTATTTTGGATTATCAACCTTCAAATGATGATTTTCCCGACAAGGATGTTATGTTTTTAAAGATGAAAGATTGTGAAGAACCTTTGCATGGTGAAGGACCAGAACCAGGATCTCAATGGGGTTTAGTTTTTGATGGAGCTGTGAACGCTCATGTGAAAGGGATAGGTGTTGTTATTGTGACTCCTCAAGGGTCCCACATCCCGTTTACTTCCAGATTAACATTCAAGTGTACTAATAATGAAGCTGAGTATGAAGAGTGCATTATGGGTCTTGAGGAAGCAATAGATTTGAGGATTAAGAATTTGGATGTGTTTGGTGATTCTGCAGTGGTAATCTACCAGATCACAGGAGAATGTGTAACTCGACATGATAATTTGGTCCCATACAGAGATTATGCTAGAAGACTGTTACCATTCTTTGACAGAGTCGACTTTCATCATATCCCTCGTGATGAAAATAGAATGGCAGATGCGTTAGCAACTTTGGCCTCCATGATTGTGGTGAACTTTTGGAATGATTGTCCTCGAATTGAAGTAAAACGTCTTGACAGACCCGCCTACATCTTTGCCGTCGAGGAAGTTGAAGATGGCAAACCCTGGTACCATGACATTGAAGTATTCCTTAGAACTCAAGAATATCCTTTGGGAGCTTCCAACAAGGATAAGAAAACTTTGAGAAGGTTGGCTGGGAGTTTTCTTTTGAGTAACAATGTTTTATACAAACGGAATTTTGACATGGTCTTGCTGAGATGTGTTGACAAGCAAGAGGCAGATATGTTAATGACGGAAATTCACGAAGGATCCTTTGGCATTCATGCCAATGGACATGCCATGGCTAAGAAACTCTTAAGGGCTGGTTATTATTGGATTACAATGGAATCAGATTGTTACAAGTTTGCTAGAAAATGTCACAAGTGTCAGATTTACGCAGATAAGATTCATGTGCCTCCAACTTTATTGAATGTTATCTCAGCCCCCTGGCCGTTCTCTATGTGGGGAATTGATATGATTGGGATGATAGAGCCGAAAGCATCTAATAGACACCGATTCATCTTAGTAGCCATTGATTATTTTACCAAGTGGGTCGAGGCAGCTTCTTACGCTAATGTAACTCGACATGTGGTTGTTAAATTTATCAAGAATTAGCTTATCTGCCGATATGGTGTGCCAAACAGAATTATTACAGATAATGGTTCCAATTTGAATAACAAAATGATGAAAGAATTCAAGATCGAGCATCATAATTTTTCTCCTTACAGACCAAAGATGAATGGGACTGTCGAAGCCGCCAACAAGAATATCAAGAAGATCATTCAGAAAATGGTTGTTACTTATAAGGACTAGCATGAGATGCTCCCGTTCGCCTTACATGGGTATCGTACGACGGTGTGCACATCAACTGGGGTAACTCCATTTTCACTGGTCTACGGTATGGAAGAAGTACTCTCGATAGAAGTTGAGATTCCTTCTATGAGGATTTTGATGGATGCAAAGTTATCAGAAGTTGAATGGTGCCATAACAGATACAATCAGTTGAACTTAATCGAAGAAAAGAGGATGGCGGCGCTATGCCATGGACAGTTGTATCAACAAAAGATGAAGAAGGCATTTGACAAGAAAGTTCGACCCCGCGTATTCAAGGAAGGAGACCTCGTACTTAAGAAGATTCAGTCTTTCCTCACTGACGTTAGAGGAAAATGGGCCCCTAACTATGATGGTCGTACGTGGTAAGAAAGGTTTTGTCAGGAGGTGCTCTGATGTTAGCAACAATGGACGGAGAAGAGATCATTCGCCCTGTGAATATGGATGCTGCCAAGAAGTATTTCGTTTAGAACTCGGGGCGTTCTCGTTAACTTAGGAAAAGCAAGTTGTTATTCCCTTGATGTAATCCCTATTATTTTCCAACGCTGTAATACTGGGGTCACGCCTTTCTGCGGACCACCATTCAATAAAAGTTTTTTTTCTTTCTTCTTTCATTTATCAAAAATCTTTATTCTTGATAGCAAAATCCAGATTGATTTAAAAAACTTTGTGTTTTACTTGATATATGAATAACAAAAGGATGACCATGGACGTTTATTTCATCCATGGAGGAACGACAATCATTCATGATTCCCAGAGACGAGAGGATATTTATTTTATCCAGAGATGAAGTTTGTTTACGTTCAAGATTTCTTTGCAGGTGGTAAAAGGTCTGTGGAGATTTTTCTTGGGTACCTCTCCGTTTGAGACATTTATTTTCGCCTCTCCCAGTTTGTCAGCATACGCATAACATACAGATAGATAGCATGGCATGTGCATTTTTCTGCATCTCTTTGTGTTTGTTTTATTCTATTGCTTTGGTCGTAGTTATCCCTAGGCTCTTGGGTGTGTCTTATCCCTCCAAATAGAGTTGTCAGCCCTAGGCAGAAAGAGCACAATGTTTCTACTTTCCCCATGAAGTTCGATCCTCGTGGAAGACGGTTATTCCAGTACATTCCAAATTGAATTTTGATCCTTGGCAATCACATTGTGGATAATCTCCAACTTTTGAACATGGATCAAGTGTGAATTTATTTTGCATTATATTCCCCAGGAAGAATATTCATGAAGACAGGTATTGCTCTAACGATAATATCACAGGTTTTCTCAACCATCTACATTTGGACTATAAACAATCTCTTTATTTGAGCAACTCGTTTTGACTAAGATCTTATTCAAAACGACAAACGACAGTTTCTACAAGACAGTTCATTCATCCTCAGTGGGTTCTTCAACATCATCAATTCATCAAATGGCACCGCTTCGCAAATCCATCAGAGAAGTCCGCCAAAGACATTACAAGACACTTCTCTTTATTTGAGAATTTCCACTACAAAAATTTCAAATATTTTACAACTACAATAAAGATGCTCCTCGGAAATGAATTCCCCTGTAAGTTTATCACACAAGTTTATTTCCATCAAGTGACATCTCCCCTGAGAAGTCGAGGAAGTTTACCATATTAGTCTCTTTATTTAAGAAGACATACTTTACGATCTAACTGGCTTACATCTCTTCTGAAGATCCCCGATGAAGTCTTACAACCTCCATTACATTACAAATTACAATCGGCAAAGTTCTACATTTACATTGACAATTACATCTACAAACTACAATGATTCTACAAACTACAAAATTTGCAACCCTTGTGAAGATGCTCACACGAGTTTTCGTCATTTCGGGCAGAGACTGAGACCAGCTCATGGTTCCCATACCATGACGCTCGGGGAGGTTCTACATCAGAGACTGAGACCAACTCATGGTTCCCATACCATGACGCTCGGGGAGGTTCTACATCAGAAACTGAGACCAGCTCATGGTTCCCATACCATGACACTCGGGGAGGTTCTACATCAGAGACTGAGACCAGCTCATGGTTCCCATACCATGACGCTCGGGGAGGTTCTACATCAGAAACTAAGACCAGCTCATGGTTCCCATACCATGACGCTCGGGGAGGTTCTACATCAGAGACTGAGACCAGCTCATGGTTCCCATACAATGACGCTCGGGGAGGTTCTACATCAGAGACTGAGACCAGCTCATGGTTCCCATACCATGACGCTCAGGGAGGTTCTACATCAGAGACTGAGACCAGCTTGTGTTTCCCATACCATGACGCTCGGGGAGGTTCTACATCAGAGACTGAGACCAGCTCATGGTACCCATACCATAACGCTCGGGGAGGCTTTACCTTTTTTTACTATTCCCAGTTGGATTTCAAAATAATAATAATAAAAGAAGGAAGAGAAGGAAAAAGAATACGAAACAAAACTGAATTATTCAAAAAAAGTCACTATGGTTCTTACCGCCGTCGGGATTGCTCCATGTTGGTAATAAGCTACCCTTCGATTACAAATTTCTCACATGTTGTTTAAATCGCCATATCCTTGGTGTATGTGCTACTGTTATACTAGGGAGATTCCCTATTGATGGTTGTTTCCTGTCCCCGTGGAATCCCGCCTCGTTGGGTCTGTTGCTCCTTTGTCTAGCATGTTGTGCCCAGTTCATCCCCTGTGATATCTTTTCCCCACAGAACTGTCTGTCTTGCATTTTCATATCAATGCATATCATTTGCATTCGGTGGCTTCTCAAGGCCAAAAATTCGTGCAATGTTTATATTTAAGTCCCTCCTATCTCGTCGAGACGAAGATTTCTGTCTCCATATCTCCGGATAGAAATAACTTAATTAGGGGCATCTGTCACACCCTAATTTTTGACCGCAAGATCCCACCTCTTTTTGCGCATTTTCTATTGTTATTCGACTTTAATTTGATATTTTATGTTTTGCGGCTAACCAACTCGTGCAAGTGCAGTAGTGTCAAGGTATAGATTCTTACAGCCAAACATCACAAAGACGTGACTAGCTCAGTTGGGGTTCAAAAGTTCACTATTCAAGAATTCAAGCCTAATTTAAGAAGATTTTACAGGACCATGAGTTGATTTCCTCACTTCACACAAATGCTATCAAAGAGCCAGAAGACCTCCGGTTACGACAATGAACGAGTCTTTACAATCCAAGGCCCATTATATTCCGAAGCCCTTCTGGGTATGGAAAAAGAAATCCAATTTGAAGATTAAAGTCTTAATCATTATTTCAACATATCATGGGCATAAACGCATAAAGGTTGGAAATTGGTGATAATGCAACTACATGAAGAAAGTTAGTATTTGAGTTGAATCAAGTGGATACTCTATTAATTTGGAAGTTATTCATTCAGAATATCATACATATTTTCTCCAGGCCAAGCAAGTAAATTGTTGCAAATTAAAGGCTATGTGCCAAGTACACGTTCATGGCAATTTAAGATTACATCTTGATCCAAATATTATTACAGCAGTTGACTATTTAACTATTTTCAAAGGACCCATGGAGAGAAACCGACGACTTGCATAGAGTGATGGCCTTGAATCTCCAACGCCTTTGAGCACTTGTGATTCTAGAGGATGATCTAACATCCTAGTTAGCCATTAGTATGGCTATACAGCCCCACCTTGAACTCCCCAAACCGACTCCGTCATCAAGTTGAAAGCACAAGCAGAAACCGATTTCCGTCGTTGAATAAAGGACGACTGGTACGTATCACCTGGAACCTGAAGCAGAACACAAATGGTCAGCATGAGAACATAATCATCAACATTAAATTACCCATAACCCTTATCAAATACATCATCATTCCATAATTTTTCTACAAAAAGATAAGTTTCCATATAACCATCAAGTTCATATGTGCTGACAGAGGTATTGGTCCTGCTGGTGAAATGCCAAAAGATTGTAGCCTCTTCTCCATTGAAGCTGAAGTGGGATCTGAGTATTTGGATAACTCTGGTAGTGAGAACGCTCCAATTGAAACCTGTCATGTTGAGGCCTGCATATAGGATCAGTAGTTTTAAACACAGCAGAATCAAATACTATAGTCATTGAAACAGAAGTTTGAGCGTGATTTTCAGCAGATGCATTTGTTGACAGGACCAGTGCCGGTTGTAAATCTGGAGAAGTACACTCTCAGCAGCCCAATGACTTGTTTTCCAGTCTTGATCAGTTGGAAGCTGAACTTCAACGACTTTATTCCAGAAATCATGATCTCACTCAAGAAATTGTAAAGCCAGCCTGTGTTATCTGCAAAATCAGTTGCACAATGAAAAAGTCTTCAGAGAAAATTGGAGAATACGGTTATTGATATTACCTCCGAATTGAATGAAAAACAACAGCAGCAGCAAGATTCTGGTATGTACAGGCAAAAGTTGGTCCATCCCCAAGCAACTGGTCACAGTTTCAATTACTACAGATATTATTATAACCTTTACCAGAGCTCAGTTTGAGGGTCATGTGGAGGAACTTACTAAGAAGCTTCATTCTGCTTGCAGACAAGTTGATATACTTTGTGAAAAGAATCTTGACTGAATGCCTGTATTTGTAGAGAATTGAATTACATGGAAGAAAATATGACATTGTCCACGAGTCTTGACTACCTAAAGTCTGAGCTAGCAGTGTACCTGTAACTAATCCCCAGCAATTGTTAAACACAGACATTACCAAGGAAACCATGCTCACACAGGAAACATAATGGATCTTTGAAGATAAATGAAGCTCACTCAGTTGTTTGAGACCGTGACATAATCTTTGTGATTGCAAAAGCTATTCAGACAACAAAACCAGAAGATAAAACTCTTAAAAGTTGAGTGACGCTTTGTCAATGGAGTGTTCCAAGTGTAGAGTGTTGACACGCCTTTGTCAACATGAAGCAATTCATTCAACCCTGTCGAGAAAAAAGGAATAATTTCAGAGGTCAAAATCTGTGAGAAATCCACTAAGTCATATTGCAGAAACTAATGATGAGGTAAAATCAAATGAGACATCAAAGACATAGCAATCACAAACCAGCTTCAACACAAGGATTAGTTCCAACAAAACATGTCTGAAGTTTGTTTTAGGAATGCCCAATACCTTTCCATCTGGTCAGCATGATTCATCATCCTAGCACAAAAAAGAACAGAGTTAGCAAGCTTTGAATCCATGTGAAGAAGTTCGCATACTCAGGGCTGTTACCAACGATTGAATTTTGGACTCACCAAATCCTTTTACACCAGCTATCTGAGTTCACCCTGGGATGTTCATCTCCCCTGGCCTAAATCCTTCGCTATCCACACCTGCCAAGTTTCCAAATCCAAGTTAGTAATTAGTTGAAGAATATACCGGGTTAGAGGAAAAAGATTCGATTCAAACAGCTAGCAGATTTTCAGAACAATGAATCTGGACAGACAAGAGCATTAAACGTGATTGATCCAAGTATCACAGATTGAGATTCTCATCAACAAATATCATTACAATCAGACAAAAAGGGAAAGATTTCAAATATTTGCCTAGACTAAAATGGAAAATCCAATCAGGCATTCAAAGCTTTCAAATCAGTTTTTAACACAAGGGATCTCATATTGGAGCATATAAAAGGGGATCAAGAGAGATGAAGAAAGAGGGGGTAATCACCACAAGAAAAAACCTAGAATTCGTGAACTTAAAAGATTGAAGAACTTATCTCTTCATTCGAAGAAACCATCACCAGCCGCCACGAATCCAAACCGGCGAAGCCTCCATTTCGCCACCCAAGTCTTCGCCGTCTCTAGGATCTGCTACCGTCACCAACTTTCGGTAAACCTCTGTTCTTATCAATGTCATTGAATTATTGATGTTTTTTGGTTTGATTTTAGGTTCAAAATGGAAGTAATGAGGGAAAGGAGAACGAAGGTGATCGAGGAGATAGAGAGGAGAAGACGAGCGATTTTGGGGCAAAAGGGGGAAATTGGGATTAGGGTTCCCTGTTTATGTTTCTATCAATTTTTGTTTATGATTATAATCATGTATCTGTACACTCACACACACACATACGGTACTACCTCATACGATCACCACACCCCTCACCAAAACACCATCACGCGGACACAATGCACACGCCCACGGTACACCTCCACTGCCTCACCACACAGGATCACTCGCAACCCTTAATTAGCCACCTTAACCACCCATTAAACAACTTTTAATCTGCCATCTATTTAATCTCTAATTAATTTTGATTTAATTAATTATAATTTAGAATTAATCTTTTTTTAAAACAACTAATAACTTTTTAATCAATCATAATCAGTTTTTTTATATAGTTAATTCATCTTTTATTAACTCACTTTATTTAATAGATTATTTATTTTACCTTTTGTTTAATGATTTCAATTTAATCAACCTTTATAGCTTTTTTATCTTAATAACTAAAAAACTATTGTAATTCAATCCAATCGTGCACGATTCCATTACGCTTTCACACCAACACATTCACGGCTCACACTTGCACCTTAGCGCTTTTATGCGTGTGTATGGTTTTATTTATCTGCCCTTTATCATCGCAATTTATTTTACTGTAATTTACTTTTATCGCATCACATTACGTCCAAAGGAGGAATCTGCGCATAACCTAAACAATCGTGCGTATGCATCTACATGTGCATCATAATCCCCTTGATCCTTGATCCCATTCAAGTTGATCTTTTAGGACAGATCCTGCCCCATAGGAGGACCTTTGTCTTTATTTTACAACATAGAAACAAGCAAAACAACTCAAACAAATTATTCAAACACATTAGAGAATAAGATGTTAATCATCTTAAGTGGGATAAAACTCCTACCCCATAACAATTCAATCAATTCATAGGGACTTTGCCTTAAGAGAGATAGAGGTGTACTTGTCGATTAAACTCCGAGTGCTTGAGCCCTTCTCTTAAGACGATACAAAGACTATTTTCCTACAAAGTTGTGGTGGTTAAATCAAGTAATCTCCCTTAAAATGATAACTCATCTTTTCTTCTGAAATAAATCAATCAACTACCCTAAACCCGTAGGAACTTTGACCACAATCAAAGATCTCCTCAAATCCTTTAGGGGAACTACATATACTTTGATTCCACTCCCGTAAGGATATGTAGGCATAAGATGCGATATCTTATCGAGTATACTTAGAAATAAACCCTTAGGTCTTTAACATTAAGCAGATAAACCTTAGCAATAAAACAAACATAAAACAAGAGGTTCCTGTAGAGTACTACAGAAACTTAGGATGATAGCACCTTCCCTAAGTTTAACCTACCCCCGAACCTATAACTTTCTAGCTTGCATTTGCATTGCATTGTGGGTATTTCGATATTTTTCCATTCCTTTGGACAAATCAAAGTTCGGTTGCAAATGAATTAGATTCAAGCTCATCAATAGCTTGGTATCCAAATTTCACCGCAACAGTGGCCTCCTTGCGCAGGAGCTTGAAGAAGGGGAGGGCATGCTGGATAGACTTGGCGACAAAACGTGATAGTGAGGCGAGCATCTCGTTTAGAGACTGTATGAACTTCTTCGTGTTCGACATGGGGAACTAGAAGAAAGCTCTGCACTTGTCTGGGTTTGCCTTTATTCCTCGTTTTGTTAGGTAGAATCTGAGGAATTTTCTCGCTCGTATGTCGAAGGTACATTTCTCAGGGTTGAACCTCATTTTGTACTTCTTCGTTGTCTCGAATACCTGCTTGAGGTGGGAGGTGTGGTCGACCTCTTCTCGTGACTTTACGATCATGTCGTCCATGTAAACTTCAAGCATATCCCCGATTTTTCCCCAGAAGACTTTGTTCATCATTCGCTGATAGGTCGCACCGGTGTTCTTTAAACAGAAGGGCATTACATTGTAATAATAATTTCCCGACTCGGTCATGAAGGTTGTGTACTATTTGTCGGACTTCGCCATGGGGATTTGGTTGTACCCCGAGTACGCGTCCATAAACGACAACAATTTAAAACCTACAGAATTGTCGACGAGTTTGTCGATGTTAGATAGCGGGTACGCATCTTTGGGACATGCCCAGTTGAGATCAATATGGTCAACACACATCCTCCATTTTCTATTATGTTTTTTAACTAGTACATAGCTGGGCAACCAGGTTGTGTACTAGGCTTTCGATATAAAATTTGCCTCTAGGAGATCTTTTACAGCTTTTTGAGCAGCCTCCGCTTTCTTGGGAGACTGCATATGCCTACCTTGAACTATGGCCCTAGCGGCCGAATCTATAGTGAGGTGGTAGCATGCTACGTCGGGGTCGAGGCCGGGCATTTCTGCTGCACTCCACGCGAACAGGTCGACATTCTCTTAGAGGCAGGCTTTCAGCTGCTTCCTCGCCAGGTTGGGAAATCTCGTGCCAATCTTCACGCTTTTTCCTGAGTCATCTCTGAGCATGATAAGCTCGAAGTCTCCATCTAGAATGGGGCACGTTGGGTGGGACGACTGCTCGTTGTCTGTTGGAGGCGTGTCTTCAGATTCCGTGCTCTGCTCCTGCTTGCTAAGGAAGCGGTTGTCGAGGTCGACGGAGTTGACGCGGGGAAGTGGCTTCTGCTCCTCAGTCCGGGTTGGTTGATCAGTCGACTTAGGGTTGGTGTTGATCGAGTTGAGCCATTTGAGTGCTGCCTCGAAATATCTCCTAGCCGCCTCTATGTCCCCATGGAGGGTGACGACCCGACCTCTGGTCGTGTAGTACTTAATCTTCAGATGGACTGTAGATGGTACCGCGGTCAATTCAGCCAAAGTCGGCCTTCCCAGGATGCACTGGTACAGAGAGGGGAACTCAATCACCAAGAATCAGACCTTCACCTGTCTAGCGGTCTCTTTGGCCCCAAATGTGACGAGCAATTCTAAGTATCCCCACGACTTGGTGATGGTGTCGTTGAAGCCCTGTAGGTCAAAGCCGACATACGAGGTCAGGTGGCTCTCGTCGAGCTGTAGGGTCGTGAACAGGTGGGCATACATTATGTCCACCGAACTCCCCTGGTCGAGGAGGATTCGGTGCACGTCAAAGTTAGACACCTGAGCCCTGATCAAGAGGGGAATTTTGAAATTTGGTGCACCCCCGGGAAGCTCATTGAGATAAAAGGTGATTGGGTTCAATTGACCTTTGAACTTGTCGAGGGTAGCGTTTGTCTTTGAACTCTTGTCGATCAATTCCTCGAACTTCCTTTTGACCGACCAAATAGAGAGTTTTTTTGGGGCCCCCGCCAGATATGACTAATGCGGCAGGGAAGTCCTCCCATGGATTTTAGGCAGAAAGTGGTTTGGCGGGCTCGCTGGGGAGGATAAAATCCTATGGCCGAGAAGTCTCAGGTGCCCTTTGTCGCTTGCGCGAAAATAAGGTGCCGGCAAAACAGAAGAGTCGCCACCTTTCGTTATTTATCCCTCAGAGCGGGAAAGGAAACAATCGGAAAAACCTAACGAATAAGGTAAGACGAGGTCGTCGCAACCATTGTCTGGGTTCGGGAGTCGGTTACGCAAGGGGAAGGTATTAGCACCCCTCACGTCCGTCGTACTCGACGGGATCCACGCTTGTTTGTTTACTTGGACGGGTTGGTTTTAATCTATCTACCTATCAAGGCTGGCTGAAAAAGAAAAGAAAAATGACTCGGCAGAGCGTCGCACTTTATGCCTACGTATTCTCATCAGAGAATGAGAAATCAGAGTCAACGTAGTTCGGCCTACGAAGGATTATGGGGGAAAGGTTGCTCGCTAGGACATCGCATCCTATGCCTACGTACTTCCACACTGTATGGAAGATCAGAGCAAACGTAGTTCGGGAAACTACGGCTTATTTCCTGAAAGAAGTGTTTTTTATTGTATTTGCGATTTCAACCGCACTAGAGACTATGACCTGAGAGGGAATGCGTCCTTTCTCAGATAGCTTAAGGCTCGTAACGTACGAAAGAAATCATTCATGATTACTGTATCTTAAACTGTTTTGAGATGAGAAGAGAACAGGCCCGACTAGGAGGGAGACTATCAAGTCCTACTGTTATCATGCCATGGATTCATCCTATGGTTGAGGTTTGAACAGGGAACTCCTAGATGTTGTCATGCATAGGTTTCAACCTAAAAGTCTATCATCAAATCCTTATCAAAGGAAATGAGAGTCCTAAGGAATCATGTCAATGATACACCAAAACAGACAAAGCATCAACTTAACAGTAAAATGCATGCAATGCAAGTGAGGGAGGAAATGTGTGTGGGGCTTCAGCCTCCACAAGCTCGTCTCGACCTTAAGCCAGTCATGAAATAACAGTAATCATACTGAAAAATAAACAACCTGCTATCAAGCAATAAATAGTAAACTGCAATCATACAGATAAAATGACAACATGCTACCAAGCAAAATAAACACATGGGCAAGGGAGCTGGGCTCCACCGAATACCCGCAAGCAAAGCCACGCAATAACAATACAAGCAGAGGGAGCAACTCAACCTCTAATGCAATCATGCTCTTAGACTGAACTTATTCTAAATGAACTTATTCTAATGCAACAGACAAGTCAAGCAAAACACACAATACAGAAAAGAAAACAGAAGAAAGCTTCAGCTCCTCCAGCAGCAACTCAGTCTTCAGACTTCAGATATCCACTGCTTTCCAAGTGTCAACCCTGATACATGAGTATCAACTCATCTTCTCCCTTAAGCTCCAGCTTCTTTGATCAGCTCCACCTTCAGGCTTCACTATCTTCAGGGATCTTCAAGTATCTTCACACTCTCCAAGCTTCAGCTGGAATGGCAGTCTCCAAGGATTCATCCTCTTCAAAGCTTCAGCTTCTAACCCAGGTGTCAACTTGATCTTCACAAAGTCTTCAGACTTCAACAATCTCCAAGGAATCATCCTCTTCAAAGCTTCAGCTTCTATCTCCAATGGCTTTTCTTCAAGTCCTAATCTCCAAGCTGAGGAATCAATCACAAGAGTAAGTTGGGTGCTAAGCAATTAGTTGACCACCAAGGGTGGCAAACGTACTGCTATCAGCACAAGGAATATTTCTATCAAGAGTTCTATCTCTCAGACATTAGCACCAAGCCTTCCAAAGGAAGGGGGTGAGTGTCTTAGAGAGACTGTGTATCACAGAGAAGAATGGAGGCAATCAAGACCTTCCATGTTTGAGAATCAAGTTGGCTACTCTAGAGCTCTGCCTAACTCCTATATCCTATAAACTGAACAAACAAAAGCTACAACTAAGCTCCTCTTCAAGGTCTTCAACGTCTTCAATGATGATCCACAAGGTCTTCAACTCAATCTTCAAGGCTCACCCACTCAAAGGAGAAGGAAAGAAAGCAAAACAATACAAACTATGCCCTTAAGCAACACACATACTATCCATACATTCAAAAATCAATTAAAAATACTAAAATACTATATAATATTCTAGGAAAAAACTAGGGGATTCTATACATACTTACCCTTAACCCATATATTCCCCATACACTAATATGGCCTATAAAACCTAAAACAAAATTGTTCAAATCTACTTATGCAACCTAAAACCCTAATTTTGAGTACGCTAATGCTAGCTTAACAAACTAGTCAAATTTTACCCTAAAAATCAAGAATTAAATCCTATATGAACTATGATTAAATATCTAACTATGCCAAAAAGAATGGCTCAAAAATCCTAAGGGAAAGTCCTAAAAGAAATTATACAAAATCAAGTATTAACAAAAATCAATTAAAAAGACTATTTAAATGAAAAATATACTAAAAATATTAAAAGACAAATAAAATGGAATTTTATTTATTTACATCTTTCTAGACAGGTTTATGAATATGTGAAAAAAACAAGCATTGAAAAATATTAATTTTTCAATTTTATATGGATTTTTAATATGCAAGAAAATTAAAAGAAATTAAAAATAAGAAAAAATGAATTAAAGGGGATGGGGGGTGTTAACAATAAACACGCTTAGTTGATTATGAGATGGGCCAAATCCGGGGGGTGGGAATAGCGCGCGTTTCTGAGGCCCAGGATTCCTCATTTAGCTAAACACAGCGTTTAGCTCAGTCTTATTTCCCTCCGTTTCCGTTTGAATCACAGCTGTGAGATCCAAAGTCCAGTCAAACCTGTCCTTCTAATCTAACGGCCATACCATCGTCTTCAACCTTATGAAGCTAGGGTTTCAGAAAATCATTCTCAATGCACGATACTTCCACCTCCTCTATCTCCTTCGTCTGGCCATGAAATGACACACTATAAAAACCAAACTTGCCCCATTTTCCTCCCTCTACACGACCAGGCACGTGATTTTGTCTAAAACCCTCCCCAAAACCAAACCCGATCGCTGAAAGTCTTGGGTATCACTGAATTTCATCTGATATGCATGATCACCATTCTTGTTGAAACTATGCTAGCATGATCTACAGTTTAGGGTGAGCATTCTAAACATGGTATCTAGTATTAATACGTCCTGACATGCGAGTTCTTGATTGATGAACAGAAACTACCATGGAACCAACCTTCAAGAACAGCCCTTAAACTACTCATGAATCATCCCCTAATGGTCTCTATCACGTATATCCTAACCACATGATCTAACAATGGATAAATAGTGGGATTCGAATGAAGTTGCATACCTTGCAAGTGATGATGGCAATGGTGGTTAGCCTTCAATTCAAGCCTTGATACTTGCCTCAAGTGATCTTCAATGGCTACTAGTGCTTCTGTTTGCAATGGTTCTTGCTCAGATCTCTTGAATCACCCTATCCACACCTTCATGCAAATTGGAGGGAAGCTTTGGATCACACGAGCCAGCCACTAATTCCTCTGGTTCTTGCTTGCCAATTTCTCTATGATGATGGTAGAAGATGATGATAACAAGAATTATGATGATTGATGAAGTTTTAATGGAGTTTGAAATCAAAATGCACAATGGAGTTATGGAATCAAACTATGGTATGCAAGCACAATCAGTCACCACATGACCAACCCTTGATCACATTGTGATCCTCTTAATATATATCCATCAATGGAAGATCCTAGAAGCTTTTAGAAAGAGCTAGAATCTCATGGAAAGTCATGGAATTTCTCTTTTAATGACATGTGGTATCATCCCATATCATGCCTTAAGCCTTGTCATTTGGTGCCAAAATATCCTTACAAGAGATATTGAGAAGGGATATGATGAAAAACAAGCATTGCCTTTGCTTTATGTGAAGTTTCTCAAGTTGCCTTATGATGCAAGAATGAAAATTACAAAGCAACCTCCATTTTAAGACCTCAAATCAAAATTCTACTTGAACCATTGTTTTTTAAAATGATGTTTGGATTCAAAATGACATATTGGATGACCTATTTTGGATTTGTAGATCTCTCAAACCAAAATTCCATTTCAACTTTTTTAACTTATAAGCCATTTATAAGCCATTTGCACCACTTTTAAAAATCCATGCTCTAAGCTTTTCCAAACCTTCAAACCCTCTTTTCTAGCCTTAAAATCCCATTTTGAACAACTTTGATGTTTTGAGTTTTTTCATTTGAGGCTTGGAAATAGGAGATATGGCCTTTGCTTAAAATGACCTATAATCACCAAATGACCAAAATACCCCTGTCTTGTTCAAACCATAAGTTGAGTTCTACAAATCCTATCAAGTACTTCTAGTACTCTATAGAAATATAAGAAGATGCTCTTCAACATTCATGTTGACCAAGAGATCATAGGAATCATCCTACTATGGCAAAAGTTGTCTGCAAGTTGGGTGACTTTCAAGGACCCAGATTCACACACCTCAGCTGACCTGTAATTTGTCAAAACCATAACTTGAGCTCTGCAACTCCTATCAAGGACTTCTACCACTCAAATTAAAGCTAAGAACAAGCTCTACAACATTCATGTTGTGGGGAAGATGAGATATCAATCACATCTTGAGCTAAAACTGCCTGGAAGATAGGGATCAAACTAGGGTTTTTTCACTGACAATCCTTGGAAACCCTAACTTGAAACTTCTCAAACTCCTCAATCATGATGAGTTGGTCTAGGAATCATCTTTATAACATCTCCATACCTCACTCCATGATCTCATGGCCCTTGGATTAGGTCTCAACCTTCTCCAAATCTTCAGTTGACTTAGGGTTGACCCAGTCAAAACCCTAATTTCACCACTCATGGCTGAATCTTCTGAATTCTTGCACAATGACCTCTCTGGGCTTCATGATGGCTATAAAGACATCTCATAGGCTTTCTCAAAGCATCAAGTTCATTCTCAAAGTCTCAGAATCATCTGAGGAGCACCCACAACTCTCAAGCTATGAGGCACACAACTCTGGTTTCAACCAATTCCTATGAGGATCTCTTGAACTTTCTGATGAAGGTATCAACCTTCAAACACTTGATAGGTAAATAAATGTTGGTCAAATTTTGGGGTGCAACAGCTGCCCCTATTCAAACGGCTTGAACCTGACTGGGTGAGAAGCGAACGGCTCTCAGCCAATCAAGGTGCGAGACGGTTGAATATCGGTAAACCCGAAAATTTGCCAACTGCACGAGCACACGATACTTTGTGGGGAACAAATCTTTGAATACTACAATACTAGCTGCACGGAAACTAGATGGAGAGATACTGATCTGACATCGCCGTCAGTTATCCACGTTAACTTCTTCTGACATCATCTTCAGGCAACCAAACACCCAACATCGCCGCTGGAAGACTAAACCACCTGACATCACCGTCAGAAGCAGACAAAATTCTGAGGAACACCCGACATCGCCGCGGGGAGGCCAAACCACCTGACATCACCGTCCGGAACACCCATAACTCGGGGAAACAAACATCCAACATCGCCGCCGGAAAACTAAATCTAACATTGCCGTCGATCACCCAAAACACCCCGCCTCGCCGCTGGAGAACTAAATCTGACAAAATACCCCGCATCGCCGCTGGAGAACTACATCTGACATCGCCGTCGGACAATCAAAATACCCCGCATCGCCGCTGTAGAAAATACAACACTAAAATAACTCTGACCTGGGGTTCACCCCTGGTAAATGGAACAAAAGGTACGCTTGCGTACTTGGAGCTGCTCTGCTGGGGATGAGAGACTCAACCAAGCACACCCTGGTCTGGGGTTCACCCTCAGAACCATAACGAACATCTGAATACTACTGCATACTGAGCCCACCGTAGGACTTCAACATTAAAGATATATGAAACCCTGGCCCCTGGCCACTTCCAGCTTCAGCTAGAAAAGATCTTCAAGTACTCCTGAAGATGGTATCCTTGTCCTCCAAGGATATAAACCTTGCCCGTCGGCGATTCCAGCTTCAGCTAGAAAATATCTTCAAGTAATTCTGAAAATAAGCACCCTTGGCCTTCAAGGATGTAAACTTTGCCCGTCGGCAACTCTGCAGGAGGTATCTTCGACTTCAGTCTAAAGAAATAGTCCTTGGCCTTCAAGGATACATGGATCTGCCTTCAGGCAACTCCGCCTCTGCTATAAAGTATCCGTGACTTCAGTCAGGGATATACTTCGGCCTTCAGTCCGAAAAATGAATCCTAGGTCATTCATGACCCTGGGGATAACCTTGCCTTCAGGCACCTTCGCTTCAGCTTGGGAAATTTGTGACTTCAGTCAGAGAGATGGTATCCTGAGCCATTCATGACTCTACGGGGATTCAGACACTTTGCCTTCAGGCAAAACTCCGCTTCAGCTGGAGAAACATCTTCGACTTCAGTCAGAAGAAACACTATTCACTTGATCGCAATCAATCATCACCTCAGGACAACCGACTTGGTCTTCAGGCCAACACGGGTTATCTTGCATACAAAAATTGGACCTACCAACTTCTGAACTCTGTCTTCAGACACACGTTGATTCATCAACCCGGAAATCTGAATCCATAGGAACCTTCTGATGTCGCCTTCAGGCGTTTACGAAGTCAATCTTTAGATTAGACATCACTGTTGGAGCAAACATATCACGCTGCTATTCTCTTGACATCCTGTCAAGTCGTTGCTAAATAAAAACAAACATGCCGGGTCACCGGACATAATCATCAGGTTAACAACTCTGTTGAGGAGAGAGGAATGAGGGTTCACCCAAACAATCCTGACGACTCACTAGGGAAAAGGAAGAAGGGTTCACCCAAACAACCTTGTAGACTTTGCTGCAGAAAGACGAGAGAGTTCACCCAAACGACTTTAACAACTGCTGGAGAATAACGAAAGAGCTCATTCAGACGATTCCTACCAACTTTACTGTGGAGCAAGTACTTCTGTTTGAGAGCACGGTAACCACCTGGTTCATGCTTCATATGCAAATGCTGGAAAAATGGGCGTAATGCTCCGCGCGAAACGGAATGCTACGCTTTTGAATAAATGTTATGCAGTCATGCAAGGAAATGCCCCAGCAAAATAAATGCTGGGAAGAGGAATCATCCACTCGGGGAGAGTAACCATTATGCTGAGGAAGAGCTACCCTTCAAGGGAGCTGCATTTTCTGCCGATCTCATCTGGACTCACACTTGAGGATGGCGGGCTCCTCCGGAGAACACAGCACATCAGGCTGATCAACACACTATCCTCTGCTATACTCTGCACGGGGAAAGCGATAAATGCTCTGAACGGCTCTCTGGGGAACGACCCTTCTAGGGAACATAGCCTTCAGGCCACAAGACACTCATGTCATTAAGTCCTCAAACTCACGGGGATAAACAAACTTCGGCTTGCTGGACAATCCTTCAGGATCCGCTTGGGGAAACATTTCATCTACCACTCATGGCTGTGCTCGGCTGGGGATATCAATCTACCTGCCTGCTGCTGGGGAAGTGCCAACCACCTGCTGGGGAAAAGACCTCCACTCCGTTGGGGATTCCAGGAATTATCCTGGGCAACTCTTGTTGGGGACGCTACTGGGGAGCTCAAGAATCATCCTAAGCAAACAACTCGGGAAACAGCGCTGAGGTCTTAAGAATCATCTTAAGCAAACGGCTCTGCTGAGGAATTCAAGAATCGTCTTGAACTGAAGACTTCGCTGGGGATCTCAAAAATCATCTTGAGCGAGCGATTGTGGGGATTACACCGGGGTCTTAAGAATCATCCTAAGAAAACGACCTTGTTGGGGAGAATGTCAGGAATCATCCTGAGCAACTGGTCCTTTGGTGGAACACCTATAAAACAAGAATGATAATAACCTAGACCATGCGTATGATGCCTATGCTTCGGCGCCATGCCCCACACGGTGGGAATGCTATGCGTTTATGCTAAATGCCCTGCAATCATGCAATATGATGCGATCCCGTCAGCAAAATAGATGCCGAAAGGGGAATTCTCCTGTCAAGGAGAAAAGAACTACTCAGATAGAGGAATCATCCCGCTGAGGAGAACGTGGACATGCCAATATCAATCGGACTCTGCCTGGGGAATTGATCTTCTGTTGACTGCTGCAGGGAAAACAACTTCAGTTGATCTGCTGCAGGGGAACGGAGCTCTACGAGAGCTTGGACCTGCTGATATCCATCGCGAGAATAAACTGCGTGGCCACCATGGCTACTCTTCTGGGGATAACCGCTCTGTGGGGAAACAACTTTAGCTGCTCAACACTCCACTGGGGAAAAACCAATCATGATTTGATCAACTTCCAAGGACTCGACTCTCTTGGACATCTGCAAACTCAGCTGAGGAAGGAGAAGTCATTCTGCTTCGCTGGTGAGAGTACGACTCTGGGGGAGATACAGCGTCAGCTGCTCAATGCTCTGCTAGGGAACATCCATTCAAGGTCCCAATTGCTTTCAAGGATTCGGCCCTCCTGGGGGTTTTGCGGACTCGGCCGGTAAGGGAGAAATCATTCTATTTCACTGGAGGGTACGATTCTGGTGAGGAATTTCAATTTCGTTAGGGAAGAAAGAATCATCTGACTTCGAGGGAGAGTACAACTCTACAGGGGAATACAACATCGACTGTTCCAACACTCTACTGGGGGAAGAGGGAATCATCCGACTTCAGGAGAGAATACAACTCTGGTGGGGAATCTCAATTCCGCTGGAGACTTCAGTCTGGCACCATCAGTTACTGCATACTTCGGCGTACGAACAGCTTCCTACAAGACTTGCACCTGTGACCCGGTGCTGAGGGAGACACCTGCTTCGGCGACTTTACTGGGGAAACACGAGCTTCGGCACTCGAACATTTCTACGAAATCTGTACTTGTGACCCGGTGCTGGGGGAAATGAGCTTCGGCCCTTGACTCAGCTGATGAGGTGACGTTCCTTCAGGACGCGTCTGCTTGGGGAAGAGAATCCTCTCTGCCTGGGGAGACATATCGATGCTCACTATTCTGCGTTCAGATTCTGCGAAGGGGACTACTGAACTCTGCTGGAAAGGGGAGGACTCGCCCCGCTTCGGGGATATCAATCCTGGTCTGCCGAGGGTAATCTTGACCCTAATCTGATAAGGGATAAACGCCATCTCAATTTGCTGCAGTCTCAAACTGCACAGGGGAAACAATCTCAAACTGTACATCTCTGCTAAGGAACGATCCTGGCTCTACAACGTCAACACGGGGAAAACGGGCTACCAATCATGGAGCCAAGTAACAAGTTAGGCTGTAGGATAACAATCCAATGACAACAAGGCTTCTTCAGAAGACTCAGGTTTTGGAAGGGTAATGACACGATTCCCTGACACTCAATCCTTGCTAGGGCGAATAAGCTCGTTTGAACAACTTGCCCCAGTACAATTCAACTTGCCCCAATCCGACTTTTGGGGATAATTCATTCTGAACCGAAAACAACTGGCCACCAGACAATCTTCAGATGGCTTGCCCCAACACCTGCACAACGGAAGGATTCATCCTCCACTAATCAACCTTCAGCATGGTCGGCTTCAATATCTCTGAAGTAGTTTGCCCCTGAACGAGCGATGAGCGACTCAACATGCTCTAATTGAACACTGGAGGGATCTGTCCTCAAATCGCAAGAATTCTGGATAACTGCCCCTGATTGGGTCTCGAGAAGATTCACTTCCGGCCAACCGCTTCTTGCATAAACTGCCCCATAATCAACTGATGCTCTGGGACTTGCCCTCAGGCAAACTGATTCCAAACTCACAGGAAGTCATTGCCCCAAATTCATAGGGCTTCGCAGCATGCCGTTCTGATCCAAACCTCTGACGATTCAGTCCTGATTGGCTATTCTCTGTTGAAGTTCCTCTGTGTCAGCTACTAACCTGCAACTAAAATTGTTTATTCACGAATGGTAATTTTAATGCAGTGTTCATGCAAATTTCGAAAAAATGTTGTACTGTCACTCATTTACGTGTCATGCTAGTGAGTGACGAATGAACCAAAGAGTTCAAACGTAGTGCTGATGTGATCAGTGAAAAATACAATAAGGATATGATTAGCAAATCATGAAGGAGTCAGGTTACTCAACCTTACCGTAATGCGCTCTCAGAATAAACCCTGCCTCAATTAGGTCTTTTAAGGGTTGTATCGTGGTCGGGTTCACGGTTCGTGAAACAAAGGATATTTGGCTCAAATTATGATTTGTACCCACCCCTTCTACGTGATGTTCTCCGATCCTAAAGTCCATTTAACTTAGCTCGAGCGCTCGCCTCTTCGAGAGGTGTGTTGAACATTGGGGAACAACTGGTTAAAGAATTCACAAGGTGTTTTGGAGTGACAGTTACTCCTTTCTCGTTTTCGGTGTCTGTATCTACACGACTTTGTCCTTGTTTGAGGATTTTTCTTTTTATATCCTTTCTTTTTCATTCTTTTGATTCCCTAACTTTTGCCTAGACTGACTCCTTTTGAGTTCTTTTCGATTTTTCTTTTGAAGTCCAGCGGGATGCCCTGATTTTTGCCTAAGTATTTGCTTTCTAGCTTTTCTTTTTTACTTAGCGGGCTTTCTTATTTCTTTTTCTTTTCCTTGGAACAAGTCGTGTGACACTGGCTGTCTGGATTTATCCGAGAGGCTTGTAACTGTCTCACTCCTGATTGGTGAGGTTTAACCATTGTGGTTGATGAGGTACGACCTCTGGCGAGGAATATGATGTGATTGGTCCTCGAAGGACAACACTCCTCTATAAGACTTGAACGCTCGATCAAGCTAACTGACAACTACCCTACCCCGGGTTAAGATGCGAGGGTTTAAAAGTCCGAAAGAAACTCCTACTTCTCGGCTCGAAGTGGTTAACAAGGGATTCTCTTCCTTATCTCTCCGGTGTTTAGGGATTTGAAACAATGCCTTGTACGTCATCGGCAAGGTTTTATCTGAAAGCAATACGATCATCGGCTATGAGTATTCAGTTTCATCATCCTCCCTCCACTCTTTGCTAATCATAGTGATAAAGTGGAGTGAATAAAATGCAAGTGTCAGTGCAATGCAGTAAATGAGTGACAACGACATAACTAATTCAGAAAAAATGCATAGTCACTTTATTAACATTACCATTCGGAACATACAATGTTTAACAGCAAGTAGTAACTAACAGAAAAGAAACTACAAATGCAAATGGTAAAAAGTCCGAGGACTGCCAATGCTGAGGACGTCTGCCTGTCTGGACCACTGGCTTCTGGAAATAACCCTCTGAATCTGCGAGCTCAAACAGCTGAGAGGTTGTCACGTACAACCAAAACTCCATCTGGAAAGGAAATACATCCTTGGTCGATCAACTGTTGCACTTTCGCCTGGAAAGCCTTGCAATCTTCAGTTGAATGCCCCGGAGATCCATCATGGTAACCACACTGAGCATGAGGATTGTACCCTGGAGGGTAAGGCTCTGGCACGGGCTTGAGAGCTTTCGGTTCCACCAAAGAATTCTGAATCAACTGTGGAAGAATCCGGCTATACGGCACATGCACTGGATGGAAAGAAGCATTCCTTCGTTCTAAGTGGTTGCGAGGTCTCTTGTGATCCTGGTGCTGGTATTCTTTCCGCCCCGGAGCAAGAGGTCGTCGTTTCTGAGTGGCAATGGTCTCTTGTTTAGGCGCTTGCGTCCTTGAACTTGATCCAGGTAGAAACTGCGAGCAAGGCGATGCAGCCACCAAAGGTCGCGGGACATATTCAAGATCTTTCTCAGCTTCAGGCAAAGGAGTGGAATCATTCACCTCTTCTGCAGGGTACGGGATGAATTTTCCCGATGCTCTCATGCCGCCCGGCACGAGCCTAATCGTCCTTGAGTCAATAAGGTCCTGAATCTTATTCTTGAGAGCCTTACATGTTTCAACATGGTGCCCCGGCGCTCCTGAGTGGAAATCACAATGTATGCTGAGATCAAGGTCTGGTGACACGTCATCTGGTGGATCCGAGGTCCGAAGCTTGAGAACACGGTTTTGAACCAACAGTGGCAACAGTTGGGCATAACTCACAGGTATTGGGTCTACAGCTCTATCAAGTAACTTCTTCTTTTGATTATGACCTTCAGGATTATTCTGAGATGCCCGGCGCGGCTGCCGACGAGACAGGTCTTGAGCTTCATGCTGTGTAGAGGATCCACGAAGTCCACTTGGCTTCAGCACAGGTGGCACTGACGGCAATGGAGGAAGCACTTTGGTCTCCTCCTTGGGTGCTTGACCACTCTCCTTTTTTAGCATACTTCTCACCACTCCCATGAGAAAGCTCAACTGATTCTGCAGCTGCTGATTCTCTTCTCTGAGTACTTGCTGGTCCAGGCGCACTGCCTGTATGTCATTCCTGACCTGCTCCAACTGGCTTTGGATTTTCCCCAACTCGGCTTGTACTTGCTCCATGAGTTGCTTGATTCTGAGTCAAACCTGCAAACACAAGGGTTAGAAGACAAGCCCCGGCTTCTGTCATGCAAGATGAATTATGCTAATGCCATGGGTGTCTGTACGTTTAGGAGATCACCCCTAATTCTGGTGTCAACGTGCCAACATAGTGTCAATGCAGTGATAAAACTAGATCCATTCATGGAGGAAAATATCTCATATTGCTCGGGACACCAGAATCAGGGTACGAAACGCGCCTGCAGCACAGACACATGCTAATGGAATGCAAACATGAATATGCGAGTTAATGCAAAATGCGGTCATGCAATAATATATCCGGGTAACTGCTGTGGAGATTCTGGGTCAATAATCACTGATGAGATGAAAAACCCCGGTGTAAGACCACTGATCTGATCTGCTAGGAACGACCCTCTGACAGGACCATATATATAAGACCAGAATTCTGCTCTGTCGAGAATAAATGTCTGATAATAAGGACCCCGGATGCATGATCAAGAGATATCTGCTGATGAAGTCTTCAGACCCCAAATCAAAAATCTGCCCTATCAAGAACAAACATACAGCTGCTGATGAGATCTTCAGACCCCACTCAAAATCTGCCCTATCAGGAACAGACAACATCTGCTGATGAAATCTTCAGACCCCAAAAATCTGCTCTATCCGGAACAAACCACTGATGACAATACTCTGATCAAAACCTGCCCTATCAAGAACAGACGAATCTGCATCTGAGAAACCCTGGTACCAGCATAACTGATTTACTGTCAAGAAAACCAGGTAGTCTGAAGGTCAAAGTTTCCTGCAATAAACCCAGCCCGCTCACAGGTATGGACCTAAACTGACTCAAGGTACGGCATCCTATGCGGTCGTCGGCGTCACAGACTTTCAGGGTTGATGATACGATTCCCAGAAGGAGTGGCATCATCAAGTCCTGAAGAGGCCTCACTTAGCCAACTTCCAAATGATCGGTCCCCAGAGTCGACAATCCAACTAACCAGCAACCCGAGCCACCCAAAGGGCAGGACAGGAGGCCAACCAGAAGAACCTCGTCTGAGTGTAGATTTCGCGGGACACTAGGACATGCAAAGCACGTGCGCGCCCACTAATCTCTACTCTAAGTCTAGGTGCACTCAAGCCTGGGTCTGGCTTCTCACTCATCAGAACTCCCATCCCACAACAGCACAAATAATCATATTATACTGAAAATAAAATGCGGGAAATAAAGTGCGAGAAGTAAAAATGCGATAAATAAACGCAACCCAAAAAGCAGACATACAAGCGCTAGGATTGACTCGCAGGGAACCGTTGGAGTCCCCAGCAGAGTCGCCAGCTGTCGCTTGCGCGAAAATAAGGTGCCGGCAAAACAGAAGAGTCGCCACCTTTCGTTATTTATCCCTCAGAGCGGGAAAGGAAACGATCGGAAAAACCTAACGAATAAGGTAAGACGAGGTCGTCGCAACCATTGTCTAGGTTCGGGAGTCGGTTACGCAAGGGGAAGGTATTAGCACCCCTCACGTCCGTCGTACTCGACGGGATCCACGCTTGTTTGTTTACTTGGACGGGTTGGTTTTAATCTATCTACCTATCAAGGCTGGCTGAAAAAGAAAAGAAAAATGACTCGGCAGAGCGTCGCACTTTATGCCTACGTATTCTCATCAGAGAATGAGAAATCAGAGTCAACGTAGTTCGGCCTACGAAGGATTATGGGGGAAAGGTTGCTCGCTAGGACATCGCATCCTATGCCTACGTACTTCCACACTGTATGGAAGATCAGAGTAAACGTAGTTCGGGAAACTACGGCTTATTTCCTGAAAGAAGTGTTTTTTATTGTATTTGCGATTTCAACCGCACTAGAGACTATGACCTGAGAGGGAATGCGTCCTTTCTCAGATAGCTTAAGGCTCGTAACGTACGAAAGAAATCATTCATGATTACTGTATCTTAAACTGTTTTGAGATGAGAAGAGAACAGGCCCGACTAGGAGGGAGACTATCAAGTCCTACTGTTATCATGCCATGGATTCATCCTATGGTTGAGGTTTGAACAGGGAACTCCTAGATGTTGTCATGCATAGGTTTCAACCTAAAAGTCTATCATCAAATCCTTATCAAAGGAAATGAGAGTCCTAAGGGATCATGTCAATGATACACCAAAACAGACAAAGCATCAACTTAACAGTAAAATGCATGCAATGCAAGTGAGGGAGGAAATGTGTGTGGGGCTTCAGCCTCCACAAGCTCGTTTCGACCTCAAGCCAGTCATGAAATAACAGTAATCATACTGAAAAATAAACAACCTGCTATCAAGCAATAAACAGTAAACTACAATCATACAGATAAAATGACAACATGCTACCAAGCAAAATAAACACATGGGCAAGGGAGCTGGGCTCCACCGAATACCCGCAAGCAAAGCCACGCAATAACAATACAAGCAGAGGGAGCAACTCAACCTCTAATGCAATTATGCTCTTAGACTGAACTTATTCTAAATGAACTTATTCTAATGCAACAGATAAGTCAAGCAAAACACACAATACAGAAAAGAAAACAGAAGAAAGCTTCAGCTCCTCCAGCAGCAACTCAGTCTTCAGACTTCAGATATCCACTGCTTTCCAAGTGTCAACCCTGATACATGAGTATCAACTCATCTTCTCCCTTAAGCTCCAGCTTCTTTGATCAGCTCCACCTTCAGGCTTCACTATCTTCAGGGATCTTCAAGTATCTTCACACTCTCCAAGCTTCAGCTGGAATGGCAGTCTCCAAGGATTCATCCTCTTCAAAGCTTCAGCTTCTAACCCAGGTGTCAACTTGATCTTCACAAAGTCTTCAGACTTCAACAATCTCCAAGGAATCATCCTCTTCAAAGCTTCAGCTTCTATCTCCAATGGCTTTTCTTTAAGTCCTAATCTCCAAGCTGAGGAATCAATCACAAGAGTAAGCTGGGTGCTAAGCAATTAGTTGACCACCAAGGGTGGCAAACGTACTGCTATCAGCACAAGGAATATTTCTCTCAAGAGTTCTATCTCTCAGACATTAGCACCAAGCCTTCCAAAGGAAGGGGGTGAGTGTCTTAGAGAGACTCTGTATCACAGAGAAGAATGGAGGCAATCAAGACCTTCCATGTTTGAGAATCAAGTTGGCTACTCTAGAGCTCTGCCTAACTCCTATATCCTATAAACTGAACAAACAAAAGCTACAACTAAGCTCCTCTTCAAGGTCTTCAACGTCTTCAATGATGATCCACAAGGTCTTCAACTCAATCTTCAAGGCTCACCCACTCAAAGGAGAAGGAAAGAAAGCAAAACAATACAAACTATGCCCTTAAGCAACACACATACTATCCATACATTCAAAAATCAATTAAAAATACTAAAATACTATATAATATTCTAGGAAAAAACTAGGGGATTCTATACATACTTACCCTTAACCCATATATTCCCCATACACTAATATGGCCTATAAAACCCAAAACAAAATTGTTCAAATCTACTTATGCAACCTAAAACCCTAATTTTGAGTACGCTAACGCTAGCTTAACAAACTAGTCAAATTTTACCCTAAAAATCAAGAATTAAATCCTATATGAACTATGATTCAATATCTAACTATGCCAAAAAGAATGGCTCAAAAATCCTAAGGGAAAGTCCTAAAAGAAATTATACAAAATCAAGTATTAACAAAAATCAATTAAAAAGACTATTTAAATGAAAAATATACTAAAAATATTAAAAGACAAATAAAATGGAATTTTATTTATTTACATCTTTCTAGACAGGTTTATGAATATGTGAAAAAAATAAGCATTGAAAAATATTAATTTTTCAATTTTATATGGATTTTTAATATGCAAGAAAATTAAAAGAAATTAAAAATAAGAAAAAATGAATTAAAGGGGATGGGGGGTGTTAACAGTAAACACGCTTCGTTGATTATGAGATGGGCCAAATCCGGGGGGTGGGAATAGCGCGCGTTTCTGAGGCCCAGGATTCCTCATTTAGCTAAACACAGCGTTTAGCTCAGTCTTATTTCCCTCCGTTTCCGTTTGAATCACAGCCGTGAGATCCAAAGTCCAGTCAAACCTGTCCTTCTAATCTAACGGCCATACCATCGTCTTCAACCTTATGAAGCTAGGGTTTCAGAAAATCATTCTCAATGCACGATACTTCCACCTCCTCTATCTCCTTCGTCTGGCCATGAAATGACACACTATAAAAACCAAACTTGCCCCATTTTCCTCCCTCTACACGACCAGGCACGTGATTTTGTCTAAAACCCTCCCCAAAACCAAACCCGATCGCTGAAAGTCTTGGGTATCACTGAATTTCATCTGATATGCATGATCACCATTCTTGTTGAAACTATGCTAGCATGATCTACAGTTTAGGGTGAGCATTCTAAACATGGTATCTAGTATTAATACGTCCTGACATGCGAGTTCTTGATTGATGAACAGAAACTACCATGGAACCAACCTTCAAGAACAATCCTTAAACTACTCATGAATCATCCCCTAATGGTCTCTATCACGTATATCCTAACCACATGATCTAACAATGGATAAATAGTGGGATTCGAATGAAGTTGCATACCTTGCAAGTGATGATGGCAATGGTGGTTAGCCTTCAATTCAAGCCTTGATACTTGCCTCAAGTGATCTTCAATGGCTACTAGTGCTTCTGTTTGCAATGGTTCTTGCTCAGATCTCTTGAATCACCCTATCCACACCTTCATGCAAATTGGAGGGAAGATTTGGATCACACGAGCCAGCCACTAATTCCTCTGGTTCTTGCTTGCCAATTTCTCTATGATGATGGTAGAAGATGATGATAACAAGAATTATGATGATTGATGAAGTTTTAATGGAGTTTGAAATCAAAATGCACAATGGAGTTATGGAATCAAACTATGGTATGCAAGCACAATCAGTCGCCACATGACCAACCCTTGATCACATTGTGATCCTCTTAATATATATCCATCAATGGAAGATCCTAGAAGCTTTTAGAAAGAGCTAGAATCTCATGGAAAGTCATGGAATTTCTCTTTTAATGACATGTGGTATCATCTCATATCATGCCTTAAGCCTTGTCATTTGGTGCCAAAATATCCTTACAAGAGATATTGAGAAGGGATATGATGAAAAACAAGCATTGCCTTTGCTTTATGTGAAGTTTCTCAAGTTGCCTTATGATGCAAGAATGAAAATTACAAAGCAACCTCCATTTTAAGACCTCAAATAAAAATTCTACTTGAACCATTGTTTTTTAAAATGATGTTTGGATTTAAAATGACATATTGGATGACCTATTTTGGATTTGTAGATCTCTCAAACCAAAATTCCATTTCAACTTTTTTAACTTATAAGCCATTTATAAGCCATTTGCACCACTTTTAAAAATCCATGCTCTAAGCTTTTCCAAACCTTCACACCCTCTTTTATAGCCTTAAAATCCCATTTTGAACAACTTTGATGTTTTGAGTTTTTTCATTTGAGGCTTGGAAATAGGAGATATGGCCTTTGCTTAAAATGACCTATAATCACCAAATGACCAAAATACCCCTGTCTTGTTCAAACCATAAGTTGAGTTCTACAAATCCTATCAAGGACTTCTAGTACTCTCTAGAAATCTAAGAAGATGATCTTCAACATTCATGTTGACCAAGAGATCATAGGAATCATCCTACTATGGCAAAAGTTGTCTGCAAGTTGCGTGACTTTCAAGGACCCAGATTCACACACCTCAGCTGATCTGTAATTTGTCAAAACCATAACTTGAGCTCTGCAACTCCTATCAAGGACTTCTACCACTCAAATTAAATCTAAGAACAAGCTCTACAACATTCATGTTGTGGGGAAGATGAGATATCAATCACATCTTGATCTAAAACTTCCTGGAAGATAGGGATCAAACTAGGGTTTTTTCACTGACAATCCTTGGAAACCCTAACTTGAAACTTCTCAAACTCCTCAATCATGATGAGTTGGTCTAGGAATCATCTTTATAACATCTCCATACCTCATTCCATGATCTCATGGCCCTTGGATTAGGTCTCAACCTTCTCCAAATCTTCAGTTGACTTAGGGTTGACCCAGTCAAAACCCTAATTTCACCACTCATGGCTGAATCTTCTGAATTCTTGCACAATGACCTCTCTGGGCTTCATGATGGCTATAAAGACATCTCATAGGCTTTCTCAAAGCATCAAGTTCATTCTCAAAGTCTCATAATCATCTGAGGAGCACCCACAACTCTCAAGCTATGAGGCACACAACTCTGGTTTCAACCAATCCCTCTGAGGATCTCTTGAACTTTCTGATGAAGGTATCAACCTTCAAACACTTGATAGGTAAATAAATGTTGGTCAAATTTTGGGGTGCAACACCCTTCCTTAATTAAGATCTCGATTGCATCCTTGAGGTGGATGAAATCCTCCGTGATGTGTCCATGACTCCGGTAGAACCAGCAGTATTTGGATCTGTCCATGTTGGGCTTCAGGGGATTCGGTTTCGGGAATGGACATTGCCCCTATGTAATTATGAATTGATACATTCAGACAGGATGCGCTCGCGGGGAGCTGTGAGCAGCGTGTACTCAGTAAACCGGACCGTTGATCCCCTCTGCTCGCGGGGTCGGTCTTTTCTTCTTCTTTCCCCGCTTCGTCGAGGAGGAGCGGCCTCCTCATGCCTGGCGTCCCTAAGGTCTTCCTAAATCTGCGTGTCACGGGCAGTGTTGGCGGCCTTTATCTCCTCATACTGGATGTATGATTGGGCCTTGAGGAGAAGAGCGTCCAAGGTACGGGGGCGTTTAATCCCGACAACTTTGGTGAAGTCAGAGTGAGGTCGTATGCCCCTCTTTAGATCAGGAATTTCTTCATATCATCTATGGTGGACACCTGGACAGCTTCTTAGTTGAACCTCTCTATGTAGTCTCAGAGAGGTTAATTATTCTCCTGGATGATGGCTTCCAAGGCTACCTCTATCTTTGGATGGTGCTGGGAAGCTGTGAAGTGCCTGGAGAACTTCCTCTTCAGTTCACCCAGGAGGCGAAGAATTCGGGTGTGAGGCGTTTGTACCACGTCATGGCACCCTTTCTCAGGGTAGTGAGGAAAATCCTGCACTTGATGGCTCCCCGCATGTTCCGATAATCGAGCATCGCGTCGTTGCTTTCTATGTTGTCGTTTGGGTCGGTCGTGCCATCGTATATTGTCAAGGGTGGGGGATTCTCCATCTCGATGGGAAGTGGGGCCTCTCTAATCGCCCTATACAGTTGTGAACGCTGGACGTCCTTTTCACTCTTGACGGGTCCTAGTGAGGGGGAGACTGATCCCTGGTTGTTTCTGTTCCGTCGGAGAGGACTCCTCAGTCAGGCTCTTGGCTTGGTACACTGAAGGTGAGATAATACTTAGAAGGGGGGGTTGAATAAGTATGGAAAATTAATACTTGAAAATAATCACACAATTATTTTTATCCTGGTTCGTTTAACAACTACTCCAGTCCACCCTTCCAGAGTGATTTGCCTTTCTCAACAAGGACTTAATCCACTATTAAATCAAACTGATTACAATAGTATCACCTAAGAACTACAGTTCTTAGTCTTCTCAAGAGCTACTGATTCTAACTGAATCCTCTTAAGGAATATCCTTTACAAACAATGTAAATTAAATACAAGAGTTTTTAATGCTTCTATAAAGCTATAATCAAAACAGTGATTTTTCTCTTAAGTTTAAGTACAATGAGATTCTATGAAGAATAAGAATGAGAGCTTATAGAATATTATGATTTCTTTTTAGCAAGTGTGTAGCACTGAAGAATGAAGTGAAGATCTCCTTTTATAGGCAGCTGAATCAAGCAAGCTGAACGTTGAAAAGAGAGTCTCAAAAGGTCTGAGCCTTTTTGTCTTCACATGCACTGACCTTTCCTTGAAATAGATGGCACAGAACAATCCTTTTTGTCTGTGTAAGTGTGTCTAGCACAAATAAGGAAAGAGACGTTGAATAGTTCCAACGGATATATTCTTGAAAACACTTCTTCAGTTTCAGCAAGTTCTTTAGAGTCTGAATGAATCAGAGTCTTCTGATGAGATTCAGAACTATGCTGTATCAGAGTCTTTTGCAGCGTGTGTGCTTCTAGCGTGTAGATCATCAGAGCATCTTGACACAGAACTTCAGTACTTGGCAGCGTAAGTACTTTCAGAAACTTCTGTAGACTAATGCTTTGAGAAACTCTTCAATCAATATTCTTCTATACTTCTGATGCTTCAGCTTCAGATGCTTCTGATTATCTTCAGATGCTTCTGACTATCTTCAGATGCTTCTGACTCAGAATGTTCTGGAGCTTCTTGCTTCAGATCCTTCTGGAGACTACGCTCAGGATCTTCTGTAAGGAGCAAACAGATTCTTCTGTAAGGTGCATCTGGCGCTTCAGAGTCAGAATAGCTTCTTGTATTCAAGGCAGATTTGCTTCTATAGAGAGTTAATATAATTTTAATCTGCAGTAAAACTCTCAAACAAATTTTAGAGTATATAATTCTTAAATATAAATTTCCTAACACTTATCATCAAAACAAAGAGTAATTATTAAGAACCAATCTGTGTTCTAACAATCTCCCCCTTTTTGATGATGACAAAAAGTATCAGAAATTTTATTTAATTGAACATAAAGAATTATAACTCCCCCTGAGATGATGAATCTCCCCCTGAGTTAAATATGAAAAAGGAATAGAAACTTCCCTTTTTATCTTGAGAAATCTTCAGAGTCAGATCTTGTTTGTCTTGTAATAATCAAGGGTCAGACTATCTTGCAGATATAAGATTCAGAGTTTGATAAAAAGATAAATGATCTGAGAAACTCAGAGATTCTTTTATAGAGTGTTCTTATCAAGAGTTCTGAAATAGTCAATTTAGATATTAGAAAGAGTAGATATGTCTGAAGATTCATTCTAGTGAAATTATATTAAATAGTTCAGATCTTTATTTTCTCCCCCTTTTTTGTCATAAGCAAAAAGTAAAAACTTTTAATAAAGACAAATAAAAGGAACAAAAGCACATAATTCAATGGAGAATAACAAACTGATTCATTTAATCATAACAGAGCAAAAGTACATTGGAAAATATCAGAAGATATAACAAAAACATTCAGATGCAAAAACAACAGATGCACAAACATGAGAGAGAAAAAAATCTAAGAGTGTTTTGACAAAAGCATCTTCAATAGGTCTGTGATCTCAGATTGTGATTGCTCTTGCTTTGACATGAACTTAGTTATTGTCTCATTCTTCTCATCTTGTTTAGACATCCACTCTGACATGTCCTCAGATTTCTTGTCTTGCTTCGCCATCCAAGATCTTATTTCAGATTGACCAGCTTCCAGAGCAGCAATCTTGTCTCCAAAATCTGGATTTTCTGTCTTTGTCTCTGATGAAGGAAATGGAGGTTCTGCAGCCTGAATAGAGTCAATTGCCATATGTTCTGGAGATCCTGAAGAGGGTTCTACCAGAGTCATAGTTAGTGTAGTGGCAGTTGATTCTGGTGGAGGAGGAGGTGGAGGAGCATCCAAACAAAGCAGAGGTTCAGTCTTGTTTACAATCCAGAATTGAGTTCTTTCAGCTCTGAGCTTTGCATCATCAGAACAGATGTTCTTCAGATTAGAAGCTACAGTGTTGAATCTATTTAGAAATCCTTTCCAGATGATGTCAGTCTCATTTGCATCCATAGTTTCAGAACTTCTTTTCTGAACAGTACCTAAAGACATCTGTATTTCTTGCAAAAACGTTTGAAATAAATGATCAATATTAAGTCTGGGTGGTGGTTTAAGCAAGGTTTCCAGAGTCATCTGTTTAGGTTTTGGAGTTGGTGGTATCAGTGATTGTGGAATGGAAATCAGAGGAGGGGGAACATATGGAAAGAATGGAATTTCTGGTTTCTGAGGTAAGGATCTGTTTAAAGCATTAAGCAGATTTGGTTGAGGTCTTGTGCGTGGGTAAACAACATCAAAGAATGCATTGGAGTATGGTACGAAAGCAGAGTTTGATGGTTTATCAGATGCAACTGTGTTATCAGATGCAGGATGCAGAGCTGAAACAGCAGCTTTACCAGATGTAGCAGATATGGGGGCTAAGGATCCTTCATTTTCCATAGATTTAATATATGAAAGGATTACAGATGGAAGGGTCGGTCTGAGTTTAGGTTTCAGAGGTTTCAAAGGTTCAGAAGGCTCAACTCTATCATAAAAATCTTTCAGTTTGAAACCATAAGATAAATTATGATAAAGAGAAGACACTTGGGCACAAGATATTCCAGATGATGATGGATTGGAAGTAGGAACAATCATCTCAGAAGAAGGTGCAGGTTCTGGGATGGTAGTTTTAGTAGGTAAGGTTGATTCAGGTTCAGATTCATGAACAGGGTATTTGTCAGATGGATTAATCAGAAAATCAGGATGAATTTCTGATTCAGATGAATTTGAAGATGTTTCAGGTGTACAAGAGGTAGAAGAAACTTGAAACACTGTTTTTAATGGAGTGATATCAAGAACTTCTGTCTCAGGGATATGAGATGGTTCTGAAGGGGTATCAGATTGTTGAGTAGGTGGTTCAGATGAAACAGGAGCAGAAGTTACTTTAGAGGGTTCAGAAGTAACAGGTGCTACAGGTTCAGAAGATGGAATTGTTGATGGTGGAATGACAGAGTCTTTTTCTGGTTGATCTTATGTGGTTTGTTTTTCTGGATGATCAGAAGATTTTGGTTGATTTTCTGTTTGTGGTTGAGCAGAGTTTTGTTTATCAGAATTTTGTGATATTTCTGATGGTTGTGGTTCTGTTTGTTGTGGTTCTGTTGGTGATGGACGTGGAGTGAAGTGTTTGATGTGTAGTTTGGGTTGAGGTGGTTTTGATACAGAAGCAGTGGGTTGTTTTTGAGGTGAGACAGAACTGGGGGCAGCAACAGATGTTGTTTGAGTGATAGGTGGTTTGGGAACAGACTTAATAGAAGAATCATTAATAACAACATTTTTAGAAATAACAGAAGCTTTAGTACCTTTGAGTTTAATCCTCTTAGCAGATGCAGAGGCAGCTTCTCCAGAATCCTTTCTCTTCAGAAGATCCTTGGATTTCTCAGCAATCTTAGCCTTCTTCTGGACAGGTTCAGATTCTGCTGCAGGCTGAGATCTTTTCCTCTAAAGTGGAACTTCTTCTTCTTCTTCTCCAGCATCTGGCAGTGGTTGCTTGACAAGTTGAAACACATTTGCTGGAACAGGTACTCCTTCCCTTTTGCATTCCTCTATATACATCAGAACAATGTGTCTAGGTTCTTCAGCAAAGAATAGAGGAAAGTCTGATACTGGAACCCTTTTATTCAGATCAGACATATTTAACCTCTTTGTAGCAGCAGTGAGTTCATCTACAATCTTGAGTCTCAGAAGACTTTTAGCGTTCAGAGGCTTTCCCATAATGAACTCTAGTTCCTCTGTAACACCAGCATCATACAGAGCAGCCACTAAACCATTTTCAGTGAGAAGATCTGAGAGCAACCTTCCAAAAGGTATCCAAGTCCTGATCTTCTGGCCTTTTTCTTTCACAGATTCTCTGGATGCGTTGATGTGATTCCACAGATGCATGAACAAAATGTAAGGCAGATCTACCTTGTTGCTCTGACTAAGGCAGTACATAAAATAGATCTGTTCATTATTGACATAATCTGGGGAATTTGTTGACTTTCTGTGATGTATGCATCCCATGAAGATCTTGGCCCAGATCTTGTAGTCAGGCTTCAGATCTTTGAATTTGTTAGAGGCTAGTCCAGCAGTCATAACCTCCTCATAAACTTCATCCATATCAACACGCCCAGCTGGCAGATGTGAAACACCATCTGTTTCTTCATAACCAATCAGTCTTCTAATCAGATCCTCTGTGATGATGATCTCCTTTCCCAGCACAGATGATAAAATAAACTTGGGATACACAGATGCATGAATCCAGAATTCCTTAACAAGTAGAGGGTAAACTGGTCCAAACAATCTATCAAAGTATTTCACCCAACCTTGAGCTCTAATAATGGAGCGAAAATCAAACCCATTGTCAGCCAAAGAATCAAATTCAACCATGGATTCACACAACACTTCTAACTTATCAACAGGTGTGAGAAGAGTTCTCTGTGGAGGAGTATATGGAGCAGCACCTAGGTTATCTGAAGTCACAGCAGCCATTGTTGATTGAAACTGTGCAGTTGTTGATGAAGAAGACGCCATTGAAGAATGCTTTTTAGAACACTTAGGTTTTGAGTTTTTATGCAGAGAGAATAAAAGATGAAAATGCATATAAATTCTGAGAGTGAAAAGTGTGAAAGTGAATACACATCAAGTATTTATACTAATCACATAGGCACACCAAGAGACAGAAATAACGCACGTTTGAGCAGCATTAAATGAAGAGAATAAAATCATTTCAAATAATAAATGCTTCTGACAGATTTGGGGGGAAAACCAAGATATTTATTATTCAAATTTCACCTCAAACGTCTTTTCAGTTGTCCACACGCCACCTCATCAGATTTTGTGGGACACGTGTTTGCTTGCATGCTGTTCTGAATTCTCTCAAGAAATGAAACGTTAGCCACGTTCAGATCTTCTAAAGATGGTTAGTTCAGATTTTCACATCAGAAATAATAATCAGAATAGAATAAATGAACAGAAGAAATACTTCAGATTATTAAACATTTTGCATCTGAGAGGTTGCCTCTGATAAATATTACTCTGGACAAAAATCCATACAAATATTTTTCAGAATGAACTTAAATCTATCTTCAGCAAGGGGTTTTGTGAAAATATCAGCCCATTGATGATCTGTATCAACAAAAGCTAAATTAATTACACCCTTCTGAACATAGTCTCTGATGAAGTGATGTTTAATTTCTATATGTTTTGCCTTAGAATGCAAGATTGGATTTTTTGACAAACATATAGCAGAAGTATTATCACAAAAGATAGAAAGATTACTCTCATAGATTTGATAATCTTCTAATTGACTCTTCATCCAGAGCATCTGAGTACAACATCCAGCAGCAGCAATGTATTCTGCCTCTGTAGTTGATAGTGCAATGGTAGGTTGCTTCTTGCTGTACCATGAGATCAGATGACTTCCAAGAAACTGACAGCTTCCAGAAGTGCTTTTACGTTCAACTCTGTCTCCAGCATAGTCAGCATCACAGAATCCAACTAATGAAAATTCATCAGATCTTCTGTAACACAAACCCATGTTAGCAGTACCTTTTAGATACCTTAGAATCCTCTTAACAGCTGTTAAGTGTGATTCTCTAGGATCTGATTGGAATCTAGCACATAAGCAGACACTAAACAGAATATCTGGTCTAGAAGCAGTCAAGTATAGAAGAGATCTTATCATACCTCTGTAGAGTTTTTGATCTACCTTCTTACTTACCTCTTCCTTACCTAGAGTGCTTGTAGGATGCATTGGAGTCTTTGCCATTTTGCTATCAACCATGTTGAACTTCTTCAGAAGCTCTTTAACATATTTGGTTTGATGTATGTAGGTGCACTCTGGAGTCTGGTTGACTTGGATTCCCAAGAAGAATCTCAATTCTCCCATCATGCTCATTTCAAATTCTTCCTGCATACATTTAGCAAACTCCTTTCCAAGCGTAATATTTGTTGATCCAAAAATAATGTCATCTACATAAATTTGACAAATCAACAGATCTTTCTTAACAGTTTTACAGAATAAAGTTGTATCCACTTTTCCTCTGATAAAATTTTTCTTCAGAAGGAAGTTGCTCAACCTCTCATACCAAGCTCTGGGAGCTTGTTTTAATCCATAAAGGGATTTCTTTAATTTGAAAACATGATCTGGAAAGTTTTCACTTTCAAAACCAGGAGGTTGGTGGACATATACTTCTTCTTCTATAATACCATTAAGAAAAGCACTTTTAACATCCATCTGATACAGAGTGATGTTATTCTGTGCAGCAAAAGAAATAAGAAGGCGTATAGATTCTAACCTTGCCACTGGAGCATATGTCTCAGTGTAATCAATACCTTCTTGCTGACTGTATCCTTGAGCAACCAGCCTTGCCTTATTCCTTTCTACTTCTCCCTTTTTATTCAGCTTATTCCTGAAGACCGATTTTGTTCCAATAATATTGAATCCTTTAGGTCTAGGAACCAGATCCCAAACTTCATTTCTGGTGAATTGATCCAGCTCTTCTTGCATAGCTATAATCCATTCATTATCTTCCAGAGCCTCATCTACAGATGTTGGTTCTATTATTGACACTAAGCCAAATAAAGAAGATTCAGAAGTTCTGAGAAATGATCTTGTCCTTATTGGATCATCTTTCTTTCCAATTATCACATCTTCTGGATGAGAAGATTTGATTCTGGAAGAAGATCCTCTGACAGTTGGTCTATCAGAAATATGCAAGTTGTTTAGTTGGGAAGTCAAAGGTGTAGCATCTGGGGTTGCTTCAGATTCTTTGATTTTTGCCTTTTCTGCCTCTGATCCTTCAGAGTCTGTGAGAATCACTTCTCTATCTGCAGAACTTTCAAACTGCTTTGGCTTTTCAGAGCCAAGCTTATCATCAAATCTAACATGAATAGATTCTTCCACAATCTGTGTTTCAGTATTGAATACTCTGTAGCCTTTAGAGCGTTCAGAATAACCAAGCATGAAACACTTCTGTGCTTTGGAATCAAACTTGTTCAGATTATCTTTAGTATTAAGCATAAAACAAATACATCCAAAAGGATGAAAGTAAGAAATGTTAGGCTTTCTGTTTCTCCACAATTCATAGGGAGTCTTTTCCAGAAGAGGTCTTACAGACACTCTGTTCTGAATATAGCAAGCTGTGTTAATTGCTTCTGCCCAGAAATGTTTTGCCAGATTTGTCTCATTGATCATGGTTCTGGCCATCTCTTGCAATGTTCTATTTTTCCTCTCTACAACTCCATTTTGTTGTGGAGTTCTAGGGCAGGAGAAATCATGTGCAATGCCTTTTTCAGAAAAATATTTTTCAAAATGTTTATTTTCAAATTCTCCACCATGATCACTTCTGACTTTAATAATTTTGGAATCTTTTTCAGTCTGGACTTGATTGCAGAAGTCAAAGAACACAGAATGAGACTCATCCTTGTGTTTTAGAAACTTTACCCATGTCCATCTGCTGTAGTCATCTACAATGACTAACCCATACTTCTTGCCTCTGATGGATGCAGTTTTCACTGGTCCAAATAGATCAATGTGAAGTAATTCCAATGGTCTGGAGGTAGAAACAACATTTTTTGATTTAAAATGAGATTTTGAAAATTTACCTCTTTGACATGCTTCACACAGAGCATCTGAGTTGAACTTCAACTTAGGAAGTCCTCTGACCAGATTGAGTTTATTAATCTGAGATATACGTCTCATATTAATATGCCCCAATCTTCTATGCCAGACCCATTGCTCATCATTCACAGATAAGAGGCATTTTACATTTTGAACTTTAAGTTCTGAAAGGTTAATTTTATAAATGTTGTGTTTCCTCTTTCCACTGAATAGGATAGAACCATCCTTTTGACATACAGCTTTGCAACATTTTTGATTAAAGATTATATCATAACCATTGTCACTTAATTGACTTATGGACAATAGATTATGTTTCAATCCTTCAACTAACAGAACATTAGTAATAGAGGGAAGCTTACCATTTCCAATAGTGCCAGATCCAATGATCTTGCCCTTCTGGTTCCCTCCAAACTTCACGTCCCCTCCAGATCTAAGTTCCAGGCTTTGGAACATAGACCTTTCTCCTGTCATGTGTCGTGAGCATCCAGAGTCCAGGTACCATGATTGGTGTCCTGACTTTGCTGCTAAGAACATCTGCAACAGGAATTATTTTGTTTTTAGGTACCCAGATCTTCTTGGGTCCTTTGGGGTTAGTTGGTTTGCAGGTTTGTCTAAACTTCTGTTTTGCAACATAATGTTTATTCTGACTTGCCTTTGGTTTAAACACATAAGTACTCTTCTCAGAGCTTGTGTGTTTAATGTCATTCAAGTGACCAAATTTGAATTGAGAGTGCAGAGGTGTCTTCCTGATGAAAAGTTTGTCAACAGGTTTTGGATTGCTTCCAGATGAAGACTCATATCCAATGTCTCTTCTGTTGTTTCCACTAACACCATAGATCATGGAAGCCATCTTGCTTCTGTCTATGCTCTTAGTGAGAAACCTCTGAAAACTAGAGTCATATTTTTTTAAAATATTTTCACAAGACTTAGTTTCAGAATCAGATTCTTGTTGAGTTCTATCAAAGTCATTTTTGATTTTTAAATTTATTTCTTTCTGCTCAACAAGTTCTGTTTTCAGAAGATCAATCTCAGATTCAAGATTGCTTTTCAGCTTCTTGTATTTGAGTTTGATGTTGTTATAACTTTTAAGAACTTCTGTTAAAACTTTAATGAGTTCTTCTTTGGTAAGTTTAGCCATTACCTCTTCTGCATCATCATCAGATTCAGATTCTGATTCATATCCAGAGGTACCTTCCTCTTGATCCTCTGTCCTGGCCATCAGTGCAACGTTTGCACATTCTTCTTCTGGTTCAGAAGATGACTCACACTCATCTGAGTCATCCCATGTTGCCATCAGAACCTTCTTCTTCTTGTTGAACTTCTTCTTAGGTTTTTCTTTCAGAAGTTTGGGGCAGTCATTCTTGTAGTGCCCAGGTTCTTTGCACTCATAGCACACCACTTCTTTCTTGGCAGATCTTCTGTGACTAGAAGATTCCTTTCTGTTATCAGATCTTCTGAAGTTGTTAAACTTCTTTCCCTTGTGCTTCCAGAGTTTGTTAATCCTTCTGGACAGCATGGACAACTCATCTTCTTCTTCAGAAGAAGATTCTTCAGAGCTTTCTTGAATGACCTGCAAAGCTTTAGCAGTTTTGTTAGATTTTAAAGCTATGGATTTACCTTTATCTTTCTTCTGGGGTTCATCTTCCTCCAGCTCAATTTCATGGCTTCTCAAAGAACTGATAAGTTCTTCTAAGGAGATCTTGTTCAGATCTTTTGCCATCTTCAATGCAGTCACCATTGGTCTCCATCTGGTGGGAAGACTTCTGATGATTTTCTTGACATGATCTGACGTTGAGTAGCCCTTGTCCAGAACTTTCAGACCAGCTGTAAGAATCTGAAATCTAGAAAACATAGTTTCCACATTTTCAGACTCTTCCATTTTAAATGCCTCATACTTCTGTATGAGTTCCAGAGCCTTGGTCTCTTTCACCTGAGAGTTTCCCTCATGAGTCATTTTGAGTGATTCAAACATGTCATGAGCAGTATCTCTGTTAGTAATCTTCTCATACTCAGCATGAGAGATTGCATTAAGCAATATAGTTCTGGCTTTGTGGTGATTCTTGAAATCTCTTTTCTGCACTTCAGTCATTGATTTTCTATCAATCTTTTTGCCATCCTCACCAGTAGGATGTTCATATCCATCAATGACCAAATCCCAAAGATCAGCATCATACCCAAGAAAGAAACTTTCTATTCTATCTTTCCAATAGTCAAATTTTTCTCCATCAAACATTGGAGGTTTGGTACTGATCCTATCCCTCTCTTCATATTTATTGTTGATATTTGACATTGAATTATCAGCCATGATAACAAATAAATATATTGATCAAAGTATATCTCTCTCTGGATCTTTACTGACACTGTTAAGTGATAGCACACTCAGAACCGGAGCTCTGATGCCAACTGAAGGTGAGATAATACTTAGAAGGGGGAGGGGGGTTGAATAAGTATGGAAAATTAATACTTGAAAATAATCACACAATTATTTTTATCCTGGTTCGTTTAACAACTACTCCAGTCCACCCTTCCAGAGTGATTTGCCTTTCTCAACAAGGACTTAATCCACTATTAAATCAAACTGATTACAATAGTATCACCTAAGAACTACAGTTCTTAGTCTTCTCAAGAGCTACTGATTCTAACTGAATCCTCTTAAGGAATATCCTTTACAAACAATGTAAATTAAATACAAGAGTTTTTAATGCTTCTATAAAGCTATAATCACAACAGTGAATTTTCTCTTAAGTTTAAGTACAATGAGATTCTATGAAGAATAAGAATGAGAGCTTATAGAATATTATGATTTCTTTTCAGCAAGTGTGTAGCACTGAAGAATGAAGTGAAGATCTCCTTTTATAGGCAGCTGAATCAAGCAAGCTGAACTTTGAAAAGAGAGTCTCAAAAGGTCTGAGCCTTTTTGTCTTCACATGCACTGACCTTTCCTTGAAATAGATGGCACAGAACTGTAAGAGCAAGATTTGTCTCTACAGGATTATCTCTATGTTTTGATGATAACAATTGAGTATTTGTGAAAGAACCATTTTATGGTTTAATGTTTGTTATGTGCAGGTCATATTAAATTAAATATATTAGACCAAACAAACAAAAGCAACGTGTGCAGCTAGTAATATATGGAATTACTATGTGTAACGTCATGAAGCGCTTGGGAGAAGCTAGTTTGCTTATGTATCTGATCACCATCAGTAAGGAACCAAGGATGTTGTATATTGCAGTTGCAATGCTCCTGTGGTTTATGATCTGAAGAAGTGCATCTGATCTAAAAGCAAATGAAGCTCAGTAAAGAAGCAAGTTTGTTTCTGCATCTGATCATGTTCAATAAAGAATCAAGGATGCTGGATATTGCAGTTGCAATGCATCTGTGGATTCTGATCTGAGTTGTGCATCTGATCTGGAAGCTAACGAGCGTCTCTGAAGAGTGAGCCCTCTAGAGAACTGAAGTGCTGAAGAATCTGATGACTTGAAGTTCTGAAGGCTGAAGGCTCTGAAGACCAAGTGCGTCAAGACTCTGAAGACATGTTCTGAAGGACAAAACTCTGAAGACTCTGAAGACATGTTCTGAAGGTCAAGACTCTGAAGATTCTGAAGACATGTTCTGAAGGTCAAGACTCTGAAGATATAATCATCTGAAGAAGTTTGTGCTGAAGACTCTGATGACTTGAAGTTCTGAAGGCTGAAGGCTCTGAAGACCAAGTGCAAAAGACTCTGAAGACCAGACTCTGAAGAAGAAAGATTATGAAGCTTCACCAGACAAGACGTGTTCAATCAGATGAGCTGTTGCTATCAACTCTGATGAACAAAGTTCTGAAGTCAGAATCTGATGTTACTGCGCTATCATACCAAAGTAGTTTCTGAACTACTCATCTGTAACATCATCAGAAGAACCAAGCCAGAAGCAAATTTGTCCAAGCTGTTTAAATGAAATATTACCGTTGCAAGAAAAGGACAAGAAAGTGATGTCATCCAACATGTGCTTATCTATCCGTTGGAATATGACCGTTGGAATTTAAACGAACATCCTTATCCTCTCAACGTCATTCTTGGAAGCACTATAAAGGCAGAATCATTTGATTATTCAAATGTTGCTTGGTGAGCTGAAGTGGTTACTAAGTGGCTGGAGCTGTTGCTCGTATTTGCTACTTACGCTGTTGTGCTACTGTTGCCATGAAGAAAAGCTCTTAAGTAATATAAAAACTATGTTTTAATAATCTCTTAGAGATTTATTATTAGATTAGTTTTTATATTAGAAAGCAAGGAGTTGTTGCTCATTACTTGCTAGGAACTTAATTAGGAGTAATCTGCTTATTTGAGAAGCACTTATGTAATCTCCGGCAACACAATATTCTATTTTAGAATTAGTGGTTCCTCAAGTGATCTTGTGAAGATCAGTATACTTGAGATGACAAGTGACAGTAGTCATTTGTGGAAATCCTAATAGGAGATCTTTAGTGATCGGATTCTATTAAGGTGTCAATGAACGTTATATCCTTGGGGATCCCTGAACGTGTCATTGTCAAGTTGTTAGTCACTTGCAGTTAGCTTGTGCAACTGTAATCTGGTTGGTTATAGTGGATTAAGTCCTTGCAGTGAGTAAGGCGAAATCACCTTGGAAGGGTGGATTGGATTAGCTTGAGAGTTGCTCAAGTGAACCAGGATATATGTTGTGTTCTTTACTTTCAGTATGCTTTGTTATTTATGCTTCCGCAATATATTAAATATAAGCGCATAAAAGCATCAAGTTAAGAAGAAGACAAGAAATCAAAAAGGTTTATAAGAAGGCATAAACCCAATTCAATCCCCCCTTTCTTGTGTTTATTTCACACCTTCAATTGGTATCAGAGCTCCGGTTCTGTTATTGATGGATATCAAACACCTAACAGTGTCAGATAAAGATCCATAGGCTGTGTGAAGAAATACTTTTGGGGATATTTCACCGTTCTTACAATTTCAGTCTCATATCAGTTTTTGAGGATAATGAGTACTAAAATTGTAATCTATTGAGTTACCTTTAGCAAGTCACTGATTCTATGAAGTTTGAAATTTGAAGTGTTGAAGCCTTCAACAGCAAATCTCCTCCAGAAGATTCTGAAAGAAGAATGAAGAATCAGTTGACAGGATAGATTCATCAGATAAGAAGATATATCTGTTGAATGCTGATCTGAAAATACGTTTGGATTTACAACATATTTGCTCAAAGATAAATCTTCTGCAAGCAATAATTCTTGATCTCTAAAGATTAATTCTGGTGAGTATGAGATGTTTTCAAGAAACGGATTAGTCCACACTTGACTTTCTCATGACAACTCATTGGGATTTATCTTAAGTAAGAAAAGATATATTGTTGGCTAATGAATCCTATTCATCAGAACGCCAGAATGAAGTCTGCAGAAAAGGGTAAGTTTAGAAAAATATTCAAATCTGGAAGAAATGGTTCTTCAGATCCAAAACATTTGAAAGTTTCTCTCCTTGAAGAGCTTCAAAGAATTCTGCAGAGGTTTCTAGAAAGGCAGTGTTTCTAACTCATCTGGATTATGATGATATGATGAATTCAGAAGATCTCATTAGAAGTAGCATGGACAATTAAGTTCTATTAACTCGAGATGTTGAACAAACTGAAATTGGTCAGATGCTATCAGACATTATTTTTCAGAAATTCATAATGAATGTTTTGAGAAATAAAGATATGAGGAAAGATACAATGACAGTAGTCATTCTGTCAAATGTAAAAAGGATTTAAGTTTCTGGGGTTATTCAATTTGAATAAGTCAGTAAACATTCTTTTTCAAGAGCAGATGTTATGTCAACTCTGATAATCTAACTCCTTACATGTTAGCTCAGCATTGTAAGAGCAAAATTGTCAGTCAGACTGTGTCTTTTGATGCATCTAAGTTTGATGATAACTGTATCTAGATTGGATCTGTATTTGTTTCAAGCAGAAAAATTCAGAAGATGAAGCCTGATGGAAGCTAGATGCTCTCTACACATGAAGATCAGATTATCTGTGCTTTGAGGATGTCTCTCAAGAATCAAATGGATATTGTTATGTTGATGAAGATGTTGCAGAATGCTAACAAAGGAATTGAGATCTGTTCAAGAAAAGTTATTCTGAAGATTCTACTTCAGATGTTATTACTAGTTTGTTTCAGAAGATTCTGAAGAATCAGAGGCAAACACTATTCCAGCTAAAGTGTCAGAAGCTAACCTAGATGTTTCTGAAGAATTAATTCTGAGAAGTTTCTCCAGAATCAAATCTTCTCTTTCAGAAGAGACGTTCAGTGGAAAGAAGGATGATTCCAGAAGAACAAGATTTTTTCTTCTCAAAGCTTGTCAGCAAGAAGTCTTTGACTATACAGAAGATATTTACTTCTGTGACAAGGTTAGAATTCATATTCTTGTCAATCTTCTTTGTTGATCAGAATAAAATCAATATAAATCAGATGTATATTAAAAATACTTTTTAAATGGTTTTTGGAAAAGTAGTACGTGTTCAACAACCCTTCAGTTTTGAATTTGAAAAATTCCAGAAATTGTTTTTAAGAAAAGCTTACACTACTCTTTTCATAAATCATTAAGGAAGAGATTTTAAATCTATCAGATTTATTTATGTTGATGATATTAGTCTTTGGAACCATATACTTCACTTGGAAAGGAGTTTGCTGAGTGTATGCAGGCAGTAGCTAAATCTAGTATTCTAGAAAGAGGCTAGTGAAGTCAGATCAGTAGCTGTACAGAAGGTTCTGTAACACTGATCTTGCAGAGGCTCTGTCAGTCAAGACATCTCTCTTTCAATGGTTAGTGATTCTGAAGCAAAGCAACCAAGGCAAGATACAGTAGACACTCTCATTTGGTATCAGTATAGATTCAGAAGAAAGGCTACAGTGGCAACGTACAGAAGAATCTGATGAAGCAAAACTACATGAGTTTCTGAAAGTTGTTGAAAAGCAACTCTACAGAAGACTCTGAGAAGTTGGTTGAAAGCAATTATTTTTGGCCTAGTGGTAAGCACTTGATCCTATAAGTGATAAATCTGGACAAAGAGTATAAAGCTATTTGTCAGAAGCTCTGAGGATCAGATTGTGCATGTTTCTGAAACATCAGCAACATAGCTTACCTCTAGATTACAAGAAAACCTGAAGAATGAAGATCTGGTTTGATCTGAAGCATATCTCTGGATGAACTGTTTGCTGAAACAGTTATTAAAGCTAAGCTGCATAGATCTGAAGCAGAAGATCTAATGCAAGGAATCATTTCCATAATTGGTATCAGACTCTTATTTTTCTCCAACCTTCTGTTGATGATCAGAAGAACTTACTAACATAACAGAAATAATAATGGTTAGAAAGTCTGATGTAGAGAATATCTTCAGAAGATTAAGCAGAAGCTTTGAAAGTTTCTGAGGCTTATTCAGAAAGGAAATATTGGTAATCATGTTTGATGAAAGTATTCAATACTGTAGTCAGAATGATTGATCAGTACCAGATGCAATTCGTATCTCTCATGATGCATATTTTTTTTCTGAAAGCTTCAGTTGGTATCAAGTATTATCTAATGAAGCACTGATGCTAAGATTCAAGTTTTTGATAACAAGCTTGGAATCAGAAACCAAAGGTGATTTAGCAGAAGATCCTACTCCTTTTGTTGGTACGAGAATTCTAGAAGAAGAAGTCACCCTCAGATACTGATTGATAAGAACAAGATTGTCATTCAAATCAGTTCAAGAAATTCATCTTGGTTTGATGATAATTTATGATGATCAACCACGTCTGTCCAAAGGATAAATTCTTGGTGCAAGAAGATATAGCTCTCATCTGGAAACAAATCATCTTGAAGATAAAGAAACATGATCATTGGCATCAGAAGATGGATGATCAGAAGATGAAGACCAAAAGAGGAATCAGATAAAGAATGTAGCAGACAGAAGGATAATCTGTCAGAGAGTAGGCAGCTAAGACTCTCATGCATTCAACGTACACTCTGAGAAAGAAAGAGGTTAGTAAAATGGTAGATCAGAAGCTCTACAAAGGTATGAGTTGTACTCTTCTGTATTTTACTGTTTCTAGTCCTGACATTCTTTTCAGTATATGTATATGTGCTTGATTCCAATCAGATCCTAAAGAATCTCAGTTAACAGTTGTTAAGAGATTTCTGAGGTATCTGAAAGGTACTACTAACGTGACTCTGTGTTGCAGAAAACAAGATAACTATTTTTAGTAGGTTTCTGTTATGCTGATGTTACTGAAGTCAAAGTTAGTTGCAAAAGTACCTCTGGATAGCACTCTCCCCTAAAGAAGAAAAATACATCAGATGCTAATTGAAGTATCAGATGCTCTGGATGAAGTGTAAAATGAAGGACATTCATGTACAGAAGATTGAAGGATCAGATGACACATCACCCTCAATTGATATCAGATGATATCTAAGTATCTGAGCAAATCTGAAGTCGTAGAATATCAGAAGATTTGGATCATCTGGAGATCTGGATAAAAGAGTCTATTAGAAGATATCTCTCACACCTTCAGTTGTTTTCACACCTTCAATCACCTTCAGTTGGTATCTTCAATTGGTATCTTACATCTTAAATTGGTATCATGTCTCTGACATCCAATCAGAAGCAAAGCGTCAGATAACTCTGAACAAAACTTCAGAAGATGTTTGAGTAAAGATACAGAAGGTTCTGGGCGCAGAATCAAGAATCAAAGCAAAGGCCAGAACAAGCACTTCAACTCTGGAACCTGAGACTTCTTGAGATATTTTTCAGAAGTAATTAGACTCTGAAATTGGATGCATTTCAAGTTGTTCTAAGGACTAGAATTATTGGCATCAAGATCAAGCTAGAAGGAAGAAGAATTTTCAACCCGCTTGTCTAAATCTAGCAGAGGAAGATTTCAGAAACGAAACTTCCAGATTAGTACAAGAAGCTAAAGATGCTAAGAAGACTAAGCAAAATGTTGTAGTTGGATTCTCTTATGAAACTACTTTTGTACGTTGAGAACGTGACATTAGTAAGTTTAGAGGAGATCAACAAGCTATGAAGGATATACAACAAGTTGTCAGAGAAAGGTCTGCTGAATAGAAACCTGTCAACAATCCTTGTCAGAGCATGCTTCTACAAAATCTGAAGAATTGTCACTCTCAAAGAAGCAGGGGGAGATATAGAAGATGAAATCTGAGAAAAGATATCAACCTACCTTAATTGGTATCAACCTGTAAGAATTAAGTTCTCAGGGGGAGAAATGAAAGATGATTAAGTTCTCAGGTGCTATCTCTCAACTCTTATCTTTTTAATTTCTGACTTTGAAAAGAGAAATTTTTTAATAACTCAAACTTTTTGATGATGTCAAAAAGGGGGAGAAATGATAGATGATTTTGAGATTATCTGGAAGAATAGAATATAACTTGGGGACAAATGGATAATGTTTTTGAGAAATAGAATATAACTTTGATATATTCTATAACCTGAAAGAGAATGCAAAAACATATAAACTGCGTTTATTACTAATTATTTGTTTGATGTTTTCCAAGGAACTCTGAACAAGTTCACTAGACATTCTAAACAGGATAAATGAAAGAAATTTGAGTTCAAATGAACTGGTGTTCATATAATAGAAGTTATACACTTCGTGAACATAGATTCAGAATCAGATGGACCCAATACTGTTCAGAGATCTGAAAGTTAAAGTCATTTGGAATCATGATGTTCAGAAGATGTAAACTGTCTGTGAAAATGACAGTCAGAGCATAAGAATCAGAAATATTCATAGAAGCAAGAATTGGTTTCAGACTCAGAATCACAAGTATCATAAGTTGATATCAGATTCAGAACCAATATTGGTATCAGATTCAGAAGCTTACTAATTGGGATCAGACTATGCTTCAAAAGATCAAGAAGTGAATCTGATCAATGCATTGAGCTCTGATAAGACCAAGAATCTGAGATGAAAGCAAATCTGAGAAAGCAAGAATCAAGACTGTATAAAGCTCAGAAGATCCAAATATCTGATCTATTGTAGCCAGGGGGAGTTCTCCCAGGAAGGTTCACAAGGCAGTATATTTGATCTTCACCCAGTCTGAAACTCAGGGGGAGTTTATCCTGTGAAGAAGGAACAAAGATTCTGAAGTTATATGACTCTGATATGATGGTTAGAGAAAACATGTTCTAAAGATCTGAAGATGGAAGTTCTGCTGAACTAGTCCAGATGCTGAAGACTTATGATCTCTTATATCACAGGGAAGTATTCCTTCTATTCTATTCTATTTAATTGTGTTTTATCAAATTTATTTTTTGTAAGTCTTGGGATTAGAGTATGTCTCTGAACAAGCATAAAAATGTTTTTAAGATTAACACATTCAGGGGGAGCAGTTGCTTAGAACTCTGAATAGGTTAATGCTTGGTGATTACCCTGTATAAAATGTTCTATCAAAATACATGTTTTTGTCATCATCAAAAAGGGGGAGATTGTAAGAGCAAGATTTGTCTCTACAGGATTATCTCTATGTTTTGATGATAACAATTGAGTATTTGTGAAAGAACCATTTTATGGTTTAATGTTTGTTATGTGCAGGTCATATTAAATTAAATATATTAGACCAAACAAACAAAAGCAACGTGTGCAGCTAGTAATATATGGAATTACTATGTGTAACGTCATGAAGCGCTTGGGAGAAGCTAGTTTGCTTATGTATCTGATCACCATCAGTAAGGAACCAAGGATGTTGTATATTGCAGTTGCAATGCTCCTGTGGTTTATGATCTGAAGAAGTGCATCTGATCTAAAAGCAAATGAAGCTCAGTAAAGAAGCAAGTTTGTTTCTGCATCTGATCATGTTCAATAAAGAATCAAGGATGCTGGATATTGCAGTTGCAATGCATCTGTGGATTCTGATCTGAGTTGTGCATCTGATCTGGAAGCTAACGAGCGTCTCTGAAGAGTGAGCCCTCTAGAGAACTGAAGTGCTGAAGAATCTGATGACTTGAAGTTCTGAAGGCTGAAGGCTCTGAAGACCAAGTGCGTCAAGACTCTGAAGACATGTTCTGAAGGACAAAACTCTGAAGACTCTGAAGACATGTTCTGAAGGTCAAGACTCTGAAGATTCTGAAGACATGTTCTGAAGGTCAAGACTCTGAAGATATAATCATCTGAAGAAGTTTGTGCTGAAGACTCTGATGACTTGAAGTTCTGAAGGCTGAAGGCTCTGAAGACCAAGTGCAAAAGACTCTGAAGACCAGACTCTGAAGAAGAAAGATTATGAAGCTTCACCAGACAAGACGTGTTCAATCAGATGAGCTGTTGCTATCAACTCTGATGAACAAAGTTCTGAAGTCAGAATCTGATGTTACTGCGCTATCATACCAAAGTAGTTTCTGAACTACTCATCTGTAACATCATCAGAAGAACCAAGCCAGAAGCAAATTTGTCCAAGCTGTTTAAATGAAATATTACCGTTGCAAGAAAAGGACAAGAAAGTGATGTCATCCAACATGTGCTTATCTATCCGTTGGAATATGACCGTTGGAATTTAAACGAACATCCTTATCCTCTCAACGTCATTCTTGGAAGCACTATAAAGGCAGAATCATTTGATTATTCAAATGTTGCTTGGTGAGCTGAAGTGGTTACTAAGTGGCTGGAGTTGTTGCTCGTATTTGCTACTTACGCTGTTGTGCTACTGTTGCCATGAAGAAAAGCTCTTAAGTAATATAAAAACTATTTTTTAATAATCTCTTAGAGATTTATTATTAGATTAGTTTTTATATTAGAAAGCAAGGAGTTGTTGCTCATTACTTGCTAGGAACTTAATTAGGAGTAATCTGCTTATTTGAGAAGCACTTATGTAATCTCCGGCAACACAATATTCTATTTTAGAATTAGTGGTTCCTCAAGTGATCTTGTGAAGATCAGTATACTTGAGATGACAAGTGACAGTAGTCATTTGTGGAAATCCTAATAGGAGATCTTTAGTGATCGGATTCTATTAAGGTGTCAATGAACGTTATATCCTTGGGGATCCCTGAACGTGTCATTGTCAAGTTGTTAGTCACTTGCAGTTAGCTTGTGCAACTGTAATCTGGTTGGTTATAGTGGATTAAGTCCTTGCAGTGAGTAAGGCGAAATCACCTTGGAAGGGTGGATTGGATTAGCTTGAGAGTTGCTCAAGTGAACCAGGATATATGTTGTGTTCTTTACTTTCAGTATGCTTTGTTATTTATGCTTCCGCAATATATTAAATATAAGCGCATAAAAGCATCAAGTTAAGAAGAAGACAAGAAATCAAAAAGGTTTATAAGAAGGCATAAACCCAATTCAATCCCCCCTTTCTTGTGTTTATTTCACACCTTCAAGAACAATCCTTTTTGTCTGTGTAAGTGTGTCTAGCACAAATAAGGAAAGAGACGTTGAATAGTTCCAACGGATATATTCTTGAAAACACTTCTTCAATTTCAGCAAGTTCTTTAGAGTCTGAATGAATCAGAGTCTTCTGATGAGATTCAGAACTATGTTGTATCAGAGTCTTTTGCAGCGTGTGTGCTTCTAGCGTGTAGATCATCAGAGCATCTTGACACAGAACTTCAGTACTTGGCAGCGTAAGTACTTTCAGAAACTTCTGTAGACTAATGCTTTGAGAAACTCTTCAATCAATATTCTTCTATACTTCTGATGCTTCAGCTTCAGATGCTTCTGATTATCTTCAGATGCTTCTGACTATCTTCAGATGCTTCTGACTCAGAATGTTCTGGAGCTTCTTGCTTCAGATCCTTCTGAAGACTATGCTCAGGATCTTCTGTAAGGAGCAAACAGATTCTTCTGTAAGGTGCATCTGGCGCTTCAGAGTCAGAATAGCTTCTTGTATTCAAGGCAGATTTGCTTCTAGAGAGTTAATATAATTTTAATCTGCAGTAAAACTCTCAAACAAATTTTAGAGTATATAATTCTTAAATATAAATTTCCTAACAGTTATCATCAAAACAAAGAGTAATTATTAAGAACCAATCTGTGTTCTAACATACACCTCCTTCGACTTTATTTTTCTCCTGAGTCGGGGAGCATCGTTCCTTTTGGGGAGGTGACCGGTCGCGCTTCTGGGAAGCCATTGATTGTGGTTACTCTAAAAGAGGGTGACCCTTAGTCAGTCCGGGAGAAGGGCTCCGAGAATCGTTGACGTCTCGCGGCCTTCGCGGGGGAGGAGAGGGGCTGCTGGAAACTGGACGACGATGTCTCCGCGGGGGAGAGCGTGATGGTCGCTCCCTCTCGAGCGTGATGGTCTGGTTGATCACCGCGAACAAGCCACCATGCTAGGGTCGACGCCTGCTCGTACCGGGATAGGCTGATAGATAGTCGAGCTATCGAAGCGTCGGGTGGCGTTAAAGGTTGCATCTTCCGAAGAGGGAGAGGCACTGCGCCCATCCATGTAGTCGCCCTCGCCATTGCGAACGGTCACGTTGGGGTCGTGGCTGTCCCCATTGGTGAAGGGGACAAATGCGATTTTTAGAGCATTATCGTTGCGTGGGCTGGTCATGATCAAAATGGAATTTGAAAGTTGTTTTGGTTCTTGAGCTTCTATGCTTGGATAGGAGAAAAAACGGGGGAGTAAAGGATTCCCACAGATGGTGCCATTGATCTCACCTTATCAAAAAGGAATCAGTAGCCTGCCAAGCATCGTGAACTCTTGTGTTCACCGTCATTGTAAAGGAGAAATGGGTGTACCTACAAGGTGCTCCGATGCTTAAGTGAGTAACAGAGTTTTAGAAAGAGCAAGTACAAAGAGAATAAGTGTAGAGAATAAGATACATGACCCTCTAGCGAAAGAGGGTATTCATAATGTACCCCTAGCGCAGGGCCAACGACTATATTGCATTGAGCCGGATTGCCAAACCCAACACAAGTAACTGTCAAGGCTTACGTGGCGTAGGGAAGACCAGAACGTGGTCTTCACCCTGGATCAACTGTCCTATGATCTTCGGAAGGTGGGTTGACCAACTCTTTCAGAAGTGGGTAGTTGTCTAATGATGTGTTCCCGCGTGGGGGGCACATGGAGTACGTGGGAAAAGCGTGTGGGCTCTCTCCATGCAAGATAATGCTCTACCCGACTGATGTGTCTTGTTGAGGTGCGTATCCGACAGAGGAGGATTGGGCCTTGTTGGGCCTCATTAGCGTAGTATTGGATTGAGCCTGCCCGACTGAGGGGCAGGTCTCGGCTCAGTCCAAAACACTTTTGATGAACTTTTTGTATTTTAAAATAATTAATTAATTAATAATTATATAACTTTTATTAATCTTATGTCTTTTATTTATCATATTTTTTCAGTCAAAACTAAAAACATCAGATTGGAAAAATGTGTCACTTTCAAATCATGAGAAGATGTTGATACTTTATGGAACTAACCGAGCTAATGGAGAGGAATCTGGAACTTTAAAAGAGACAAGAAAACAAAAGTCATCGGTCACCAATGAAGACTTTGTTGAAACTATTTAAGATATCAATGACCATATTGTTTGAAATGAGGTAAATTTGGAAAGCTTTGGTGCTACTTACGATTTTTTTGTACCCAAAACACAATCATCATATCCTTTAAGTGGTAGTAAAAGGAGGAAAATAAAAGTGGTTAATAACAAAGATACAAACAACAATATTAATGAGCTCCGAGAATCAATTATCTTGGTTACAAATGCATTAACAGAAAGAAATGTCGCAATACAAGAAGGAAATGAAATAATGAGAGAGCGTCAAAAAATATGAGTTGTCTCCAATTTCAAGGGAAGAAGCATGTAATTTAATAAAGAAGTGTGAATGTGATGCAAAGTCATTGCCTCATATATATTACACTATCATGAAAGATGTTGACAAACTTATAATTATTCTTCAGTGTCCACTTGAAACATGCACATGAGTGATAATGCAAATGGTTTTTGGCTAATCTGATTGATCATCTTATAATATCCTTATGACTTTATGAATATTTTATTTATAATTTAATATATTTATGCATATTTTATTTACATTTTAATATGTTTTTGAATATTTTGTTTTAATCTGTGTTGTTTATGAATGAGTTTTTATTTGGTCATATTTTACTCAAAACTATTTTTATTTAGAATTGTTTTTACCAAATATGAGTGATAATATTTGCAAGGATAAATAAATAATTAATTTTTAAAATCTCCCTCCCCTTCTTAACCTAACATATATGTAGTTAAAAATCTCCCACCTCCCATCTTATTTTTTTTGAACCAAACATACATTAGTTAAAATACCTCATCTCCCTTCCCTTTTCCAGCACTTTATTAAATTTCCTCTCCTTTCTCTGTTGAACCAAACATTGCATCTGCCCCACAAGTGATTCAATATTTATATTTTATGTAAGAAGAAAACTCACCATGTGTGCATCAGAAATATTTCGATCAAGAAGTTACCATTAAATGCAGAGAAACTTACTCAAAATCAGTTGGATGAGATGCCGAGGGATCTCTTCCAACTCAACTAAAGGTTTTGGATTCGAATCTGATTCTGATCTTGGACATGCAACAGTGTTAAATTCTCAAGAGAGATTTTTGCCACTCATTAAAATCCTATCCAACTCAAAATTAATCCTACACGTAAAAAAATATCTGATTTCTAAACAAAAATAATAATAAAGAAATTTCATATTCTTAACCTGTTAAGAAAAATATAATTAATTTTATATGAAGAAGGAAAATTATATTCAATTTAAAAAGTTGTTTTTTTATTATTTATGAAAAAAAATAGTAAAATATATACTTGAAAAACATATATTTTATTTATATTATAAAATGACACATAAAAATAGATATTTTTGTTATTGTCCTCGTTGAAATGCTATATAATGAAATAAAGGAACAGTGAATTAGTTTTTGTCTTTGGAGATTTAAAACCTATTAAGTGACCATAAATTTTATCGTTGACTCATTGAAAAAGAGTAATTTTTATTTAGTATCATTTAATTGTAAACAAAAAGCAATAATGCATAGCTGTCGATGTTTTAAAGCATGACTTCAAATTTAATCTCCCTTTTAAGTGAAATCATAGGATAAGGTGATAATTATAATGAACAATTGAGATTTTCCCCTTTTTTCTTTCTTGTTTCCATGCTTAGTGAGAATGAACATTTTTCATTGGAAATATTGATCGAAATGAGAGAATCAATTTTATATGCTAAATAAATTTTTCAACAAAAATTAATCACTATTCAACAGCAGTAAAAACTTTATATGAATAAGATTGTATAAAGAAGAAGTGTAATATATTATTCTTTTAAAGAAAAAATAGCATTTTCTTTAGACTTTTATTTGTTTGACTAAGACATCGGGACATCACTACTATGAATCTCAATAAGCCACTCTAGTAATATTTGAAAGAATTATAACAAATCTTTATCCTATCTTAAATTTTGATGATCAAATAATCCTAATAGAGCAAATTTGATAACTTATGATCAATTTAAAATAAAATTAGATTAATTCGACATATATAAAAATTACCTTTTAATAACTCTTTCAAAAATAATTATTTAAACAATTGATTATTATATTTTAACATATATTTAAATAAATGAATTTTAAAACAAACGTACAATTATTTGTTGATTATAACATATATTTATTAAAACAAAATTATAACACAGGTCATTTAAATTATTTAATTGGAACATGTTAGTCCTTTAAAAAAATTTGTAACAAATTAGTCTTTTAAGTTACATGACATTTACATTGATGTCTTCTTAAAAAATTTTCGTCCCAAAAATGCATATTTGGTATTAACATTGCTGATGTGGCTGTAATGTTGATGACATGCAATCATTTTTAATTTAACTTTAAGTAATTAAGCAAAACATTGTTTTAAATTGCATCCCTAAACGTGAAATCTCCAAATTCCAAACTAATAAAGGGAAGGAGCGACGAAGAACATGAAACCTTAAACGTAAATGGGGAGAGCTACGAACGCAGAAGGAACGAGAGGTACTCAGACACGAAGGAGGAGAGTTACATAAATAGGAGTGAAAAGGGAAAAGTAGGATTCGAAGGAGAGGAATGCAAAAGCGAAGCATTGAAGGATTGAGGTATGTATTGAGGATGTAGCAAGTATGAGTAGTGTGGATAACAGTCCCACATTGGTTGAAAATATGGAGATTTGAGCATTTATAAATAAGAGAATCCACCACCTATTACCTTAAGGTTTTGGGTGAGTATGTGGTGTGTCTCTCACAAAGGTGTTGCTTAAAGGATAATCCCACGATGTCCAATGCTCCCTAGTGAAAAACTCCCCCAACACATGGTATCAGGAGCCTTTGATTCGAGAAACAGACCAACTTACTTGTATCGAAAGTCAACGACATAATAAGGGTGGTGAGTAAGAAACGTTCCATTGAAGTGTGTCAACGGTGCCACAAGGTGATATTATGAGTTGCACCTAAGAGGGAGGGGGGTGAATTAGGTTCTTTGAAATTTTCTGGTTTTATCGACTGAGTTATTACTTTCTCGAGATGTGATGAGGTTATGAAAGCGGTAAAGAGTAAAGAACGCAGAGAAATATCCTGGTTCCCTTCACACTCCGAAGGTACTCCAGTCCCCTTTCAACACGAAAGAGAATTCACTATAGTTAGGATCAGTGTATAATACTTTCTAACCTATAGGTAGATCAAAGGCTCTTAAACACCTTTAAGATCTAAATACTAGGCGCAAGAAGAACAATCCTCTTCAATGCACACACTTGTTTTCAACAATCCTGAACAACAAGGGGAAATAAGTTCAATCTGAATTTTTTTACAATGAGTTTGTAACAGTGTATTCAATGTTGTACCAATGTTGTGATTGGTCTTCTCTTTCAATGAGAATTTCCACAATTATCTAAGACTTGTTGCTCAAGAATTTTCTTTCAAAGGATATGAAAATATGCAGAAAATTCTTTATGAAAAGTGGTTTGAGCTTAGATGTGGAAAGATGAAAAATATGTTAAAGATTTTGAAAGAGAATTGAAAGAGATGTGTGTTTTTTTTGAAAATTTGAAAGATTAGGTATTTATATTACACAAACACCTTTTGAAATAAAATACAAATCCTCAGAAAAAATTGATGAACAATTGCCACGTTTCAATGGAAACATTTCACAAAAGATTGGTTGAAGAGATGCAATTTTTCATAATGATTTTTCAAAAACGTTCAGTGAGCAATCGATTGCACAAATAGACCAATCGATTGCACCTTCACAAAAACACTTGAAATTTGAATTTTTCAACAGAGTAATCGATTGTACCAAAGCACCAATCAATTGCACACTAAAATAGAAGCGAAAAATACAAAGATTTTTAAGTATGCAATCGATTGTACCAAAGCACCAATCGATTGCACTAAGAAACAGAAGCAAAATAGAAGTAACATTTTGATCATGCAATCGATTGCTCTAAGAGTGCAATCGATTGCACTTACAAAAACTTAGAAAAAATATGTTTTAAAAAGCTTGTGTTAGTGCAAAAAAGTAATGCAAAAGTTTTTTTTATTGTTTGAGCAACTTAAGACTTAGATACTTGATGAAAATTTTCATTATACCTTTTGATGAAAACATTCTTCATGTCAAGCCTTCGTCCTGATGCTGATGTCTTGAAAATAGTTGAACATCTTTGCCTTCTTGTTGAGTGATTTGTCTTCATCAAAACAAAAGTTGATCCTTGAGAATCTTGATTTCACATTCTCCCCCTTTTTGATGATGACAAAGCCTTCTCTTTTTTTGCGAAGTTCTTTCCGACAATTTTTTCTCCCCATCAATGTATGAAGTGCTGAGAAGATTTGAATTTGTATTGAGGTTGAAGTAACCTTATATTTGTACCTTAAGAATTAAGGAAATGAAGCACACAACGAAAGAGTAACATCCTTATCCCCCTTTTGACATTATCAAAAAGAAGGGAAAGATTGACAAGATATATATAAATTAAATTGAAAGTAACATAATAACTAGCCATAAATTAAAAGGACAAAAGCTAAGAGTACATAGAGAAATTGAGAGTGCAGAAGTTAAAAATTAAATAAAAACTGAGAGAAACATAAAAAACATATAAATAATTTATGACAGGTCCATGTTGGGATCAAAAGATTGCTGGTTTGGAAATGTTTGTTGGAGAGGTGATGGACGAGTTGGGGGACCAACCGGGTTGGAAGGGTCGTATGGAGGGATGTAGAGGTGAGAGTAGAGATATGAAAATTGTTGATTGACAGCCTCTTGGAAATATTATGTATGCCATAAAGTAGTGAAATAGCCGATCATCAATGTTAAAAATATCTGCTGACCAAGAGGTCCGAGAAGGTTCCATGCCGCCTAATGATCTGACACGTTTTGCATGAAATTCTGCTTCAGACATTCGGCCAAGGCTCCAATAAAATTCTCTTTTGTTATATGCTTGCCAAACATCTTCGTTTTCTTCATAGAGTCTCCCACCAGAGATTGGAATATCCAGAATTCTATCAAGTTTCTTTGAGGTGAGAAGGATTCTTTTGCCTCTAACATATGTTACCATTCTGCCTTCTTCCATTTGTAAGTTGTTGTAGAACAATCTTACTAAGTTCGGATAGTATGGCCCGGATGAAGAAATCAAGGATTGCAAGCCGCATGCAATCAATGAGTTTTGAAAAGAAAAACATTCCTCATGAAAGGATGAGAGAATACCATACTTTGGTGTTTGCACAACCTTTTTTCTAAAAGAATTTAGTGAATCTTTCGTGTTGTTCATCGGTCAAATTTTGAAGAACAAGTGGAGTCTCTGAGGATGAAGATGCTGAAGCTTTGCCTTTGCTTTGGGCTGAAATCTTTCTTTTTGTACGAGAATCCATGAGAGATGATGAAGGGTTGTTGTTTTAGAGTTTTTGAGGGTGTTTCCCTTGAAAATCGGAAAACAACCGCTGATCTTCCAAATTTGACTTTGGTGACTCACAGGATCGATCAGATTGATCCTATGACATGTGCTAAAGTATTATACGTTTAGAATTAAATTTAAAGTACTTGTGATAACAAATTGGTAAACGTGCTTGTAATGAAAAAGACTTTGACTGGATATTTTAAAGTGCATAAACTTAAAGAAACGCTGTAAAAGATTTGTAAAAAGGCTGCTCGAAAAGGGTAAAAAGTTTAAAGGGAAGAAGGAATTGGAGTAAAGATGCAGGAAAGGTAAAAAGCAAAATGTAACACTTGCACAAGTGGTTCGACAGAGGGAATGTAAATGTTGTTGAAATTGTAAAATACTTTATTGAAAAGTTGGTGATTTTACATAACGTACATTCTCCGTGAAAATACTCTTTTCTTACACTCGGGTACTTTGAGTAAATTTGATTGGAGTTACTTTGTACAAATGGTAAAACACACCAGAAATCTGCCTAACAAATCCCTATTTATAATGCTAATAATTAACCGCTAATAACTTCCTAGTATCTCCTCAATCTAACAAGTGTCATTTGCATGTAACCTCCTGCTCTAGAATTCGCCATGTGTCCTATGAACCAAAACCCCTCCCTCCAATTTTTGAATTTCAAAACGACGTAGCAATGCCATTTGCGGATTTTCGGTCGAATGACCCCTGACACGGTCGAAATGCTCATAACTTAAGGTCTCTTAATTTTTCTAAGTTATTTCAACCGTTCAACTTTAGGAAATTCCTTAGAGGATGTCGAAACCTCTTTGCTTCATTTTACTTAGACATTAATTATGTCTTAATGTTTGTAGCAACCCAAGGCAGTGTCGAATTTGGGAGCTAACAAATTGCCCCCAAAGAATGTTCTTTTCGACCTTATTGCAGGAAAAGGACATTTTTTGATAGCATCCCATTCGACACCATCTTTTAGATACTATCAGACCCTTTGGTTTGCCTCTTATCCTTTGGAAGATAAAACAGAAGAAAGAGAAATGTTTATATTAAAAAACGCGCCACTTTACACACTTCTGACGTCATCATCATCATGGCAGTTTTCTTGGAACTCACAAAAATTCAGAAAACATCATCACCCTTTTAGCGCCTATGGGTATAGGTTACAACCGCCCCTTACTTCTTCCACTAGGTGGCACACGTGGCCCACTAACTTCACCCACGTAAAAATTCTTAATTTTCTGAACCCTTATAAAATCACCAAAAAAAAAATTTCATAAGACTTTCTACTCTTTACCACCATTTACTCTTCTCCCCTTTGCTGAAGAAACCCCTTTTTTAAACACCAGAAAAATATCCCTTCTCTCTAAAAAACTTCAATCATGGCTGAACAACAGAAGAAAACTCAAACTAGGAGACCGACTTCTTCATCTGCATTGCCACCTTTCGCTACTTTGAGCGGACCAAAAATCACGAAGAACCAACAGCTCATCAGGGAACCGTTAGCAGAAGAGAAATGACACATCTACGAATCTCAGGTAATCATCCCCGTTGATGTGGCTGGAAAAACTTTAGCCATGTCTGGCCCATTGTCACCCCCAGACCTTGATTATTCCACCTTGAGTGACTTTTTTCCTTCCTATCGAAAAACCAAACCCTTAGGGCAAAAAGACGCTAGCAAAATCCCTTCTGATAACCTAGATGACCTTTCTCTTTTTAATGTGGACCTTAAATATTTACATGATGGGGCAAGACTCTTTAGAGCTACGTCGTACTTCAAAGATTCTGAACTTTACCTTAATTGGTTGGCGAAAATAGAGAAAGCGAAGGCACAGCATTGGAAAGAAATAGGTATTTATGACCTAATTATGCTGTCGAAGGCTGGGCCACCTTACTGTCCGTTAATGCTGGCCTCCTCTTTGTATTTCTGGGACAACACTCACCATACCTTCCATCTTCCCTGTGGAATGGTGACTCCCACGTTCTTCGACGTTGCTGCTATCGTTGGATTAAAACCATGTGGATTGACTTACAATCCTGAAATTGATGCACGAGACACCATAGGTTTTGGTACTACGAAACATACTTACACACCCTTCATAAATCATTATCATAAGAAAGACACCGACGTAGTTGAAGACGAGGAGCACATAGCCTTTCTAGCTATGTGGTTATCTCGTTGCATTTTTTGCACAAAGTCCTTGCAGGTGGCGAGGAAGTACCTGACCCTGGCGAATCAGTTACACCTTAAAAGGGACATATGCCTTAGTGAAATGATACTAGCCAGCCTGTATGAGGCTTTGGGAGAAGGCATTGATAAACTAAGGGATCCAAAAACCCATGGCGCTCTTATAATGGTGGGGCCATTTTGGTTGCTTCAACTATGGTTAAACGCTACCTTCGAACACAGCCTTCCCTTTAAAGGAGAGGTTGACGAAGCCCAGGTGTCTAAACGTCGGGTCGAATGGCCACGCTTGGTTCAGTTGACGCCAAATGAAGAGGATCGAAGCCTTCGTGCCAATCTTACCAGCTTCATCCACTTGTTTGCAAAAAGGCATGAATTCACTCCCAGGATGGCCCCTTTTGCTCATAGGCTGTATGGCCCTGAATGGTTCACCAGTTCATTTCCTCCAGTTTCACAAAAACAAGAAGCAGAATCAAACTTGATATGGGAGAGATTCCTGACGCCGCGCTTGATAGTTCATAAGCTCAACCTTGTCAGAGGACAAGCAATATTAGTCGCTTATCAATCCAACTTGGTGTCGAGGCAATTTGGGTTAATTCAATCGTTGCTTAGGTGCTTATATGACAAGAAGTCCCATGTTATTCTTCTCTCTACCAGCTTCAACCCACTTGAGTGTTCGACTCAAATGGTCCGTTACGCCCATAAGTCCCATTTTACTCCAACTTATTTTGAACCCTCTCACCTTTGTACCCCAGACTTTTACAACTGGTGGACCAATCATTACTCCAATAACTTTCTTGATGTTTCGAGTTTTTCACGCTTGATTGACCAGAATTTTATTGATGTGCAGGAAAAAGTCAAGAAAGGTACGTCTACTCATATCAAAGAGATACAAGCTTTCCAGAAGTACTTCGAAACTGCCTATCGACCAAATGATGTTAGACGAACCGTCCGCGAGGCTACTGTCACTTTAAAAGAAAAAATTTCTAAACGAATGGAGAAACTGAAAATCCCCTCATCTATCCCTTATGATAGACGATATGAGGTTGCTTTTAAACTCTTTCCCCCAAAGACCCCTCGATTACCAATCGCTGATTTTGGCGTGGCTCTTGCCCCTCCATTTCCAGACTGGTTTATCTGTGAGGATAGTATAAAAATACTTCGACAACAGTCGAAGCCTAAAGCGCAACGGGTGGTTCCGACTAAACATACACTTGATACCTTTAGAGGGCACCTTCATATCAGTATCGGAGATGTTCACATCGAGACCGAAATCTTTGAAGGTCATCTCCCTTCGATTTGGCTTCCTCTCACGAAGCTTCAATGTTACTAACGTATATCTTCTATATTTACTTATTCGCAGCTTCTCCCAAAAGAAACGCTCCGACAAAAACAGAAGGAAAGACCGAAAGTTCAAAGGTAAATTCTTACATGCTCTTATTCACCTGAAGCTTTTTTGTATTTTGCTGATCACTTCGATCTTCCCAGGTTGGCCGCAAACCTTCAACTCCTCAAAAAAGAAGAAAAGTTGCAGCCCAAGTCATCATAGACTCCGACGATGATGAATCCCCTCGTGAAGATGTTCCCCTAAAAAGAAAACAAAGGGTAACTCAGGGGCTAGAGAGCGTTGAATCGCCTCCATCTCCCACCAAGATACAAAAACAGAACACGCCTCCTGCATCTCCTGTCAAAGCTCTCACGACAAATGATCCAAATCCTTCTGTCGTTCCCATAGAGAGTGATAACTCTAGTCCGGCTGAGGAAGCCACAAAGGTATTGTGAAAGAATCTCTGACCTTTCTATATCAAACTCTTGTTTCTTTCATCTCGCGTCTCATGAGGTTTATTTTCCCAACTGCATACTACTACTGAGGCTTCCAAACCTTCGATGCAGCTGTCTCCCTTGCCTATTTATCCATTGAACAGCCAAGGTGAACCCACTTATATTCCTACATCTGATTTGAGCTCTGGTGTGAGTTCTCTTGGTGAAATTAACAAACCTGAATTTTATGCAGCCCCTTCGCCCCTAAAAACTACTACCCAACAATCACAAACTGATGGGTCCGACCACGAGGAAGAGGGAGCTCCTGAGACAATAGTTGTGGCAGATGAAGATGAAAACCCCAAACCTAAGGACACCAACCCTGCCACCACAACAAGTTCCCCTCTCGTTCACACAAAACCCGCTACTGACGACGTTGATGCGGACGAAGCCAACGTATGCGAAGAATAAGCCATGCACCAATCTGAGCTAGGTGAGTCAGATGATGAGGAGAAAGAGGCTACCTTGGCTCAAAATCCCACAAAAGCTGCCCTTGTAGAAAGGGAAATAATTACAAAGGGAGAATCTGATGAGCCTGCTTGCATTGATGCTACCAAAGTTACTCTCGTCGAAGTGCCACAGGCAATGCCTCTTCAGAGCGAAACGATCCTCTCTAAGGAAGAAATGGCTGCACTAAAAGAAAGCGATCCCCGTCGATACGTCCAACTACTGCTGCGCAGTCGAGGCAATTCTTCTAGCAAAACTTGGAGTACTTCGACTTTTAAGGGCCAGGTCTCTAGCAAACCTTCAGATGATATTTTGGCGAAGATCAAAGCCAAAATCTTTAAAAGAGACCTTTTCATGTTGCTGAAGATGGATTCCGTCACCCATCTATCTTTGAAAACGCTTCTTCAACAGGTGAAACTTGACTCCATATCCCCTGAAGCTGCTAACGTCATTCGAGAGGTGGGAATTTTGATAGATCAAGTCTACAAATACCTCACGTTGCTGCCCCGCCTCGAAAGTGACATTTCGACGAAATCTGGTTGTGAAGCAGCTGCCTGGACAAGTGCAGCGGAATCGGAACAAAGGATCGAAAAACTAGAGGAAGAGAAAAAGAGGGACCAGCTAGAGATTGCTTCTAGCAAGGAAAATATCATCTGTTGGAAACGTAAGATCCAGAAACTTCAGGGCAAGATCAAGAAAGAAGAAAAGAAGATTTCTCAATTGTCTTCCAAAGACAATTCGGCCCTTGCTGCTGAACTCGAACATGCTATCACTTTTGCAGAAGAGGCTCGAAGCTTAGAAGAAGAAGTTGCCAGATTAACTGATGAAAGGGCCTCGTGCCAACAACGTATCGAGTCTCAGAAGGCGAGCTACCTTAAAATGAAGGCCAATCTTCCTTTCTGATTTGCTGACATATTGTAACAGACTATACTTTGCTGGCCTTTGAAGCCATTTTTGTTATTGTAATTTATCGCGCCATTTTGGCAAATATTAATGCCATTTGTGGCTTTGCTTTATACTTTCTGTTATTCTGTTGTTATTTTAACTTCTTGCAGCATAGGCCTGTACTTTTTCAAGTACTTACCATTTACTTTTAATATCCTCCTATCTTCGCCCAATTCTTCCACTTCATAGGCTCCATTAAAGAAAACCCTCGACACTTGGAAGGGTCCTTCCCACTTTGGGGACCATTTACCCATCGTCTTGGCCTTTCGATCCATAGGCAAAATGACTCTCCAAACTAAGTCTCCAACTAAAAAGGTTTTTGCTTTAACCTTCTTATTGTATGACTTTTCCACTCTCTTTTTCTGCCTTCTCAACAATTCTAGAGCTTTCAATCTCTCTCCGTCTAAGTTTATGACCTCATCGAGCATCATATCCCAATAGACTTCTCTAGGAATTTCGTGTTGCCTTTGAACCCTAATCGACTGTATGTGGATTTCGACTGGCAACACTACATCGTGACCAAAGGTCAAACGATATGGGGTGGTGTTGGTTGCCTCTTTGGGTGACGTTCGACATGCCCATAGAACCTGATCCAACACTTTGTGCCAATTCTTTGGCTTGGTTCCCACTTGCTTCTTTATCATGTCAATGACCACTTTATTTTCTGCCTCGACTTGCCCATTGGCCTGCGCGTAATAAGGGGTCGAAGTTAAGAGTTTGAACCCCATCTCTCTGGCAAAATCCTGCATCTTTCTACCTGTGAAGATCGACCCTTGATCCGTTGTTATCGTCTCTGGCAGTCCAAACCTAAAGATGATATTTTTCTGAATGAATTCAATCACATCTTCCTGATCCACTTTAGGTAAAGGCACTGCTTCGATCCACTTGGTAAAGTAATCTATCCCCACTAAGATATACTTTTGGTTTTTTGAGGATGCTGGTCGAATTTCTCCAATCAGATCCAAAGCCCAGCCTCTAAATGGCCATGGTTTAATTATGGAATGTAATTCGCTTGCTGGGACGTGTTGTATGCCTGCATGAACTTGACACTCCTGACACCCCTTGGCGAACTCGATGCAATCCTTTAGTATTGTAGGCCAGTACAAACCTTGTCGAAATAACAACCATTTCATTTTATGGTCAACTTGGTGTGCATCACATGCCCCACTGTGGACTGTCGACAAAGACAAGTACGCATCTGATTCACTCAAGCATTTCAGCAAAACTCCTTCAGGGGTCTTCTTGAACAATTCGTTGCCCATCAGGACATAACTCAGCGCTCGATATTTTATCTTTCGATCCGAGGCTATTGTCGGATTCTGGAGATATTCGACTAAAGGTTTTCTCTAGTCATTGTCCAACAATTCTCCGATGGTAAAGACTTCGAAAGTCTCTTCATCCATATATCCAAATTTTGTAGCCTCTAAGTCTGATGGCTTCAACCCAACCGACACTACCTTGCCTCTAGCTTCAATTACTTCCTGCAAGTCTTCCTTCGAGACCCTATATCCCGAGGCAATCTGTGCTAGATCGTTGGCCACTTGGTTCTGCATTCTCGGTATATGTTGAATAGTTGATGCTTTGAATTTTTTTAAGCAGCCTATTGGCCACTACAAAATACATGATGAGATTTTCTTTAACGCATTTGTACTCTTTTGTCAACTGTTTTATCACTAATTCCGAATCGCCCATTATTTCGACCTGGGTTGCCCCTAATTCTAACAAAATTTCAAGTCCAGCTATTAAAGCTTCATATTCAGCCTCGTTGTTGGAACACAATCCCTCGACTTTATACTTGAATTTTGTTGGAATTTTATCTGGCGAAATAATCATCAGACCAATACCCGTGCCATGTTTGTGGCTAGAGCCATCGAAGTATAATTTCCATGGTTCCACTTCAACTATATTCAGGGCATTCTCGTTTATAGAGTGGTCAACGATAAAGTCTGCCACTATTTGCCCTTTGACTGCTTTTAACGGTCTATAAGTTAAAGAATATTCTGTCAATGCCAGTGCCTATTTTCCAATCCGACTGTGCAAAATAGGTTTTGATAACATGTGTTTAATAACATCAAAGTGCGAAGAAACACAAACATCTACTGGTTTAATATATTGCTTTAACTTTGTACATGAGAAATATAAACATAGACATAGCTTTTCGATTTCACTATATCTAGTTTCTGCGTCATTTAAAACTCTACTAAGGTAGTAAATAGCCCTTTCGACGCCATTCTCATCCTCCTGAGCCAACATGCTCCCTAAAGTTCTATCTGACGCTGCTATGTACAATCGCATGCTCCTGTTTCTACACGGAGGCGAAAGGACTGAGGAGTGAGCCAAGTAATCCTTGATTTTGTCGAAGGCTTCCTGCTGCTCTTTGCCCCACTCGAATCTGTCCCTAGTAATTCGAAGCAAAGGTGAGAAGGCTTGCGTCTTGCCGCTTAAGTTAGAGATGAACCTCCTTAGAAAGTTAATTTTCCCCAGCAGCGATTGCAACTCCTTTTTGTTCGACGGTGCTTTTGTTTCTAAGATAGCCTTTGTCTTATTCTGATTGATTTCGATTCCCTTCTTATGGACAACGAAACCCAAGAAGTCTCCCGCCTGTACACAAAACGCGCACTTCAACGGATTCATTTTGAGGCCGAACTTCCTCATTCTGGCGAATGATTGTCGCAGATGATCCAAATGGCTTTTTCCTGAAACAGATTTCACCATAATATCATCAATGTATATTTGCATAAAAGATTCGATGAAATCATGGAATATAGAATTCATTGCTTGCTGGTACGTTGCCCCAACGTTCTTTAGGCCAAATGGCATTACTACCCATTTGTAAGTGCCCAAGGCCCCTGGACAACGAAACGCTGTTTTAGGAACGTCATCTTCCGCGATAAAAATCTGATTATATCCAGAATAACCATCCAACATACTAAGGTATTCATGGCCAGCGGCTGAATCAACTAACATTTCCGCCACTGGCATCGAATATTCGTCTTTGGGAGTGGCTGAATTCAAATCTCTGAAATCAATGCACACTCTTAGGGACCCGTTCTTCTTGATGACTGGGACAGTATTGGTCAGCCATTCGACATACCTCGTTGTGCAAATGAATCTGCAAGGAAGGAGCCTTTCGATTTCCTCCTTGATCTTCGACATGACCTCTGGAGCAAAACGCCTTGGGCCCTGTTTGACGGGCTTCTTTCTAGGTTTTATTGGTAGTTTATGTTCCACCAAATCTCTTTGCAACCCAAGCATTTCGTCATAGTCCCAGGCAAAACAATCCTTATACTCCCGGAGCAACTGGATGACTTCGATCTTTAGTTGAGGGTCGAGGTTAGCACTAACGTACGTTGGCCTCCTGGTTGGACCCTCTCCTAAATCAATTTCCTCCAACGGATCCTGTGCGAGCATTTTGATGTCGTTCCCCAAAGGATCTCTTTCGAACCCCAGAGGTTCGTCATCATAGATGGCGTCGAGCCTCTGGCTCTCCCGCTGTATTTTGGTGGCTTCTTCAGCCATTTTGTCATGGGCGGCCATTGCGGCCGTTTGTAATTTGGTTTCAGCCACATAGGCCGAAATTCTTCACAGCACCGCTGCTTCAGTCATCAAATTCACTGCCCCACCCCGTGGGGTCAACTGGGGCTGCCCCCAGGTACGGGAGTCTCTCCCCAGGTATTTCTCTATCCCAACGAAATTCGTCGACAGGGTGGAGGTATAGTGAGTAGTACACCTCGTCATTTGGTGCGAACTCAAAGTCCGCTGGGGCACAAAGGCCAATGTTGGCCAAGTGCTTGTCGAATTGGAACTGATCTATTTGCCTTCTTGGCACCCTGAAGTATCCTTGATCAGCTTAAATATTTTCAACTATGCCATCCGGCCTCCAGATGACAATCCTTTGATGCATCGATGATGGCACTGCTCCAATGCCATGTATCCATTCTCGGCCAAGTAATAAATTGTAGTTGGTCGTAGTTTCGACCACCATGAATACCGTTGGTATTGTAATTATTCCGACGGTCACGTCCACCTGAATCACCCCCCTGGTGGTTCCTACTTTTCCTTCATAATTCGACAAGACCATATTATGTGGCTTTGTATCAGCGTCATGCTTTCCTATTTTGGTCAGCAAAGAATGTGGCATCAGGTTTACCGTAGCGCCACAATCCACCAGTATTTTGTTGATGGGGATGTTCTCCACTTTTGCTGTAATATACAACGGTTTCAGGTGGGTCCTCATCTCTTCAGTGGGTCGTTCGAAAAAAGCGTTTTGCTCTTTGACACAGTCGTTGTTCATCACGTAATAGCATACAGGTTTATGTGCTGTCATTTCCCACTCAGCGTCTGCGCCTGGTTCTTCGACCTCTGACACCCTATTGAACTCCAGGGGCATCACCGACACCACGTTGACCACCAGATCCAAAGAATCATCGGAGTCAAAGTTATCTGTCATGTCTTCGTCCCCTTCCATCGGTCTGTCTTGTTTAGGCGAAAACAGCCTTCGCCCAACTGGTAACTTTTCCGCTATCTTCGACTGTTGTTCTTCTTTTCCGGGGGGGTTTGAACTATTCTTCGACTGATTTTTCTCCCTCTCTTCTCTGAGAGCCTTTCTTCTTCTTTGCTCTCTCCTCCATTGAGATCTAGTTATAGGATTCTTACCCTTATAGTTTTCAGATATGTGCGCTGTTTTTTAGGATTGATACTCCTTGCTGTAGGAGACCGAAGATCCTCGATTCACTTCAAAGCTCTTCCACCTTTGGTGCCCTTGCGCCCTCTCTTCATTAGGCTTCCTCCACTTTCCATCAGCGGAATCGACAACAGGTTTGAAACTGGCGGGCCTAGCACTTGGTGGCCTGATTCGAGATTCAGACCGTTGGTCTTCTGTCCTCTTGTGGTAGCTCTTTCGTTGAACAAAACCATGGCCACCTCTGTTCAGACGGCGTCGACGTTCTCCCTCTAGCTTCTCTGCTGCTTTTCTATCGAAAATGGCGCTGCACCTGGGGCACAACATCACGCTCGATCCATTGTCTTTGCACTGATGTAAAAAACCAACGATTGACTCTTATGTCTTTGGGTATGCTAACTTGCTACATCCCTCATGGTGTTTTGATTCTTTCTCTTCCATGGTCTCTGATGGGTTAATGTCGACCATATTGACTTCGACCGTCCCGCCTAGCTCCATTCTTTCCAAGCCCTCAGTGGCCTGGTCCATTCTGACGAAATGGTCAGATGTTTCCTTGGTTACTATGGCGTAACTTGGATGATTTTGAACCCTTAGGCTTGACTTGTTATCGTTTCGACCAGTATTCTCCTCGACTGTGACTGCCGTATCATCCAAACCGAAACCCATGACGCATTTCGCCATCACTGGTGCTGAAATGAGGTCCTCAGTAACCTCCATCATGTTAACAGAAAACTCGATGCCCTCAGTAGCATCTATCATGTTTGCTTCCATAGGTTCAGCATAAAGAGCATCAGTCAATTGTAGCGGATCAACATCCACCTTCATCTGGCCTTTTGCCTTATCTCCAAATTTCAAGCGTCCCTCCTGTATTGCATTCTGGACGAGATCCCTGAAAAGAAAACATTGAGATGTTTTATGACCCAGAAAATTATGGTACTTACAAAAACCTCTCTTTTTTCGCTGCTCTAAGGGCGGTGTTTTAGCACCAGGGGGCACTATCATATGCCCATCTTTTACTAGCAAATCGAAGATTTCATCACATTTCGTGATGTCAAAGGTGTAAATTTTCTTAGGGAACCTGTCGTTCTTTTCTGATTCGACAAAGCCCTTTCCTTGAGGAGGGGCCAGTACTCGACAGGAATATGGAGGACCCTGCTTTAATTCAGCAAGATCGACTTCGTTCTCCTCGAAGTAGGGGGACTCCTTGTAAGCCCCTTCGCTACTTTCATTGAGTTCGACAAAAGCTACTTTCTTGCCTTTGTTAAATCTTGACTTTTCGTCTTTCAGCCTTTCTAGCTGTCGGACTCTGTCGGCCAATTGGGCCATATCTCTCAGATACCGCGTATCTAATTTCTTCCTAATAGAGTAATCTAAACCTCCTGCTGCCATTTCGACCAACTCATGTTCAGGCACTTGTGTGAAACACCTTGCCTTGAGTAGTCGAAACCTATTGAGGTATTCTTCGATTGGCTCTGAAAACTTACGCTTTACACTGGCCAACTCTTTCAAACTAATCTTCGTCTGGCCCATGTAAAACTGTTCATGGAAGAGTCGTTCTAACTGCGTCCAGTTACATATTATACTTGGTGACAAAGTGGTAAACCACGTGAAAGCATTCTTTGTAAGAGAACTTAGGAAGTATTTTATCCTAAGGCTTTCGTCATTGGCTATCTCCCCAGCCTCAATTATATAGCGTGCTACGTGTTCGACGGTGGACTCCGTTGTGTCCCCTGAAAACTTAGTGAACTTAGGCACCTTAGTCCTAGGGGGTAATTCCGCTCGAAGGATGTAGTCGACTATTGGTGAAGTATAATTTGGCCTAGTAAACCTAGTGTTTAGGCCATTTCGAGTCATGATCCTTTCTACCATCGTAGCCAAATTGTTTTCGACCGCGAGGTTGTTGCGCCTTACTTGCTGGACCACATTGTCTGCATCCTGGTTTCAATTCACCATAACCATTTCTGGGTTTCTCTCGACCTAGACTCTGGGAGTTTCGACAATATAAGGGCCTATTCCTCCTTGGTTCTCTAAATTGGCTTCTGGCGCCACTCTTGGAATTTGTTGTGGAATATTCTCCACATGGGCTTGGTTTCTTTCTAACGAGGGTACCCCTATAAATTCAGTCAAACGTGTTAACTATGTCGCCAGTTGTTGGTTAGCGTGAGTTGTGTCTCGAATTAATGGCTGAAAGATCTCGCCCATAGTCTGGGAGAGGGTTTGAACCATATGTAAGTTACTCTCATCCATCTGCTGCCTCAAACAGGCAACAAACGTATTGGTTAAATTGGGACCTTGAGTCGAGTATCCTAGACTTAAACTCTGAGGGTTTCGACCAATGTTTGAACCAGGTCCTAATCCTTGCAAAGGTGACGCCATTGTGTTTTCAGAAAATATTGGGGGCGCATTTTGCAGCCCCTGCATTACAGTTGTTGACATCCCATACGGGGGATTCCTTGGCAACTGCGAGAGACCAAGAGGGGCAAACTTCCTTGACATTGATGGTCCCACTATTGGAGTTTGGGGATTCGACACTGGTGGCCCAATATACTCCAATACGGGTTGTGTGTAAGACCTAACTATCGTTGTCCCAGATCCTACTGGAGCAACGATTTGTTCTGACCTTACGGGAGGCGCTACTTACTCTCCTGTCGATGGTATAGGCGGTGGGATCATGTTGTTACTGGTTCCTTCGCCAGAACCTTGGACTTGTGGGTTAGGATTGTTTGCCTGGTTCGTTTCCGTCGCCATATTCCTAAGGATTGTTCGTCTTTCTTCGTTAGCAGCGATAATTCTACCACTTCTTAGTAACATATAATGTACTTTCTACGAAGATTATTGATACTTGTGAATGAGAACTCTTTAACTCTAAGTTGTGGGGATATTTAGCACTGTCCCACTGAGCGTGCCATTTTGTTTCCCTTGAAAATCGGAAAACAACCGCTGATCTTCCAAATTTGACTTTGGTGACTCACAGGATCGATCAGATTGATCCTATGACATGTGCTAAAGTATTATACGTTTAGAATTAAATTTAAAGTACTTGTGATAACAAATTGGTAAACGTGCTTGTAATGAAAAAGACTTTGACTGGATATTTTAAAGTGCATAAACTTAAAGAAACGCTGTAAAAGATTTGTAAAAAGGCTGCTCGAAAAGGGTAAAAAGTTTAAAGGGAAGAAGGAATTGGAGTAAAGATGCAGGAAAGGTAAAAAGCAAAATGTAACACTTGCACAAGTGGTTCGACAGAGGGAATGTAAATGTTGCTGAAATTGTAAAAGACTTTATTGAAAAGTTGGTGATTTTACATAACGTACATTCTCCGTGAAAATACTCTTTTCTCACACTCGGGTACTTTGAGTAAATTTGATTGGAGTTACTTTGTACAAATGGTAAAACACACCAGAAATCTGCCTAACAAATCCCTATTTATAATGCTAATAATTAACCGCTAATAACTTCCTAGTATCTCCTCAATCTAACAAGTGTCATTTGCATGTAACCTCCTGCTCTAGAATTCGCCACGTGTCCTATGAACTAAAACCCCTCCCTCTAATTTTTGAATTTCAAAACGACGTAGCAATGCCATTTGCGGATTTTCGGTCGAATGACCCCTGACACGGTCGAAATGCTCATAACTTAAGGTCTCTTAATTTTTCTAAGTTATTTCAACCGTTCAACTTTAGGAAATTCCTTAGAGGCTGTCGAAACCTCTTTGCTTCATTTTACTTAGACATTAATTATGTCTTAATGTTTTTAGCAACCCAAGGCAGTGTCGAATTTGGGAGCTAACAGAGGGAGAGTGAGTTTTGTAGAGTTTAGGTTTTGGGAGAGATGATTAAATTTGGTTTAAGAGGAAGGTTTTTATAATGATTGAAGGAAGAGCCAATTGATAGTTAATGTGGGAGTTGAGTGGTTGATAGTAATTGAATGATTAAGGACTTTGGAAATATGTGAAAAGATGGTCAAAGTCTTGAAAATATGGCTAAGGAGTAAAGATGGCATAGGTAGGTCAAAAGTGTAATAATAGGGTAGATGAAAGGTTTAAGAGACCATGGACCTATTAAAAATAATGAAAAAACAAATATCACAGTAGGTGCAATCGATTGCACTATAAAACAGAAACGAAATAAATCAAAAGCTACAGGGTGCAATCGATTGACACAATGATGCAATCGATTGCATGCTTAAAAAATTAAATATTTTTAGAAGACTTACAGTGAGAAATTGATTGACACAAGGGTGCAATCGATTGCATGTAGTGAAATTTGAGAAAAATACCATTTTTGAAGTTCTTTCATGATCCAACATCAGTTTCATCCAATATTCCGAGTTCTGTTCGAATTTTGAAGAATGGTTCCTTTGCCAAAGGCTTTGTGAATATATCGGCAAGTTGATTATGAGTACCCACAAAGGTTATCTCGACATCTCCTTGAAGTACATGATCTTGTAGAAAATGATGTCGTATGTCGATATGCTTGGTTCTTGAGTGCATGACTGAATTCTTTGTAATTTTAATTGCACTAGTGTTGTCACAGCGAAGAGGAATGCTTCTGAGATCGAGTTCGTAGTCACGAAGTTGTTGCTTAAGCCAAAGTATTTGTGCACAATAACTACCCTCTGCTATGTATTCTGCTTCAGCCGTACTAAGTGCTACGTATGCTTGCTTCTTGCATGCCCACGAGACAAATGCATTTCCCAAGATGTGACATGTTCCACTTGTGCTTTTTCTATCTGTTTTACAACCTACATAATCCGCGCCAGAATATCCAATTAAATTGCAAATACTACCTTTATGGTACCATAAGCCGACGTTTGTTGTTCCTTTGAGATACTTCATGATCCGCTTGACTGCCATGAAATGAGATTCCTTTGGGTTTGCTTGAAAGCGAGCACAAAGACAAACACTGAACATAATGTCAGGGCGACTTGTTGTCAAGTATAATAAGGAGCCAATCATACCTCTATATTTTGTGATATCAACCAACACACCAGATTCATCTTGATCTATATATGTATCGGATCCCATAGGTGTAGACAACGTCTTGCAATTATCCATATCAAATTTCTTCAATAATTCTTTGTAGTATTTGGATTGATTGATAAAAATCCCATTCTTGAGTTACTTGATCTGTAATCCTAAAAAGTAGTTCATTTTTCCCATCATAGACATTTCAAATTCTCCTTGCATCATGGATGGGAATTCTTCACATAACTTTGTGTTTGTTGAACCGAAGATTATGTCATCAACATATACTTGTACCAAGAGAGCATCTTCTTTAATTTTCTTGATGAACAAATTCTTGTCAACCTTTCCTTTTTCAAAGCCTTTGTCACATAAGAAATTGCTGAGACGACCGTACCATGCTCTTGGTGCTTGTTTTAATCCGTAGAGAGCTTTCTTTAATTTTAAGACATGAGAGGGATATTTGTAGTCTTCAAATCCAGGCGGTTGCTTGACATAAACTTCTTCGTTTATGAATCCATTCAAGAACGCACTTTTGACGTCTATCTGAAAAAGCTAAACATTCATAGAACATGCATAAGCTAATAAAAGTCTAATTGCTTATAACCTTGCAACTGGAACGAATGTTTTGTAAAAATCGATTCCTTCTTCTTGGTTGTATCCCTGTGCGACCAATCTTGCTTTATTTTGAACTATTATTCCATTTTCATCAAATTTGTTTTTGAAGACCCATCTTGTTCCTATGATGTGCCTGTTGTTTGGTCTGGGGACAAGACTCCAAACTTGATTTCTTTCAAACTGGTTTAGTTTTTCTTGCATAGCTATTATCCATTGATCATCGCCTAAAGCTTCATCAATTTTGGCTGGTTCAATTTGCGAAACAAATGCCATGTTCAGACAAGCATCCTTGAGATTTAATCTTGTTGCAACACCTTGACTAATATCACCAATGACTTTGTCGATCGGGTGATCTCTATGAGTTCTCCATTCTTTAGGTAGATCATTATGTTCTTCATTGTGTTGTGAATCATCTTGTTGTTGTTTTGGTTGATCACTTGGAATATCATTTAGAGCATCATCTTGAGAGGTTTCTACTACATCTTCATCATCATCATCAACAATAATATCATCCTTCTTGGAGGGGTTAGATTCATCAAAAGAAACATGCATAGATTCTTCAATGGTTAAAGTTCTTTTGTTAAAAATTCTAAATGCCTTACTAGAGAGAGAGTAGCCGAGAAAAATACCTTCATCGGATTTCTCGTCAAACTTACCGAGGTTATCTTTGTCATTGTTTAAGACAAAGCATTTACACCCAAAGATGTGAAAGAATGATATGTTTGGTTTTCTCCCTTTGAAGAGTTCATAGGGGGTTTTCTTGAGAATGGGTCTGATGTTGACACGATTACTTACAAAACATGTCGTGCTTACCGCATCTGCCCAAAAATATTTAGGAAATTTTGAATCACTCAGCATAGTTCTTGCAAGTTCTACTAACGACCGATTCTTTCTTTCTACGACACCATTTTGTTGTGGAGTTCTTGGTGCAGAGAAGTTGTGTGAAATTCCATTTTCTTTGCAAAATTCTTCAAATAGAGGGTTCTGGAATTCTCCACCATGGTCACTTCTTAAAAACTTTTTGTTCTTGATGGTCCGAAGAGATCCATGTGTAACAATTGTAGTGGCCTTGTTGTGGACACCATATTCTTGTATATGAAAGTTATTTGGTCTGTTTCCCTTTTTGGCATGCGCCACACAATCTATCTTTGATGAATTTGATCTTTGGAAGACCAACAACTAAGTCATGTTTGATCAATTTGTTCAGATGCTCCATATGAATATGAGCAAATCTTTTGTGCCATAACCAAGAGTCGTTGTTGTTCGCCATAAAACACTTAACTTTCAAAGATATGTTATCAAGGGAAATCATAAAAATATTGTTAATTCTATTACCTTTTAACATTACCTCATGAGTGACTTTGTTTTCTATCAAACATTCATATTTAGTGAAGTTGATTCTAAAACCTCTATCACAAAGTTGGCTAATGCTGAGTAGGTTATGCTTTAGGCCTTTTACATAGAGGACATCTTCTATGGTTGTAAAAGGTGGTGCACCAATGCTGCCTACGCTAAGGATCTTCCCTTTGTTGTTATCACCATAAGTTACAAATCCTTTGGCCTTAAACATTAGATGTGAAAATTTGATAAGGTCACCCGTCATATGCCTTGAACACCCACTATCCAGATACCACTGATATGGAGAGGTCTTCAAGCATACCTATAAAACAATATTAAGTTTCATTAGGTACCCAAATTGCCTTGAGTCTTTCATAGTTAGTGCCTTTCTTGACCCACACATAATGCCCCTTTGCAACACTGGAGATTCTTACATAACATGCATTAGGTGTATGACCTTTGATACCACAATAAAAATAGGTGGGCTCAAAATTAATTTTGTATCTAGGAGGATAAGACTTTTTCTTACTAGATACTTTCTTCTTGGGGTATTGATGAACCACTTTAGGCTTGACCACTTTCTCTTTAAGAGTTTGTTCACTAGCCTTAACAAAGATGGTTTTGTTGGAACTTGGTTTAGAAAATTTTGAGTAACCAAGTCCACTTTTATCATTTGAGAATCTTTGTTGACTAAGAACAACCTCTAATCCAATCTGTCCTTTTTCATACCTTTCCAGGACTCTTTTTTAATCGGACAATTTGAAATGAAAGTGACTCACACTTTGTGCATACAAAATTATGTTTTTGATCACTAATTAATTTCTGTTTTTCATCTTTGGAATTATTTTCCATTGTCTCAACCTTTTTCTTTAAAACTGAGATTTGTTGTGATGAAATAGTTTTGTACAAAATTTTGCATTCACCCAGAAGTTCATCAATTGTCCCTTGAGCATCATTATCATAAATTGAAAAATTATTACTAGCCTTGTTGTCTTCATCATCAGAATGATGTGATATCATTAGTGCTAGATTTGTGCTTTGATCACTATCTGAATCTGATGAGGAACTTATCTCGTTATCCTTCCATGCTACGTACGCCTTATTCTTCTTGAAACCCTTTTTGCTTTTATAGGCATCATTCTTGGAGAGTTTAAGACAATTTGGTTTGATGTGTCATTATTTTCCATATTCATAGTATTTGACATCTTGTGTGGATGTTGACGCCTCCTTTTCTTTGTTCTTTGAAAACTTCTTCCTTTTCATATATTCAAAATTTTCAATATTATTTTTAGAACCAAAATATTTTCCTAACCTTTTTACGAGAAGCATGAAGTTTTCATCTTCAACCGGATTGTCTGCTTTTTCTACTTCTTTGGAATCAACCTTTATTGCAATGCTTTTAGATTTCTTCTCTTGATTCTCATGTTTTTCCAATCGCCCAAGTTTCGTCTCATATTCTTGAAATTTTCCAAACAATGTAGCGAATGTCATCATGGATAGACTTTTCTTTTCAGAAATTGCTGTCACCTTGGGCTGCCATTCTTTGGACAAAGATCTAAGCACTTTAAGATTTAGTTCATCGTTAGTTAATGTCTTACCGAGTGCTCTTAGATGATTTGTCAAGTTCACAAATCTTTTCTGCAAATCAAGAATTGATTCTCCTGGCTGCATTCTGAATAACTCGTATTCCTGACTCAACGTGTTCAATCTCGATATCTTAACTTCAATGGTTCCCTCATGGGTTTCCACTAAAGTATCCCAGATTTCCTTTGCTGATGTACATGTTGAGACGTGGAAGAATTCGTCATACTTAGTGCACTTTGCAAAAAATTGATTGCCTTTTTGTCATAGAGAACCTTTTTCTTATCATCGTCATCCCACGAGCCTTTAGGCTTTGTTGATCTAACACCATTAACGATCGTTGTAGGAACGAAGGGGCCATTTTGGACAGCATCCCATATTTCATCTCCTTGTGCTTCTAAGTGAGCCTTCATGCGAATCTTCCAGAAGTCAAAGTATTCACCACAAAACATTGGAGGCTTGTTGCTACTACCACCGTCTTTAAACACACCTTTATTGTTTGCGGAAGCCATACCGGATCGAATAGGAACAGTTTACCTAAACCTGCTTTGATGCCAATTGATAGTCTGAGTTGCACCTAAGAGGGGGGGGGGGATGAATTAGGTTCTTTGAAATTTTCTGGTTTTATCGACTGAGTTATTACTTTCTCGAGATGTGATGAGGTTATGAAAGCGGTAAAGAGCAGAAAGTAAAGAACACAGAGAAATATCCTGGTTCCCTTCACACTCCGAAGGTACTCCAGTCCCCTTTCAACACGAAAGAGATTTCACTATAGTTAGGATCAGTGTACAATACTTTCCAACCTATAGGTATATCAAAGACTCTTAAACACCTTTAAGATCTAAATACTAAGTGCAAGAAGAATAATCCTCTTCAATGCATACACTTGCTTTCAACAATCCTGAACAACAAGGGGAAATAAGTTTAATCTGATTTTTTTTACAATGAGTTTGTAACAGTGTATTCAATGTTGTATCAATTTTGTGATTGGTCTTCTCTTTCAATGAGAATTTCCACAATTATCTAAGACTTGTTGCTCAAGAATTTTTTTTCAAAGGATATGAAAATATGCAGAAAATTCTTTATGAAAAGTGGTTTGAGCTTAGATGTGGAAAGATGAAAAATATGTTAAAGATTTTGAAAGAGAATTGAAAGAGATGTGTGTTTTTTTGAAAATTTGAAAGATTAGGTATTTATATTAGACAAACACCTTTTGAAATAAAATGCAAATCCTCAGAAAAAATTGATGAACAATTGCCATGTTTCAATGGAAACATTTCACAGAAGATTGATTGAAGAGATGCAATTTTTCAGAATGATTTTTTAAAAAAGTTTAGTGAGCAATCGATTGCACAAATAGACCAATCGATTGCACCTTCACAAAAACACTTGAAATTTGAATTTTTCAACAGAGCAATCGATTGCACCAAAGCACCAATGGATTGCACACTAAAATAGAAGCGAAAAATACAAAGATTTTTAAGTATGCAATCGATTGCACCAAAGCACCAATCGGTTGCACTAAGAAACAAAAGCAAAACAGAAGTAAAATTTTGATCATGCAATCGATTGCTCTAAAAATGCAGTCGATTGCACTTATAAAAACTTAAAAAAAATCTGTTTTAAAAAGCTTGTGTTAGTGCAAAAAAGTAATGCAAAAGTTTTTTATTGTTTGAGCAACTTAGGACTTAGATACTTGATGAAAATTTTCATTATACCTTATGATGAAAACATTCTTCATGTCAAGTCTTCGTCCTGATACTGATGTCTTGAAAATAGTTGAACATCTTTGCCTTTTTGTCGAGTGATTTGTCTTCATCAAAACAAAAGTTGATCCTTGAGAATCTTGATTTCGCACAAGGGTGATGAGTAAGAAAAAAACGAAATGTGCGAACAAGAGTTTGTGGAAGTCAGAAGAGTTTCCACTTGAGAGGGAGTGTTGTGCACTCACACTTGAGGGGGAGTGTTGAGAATGTAGCAAATGGGAGTAATGTGGGTAATAGTCTCACATTGGTTGGAAATATGGAGACTTTAGTATTTATAAGTAAGAGAACCCACCCACCTCTCACCTTAAGGTTTTGGGTGAATATGTTGCTCTTGACCCAATGTTGATGCTCCTCCTCACACCCTAACAATATGTGTCGTTTTCCATAATTTTTTTATTCACATTTTAGGGATTGTAGGTGAATATCCAGTTTGTCAGTATTGGTAGGGTGGTGTCGAATAATGTAATGCTGCTTTATTAAAATATAGTGTTTTATATGTGGTCCCTTATATCTATACTAATTTCTATAACATCTCTCTCTCTCTCTCTCTCTCTCTCTCTCTCTCTCTCTCTCTCTCTCTCTCTCTCTCTCTCTCTCTCTCTCTCTCTCTCTCTCTTCCAAATGGATGTTTTTTATGTTGACTTTCATCACGGAAGACAATTTGATGATAGGGGTACATATGTAGGAAGAAAAATGTCAAATTGAAAGTGTGACGATAGATGAAATTATTTTAAAATTTCAGGTGTTGTTAACGAAATGGGGTATCTTGGGGTGCATAAAATGTGGTACGATTTTGCTGGTACATTAAAGGAGCTAGTAAATGACTTTAGCGCAATAGAACTACTAAACTGGTCCAAGACTAATGGAAAGATAAATCTATTCATAGTCCACCTTATTTCTCAACATGATGTAATAAAAGTATTTGATGTCCAACCTGTCCTAACTTTTGTCTAATCCATTAAACAATAATCTAAGGGTCTGCCTGAGATACTTGAAACCTTGTCTGAGGTGAAACTTTAACACTTTTACACTTGAAATCAAACAAAAATATCTAATAGTGAGAAATTTGACACTTACATTAAGAACTTTGGTGAAAAAATGTGAATCAGATGACTCAACTTTAAAATATCATAGAATTATAAATGTGGATTCAAAAACTTAATTGTAAAAGATCTAATAGTGAGAAATTTGACACTTACATTAAGAACTTTGGTGAAAAAAATGTGAATTAGATGACTCAACTTTAAAATATCATAGAATTATAAATGTGGATTCAAAAACTTAATTGTAAGATTTTTCGTACGCAAAAATTTCTCAAATTCTTTTAAATCTCAAATAGACTAGATTATTTGATAATGAAATACATTTTTTATTTTATTTTTGATTTTAACTATTTATGTTATGACATAATAATCAATTAAAATATATTTTTAGAGTATAAGAATAATTATTAGATTATAGTATAAAATTTTCTTTTTTGTCTGAGACATAAACAAAACTTATTTGAATATATAAAATTGAGACACATCTTCAAATTAGATTGAATACAGAATCAAATTCTCTGCAATAAAAAGACACATTTTCACGCATTCAAGCGTAGTTGTTTGTCTAATAAATTCGAATGGTTCTGATTCAAAAACTAATAATTTTGAAAAAATCAAACCCATTTTTATTATCAAGATCAAAGGGTTAGTAACATCTCGATCGAAATTCCTATTGTGGAAGATTCAATTCATTGGATATTAGTCTTGATTCGGATCTTTACGGTGTGAGACGGCATCGGAATCGTAATTAATACATGTGATTGTACTATAGTAGTACATATGGTAAAAATGAAACGCCAAAAGCATAAAACAAATTAGGAGAAAAATAAAATAAAACCAAAACAAAGCAAAACCCCAGTGTGGTTTATCCTTCTTCCGTTTTTTCTTCACTCTGCAGCGACCTCATCTCTACAATGTATTTTTCCTTCAATACTCCAAACCGCTTAACTCTAACCCTAACAACCCCTCCCCCTCCCCTTCGTGGCCGCAACAACCATAACACCGCTCATCCTTCCTTCAAATGTCACCTTTCTTCTTCTTCCGACGATAAAAACAATGATTCCTTCAATTCCTCTCTTCTTAAAACCCTATCCACCACCGTCACTGTTTCCTCCGCCGCCGCTTCCGCTTTCTTCCTCACCGGCTCCCTCCATTTCCCCTTTCATAATTTGTCCGGACTCAATGCCGCCGCTGGAGGCGGCGCGGGTGGAGGAGGCGGAGGATCATCTTCCTCCGGAGGCGGTGGAGGTGGCTGGTTTAACGGTGGCGAAGGATCTTTCTGGTCGAGAATTCTATCTCCAGCCAGAGCTATCGCCGACGAACCGAAATCAGAAGATTGGGATTCACATGAGTTACCGGCGAACATAACGGTTTTACTTGGGAAGCTTAGCGGGTTTAAGAGATACAAAATCTCAGATGTCGTTTTCTTTGATCGGAACACGAAGACGAAAATTGGAATGGAAGATTCGTTCTTGGATATGGTATCTCTTAAACCTGGAGGGGTATACACCAAAGCTCAGCTTCAGAAGGAGCTAGAAAGCTTAGCTACTTGTGGAATGTTCGAGAAGGTTGACATGGAAGGGAAAACCAATGCAGACGGGTCGCTAGGGTTGACGATTTCCTTTGCTGAGAGTATGTGGGAGAGAGCAGACCGGTTTAGATGCATCAATGTTGGTTTGATGGGTCAATCCAAACCGGTTGAGATGGACCCTGATATGACCGAGAGGGAGAAGATTGACTTTTTTAAGAGACAAGAGAGGGAATATAAGAGGAGAATTGATGCTGCCAGGCCTTGTCTTTTGCCTCCTTGGATTTATCAAGAGATTAGGGATATGTTGAATAAACAAGGTAAGGTTAGTGCTAGGTTGTTGCAGAGGATAAGAGACCGTGTTCAGAGGTGGTATCACGAGGAAGGTTATGCTTGTGCTCAGGTTGTTAATTTTGGTAACCTTAATACACGTGAGGTTGTGTGTGAGGTTGTTGAAGGGGATATTACAAACTTGTCTATTCAGTATTTGGATAAACTTGGTAATGTTGTTGAAGGGAACACGGAAGAATCTGTTGTTTCAAGAGAACTTCCAAAACAGGTGTGTATGTTTGTAAATGTGTTTGTTGGTAATGTTTGTTTGGAGTTACATGTGATTCATGTTGTGTGGCTATGGTTATTGTTTTGTGACTTGTTGGTGAATGTTTGTTTAGAGTTAAATGTGATTCATGTTGTGTGGTTATGGTTATTGTTTTATGACTTGTTGGTGAATGTTTGTTTGGAGTTAAATGTGATTTATGTTGTGTGGCTATGGCTATTGTTTTGTGACTTGTTGGTGAATGTTTGTTTGTGTTGGATCGACAACAGCTTCAACCGGGTCATACTTTTAACATTGAAGCTGGGAAACAAGCTTTGAGGAACATAAATTCCCTGGCTTTGTTTTCCAACATTGAGGTAAATCCGCGGCCTGATGAGAAGAATGAGGGAAGCATAATAGTTGAAATTAAGCTCAAAGAGTTGGAGCAGAAATCAGCTGAAGTTAGTACTGAGTGGAGTATTGTTCCAGGGCGAGGAGGGCGTCCGACTTTGGTATTTGCGACGAATTGATAGTCTATTTTGTTTGTCGAAGGATAATCTTTTTTTTCTCAATTTATGTGTTTGTTTTCTGTTCAATGTTCGTACAGGCTTCGCTGCAGCCGGGAGGGACTATTACTTTTGAACATCGGAATCTGCAAGGATTGAATAGGTCACTTACTGGTTCAGTGACAACTAGCAACTTCTTGAATCCTCAGGTACCCTTATACTACTAGTCCATTGAGTTCTTTTCCCCATTTTATTAGAGTTCTTTAGTTTATCATCTATGTAGGCACATGTGTTGATCTTTGGTTAAATGCACTTTATGTACTGCTGTAGGATGATCTTGCATTTAAAATGGAGTATGCACATCCATATTTGGATGGTGTAGATGATCCACGGAACCGAACTCTCCGTGTAAGCTGCTTCAATAGCCGAAAGCTGAGTCCAGTATTCACTGGAGGGCCGGGGGTGGATGAAGTGCCTTCAATATGGGTTGACCGTGCTGGTGTAAAAGCTAATATCACTGAGGTAATTTTACTGGTTATTTTACACTAGTCTTTCTTGACTTGGCTTTTTAGTCTGTTCCTAGCTTTCTTTATAACTTGCAATTCTTGTTTTCCAAGCAGAATTTTTCTCGTCAGAGTAAATTCACTTATGGATTGGTAATGGAAGAGATAATAACACGTGATGAAAGCAATCACATCTGTTCCAATGGTCAAAGAGTATTACCTAATGGAGCAATTAGTTCAGATGGACCTCCAACCACCCTTAGTGGTACTGGTATCGATAGGATGGCGTTTTTGCAGGCTAATATTACGCGGGATAACACAAGGTTTGTGAATGGAACTATAGTTGGAAGCAGGAACATGTTCCAGGTGACTCATCCTCCTATATCATTGCTGTTGATTCTGTCCAAAAAAGTTAATTTTGTTTCAAATAAGAGAACCATTTTTAGTGGATGCTTCCACCACTTCCTTTTTTGGTTAGAATTTAAATCCAGGCTTTAATGGGGGAAGAAAATAAAAGGATGCATGCCGGGGTTGAACCTAATTTTTTCTGGAGATATCATGTTTTCCCAGATATTCTCAAAATCTTTTAGGTTATATCTAACTATTTTATATTGTTAAAATAAATCAGCTGTCTTTGTTATTCCACCTTCATTAGCTGACACTTCAAATCTCTAGTCCTAAGTGTGTGTATGTGTACGCGCGTGTCTCACATTAACTAAATATATGACACAAAGTAGTGCTTCTTATAGGCTTGGTCAGTCCTGCTCTTATAAGTTGGTTTTGCTTGGATGAGTTAAGCCCTAAGCCCAATCAAATTCCAAGACTTCTAATTTCAATATTTTAAACCTACAAGCAGTCGTCTATGATGAATGTCTCGTTCCTCTAATTTTTTGTGGGCCTTTGAAACAATTGACCAGAATTGCACCTGATTGTGAATTTTTATAGTGGATGTTTGCAGCCAAAGCTGAGGAGGAATGGGTTTTGCTCCCTTCCATTCAAGCGCATGTCTCACATTAACTAAATATATGGCACTAGGTAGTGTTTCTTAAAGGCTTGGTCCAGTCCTGAGCTTATAAGTTGGTTTTGCTTGAACGAGTTAAACCCTAAGCCCTCTCAAACTCCAAGACTTCTAATTTCAATAGTTTAAGCCTACAAACAGTCCTCTATGATAAATGTCTCTTCCTCTAGTTTTTTGATAGCTTTTGAAACAACTGACAGAATTGCACCTGATCGAGAATTTTTATAGTGGATGTTCGCTGCCAAATTTGAGTAGGATGGGTTTTGCTCCCTTCCATTCATGCGTGTGTGTCTCACATTAACTAAATATACGGAACTAGGTAATGTTTCTTATAGGCTTGGTCAGTCCTGAGCTTATAAGTTGGTTTTGCTTGGACGAGTTAAACCCTAAGCCCACTCAAATTCCAAGACTTCTAATTTCAATAGGTTAAACCTGCAAGCAGTCCTCTATGATGAATGTCTCGTTACTTTAATCTTCTGTGAGCTTTTGAAACAACTGACCAGAATTGCACCTGATTGAGAATTTTTAGAGTGGATGTTTGCAGCCAAAGTTGAGGAGGATGGGTTTTGCTCCCTTCCATTCATGCGTGTGTGTCTCACATTAACTAAATATACGGCACTATGTAGTGTTATGTAGTGTTTCTTATAGGCTTGGTCAGTCCTGAGCTTATAAGTTGGTTTTGCTTGGATGAGTTAAACCCTAAGCCCCCTCAAATTCCAAGACTTTTCAATATTTTAAACCTACAAGCAGTCCTCTGATGAATGTCTCGTTCCTCTTATCTTTTGCGAGCTTTTGTAACTGACCAGAATTGCACCTGATCATCAATTTTTATAGTGGATGTTCGCAGCCAAAGTTGAGGATGGGTTTTGCTACCTCCGATTCATGCGTGTGTGTGTCTCACATAAACTAAATATATTGCACTAGGTAGTGTTTCTTACTTTCTTATGGGCTTGGTCAGTCCTGAGCTTATAAGTTGGTTTTACTTGGATGAGTAAACCCTAAGCCCACTCAAATTCCAAGACTTCTATTTTCAACATTTTAAACCTACAAGCAGTCCTCTATGATGAATGTCTCGTTCCTCTAATCTTTTGTGAGCTTTTGAAACAACTGACCAGAATTGCACCTGATTGTGAATTTTTATAGCGGATGGATGTTCACAGCCAAAGTTGAAGAGGGTTTTGCTCCTTTCAATTCATTCCCCTTCCCTCCCTTCACCTTTAGCCCTCTAATCAAACAGTATATTACTGTAACTTTGAGGATACAAGAGATTGGTGTATAATAAATTTATAAATATGATCTTGAAGTTTTCTATGCTATGCTCTATGCTGACACTGATATCTCTTTATACAAACTGCAGGTAGATCAAGGCCTTGGCATTGGCAGCAATTTCCCATTCTTTAACCGTCACCAATTAACTGCGACTCAGTTTCTCCCATTGATTTCTGTGGAGGAAGGTGCCGGTAAACCACCACCTCCAGTACTTGTCCTCCATGGCCACTATGGTGGCTGTGTAGGTGACCTTCCAAGTTATGATGCTTTTACTCTCGGGGGTCCCTATTCTGTTAGGGGTTACAACATGGGTGAGATTGGAGCAGCCAGAAACATCCTCGAGGTACGAATGGCTGTGTACATCTATGATTGTCAATGGAGATACGAAAGTTGTGTTGATTCTCCAAATCTATACATTATCTAGCAAACAACTATCTTATTTATTGATTTTTTCTTACAGCTGGCAGCTGAGATACGTATACCTATTAAAGGTACGCACGTGTATGCCTTTGCAGAACATGGCACTGATCTAGGAAGTTCGAAAGATGTCAAAGGAAATCCGACTGTAGTCTATAGGCGAATGGGTAAGGGGTCCTCTTATGGTGCTGGTATGAAGCTTGGTTTAGTAAGAGCAGAATATGCCGTTGACCATAATTCAGGAACAGGTGCAGTATTTTTCCGTTTTGGAGAAAGATTTTGAGGTGCTTGAGTCATAGTGTAGTTTGGTTCTTTTCGTCTGCAGAAAGAATCTTTCAGCCATAGGTGCTTTTATAGAATTTGGATTAAGTGAACACCAAGCTGGCACTGGGCTTGGTTTTCTCTAGGTTACTCAATTGGTGTAGGGTTAAATGAAAATATTAAGATTACATATTATCCTGCTGTCTACTATTGATAATTCTGCGGCTTATGATCAATGTCCAATTTATGAGAACGAGAGCAGACATAGTGATTTCTAATGTATTTCAATTTTTTTTCCTTGTGATGAATGATTTTAGAGAGTACCGGTAATTATTGATTTGATATTAACCTATTAAATCTGTAAGTTGATGAACAATTCTGCCAATTTTTGTGACTCGATCTTTTCTTCTGGTACCATATGTAACTGAGGATTTCGCAAGAAATTATTAAAAATTCTTGGTAATAAAGTTTAGTCTGGAAATAAGTAAAATTTGGTTAAAGATTATTTTAACTAGAGATCGATTTTGAGCATTTATGATTTTTTTGGCTTTAATTAAAGTGTGTTATTGATTTAGGCTCAATCTCTTATTGCTTTCAATCGATTTTGAAACTCTTTTGCAGCCAAAATATGTGTAATCCTTTCTTTAAAAAATAAATCGAACAAAACCTTTATATTCAGTATTGTAACTTCTAAATTCTTATGTTGAAAACTGTTATACCAGTCATTGCAGGTTATATATAAGCTTTAGTTATTTGCAGTTGAGCTCTTTTGATTTAAAAAATGTAGTGTTAATTTTTACTCATCAAGTCCCATTTTGTAATTGCATTCAATTGGAAACCAAGTTGTAAAACTTAATCTACCATTTCTTTAGAAAGGTTAATCAGTCAATAGAAAACTCTTCAAATCATCATGGATAGACAAACAAAATTTCAGCTTGACATTTGAAAGAGCACAATTTAGCAAAAAAATTAGTGCTAAAATTTTCTTCTCAATTGGATATTTTAAACGAATAGAGAACGGAATGATATATGTTTTATTCCTTTGTTTGAATATTTTAAGATAGAACAAAAAAATATTCTATTTGGCTCCCTTGCATTATATTATAGATCCAAAATTAGCTTAATTTGTGTGATAGATTTATTCTCCTATTCAACTTGATTTAGTCTTGAATGCAGGTTTTTACGAACCTTAGAAATAAGATAAAAACATTCTAAGAATCTGAGTAACAGCAAAATATTTATAATTAGCACTTTTCCAAAGTTTTTCCTCATTCACAAATTTTCCAAAGTTTGATATAAACAGTTAAACTTTAAGTCAAAAACAACCCAGAAAATGCTTTAAAAAATAGACATAAATTAGTAAACACCCTTTTTATTTTGAACAAACAATTGGGCGCTGGTAGTGCCGTCAGTAGCTTCATTCTTGCCATGCATGTTCCGGTAAGAAGTAGAACATTCATATGGATTCCCGCCAAAAATGCCACTCTGAACCATAGATTTCTCCGATCAGAACCAGAATCATACGCTAAACTCATCGAAGTATACGCTAATGGTCGAGCATTGCAGCAAGGAAAGAAGCTTCACGCGCACCTAACAACCAAAGGCTACGCGCGTTTCAACCTTGTCCTATCCAATCTCGTAGCGTTATACGCATGCTGTGGCCAACTCTCCCTTGCGCGAAAACTGTTTGACAAAATTCCTCCAACAAATGTTCGCCGTTGGATCGCTCTCATCGGTACATGTGCTCGCTGCGGCTTTTATGATCACGCTCTCTCCGTGTTCTCCGAGATGCAAACTGTCCCTGGCTCGAAACCCAACAGCGTTTTCGTGATTCCTAGTGTTCTCAAAGCTTGTGGCCAGATTGGTTACCGAATCTATGGAGAGCAAATACATGGCTTGATCTTGAAGTGTTCGTTTGAGATTGATGCTTTTGTTTCGAGTGCGTTGATTGTTATGTATTCTAACTGTGCTAAAGTTGAAGATGCACGTAAGGTGTTTGATGGAATGGATATGAAGGATTTGGTGTCTCTGAATGCTGTTGTTTCTGGGTATGCTCAACAAGGGCTTCCAAATGAGGCGCTGGGTTTGGTTGAAAATATGAAGTTGATGGGTGTGAACCCGAATGTGGTGACTTGGAATGCATTGATATTTGGGTTTGCTCAGAAATGTAACAGAGCAATGGTATCTCAAATTTTCAGGTTGATGATTGAAGATGGTGTTGAGCCTGATGTGGTGTCATGGACTTCTGTCGTATCTGGTTTTGTACAAAACTTTCGAAATGAGGAAGCTTTTGATATGTTTAAGCAAATGTTGCATCATGGGTTCTGCCCAACTTCGGCTACTATCAGTGCCCTTCTTCCAGCTTGTGCTACTGCGGCAAGAGTGAGATTTGGGAAGGAAATTCATGGCTATGCTTTGGTGATTGGTGTGGAGGAAGATGTATATGTAAGGAGTGCTTTGGTTGACATGTATGCAAAATGTGGGTTCATTTCTGAAGCTAGGACACTGTTTTATAAGATACCGGAAAAGAACACGGTGACTATGAACTCTATGATTTTCGGTTATGCAAATCATGGGTATTGCGAAGAAGCTATTGAGCTCTTCAATCGGATGGAGATGGAAGGGGTAACCAAACTAGATCATTTAACTTTTACGGCAGCTCTTACAGTATGTAGTCATATTGGAGATATTGAACTTGGGCAGAGGCTGTTCAAGATAATGCAAGAGAAATACTGCATTCAGCCACGATTGGAGCATTATGCGAGCATGGTGGATCTATTTGGTCGAGCAGGGAAACTCGAGGAAGCACATGGCATAATCAAGACAATGCCGGTTGAACCTGATTTGTTTGTTTGGGGTGCATTATTGGCTGCTTGTAAAAATCATGGGCATGTGGAGCTTGCAGAAGTGGCTGCCAAGCGTTTGTTGGAGTTAGAACCTGACAGTGCAGGGAACCGTCTCCTGTTGTCCAGCTTGTATGCCGATGCTGGAAAATGGGGAAGGGTTGAGCGGATCAAGAAAAGGATAAAGAAGGGAAAACTAAGAAAACTTCAAGGATTGAGTTGGATAGATAATAATGTATTATAACTATTATTGGTAGGTGAATGATTGCTTATGTTGGAGCTTCCTTTGCAAATTCGTTCAATAGAAAAAGCCAAGAGGATTGTAGTAGTACACCATTCACTTAAGAAAAAACTCCAAGAATTAAAGCCTAAACAAAACACGAGTATCAATACCCATAGAGTGACTATGAGCTAAATTAGCATGAAAAAACTATCATTTAAAACCTAAACCGTCAACTTATCAGTATTTTTTTGTCCACAGTCAGTGGCTACAAAAAGGAGAGACGCCACGATAGGGGTTGCAGAATTTGGTATTAGAATTGAGTGGTTCTACCCTCGTTTTGTTATTCAAAATAACTCGTCTTTGTTGGTACATTCCAATAAATACTCAGTGTAGAATATATTCCTTGAAAAAACTGCAAGCCCCACCTACTAAGGTTTTCCATATCTTCATATTTAAACGGATTTAAGTCGATACCGCAAATTGATTAAAAAAAAGGGCACAAATTCGAATATTATTAAATACATTTAGATGTTATTTTGTAAAATTATAGATTAAAATTTTTATTTATTTTTCAAAATTGAACTACATGCATTAACTTTCATATATTATTATACGAGATATTACATTATTTTTTAAAATAATATTTATTAGTTTGATTTAATGTATTATTTATCATTTTATGTGTTATGAGCCGGTCAATGATCCAAAAGGAGGAGGTCCAATCATCACTACAAATCACTCTACCAAAACATCAAAAGTATATTGTAACTCTCGAGCTCCACGTTAGATCTACGTTAGGGGCTATTGCACACCGTTAAATGTCATCGGACGACCTCCGCATTCCATGTTGAAATGACAGAGAACGTCTATAACTGCCCTTCATATATAATACACCCTACATGAAATTTGAGGTATTCTTTCTTTAATGCATAACCTATTTTACTTTTCATTCTCTTACTGACTTGTGCGTTGAAGTGCTAATGTTGCATATCCACCTCTCCGTCATGCTACCAGAGAACCACTCCACCACATCAAGAGTCCACTCAATCCTTCCACCAAGCATTTAAGATTCCCTAGTGAAGTAATGTCGCTGTCTGTGAAAGCTGACTTTAATTCCTGCGAATTTCTACGATTAGACTTCTTCTGATCCAAAGTCACACATCACACCAACAATTACGCCTGAACAATAGAGTTTGTCATCATTACCGCATCCAGCAAATTGCGACAATACTTTTTTGCACATGTCATTATTATCTGCACAAATTTGGTAGGGTGGTTAACTTAGTGGTCCATTAAGACGTCCAAATTTGAAATATCTTTTGGACCAAGAAAAACCCTGAATGCTCATTTGTTCATAGATTTCATAGCAAAAATGACCCCAGGAACTTCAGAGCCAACCCATACCTAGATCGTGCTCACAAATGGTTTATCCTACATTCGAGGAAGTGAGTCGGTATAATATTTGAGAGTGAAACATGTTTGGTGATCAAGGTAACCATACGTTTTACATTCTCCACTACCAATAATTAGGCTGAATATGAAGCTTTCATTCCCAACCTCACATTAAGTTATGAAAAAAAATCCCAGATGGTTGTATCACTGGTCAAAAGAGATGCTCAAACCAAAGACTCTTTGTTACAACGATATGTAGCCTTGACATGAGTGAGGTTGGCAAAATTTAAACCGTATGAGATCTTGCATGTTCCAAAGGAAAAGAAAACTAAGGCATGCATACTTTCTAAGCTCGCAAGCACCAAATCCTTCGGGGTTAATCATTCTTTCATATAGGAAACTCTAAGGATCTAAAGCATTACATCCACCAAAGTGACGATGACGCTCGTAGAAGGCGCCTCACCACTTTCCTTGACCCCACCTATTGGAATATACATCAAGTGAGAAATAATTCCCACCAATCAATATAGGTTGCCCTAGTTAAGATAAGATCCAACTCATATTTTGTGATGGAAGAAACTTTGTATAGAAAAGGTTTATCATCCCGTATACTGAAATTCCTTGAAGGGGAAAAAGCCGCATACACAATCTCTGAGGTGCACAAAGGGATAATTGGAAAACACTAGGGAGCCCGAGATCTAGCTAAGAAAGTCATTGAGGTGGGGTATTAGTGGTCGTCCATGGTTCAAGACACAAAAGATTATGTGAAGAAGTGCGACCACTACCAAATACATGGAGATGTTCATAACACTTCTCCATCTATATTGCGCATGTTAACATCGTCACAAACCTTCTCACAACGGGGTATGAACATCATCGGTACATTTCCTATAGCTCATGTCTAGTTAAAGTTCTTGATTGTGGTAATGGATCATTTTACAAAGTGGGTCAAAGCAGAGGTCTTCGAAAAGATCGTTGCCGCCATCATTTTAAAGTTATTTAAAAGTAACATCTTGGCAAGGTACGAAATCCATCAATCTATTGTGATAGAAAATAAGACAAAATTCACAAATAAGAACTTGAAGAAGTTATTCGAAGACCTGAAGGTCAAGCAACACTTCACTTCGGCTAAACACCCTCAAACCAGCGGATAAGCAGAAGTAGCAAATCGAGTTTTGTTTAGAGGATTAAAGAGGAGGCTCAACGCAACTAAGGGGATTTCATCATAGGATCTCCCACATGTTCTTTGAGCTTATATGACCATAACTCGTTCAAAAACGTACGAAACACCAATTTGACTTACTTACGGGGCTGAAGCTGTCATCCCTATTGAAATAGGAGAGCTGAACTCGAGAACAAGAAATCCTCTGCCAGAAGGAGATAATTGAAAAGCTACCAGGGAGGAGGTACACCTTATGGAGGAAAGAATAACTTCATCCTCCCTCACGAGCATCGTCATAAAAAAGAAACCGCGATAAAATATAACAAGTGAATTTGACCTTGAGAGTTCCAACCAGGAGACCTTGTGCTAAGGAGGGCCAATGTCATATGGAAGAAAAAACCTGTTTCCAATTAGGAAGGACCGTATAGGGTTAATGATAACATGAGGATCATAACTTACACACTGGAGACTCTACATGGATAATTAATCCCGAAGACTTGGAACACCACCAAGCTCAAACATTATTTTAGTTAAAATTCCCAAAGTATTGGAACAGGGATTAGAAAGGATTACCTAATCTAATAGTTTTATATAAATAAATGCTAAATTTATGTTAGAATTATATGATTGTATTTCCTGAGATAACATTAAGACAATATGCACAACGTCGTAGTTGGGACACCCCCTCTTGGTAGCTAGCCACTCCAGAGCACATGTGGTGGAGTACTGGATAAGTCGACTTAGAACTAGGTTTTCACACGAGGGAAGGGAAAGGGAACCAACCTTTGGTCGACGATTTCCCATAGAGATCAAATGTTTAACAACATAAAATATATCCGACCTATGAGAATTAATCAAATTTGGCAAACAAGTTTAAAGGAGGGTTAATGATACCTCTAATGTTCCAGTAGAAGAACTTCAAAGAGAATGAAAAAAAGGTAGCATTGAACGGATATTGTATTTGTTGTTATCATTTTTAGATGATTATGCTTTTTCTTTTATGCTTTGAAATATAAGGACAAGGGCCTAAGGGGTTGGCCTTAAGAGCTTTATATGACACATAAGTAACTCTCAACTTGAAAGGAAACTTTACAGGACGTTAGTAAGACCTGTGATGTTGTATGAGATTGAATGTTGGGTGGTTAAAAATCAAAATCAGAATAAAGTAAGTGTTGTAGAGATGAACATGTTGCATTGGATGTGTGGTAATACTAGATGAGATAATATTATAAATGACAATATTAGAGACCGTGTCAGGTAGAACTTATAGTAGAAAAGATGGTGAAAATTAGACTTTGGTGGTTTGATCATGTAGAGAGAAGACTAGAAATGACAATTGTACCTGTCGCGGTGAAAATTGGATACCAAAATATTGATTAGTTTGAATCTTTAATTCATTTTGCAACCAAACTTTGATTTGTCCAAAGGAGAGGATAAAGATCGAAATTCCCACAATGCAATGCAAATGCAAGGTTTAGAGAGTTTTAGGTTTGGGGGTTGGTTAAACTTAGGGAAGGTGCTAGCATCCTAAGTTTCTGTAGTACTCTACAGGAACCTCTTGTTTTATGTTTGTTTTATTGCTAAGGTTTATCTGCTTAATGGTTGAAAGACCTAGGGGGTTTATTTCTAAGTATACTCGATAAGATATCACATCTTATGCCTACATATCCTTACGGGAGTGGAATCAGAGTACTTGTAGTTCTCCTAAAGGGTTTGAGGAGTGCTTTGACTGTGGTCAAAGTTCCTACGGGTTTAGGGTAGTCGATTGATTGATTTTAGGAGAAGAGATGAGTTGTCATTTTAAGGGAGATTTAACTGCCACAAGGTGTAGGAAAATAGTCTTTGCATTGTCTTAAGAGAAGGGCTCAAGTACTCGGATAGGGATCGACGAGGTACGCCTCTATCTCTCTTAAGGCAAAGTTCCTACGGTATTGATTGTATTGTTGTGGGGTGGAGATTCTATCTCGCTTAAGATGATTAACATCTTTCTCTATTGTGTTTGAATATTTGAGTTGAGTTGAATGTTTGTTTCTATGTTGTAAAAGGATGACAGTCCTTCCTATGGGGTAGGATCTATCCTAAGAGATCGACTTGAATGGGATCAAGGATCAAGTGGGAGAATGATGCAAATGAGATGCACTACACACAATTGTTGAATTATGTGTAGGTTTTTCCTTTGGACGGAATGCAATGCGATAATATAAATTGCGGTAAATGTAAATAGCGGTAAAGTAAAGGGCGAATAATTAAAACATACATAGACGCATGAAAGCGCTGAAGTGTGTGAGAGTGAATTGTGAATATGTGAGTGTGCACGGCTGGAAATTAGGCGAAGCCGTAGGCCTGCACGATTGATTAAATTTTAGGCGAGTTGAATTGATTTTAAGCGGATAGATTAATTCTTTAGGTGAGATTAATTTTAAGCTTATCGCCAGTTTTTTATATTTAAAGAGAAATGTTCAAATTGTAAAAAAACATTTATTGAATTAATTGAGATTTTAAATAAATGAGTTTTCACAAAAGATTTAGTCATTTAACAAGTCATATTTCTCTTTAAAAAGTTTATTAAGATAAAAGGGTTTTCTTATTATAAAAGGTTTCTTTTAATTAGTTTTACCAAACAAAATAATTTAATAAGTGAAAAGTCTTTTATTTTATATTTTATAATATAACTAATTTTATTATATTAAAAGATTATAGAAGTAAGTTAAAGGTGAATAAAAAGATAAATATTAGTTAATTATTTTAAAAGAGGTTGCTTAATTAAATAAATAAGTTAATTATGAAAGCTAAATTTAAATAATAGGTTTTATTAGTGTTTAATAAAAACTGATTATATAAGTGATTAGTTATTAAGTTAATTAAGAAAAGTTAGTGATTATATTAATTACAGTGTTGATTAGTAGGTTAAAGGTTGATTAAATCAAATTAAAAGAAAAAGGTTAAGGGGAGATTAGGTGATGGTTAGTGGTGGTGTGCGATAGTGCGTGCAGGTTTAGTGTATGTGATAGTGAAATTACAACAGATCACAAAGTCAAACCCTAAAATCCCAGAAAAACAAAACCCAGAATCGCTCGAACTCCCCCCTCTATCTCCGATCGTAATCACCTCCCGTTCTCCCTAGTCTTTCATCTCCTTTTGTTTCTTGAACCTGAAATCAAAACGAAAACATCAATAATCCAATAACATTGACAAAAAAAGAGGTTTACCGAAGGCGGATAGCGGCGGCGGAGTTCGCGGTGAAATTGGTGATGGAGGATAAGTCTTCTTCTTCATTCAAGAACAAATGGTGGCGGCTCCAAGATTTCGACCGTCGAAGAAGATAATTTCTTTTTCACTCTGTTAGGGTTTCGTGATTTAGCTTTTGGGGTGATTATTGACTGTGTTTTTTTCCCCCCAAATCCCTCCCTTTTATAGGCTTCAATCGAAATCCCTTTGATTGAATTTGATTAAAATCGTTTTGAATGTGGATTTGGACTTTCTGTTTTGGTGTAAACCAAATCAGAAACCTTTCCTTTCTCGTTCCAATCTTCTTAAATATCTGTTAAGTGGAAATCCCATCTTTGATACCGTATCAGTCTGTTTATGTTCAATGTTTGGGATTTGGATTGGATATTTTGGGAATATTCTTCTGGATTTTTCTAACTTTGATTTGGGTACCTTGACAGGTGTGGATAGCGGTGGATTTGGGCCAAGGAAGAACTAGCAGCCCAGGAGAAAGAAAAAAGCTCGCATCTGATACATTTGGAGGGTTCTCACGAAAAGATGTTGGGGATGAAGGGTATACTTCTTCAATCTCTGTCCGCCTCACTCTGTCGAATGCTTTATCGTAAACCTGTGATATGAAAGTTTATACATGAGGGAGTTTAAGTGTTGTAATACTAATAGTAGCGATATGCGTGTTATTCTAGGTATCATCGTCAACAATGACCGTTTGGCTAGCCGTTGCAGCTGTTTGATATCCGTAATCCCACCAAGATGCCACTTTATCGTCTACTTCTGCGTTTATGACTCAACCAAGCCTAAGCCTCTCTAAAATTATCGAGAACGCGAAGCCCGTCATGTGAATGTGGTGTTAGGACGATAGGTGGGGCTGAACAAGCTTCTGCTTTTGCGAACAATAGGTCCTCTGTTGCTGCTGGACCTTTTCAAAAACACTGAGATGCCAATGTCTTCTATGAAGTTAAGTTTAGCACAAAACAAAAACTGAACTAATATCGGTTCTCGTATGTCCCGTGTCTGAGACAGTTGTAAACAGGTAATCGCTGAATAGGTCCTCTGGCAGCAATAACAACATCTTTGTGTTGGGCATAAGTTGTATTATTAATCATCCATGTCCGATTTTATAATCGTTTTGCAGGGTGGGTGACGCACCTGGAAGGAATGAGGGCTTAGCAGCATCTTTGCATGAATATAGAAACATGAATACCCCAGTTCAGTGATTTTCTTGGCAAGGAGTTCAACCCGATTCACTGAGTTGCAGAAGATAATTGACTGGTTTATTTGTAGCTTAGAAAATAGAGTATTTGAACAGTGGACTTTCTGTCTCTCTTCCACAAATGCATAAAATTGTGTAATACCCTTCAGTGTGAGCTCATCCATAAGGTTCATGACATATGGTTTGTTAAGAAACCTATCTTTGAAGTCCTTCACAGTAACAGGATAGGTTGCTGAAAGCATCAGGATTTGACGGTTTGTTGGAAGAAAATGAATCAGTTGTTGAATCGAAGGCTGGAACTCTGGGGAGAGAAGCTTATCAGCCTCATCCATAACCAGCATTGAGCAATGCTTAAGAATGCAAACACCCTTCTTCGTAAGATCCAATATCCTTCCTGGGGTACTGACAAGCAGGTGAACTGGTTGATATAAGCGCATTATGTCGTCTTTTAGACTGGTACCTCCTGTTGTAACCATAACTTGGATTTTCAAATGTTTTCCAAGCTCTTTACACACTTGAGATGTTTGCAAAGCCAACTCACGTGTTGGGACCAAGATAACAACTTGAATAACATTATTATCCTGATCAATTTTTTTCAATGCAGGAATGCAAAATGCAGCTGTTTTGCCAGTTAGAGAAATTGGAATGCTTGCTTGTAAATTGTTATTGTGATGTTATTTGTACTGCTATTTACAGTTGACATGTTTGTACTTGTTGTGGCATACTGCTTGCTATGCCTTTGCACTGTTGTGGCTGCTATTTGTTGTTCTTTTGCAGGTGTTGCCGTGACTCGCTGTTGAGGCTTGAATGCGATGTTGTTCCAAATGATGGGTTCTGGCTCTGTGAAGCAAACTTCCAAATTCCTCAACAGTCACGACATGGAGCTGCTCTGATCGTGCTGTAGTGAATGAGGTTTCTCATTGTGCCTTTATATCTCAATACCGTTTTTTGGGAATGTTAAGGATGGTGATGATTCTTGATTCACTTGTAGACCGAAGTTTTGACATTCACCTCTTTTTCAACAGGTTCTTGTGTTCATTCACGCTTTGGTGTCATCGTGTTGCGGAAATCCACGACGAGTGCAAATATTGGACGAGGCTAGCTCATGTTGCAGTTCATACAAAGTTTTCCCTCTTTTTATTTGAAAGCTTTGCAAGAGCAATAGAATAGGCTTGTGAATAATTCAGAAATAACAGTGTGATGTCTTGAATGATGTATGGAGGTGCTAATTAATATCTTGGCTTTGTTGTAATAGGTAACATTCCGGTCGCTCTGGCGTATTCGTAGTCCGGCGCTGCACCTTAGAGCTTAGAAATAATAGGGAGTTATACCTTGAATTGTTGGGAAAAGTTATGAACAGTGGTAATATATTCTTGTGAATCTCATTTGAAAGTTGTCTCTTTTTCAGGTCAACTATGTAGCAGCAGCTGGGGATTGCAATGTGATTGTAGTACAAGAAGTTGCTTTGAGCAGATGCACATGCGACGGTACCAGTTCTGATTGAGAACTTCACTTTCTTCCATGTCCAGGAATTCAGCATAAAAAGGCCTATAAGTGAGTCTTGAAGTACCAGAACTTTTCCCTGCTACAAATCACAACATCACGCTTCAACCTTGCAGCAATAGTGCCAAGAATATCGATTGCCATGGAACGCGCAGCAAAATCCTTGGAACTTGTCCCAACATTCTGAATTAGTATGGTACATGAAGCTTCTAGAATAGAAGCTGAAGCAAGATATTCAGGTAAATTTAGAGTGGTTAATAAATCAGTAACAAGATTCTCCATTATGGACTTCAAATCAGAAGCATCTTGACTCTTTACACTTGCAGGTCGCTGAAGTACACAGGTCCAAAATTAGGAGCAGGCTTCTGTTACTGCATCATGGCATTTAGCTGGATAACTAGCATCAACCGAGATTTCTAATACAAAGTTACTACTCGAAGCTTGTGGTATTAGGAAGGTTAGCACTACAATGAATTAATTGGATAAGTAAAGCAGTAATCATCTGGATCTGTCTTTGCTCTTGTCAATATTTGTCAGAGGCAACAGATGCTCTGTTAACTCAGATTCCTTATTGATGCAGTGAACAGTTGGCAGTATACGAGACTCTATCAGTTTCACTTTCAGTGAAGATAAATGGGGGGGAATCTGGCTGGATGAAAGCAATTATACTAGGTGAAAAAAAGTCTGCCTGATGGAGAAGAGGATGGAGCTTTCTGAACTTCTTCAATGTCATCAGCTTATTCGAGGAAGCGGTTGCTCGTGTCCTTATAAGACTTTAGCTTTCCTTTTTTTTTTTTACCTTTAACAAGACTTGTTTATATATGGGGTACTCTATGTTGAAATACGACGACTTCCGTCATTTGTAAATAAAGATTCTGTCGATAATTCATGATGTAAACTAAAAGCTTCCACTATTAGTTAACAAGATTGCTATTTGTTCTTTACCTCATCATTCCATATTTCCTTATTTGTATCAAACTGTGGTACTGTTATAGGTGAAACCATGGTGCGATCATAAACAAATTGGTAGCATAATTGGGGATGCCAATACCCAACAAGCCACTATGCCACATACTATAAAGATAAATATTAAGCCTAAAAAGGTCACACTTATATCACCATCAATAGCCTTCACCTCCTCTACTAATATACCACCTCCCCTTTTTGATATATCACACCTCTCATAACAGCGGATACTTTAACGTAAGATCTATTGAATAAGGCCATTATCTGAAATAATGCTTATCATCTTGATTCCAACTAAATTGGTACTTGAATGAACTGTTTGAGATATAAACCAAAGTATAAAGAAAGAGATGCCTAAAGGCTTAATAACATTCGGGCATTCTTGACTCCCTCGATCCCTCATTTTCTCCTAATGTTCACTTCCATAAAAATAGACGCCTTTTACTCGATATGATCCTAATCTTGACGAATCTTATGGCAATGAGTATAAGTTCTTGTGATGCGGCTTGTCACAAACTTTAACCATGCTAAAATGGAAAGAAATCCCCGAGGGGTAAATTGGCCTTGTCCTGACTCTAGGACCGCGTAGGAGATAAGAAGTTCATACAAAGCCTTCAAGGCTTCCTGAGCTTTCAACAACAAACCTAACTTCATAAGACATGAACAAATGGGTTAGAAAGGTTATTTGTGTATAAATGAATGCTATCTCCACTCGATATTATTGCGTCTGCACAATTTGGTTAGTCTCATAAATATTAAATATTAAATTAAAGTCAAATAACAGCAAGAAAACACAAAGGGAGGTGGGATCTTATGGTCAAAAATTAGGGTGCGACAAATGCCCCTATTTAAGTTATTTCTATCTGGAGATATGGAGACTGAAATCTCCGTCTCGACAAGATAGAAGAGACTTAAATATAAACATTGCACGAATTTTTGGCCCTAAGAAACCACCGAATGCAAATGATATGCAATGATATGAAAATGCGAGGCAGACGGTCCTGTGGAGACATGATGCCACAGGGGAAAGAAAAACTAGACACAACACGCGAGGAACAGAAGGGCAGCAGACTCAACGAAGCGGGATTCCACGGGGACAGGAAACAACCACCAATGGGGAATCTCCAAATGTATAAAAGTGTAGCACATACACCAAGAATATGGTGATTTAAACATCAGGCAGGAAACTTGTAATCAAATGATAGCTTATGACCATAGCGACTTTTCTGAATAATTTAGTTTTGTTTTTCTTCTTTTTTCTTCTTTTTTATTTTATTTATTATTTTTGAAATCCAACTGGAAATAGTAAAATGTGTAGACCTCCCCACGCCTCATGGTCTGGGTACCATGAACGGGTCTCAGCTTCTAAAAAAAAAACCTCCCCACGCCTCGCGATTTGGAATCCACGAACGGGTCTTGGCTTCTGAAAGTTCACCTCCCCATGCCTCGTGATTTGGAATCCACGAACGGGTCTTGGCCTCTGAAAGTTCACCTCCCCACGCCTCGTGATTTGGAATCCACGAACGGGTCTTGGCCTCTGAAAGTTCACCTCCCCACGCCTCGTGATTTGGAATCCACGAATGGGTCTTGGCTTCTGAAAGTTCACCTCCCCACGCCTCGTGATTTGGAATCCACGAACGGGTCTTGGCCTCTGAAAGTTCACCTCCCCACGCCTCGTGATTTGGAATCCACGAACGGGTCTTGGCTTCTGAAAGTTCACCTCCCCACGCCTCGTGATTTAGAATCCACGAACGGGTCTCGGCTGTAGATTGTAGATGTCGTTGTAGATGTTGTAGATGTAACTGTCAATGTAGATGTAGAACTTCTTGGCTGTGAGCCATAATGTGTTGTAAATTGTAGAACTTTGTAGATGTAACTTGTAATGTATTGGAGGTTGTAAAACTTCACCGGGGATCTTCAGGAGAGATGCGAGCCAGTTGAATTGTAAAGTATGTCTTCTCGAATAAAAGGATACTAATGTGATGAGCTTCTTCGACTCCTCTGGGGAGACGCCGCTTGATGAAATAAATTTGTGTGATGAACTCACTGGGGAATATATTCCTGGGGAGTACCTTTGTTGTAGCTGTAGAAGTGTATATCATTGTAGACTCTCAACTAAAGAGAAATATTTATGGTGGGAATTCTCAAATAAAGAGAAGTGTCTTGTAATGTCTTTGGCGGACTTCTTTGATGGATTTGCGAAGCAATGCCGTTTGACGAATTGATGATGTTGAAGAACTCGCTGGGGATGGACAGATTGTCCTGAAGAGACTGTCGTTTTTCGTTTTGAGTAGGATCCTAGTCAAAACGAGTTGCTCAAATAAAGAGATGTTTGCAGTCCATGTGTAGGTGGTTGAGAAAAACCTGTGACATTGTTGGAGCAATATCTGTCTTCGTAGAGATTCTTCAAAAATATTCTTCCTGGGGAATAAAGTGCAAAATAAATGCACACTTAGTCCATGTTCAAACATCGAAGATTATCCACACTGTGACTGCCGAGGATTCAGCTCGGGAAGTAGCCGAAGAGAAAACTATCAAGTAAGACTCGACCATTGAGGTATGAACTCAAATGGAATGTACTAGAATAACCATCTTTCACGAGGGTCGAACTTCATGGGGAAAGTAGAAATATTGTGCTTTTTCTGCCTAAAGTTGACAACTCTACTTGGAGGGAGAAGACAAACCCAGTCACTTGGGGATGACCACGACCAAGATGACAGAAGAAAATAAACATAAAGAAAACAAAAATGCACATGCCATGCTGTCTACTTATATGCTATGGGTATGCTGACGGACCGAGAGAGACGAAAATAACGTCTCAAACGGAGGGGTACCCAAGCCAAATCTCCACAGACCTCGTACCACTTTGCAAGGAAATCTTGAACGTAAACAACCTCGTCTCTGGATAAAATAAATATCCTCTGCTTGCAGAGACATATATGATTGACATTCTTCCATGGATGAAATAAATGTCCATGGTCATCCCTTTGTTATTCATATACCGAGTAAAACACGAAGTAGTGAAAAAGTTTAAATCAATTTGGATTTTGCTATCGAGAAAAAGATTTTGATAAATGAGAAACTTTATTAAATGGTGGTCAGCAGAAAGGCGTGACCCCAATATTACAGTGTTGGAAAATAATAGAGATTACATCAAGGGAATAACAACTTGCTATCCCTAAGTTAATGAGAACTCCCTCCGAGCTCTAAGCGAAATATTTCTTGACGGCATCTGTATTCACAGGGCGAGTGATCTCTTCTCCGTCCATTATTGCTAACATCAAAGCACCTCCTGACAAAACCTTTCTTACCATGTACGGTCCATCATAGTTCAGGGCCCATTTTCCTCTGACATCGGTGAGGAAGGACTGAATCTTCTTGAGCACGAGGTCACCTTCTTTAAACATGCGGGGTCGAACTTTCTTGTCAAATGCCTTCTTCATCTTCTGCTGATACAACTGCCCATGGTATAGCGCTGCCATCCTCTTTTCTTCAATTAAGTTCAATTGATCATACCTGTTCTGGCACCATTCTGTTTCTGATAACTTTGCATCCATTAAAATCCTCATAGACGGAATTTTGACTTCTATCGGGAGTACTGCTTCCATGCTGTAGACAAGTGAAAGCGGAGTTGCCCTAGTTAAAGTGCGTACCATCGTACGATACCCATGTAAGGCGAACAAGAGCATTTCGTGCCAATCTTTATAAGTAACAACCATCTTTTGAATGATCTTCTTGATATTCTTGTTGGCGGCTTCAACAATCCCATTCATCTTTGGTCTGTAAAGGGAAGAGTTATGATGCTCTATCTTGAATTCTCTGCATAGTTATTTCATCATTCTGTTATTCAAATTGGATCCATTATCTGTAATAATCCTGCTTGGCACACCATATCGGCAGATAAGCTGATTTTTGATAAATTTGACAACCACATGTCGAATTACATTAGCGTAGGAAGCCGCCTCGACCCACTTGGTGAAATAATCAATGGCTACCAAGATGAATCAGTGTCCATTAGATGTTTTCGGCTCTATCATGCCAATCATATCAATTCCCCACATAGAGAACGGCCACGAGGATGATATAACATTCAACAAAGTTGGAGGCACATGAATTTTATCCGCGTAAATCTGACACTTGTGACATGTTCTAGAAAACTTGTAACAATCTGATTCCATCGTGATCCAATAATAACCAGCTCTTAAAAGTTTCTTAGCCATAGCATGTCCATTGGCATGAGTACCAAAGGATCCTTCGTGAATTTCTGACATCAACATATCTGCTTCTTGTTTGTCAACACATCTCAACAAGACCATGTCAAAATTTCGCTTGTATAACACATTGTTACTTAAAAGAAAATTTCCAGCCAACCTTCTCAAAGTTTTCTTATCCTTGTTGGAAGCTCCCGAAGGATATTCTTGAGTTCTAAGAAAAACTTCGATGTCATGGTTCCAGAGTTTGCCATCTTCGACTTCTTCGACGGCAAAGATGTAGGCAGGTCTGTCAAGATGTTTTACTTCAATCCGAGGACACTCATTCCAGAAGTTTACCACAATCATTGAGGCCAGAGTTGCCAACGCATCTGCCATTCTATTCTCATCACGAGGGATATGATGAAATTCGACCCTATCAAAGAACGATAACAGTCTTCTAGCATAATCTCTGTATGAGACTAAATTATCGTGTCAAGTTATCCACTCTCCAGTGATTTGGTTGATTACCACTGCAGAATCACCAAACACGTCCAAATTCTTAATTCTCAAATCGATTGCTTCCTCAAGACCCATAATGCATGCTTCATACTCAGCCTCATTGTTAGTACACTGAAATGTTAATCTGGAAGTAAATGGGAAGTGGGTCCCTTGAGGAGTCACAATAACATCACCTATCCCTTTTCCGTGAGCGTTGACGGCTCCATCAAAAACTAAACCCCATTGAGAACCTGGTTCTGGCCCTTCGCCGTGCACGGGTTCCTCACAATCCTTCATCTTTAAAAACATAACATCCTCGTCGGGAAAGTCATCGTTTGAGGGTTGATAATCCAAAATAGGCTGGTGAGCCAAATGATCAGCCAAAACACTTCCTCTGACCGCTTTCTGAGTATGGTATTCGATATCATATTCAGACAACAACATCTGCCATCTAGAAATTCTCCCAGTCAAAGCGGGCTTCTCAAAAATATACTTGATAGGATCCATCTTCGAAACTAACCAAGTGGTGTGATTTAGCATATACTGGCGCAAACGTTTGGCAGCCCACGCCAAAGCACAACAAGTCTTCTCTAACATAGTGTACATTGTTTCACAATCAGTAAACTTCTTGCTCAAGTAATAAGTGACATGATCTGGCTTTCCTGTTTCATCTCGCTGACCGAGTACACAACCCATCGAATCTTCTAAAACAGTCAAATACATAATCAAAGGTCGACCTTCAACTGGTGGTATCAGGATAGGTGGTTCGAGCAAATACTCTTTGATACTATCAAAAGCCTTTTGACAATCTTCAGTCCAAACATACCCTTGTTCTTTCCTCAGAAGCTTGAAAATAGGTTTACATGTAGCAGTCATGTTGGATATAAACCTGGAGATATAGTTCAAACGTCCCAAGAACCCTCTGACTTGCTTCTCGGTGGTGGGAGCTGGCATTTCCCGGATAGCTTTCACTTTGTCGGGGTCCACTTCAATCCCTCTTTGACTGACAATAAAACCTAATAGTTTCCCTGATCGTACTCCAAATGTGCATTTGTTGGGGTTCAGACGGAGCTTGTATTCCCTCAAACGACCAAACAGCTTAGACAAATGTTTGACATGATCATCCTCAGTCTTCGACTTAGCTATCATATCATCCACATAAACCTCGATCTCTTTGTGCATCATATTATGGAACAAAGTAGTCATAGCTTTCTGATATGTTTCCCTTGCATTCTTTAATCCAAACGGCATAACTCTGTAGCAAAAGGTGCCCCAGGGTGTGATGAATGACGTCTTTTCTCTGTCCTCGGGAGCCATTCTAATCTGGTTGTAACCTGAAAAACCGTCCATAAAGGAGAAAACCTCATATCTTGCGGTACTGTCAACCAAAATATCAATGTGAGGTAACGGAAAATCGTCTTTTGGACTGGCTTTATTCAAATCCCTGTAGTCTACACACATGCGAACCTTACCATCCTTCTTCGGAACGGGCACAATATTGGCCAACCAGAGCGGATACTCGGCAGTGAAAAGGAAGCCTGTATCAATCTGTTTCTGTACCTCTTCCTTAATCCTTAGAGCCATGTCGGGTCGAGTCCTTCTGAGCTTCTGTTTTACTGGCGGGCGCTCTGGCTTCAAAGGTAGACGATGTTCAACTATAGCAGTGTCCAATCCAGGCATATCTTGATATGACCAAGCAAACACATCAACAAACTCTCCAAGCAAATCAATCAGCTGTTTCTTCACATCGGGTTTGAGCAGAGCTCCAATTTTCACTTCTCTACGGATTTCTTCTGATCCCAAATTGATTACTTCCACCGGCTCCTGATGAGGTTGGATAGCTTTCTCTTCTTTCTCAAGAAGTCTGGAAATCTCTTCTGGGATATAAACTTCTTCGTCCTCGGCTTCGTACACAGGAAACTCGAAATTCGGAGAAGGCAGTGGATCATTATTCCCAGGATGTATTTTTTGTAGCAATCTGCACAAGTGATGTGATTTTTAATAAGTCTTTGTAAAGTGGAAAGTGTGTGTATGCGAGATGCTACTTATTATTTTCCAACGTCATAAATAAATAAAAACACAAATAAAGATGAAAGTAAGTTATTGATGATAGCAAAACCAAAAAGACACGCCCAACAAAGTCACCTTTGCCTTGGGCAGAGCATAGGGAATTATTTAAAAGTAAGCCCTAATAATGCAGTTTCGCCTTGGGCAGAGCGAAAATTTAAAAACAAATGCTTTACTTAGATATATGAACGACAACAGGGGCTTCAACCGCACTCCAATTCTTAACCAAAACGCCTGGGGTCACAAAGTTTGGAATATCCCCATCTGAATCTTCCTCGGTGACAACATAAACTCCAAAGGTATAGTCAAATTCATCTGAAACATAGCCTGGATCTTCCATATAGGGCTCATAGTCTTCGTAAGGAATGGAGGACCTTGTAGAACCATCTGATATGTAGCCTTCCAGCTCATCCCTTGACACAACATTAATCTGAGGATGATGGACGACTCCTCCACTACAGAATACTTCATTAATCAACGGAAACCCTAGGCTTCTGGTAGTTTGTTGAGTAGAACTGCTGGTGAAACCGACCTTCCTTATTTTTGTTTTCTGGCAAAGATAACACCTTTCCCCACATTGTCTGATGACCACTGTTCACTACTCGCTGCGCGTCTTTAAATGATGACATAAATGCCTGAGATTTTCGGACACCCTCACCCACAATAGACAAAGCTTGAAATTGCGTGCCAACCTCTTCGTCAGCTTCGACATAGGAGAATGATGACAAGTGACTCACCACCAAAGCTCTTTCCTCACAAACTGTAACTGTTTTTCCCTCAAAAGCATATTTCAACTTCTGATGCAGAGTGGAAGTAACTGCCCCAGCTTCATGTATCCATGGCCTCCCTAACAAACAACTATAGGCGGCACGAATGTCCATGACTTGAAACGTGATCATAAAAGTCTGCAATCCAATGGTCATCGGCAAAAACCACCTCACCAATTACTGTTTTCCTTGACCCATCAAAAGCCTTGATAATAACATGACTTGGCCTCATCGGCGGTCCCTGATAGGATAGCTTAGATAGAGTAGTTCTAGGCATCACATTTAGAGAAGATCCAGTATTGACCAACACGCTGGACAGAGAGTCGTTTTCGCAGTTCATAGAAATATGTAAAGCCATGTTATGTTTCCTTCCTTCCTCTGGGAGATCATCCTCATTAAAACCCAGATTGTCACATGAAGTAATATTACCAATGATATTGTCAAACTGCTCCATAGTCACATCTTGTTCAACATACGCCTGTTCTAATATTTTTTGGAGTGCTTCCCTATGAGCCTCAGAACTCATCAACAACTGCAACACAGAAATCTTTGACGGGGTTTGCAGGAGCTGATCTGCAACCTTATACTCACTCCTCTTAATCACTTTTAGACATTCATCTGAATTGGATAAATTGGATCCACCAGGTTGCCCCACAATCGGATCCTTTGAGCCTGGTTGTTCCAATGAGACCTCTTTTTCTTTCGGTGGTACAGTCGGGTAGACTCGACCACTCCTTGTTACTCTGCTGACATCTACAATGTTAACTACTGAAGGTACAGTGGGCAAAGGCACTTCCTTTCCATTCTCCAACATTGTAGCGTTATATCTATAGGGGATAACCTTACTGGAAGTATAAGGGACAGGTCCAGGCACGTTGATTACCAACGGGGTGGCAGCCGGTTTTCTGCTATTATACACGATTTCGATATGCTCCACTTCTTTAAAGTGAGGCACTATAACACAAACCTCTTCGGCCCTTTCAACTGAAACTTTCTGATCATCATTTGCCAAACAGTCTTGAATCATGTTAACAGAGGGTGAACCATGTGGGGGTAACAGGTTAACTTGCACATTAGGGTCGGAATCCTTGAAGGACAGGATTTCGCATTTAATGAGCCTCTGGACGTCTGCTTTCATACCGAAACAACTCTCAATATCGTGCCTTGGAGTACCTTGATGGTAGGGACAAAACTTGTCAGCTCTATAGGAAGGAGGAGGATTTGCAAGAACCATAGGTGGAGCTTTCGTCTGAATATGGCCCTTCTGAACCAAAGCTGGAAACAAATCAGCATATTTCATAGGAATAGGCTCAAAATTTATCCTTCTATACACACGACCTTGATTGTTGAACGGCCGATTCTGCTGAGAATACTGCGGATTTTGCTGAGGCTGTGACTGTTGAGCATTGGTGGATTGAGACGGCTGACTCGGTTGTGGAGACTGTTGGGGTTGATAAGCGGGAGCATTAAACACTGGCGATACTGCCGCAACTTGGTATGATGGTGAGTACCTCCTTCTAAGTCTTCCTTCCTGCACGACGTTCACCCCTCTGTTCCTTTTTCTTCACAAAACCACTCCCATATTTCTTAACATTGCTAGGAGCACTCTCTTCCTTAGCCAATCTTCCTTCACGGACACCTTCTTCCAAGCGCATTCCCATATTAACCATTTCAGTAAAGTCACTGGGTGCACTGGCTACCATCTTCTCATAAAAGAAAGGACCAAGGGTCTTCAGAAAAATCTTGGTCATCTCCTTTTCTTCTAATGGTGGTATGACTTGTGCGGCCAACTCGCGCCAACGTTGAGCATATTCCTTGAAATTCTCCTTATCTTTCTGCGTCATAGCCCTCAACTGATCACGGTCGGGAGCCATGTCCACATTATACTTATACTGCTTGACAAAGGCTCCCCCTAGATCGTTGAAAGTTTGAATCTTCGTACTATCCAATCCCATGTACCACTTGAGCGCAGCGCCTGTCAAACTGTCTTAGAAGTAATGAATGAGCAGTTGATCATTATCAGTTTGGGCAGACATCTTCCTGGCATACATAATAAGGTGACTCTGAGGGCAAGTATTCCCTTGGTATTTCTCAAAATCAGGGACCTTAAACTTTGGCGGAACTTTGACATTTGGGACCAAACACAGTTCAGAAGCGCTTTTTCCAAACAAATCCTTTCCTCGAAGAGCCTTCAACTCCTTTTGCATTTCAGAAAATTGGTCTTGAAATCCGTCCATCCTCTCTTCCAAACCCATAGTTTCGGTCGGCGACCCATGTAAAATTGGCTCATCCAGAATGTACGGAACAACATTCACATGTGGAGGTGTAGTAGTCATCACAGCAGAAACTACAGGAGTGGCTTGGACAGTGGTCACAGCAGGGATCTCGGATACAGACGGGCGGTAACCGGTTGAGAAGAAATTGGGAGATAATCCCCACGGGAAACCTTGAGGCATACTGTAGGACATTTCAGCAACAGAAGACACCACTGGGATCGGTGTTGGAGACACTTCAGAGATCACAGTCCTCGGAACTTCTTGGTTGTTGATCGAGGCTTGATTGGACAAAGCTTCCACTAGACCATTCAACCTCTCCAAACTTTCTTTCAGAACTGCAACTTCATCACGGGGCACTATGTTCTCTTGTTCTAGTTGATCCATCTTCTGGCGTTGACTAGCTCGAGTGTTGTATCAGTGATTCAGCTTGTCTGTGGAGATGAAGCAAGAGTGAGACCCTGGAATGCAAACGATGCTATTCTTATGCAAAATGCAAATGAATATGAGACTTCAAGAAACTCAAAGTATTTTCGGTATTGTAACGTTGGAGAAAAACTTATTTTATTTTGATATTTGAAGCATTACAAAGCAGAGTACTCTTTTAAGAGTTTATTACATTGAACCAAAAGCAAAAGAGAAACTCGGAGATCTACTCCTTACGCTCCTTCTGTGCGTGAAGCTCTTCTTCTAACTGACTGACGCGTTCTTGTAACTCGGTCTTCTCTCTAATGAGTCGATCGGCACATTCCTTCTAAGCCACAGTATCTGGGGGAAGATCATAACTGGTGACAACTCTTGAAGAGGTGTGAGAGGAGAATAAATCCTCTCGCGCCTTCCCTTTCCTTACAAGTTCTACTTCTGGCAGCTTCTGAGACTTCTCTTTCTCTACCTTGAGTGTGAAAAACTTGTTTCTCTAGGCGGCCTTCAGTTTCCGAGCCTCATCCAAGGCAGCCTTCAACTGATCTACTTCGCTCACATCAAACCAATCAGGATCATGAAAAGCCAATACCATGGGTTCATGAAAAGGGAATGGCATCTTAAGGTCGAGAGCTCTTTCTCGCACCCAATGTAGATATTCTTCAGAGACAGCACAATTGGGGTATCCTAAAGCAGCTTTTCCTTCCTTATTGACGTATCTCCATGCGTAAATTATGACGGTCTTTAGGTCTGGATCTTCTCCTTCCTTGAGAAAGATCCCTTCTAACAGAGTTTGGTCAGGTACTTCGATCATAGGATGCCCGAATTGGAGACGAGCCAAAGCAGGGTTGTAACTTATGCATCCTTCTCTCCCAATAAGCGGTACGTTAGTAAATCCTCCGATGTTAGGAATCATGCATATACCTCCATAGGTAGGGTCGTACCACACAATGTCAGAGTGAGTAAGGGCCATAACTATCTCGGGCCAATGGGGTGTTTCTACCTCTTCCCAAATAGACGGATGCCGAGTCAGGCGAGCAATGAACCATGAATACAACAAAGCGGTACAACAAACGATATGTCCTCCCCCTTCGGCATTCTTCGAGTGGATTGCATAATATGTGTCAGCTAGCAAGGTGGGGACTGGGTTTTTGAGGATGAACAGTTTAATCGCATCCATATCGACGAAATCATCAACCTTAGGGAACCAAAAGATCCCATAGACCAATAAAGCAAAGGTGGCTTCCAAGATAAGGACTTCTTTTCTTTCAGCATGGTAACAAACTTTTCCGATCAAGAAATCAACTGGGAATCCAAGGACTCCTTCCTTGGTGGTTAAGTGTGCTTGAACATCTGCTAAGCTGAGATGAGTAGCGTTGGCAATTTCTTGGTGACTGGGTATCTCTTCCTGGCCGGTGAATATAGGTCGGGCCGTCACAGGCATCCTCAAGAAATCAGAATACTCTTCCAGAGTCGGCATCAACTGGTAATCCGGAAAAGTGAAACAATGGTACAACGGATCATAAAACTGAACAAGGGTCTCCAATAGCCCTCTTTTCATCTTGAGTTCGAGAAAATGGAAGACTTCTCCATATTCTGTGGCGAAAGCGTGACGGTTCTCGATGAGATTTGCTAGTTCTCTCAAGCTTTCAATGTTAGGACTCTGAAAAGTGTACTCCAATGCTTCTCTCGTGAAATCCATGGTTACAATACCTGAGAAATAAAATTGAGTTTCTTGAAATGAATAAAGAAAGAATGCAATGCGAGATGAGTAGGACTTCATGGGATCCCAACTATTTATAAACATTGTGGTAAAAGAAAACGTTTTTATTAATTTTGAAACGGAATACAAACAATTGCTTTTAAAATTCCCAAATAAATAGCTAAATAAAAGCTAATGAAAGCCCTAAAGAAGCGTTGAATTCCGCTGTTTGAGCTCCTCTTCCAACTGGATCTTCTCACGGATAAGGTTGTCCACAATCAACTTCCAGATAGTGCATTGTGGGTCGGAGAAAAATAAATCCTCAATGACTTTCCTCTTCTTGCAGGGGAGTAACTCTTCATCCTTCAACTATAGCTGCTTCTGGAGTTCATCTTTCTCTTTCTGAAGTTCATCAATCTCTGCAACAGACACTAGATACTTGTTCTTCCATGACTCTAACTCATGTTGCGACTTCTTCAAAGCAACCTCTAACTTCTCAGTTTCGGACATAAAGACATAAGTGGGCTCCCTTCTCGGAGGTATAGGACCTTGACGGGAATAGGGCATCTTCAATTTGATTGCTCTCTCTCTAACCCACTGGAGGTAGGGCTCCAAGGACACACAATTAAGTTTTCCAAGGCTTCTCTTGCCTTTCTTGTGCAAATGATCCCATGCAGCCAAAATCTTGTCTCGGAGTTCCTTGTCATCCCTAAAGAAAACGCTTTCCACTTGAACACTCTTTGGTGGCTCCTTCAACGGGAATCCCAATTGTCGATGAGCTAAGACTGGATTGTAACTGATCCCTCCATTAAAACTGAGTAACGGTACATTAGCAAAGTCACCACAACCATCAATAATTAAAGTCCCATCATACATTCGGTTATACCAATCAATATCTGAGTGGGTCAACGCCGTAACCCTCGGAGACCAAAGTTCCTTGCCGATATTTGTAAAAGAGCTGGACTTTGGTAAGTGCGAAATAAACCACTTGTAAAACAAAAGTACACATCGGGTAATCATTCCTCCGCCATAAATATTTCGGAGATGTACAAAATGATAAGTATTTCCCAATAAAGTCGGCACTGGATTATTCTTTAGAAAGATCTTGATGGCGTTAAAGTCGACAAACCCTTCAAATCTTGGGAATAGAAACACTCCATAAACGAGTAAAGCAAAGATTGCTTCGAACGGGGTCTTGTTCATATAATCAGCATAAAACCTAGCCTTGCTGATTAAGAAATCCGTAGTTAAGCCTAAAATAACACCCTTACTAATTAAGTTTCTTCTGACGTCGGATACTTTCAGATAAAGAGCTTTAGCAATATCTCTTTCCTCAGGGTCCTTCTCCAAGAAAGGGAAGAGATATTTTTCTAGAATAGGTAGACCAACCAAAAAAGAATATTCTTCCAATGTAGGAAATAGCTGAAAGTCTGAGAACGTAAAACAATGGTAAAGTGGGTCATAAAACTGCAATAAAGTGGAAAGGAGTCCTTCGTTTACTTGGCGACTCAATAAAGATATCAGCTTCCCATACTTGCTCTTGAACTTCCCTTGGTCTTCAATCAAGGTCACCAACTCCTTTAGGTCATCCAATTTAGGACTTTTAAAAGTGTATTTCAAAGTGCGTCTTTCATTAGAAGTCATAGCGACCTACAATGTTCATAAACAAAAGGGAATCCCATGAAATCCAATGCAAAATGATGCTATATGAATGCAACAAACACAAGTAGGCACATAAGGACACACAAAAACAAACAAAAGGTCCTAGGTTTGCGACGAGCATGGGGTCAAAGGGTATACCCATTCCCAAAGGACACGAACTAAAGGTTGATAATACCTGCAGAACAAGGTTCTAATAAGGTTCCCAAAGTCATTAGCTCATCTTTCGGATATTATCAACTTCCCAATTACTCGGTGATTAATAATATTCTCAAGAGAACTTCTTTTGAGTGTAGCATCGCATAACACTATTTCGGGTGTACTCCCTCATAGTCTCGCACTACGTCCTAATAAAGGCCAAAGTGGGGTTAAATGTAACTACGGTCCTCAGTATCATAGACTCTAATCGACTATAGTAAAAGTTTTCACGATTACTCGTTCAACCGAACCATTTTCGAAAGGGTCTCAACTGAGCGTGATTTTCAATTCAACTTGGTCGGGATTCAACTCCCTATAAGTCTCTTCGAACATATCACTATCCTATCTTAAGTTCACTCAAGTCTGGGTGTAGGACTTTGTCTCACCACTCAAAGGTAGCAACCCAAAAAGCAACAAAGAACAAAGAACAAAGAAACAAGTAGAAAAATAAGCAGATATAAAGTAATAAAAAAAATAAATCAAGGTAGGGAAACCCACTAAAGAGGAGTCCCCAGTGAAGTCGCCATTTCTGTCGCGGTGAAAATCGAATACCAAACTATTGATTAGTTTGAATCTTTAATTCATTTTGCAACTGAACTTTGATTTGTCCAAAGGAAGGGATAAAGATCGAAATTCCCACAATGCAATGCAAATGTAAGGTTTAGAGAGTTTTAGGTTCGGGGGTTGGTTAAACTTAGAGAAGGTGCAAGCATCCTAAGTTTATGTAGTACTCTACAGGAACCTCTTGTTTTATGTTTGTTTTATTGCTAAGGTTTATCTGCTTAATGGTTGAAAGACCTAGGGGGTTTATTACTAAGTATACTCGATAAGATATCGCATCTTATGCTTACATATCCTTATGGGAGTGGAATCAGAGTACTTGTAGTTCTCCTAAAGGGTTTGAGGAGTGCTTTGACTATGGTCAAAGTTCCTACGGGTTTAGGGTAGTCGATTGATTGATTTTAGGAGAAGAGATGAGTTGTCATTTTAAGGGAGATTTAACCGCCACAAGGTGTAGGAAAATAGTCTTTGCATCGTCTTAAGAGAAGGGCTCAAGTACTCGGATAGGGATCGACGAGGTATGCCTCTATCTCTCTTAAGGCAAAGTTCCTACGGTATTGATTGTATTGTTGTGGGGTGGAGATTCTATCTCGCTTAAGATGATTAACATCTTTCTCTATTGTGTTTGAATATTTGAGTTGAGTTGAATGTTTGTTTCTATGTTGTAAAAGGATGACAGTCCTTCCTATGGGGTAGGATCTATCCTAAGAGATCGACTTGAATGGGATCAATGATCAAGTGGGAGAATCATGCAAATGAGATGCACTACACACAATTGTTGAATCATGTGTAGGTTTTTCCTTTGGACGGAATGCAATGCGATAATATAAATTGCGGTAAATGTAAATAGCGGTAAAGTAAAGGGCGAATAATTAAAACATACATAGACGCATGAAAGCGCTGAAGTGTGTGAGAGTGAATTGTGAATATGTGAGTATGCACGGCTGGAAATTAGGCGAAGCCGTAGGCGTGCACAATTGATTAAATTTTAGGCGAGTTGAATTGATTTTAAGCGGATGGATTAATTCTTTAGGTGAGATTAATTTTAAGCTTATCGCCAGTTCTTTTTATTTAAAGAGAAATGTTCAAATTGTAAAAAAACATTTATTGAATTAATTGAGATTTTAAATAAATGAGTTTTCCTAAAAGATTTAGTCATTTAACAAGTCATATTTCTCTTTAAAAAGTTTATTAAGATAAAAGGGTTTTCTTATTATAAAAGGTTTCTTTTAATTAGTTTTACCAAAAAAAATAATTTAATAAGTGAAAAGTCTTTTATTTTATATTTTATAATATAACTAATTTTATTATATTAAAAGATTATAGAAGTAAGTTAAAGGTGAATAAAAAGATAAATATTAGTTAATTATTTTAAAAGAGGTTGCTTAATTAAATAAATAAGTTAATTATGAAAGCTAAATTTAAATAATAGGTTTTATTAGTGTTTAATAAAAACTGATTATATAAGTGATTAGTTATTAAGTTAATTAAGAAAAGTTAGTGATTATATTAATTAAAGTGTTAATTAGTAGGTTAAAGGTTGATTAAATCAAATTAAAAGAAAAAGGTTAAGGGGAGATTAGGTGATGGTTAGTGGTGGTGTGCGATAGTGCGTGCAGGTTTAGTGTATGTGATAGCGAAATTACAACAGATCACAAAGTCAAACCCTAAAATCCCAGAAAAACAAAACCCAGAATCGCTCGACCTCCCCCCTCTATCTCCGATCGTAATCACCTCCCGTTCTCCTTAGTCTTCCATCTCCTTTTGTTTCTTGAACCTGAAATCAAAACGACAACATCAATAATCCAATAACATTGACAAGAAAAGAGGTTTACCGAAGGCGGGTAGTGGCGGCAGAGTTCGCAGTGAAATTGGTGATGGAGGATAAGTCTTCTTCTTCGTTCAAGAACAAATGGTGGCGGCTCCAAGATTTCGACCGTCGAAGAAGATAAGTTCTTTTTCACTCTGTTAGGGTTTTGTGATTTAGCTTTTGGGGTGATTATTGGCTGTGTTTTTTTCCCAAACCCTCCCTTTTATAGGCTTCAATCGAAATCCCTTTAATTGAATTTGATTAAAATCGTTTTGAATGTGGATTTGGACTTTCTGTTTTGGTGTAAACCAAATCGGAAACCTTTCCTCTCTCGTTCCAATCTTCTTAAATATCTGTTAAGTGGAAATCCCATCTTTGATACCGTATCAGTCTGTCTATGTTCAATGTTTGGGATTTGGATTGGATATTTTGGGAATATTCTTCTGGATTTTGCTAACTTTGATTTGGGTACCTTGACATGTGTGGATAGTGGTGGATTTGGGCCAAGGAAGAACTAGCAGCCCAGGAGAATGAAAAAAGCTCGCATCTGATACATTTGGAGGGTTCTCATGAAAAGATGTTGGGGATGAAGGGTATACTTCTTCAATCTCTATCCGCCTCACTCTGTCGAATGCTTTATCGTAAACATGTGATATGAAAGTTTATACATGAGGGAGTTTAAGTGTTGTAATACTAACAGTAGCGATATGCGTGTTATTCTAGGTATCATCGTCAACAATGACCGTTTGGCTAGCCGTTGCAGCTGTTTGATATCCGTAATTCCACCAAGATGCCACTTTATTGTCTACTTTTGCGTTTATGACTCAACCAAGCCTAAGCCTCTCTAAAATTATCAAGAACGCGAAGCCCGTCATGTGAATGTGGTGTTAGGACGATAGATGGGGCTGAACAAGCTTCTGCTGTTGCGAATAATAGGTCCTCTGTTGCTGCTGGACCTTTTCAACAACACTGAGATGCCAATGCCTTCTATGAAGTTAAGTTTAGCACAAAACAAAAACTGAACTAATATCGGTTCTCGTATGTCCCGTGTCTGAGAGTTGTAAACAGGTAATCGCTGAATAGGTCCTCTGGCAGCAATAGCAACATCTTTGTGTTGGGCATAAGTTGTATTATTAATCATCCATGTCCGATTTTATGACCATTTTGCAGGGTGGTTGACGCAGCTAGAAGGAATGAGGGCTTAGCAGCATCTTTGCATGAATATAGAAACATGAATACCTCAGTTCAGTGATTTTATTGGCAAGGAGTTCAACCCGATTCACTGAGTTGCAGAAGATAATTGACTGGTTTATTTGTAGCTTAGAAAAGAGAGTATTTGAACAGTGGACTTTCTGTCTCTCTTCCACAAATGCATAAAATTGTATAATACCCTTCAGCGTGAGCTCATCCATAAGGTTAATGACATATGGTTTGTTAAGAAACCTATCTTTGAAGTTCTTCACAGTAACAAGATAGGTTGCTAAAAGCATCAAGATTTGACGGTTTGTTGGAAGAAAATGAATCAGTTGTTGAATCGAAGGCTGGAACTCTGAGGAGAAAAGCTTATCAGCCTCATCCATAACCAGCATTGAGCAATGCTTAAGAATGCAAACACCCTTCTTCGTAAGATCCAATATCCTTCATGGGGTACCGACAAGCAGGTGAACTGGTTGATATAAGCGCATTATGTCGTCTTTTAGACTGGTACCTCCTGTTGTAACCATAACTTGGATTTTCAAATGTTTTCCAAGCTCTTTACACACTTGAGATGTTTGCAAAGCCAACTCACGTGTTGGGACCAAGATAACAACTTGAATAACATTATTATCCTGATCAATTTTTTCAATGCAGGAATGCAAAATGCAGCTGTTTTGCCAGTTAGAGAAATTGGAATGCTTGCTTATAAATTGTTATTGTGATGTTATTTGTACTGCTATTTGCAGTTGGCATGTTTGTACTTGTTGTGGCATACTGCTTGCTATGCCTTTGCACTACTGTGGCTGCTATTTGTTGTTCTTCTGCAGGTGTTGCCGTGACTCGCTGTTGAGGCTTGAATGCGATGTTGTTCCAAATGATGGGTTCTGGCTCTGTGAAGCAAACTACCAAATTCCTCAACAGTCACGACATGAAGCTGCTCTGATCGTGCTATAGTGAATGAGGTTTCTCATTGTGCCTTTATATCTCAATACCGTTTTTTGGGAATGTTAAGGATGGTGATGATTCTTGATTCACTTGTAGACCGAAGTTTTGACATTCACCTCTTTTTCAACAGGTTCTTGTGTTCATTCATGCTTTGGTGTCATCGTGTTGCGGAAATCCACGACGAGTGCAAATATTGGACGAGGCTAGCTCATGCTGCAGTTCATACAAAGTTTTCCCTCTTTTTATTTGAAAGCTTTGCAAGAGCAATAGAATAGGCTTGTGAATAATTCAGAAATAACAGTGTGATGTCTTGAATGATGTATGGAGGTGCTAATCAATATCTTGGCTTTGTTGTAACAGGTAACATCCTGGTGGCTCTGGCGTATTCGTAGTCCGGCGCTGCACCTTAGAGCTTAGAAATAATAGGGAGTTATACCTTGATTTTTTGGGAAAAGTTATGAACAATGGTAATATATTCTTGCGAATCTCATTTGAAAGTTGTCTCCTTTTTCAGGTCAACTATGTAGCAGCAGCTGGGGATTGCAATGTGATTGTAGTACAAGAAGTTGCTTTGAGCAGATGCACATGCGACGGTACCAGTTCTGATTGAGAACTTAACTTTCTTCCATGTCCAGGCATTCAGCATAAAAAGGACTATAAGTGAGTCTTGAAGTACCAGAACTTTTCCCTGCTACAAATCACAGCATCACGCTTCAACCTTGCAGCAATAGTGCCGAGAATATCAATTGCCATGGAATGTGCAGCAAAATCCTTGGAACTTGTCCCAACATTCTGAATTAGTATGGTACATGGAGCTTCTAGAATAGAAGCTGAAGCAGGATATTCAGGTAAATTTAGAGTGGTTAATAAATCAGTAACAAGATTCTCCATTATGGACTTCAAATCAGAAGCATCTTGACTCTTTACACTTGCAGTTCGCTGAAGTACACAGGTCCAAAATTCGGAGCAGGCTTCTGTTACTGCATCACGACATTTAGCTGGATAACTAGCATCAACCGAGATTTCTAATAGAAAGTTACTACTCGAAGCTTGTGGTATTAGGAAGGTTAGCACTACAATGAATTAATTGGATAAGTAAAGCAGTAATCATCTGGATCTGTCTTTGCTCTTGTCAATATTTGTCAGAGGCAATAGATGCTCTGTTAACTTAGATTCCTTATTGATGCAGTGAACGGTTGGCAGTATACGAGACTCTATCAGTTTCACTCTCAGTGAGGATAAATGGGGGGGAATATGGCTGGATGAAAGCAATTATACTAGGTGAAAAAAAGTCCGCCTGATGGAGAAGAGGATGGAGCTTTCTGAACTTCTTCAATGTCATCAGCTTATTCGAGGAAGCGGTTGCTCGTGTCCTTATAAGACTTTAGCTTTCCTTTTTTTTTTTTTACCTTTAACAAGACTTGTTTATATATGGGGTACTCTATGTTGAAATACGACGACTTCCGTCATTTGTAAATAAAGATTCTGTCGATAATTCATGATGTAAACTAAAAGCTTCCACTATTAGTTAACAAGATTGCTATTTGTTCTTTACCTCATCATTCCATATTTCCTTATTTGTATCAAAATGTGGTACTGTTATAGGTGAAACCATGGTGCGATCATACAACAAATTGGTAGCATAATTGGGGATGCCAATACCCAACAAGTAACGAGCCACTATGCCACATACTATAGAGATAAATATTAAGCCTAAAAAGGTCACACTTATATTACCATCAATAGCCTTCACCTCCTCTACTAATATACCACCTCCCCTTTTTGATATATCACACCTCTCATAACAGCGGATACTTTAATGTAAGATCTATTGAATAAGGTCATTGTCTGAAATAATGCTTGTCATCTTGATTCCAACTAAACTGGTACTTGAAGGAACTGTTTGAGATATAAACCAAAGTATAAAGAAAGAGATTCCTAAAGGCTTAATAACATTCGAGCATTCTTGACTCCCTCGATCCCTCATTTTCTCCTAATGTTCACTTCCATAAAAATAGACGCCTTTTACTCGATATGATCCCAATCTTGACGAATCTTATGGCAATGAGTATAAGTTCTTGTGATGCGGCTTGTCACAAACTTTAACCATGCTAAAATGGAAAGAAATCCCCGAGGGGTAAATTGGCCTTGTCCTGACTCTAGGACCGCATAGGAGATAAGAAGTTCATACAAAGCCTTCAAGGCTTCCTGAGCTTTCAACAACAAGCCTAACTTCATAAGACACGAACAGATGGGTTAGAAAGGTTATTTGTGTATAAATGAATGCTATCTCCACTCGATATTATTGCGTCTGCACAAATTGATTAGTCGCATAAATATTAAATATTAAATTAAAGTCAAATAACAGCAATAAAACGCAAAAGGAGGTGGGATCTTATGGTCAAAAATTAGGGTGCGACAGTACCCATCCCTAGTGTGTACCCACAAAGTTTACCCACAACGGGTAGAGTAATAACCCACAAAATGGGTACGGGCACGGGCACAAGCAATTACCCACTAAAATAAGCGGGTATGGGTACGGGTACGAGTATCTTAGTACCCAACCCACTCCATACTAGCACGATATATATTTATATATTTTCATTTTTATTATAATGTACATATGTTAATATAAATATTTTATTGAATAAATCCCTATTAAATTTCAACGCATTTTAATATACATGTTTGTTTATTTCTTAACTCAACAATAACATCCTCAATTTTTTTTAAATGTTGTTAAAAAATTAAAATGACACGATAAATTATAATTGGTCGATAACTTTTTATTAGAAATGTGAGTAAACGAGTATGGGTATGGGTACTTAGGTACCCATAGGGTATGGGTACAAGCACAAACGTTGGTTTCCACACGGGTATGGGCTCGAGTACGAGAATTTTTTTAAACTGTGGGTTTGGGGACAATTACTATAATACCCTATCTAAACCCTTCCCATTGCCATCCCTAGAGAAGACCTATAAATATTTTTATAAAGAAAGTATATTATATGAGGATGAGTCAAACTACTAGAGGTAGAGGAAGACATAATTTTTTTGGAGAGAAAATACTGAGAAGATCTCGAGAATAATGAATGGGATATGAATATTGAAATTATGTTCTCAGGAGAACAAATGTTGGACCATATGCCTCGAACAACATGTACTACTGATTTAAGACAAATAACAGCTTCTGGGGACAGATGTCAGACACGCTGTCTAGGACATTATATACCAGAAGGTAAAAACTAGTTCCAGAACCAAGTTATGACATATTAACTTATACAAGATGATGAAGCAGAAAAATAATAAAATAACACAAGAGATTGGTAACCCAGTTCGGTGCAAACAATACCTACGTCTGGAGAGCACTCTACCCAAGAAAGGAAATTCACTACTTTGAATTAGTATAATTAGTCTTATAGGTGTTGTAACACCCTTCTAAGCCCCGCAAATAATATATGCATAATCAGAGTAAAAGTTAACATGCATCCATAAAAGGGCATCACACAAAACTTGCACCACATTAAAACAATCTGTCATGCTCATAAACACCTTTCCATTTAGCAGCGGATTCATTAATGAAAATCCTTTAAAAGAAACATTTACTTTCATCATATAAAATCAACATCTCTAGGCACTAAGGCCAACATCTCATTATCTCAATTACTCCAAATATGAAAACATAACTTAGGTTACATAATGTAATCCTAAAACATAAGCAATCGATCCCCGTGTTACACGACCAGAGCATGACTCGACCCATAAATAATTACTAAACCGCTACACACGTAGCGACCTCGAACTACAAGCAGAACTTCATAAAGGCCTCCAGCAACCTAATCTGCAATGCCTCATAGAGCATTATAAAACATCAGAAGGGTGAGAAATATTACCATAATAATCAAAGCATAAAATCATGTATACATAGGTGTCATATAATTAACTCCCTATTTCTCACCACAATTCAACTCATAGTCATTTACATCGTCACTTATATATATATATACAACATGAATATTCACCAAGCATTTTACATCATGCATACATCCACAATTCCACAATCTTAACATTCACACGTAAGCATCTCTTCATGCACGCTTCATAAGTATTCAACAAACATCTCATTCACATGTATACTTCATATATCAATGACATTATACAATGTGACTCAACAACTCAATGCAACTCAATGCAATGCGGTACCGACTTCCGTTATCATTTTTCGGTTTTTACATTAAACCGGGTCCACTCTTCTAGACCGATAACTCGTTATCATTTTTCGGTTTTTACATTAAACCGGGTCCACTCTTCTAGACCGATAACAACAAAGGCCCGTCCTCTAAGCCTTCAAACCCACTCTTCTAGGTTTGGGACAAGCCACTAGTTTCCACGAAACTAACAGACATTGCCTCTTGACTAAATGATGCATGTACAATCAACCACAACAAATGCACTTAAGACCGACATCTTAATCTCATGCATTCAAATAATTCATCTCTTCAAGAATTACATTATGATTGCACACACAACATATTCACATAACATTCATCGATGTATTCATAATTCAACACTATCACCATATTATCACTCACAATGCACACATATCCACGATATGTTCTCATGCATTCTTCATAGTTATCAAACAATGCACACATATCCACGATATGTTCTCATGCATTATTCACATTTAATCACATACATACAATATGCATTTACAACATCTATCAAGCAATGCACACATATCCATGACATGTTCTCATGCATTCTATTCATACTACCATATACCAACAATATACATTCACAATTCAATATCATCACCGCATTATCAACAATGCACACATATCCACAATATGTTCTCATGCATTCTCAAGTAATTCATCATACAAGAATTACATCATGCTTACACGCATAACACATTTACCACGCAATGTACATATATTCACGATATATTCTCACGCATTGTTCATACATAATCGCATCCAATCAATACAAACATCATATTTATCAAACGATGCACGCATATCCATCAATATGCTCTCATGCATTCTTCATGTATCTTAACATACAACCGCATATAAACAATATACATCCACAATACATTTTGGTATTATGTTTATTATTCATCTCATGCCATTTCATACAAGGTATACATGTCACAGTACCAATAATACAATTATAAGCTATGCACACATATATCCACAATGTTCTCATGCATACTTATTACCTAATTGTACACTACATCAAACCTTCACAAACTCATCAAATAATACGCACATTACCATTATTAAATAATACACACATAATCATTATCATGTTCTCATGTATTTATAATCGATCTGATTAATACTCATACCACAAGTCTAGGATTCACGCCCAAAGGCTACCCACAACACATATCATCACCATGGATCACATACTTATTCATATCATAGAGGTATTAACCTAGGTGAATCAACCAAACAATCACCACATGAACAACACAATAAAAAAGAATGCTGTCTGATTCGCCTTCATTCGCCTGGCGAACCCTCGCAGCGAACCTTCGCCTGGCGAACCCTCTCAGCGAACACTCGCTAGGCTTCGCCTGGCGAGACTTCCCAGCGAGCCCAAGTCAGTAGCTACTGACTTCATTCGCCACCATTCGCCAGCACCTTCGCTGGGCGAACCTTCGCTATCCAACTTCGCCTGGCGAACTCGCCAGCGAAGTCCACTGGAACTTAAACTTAATTATTCGCCAGCATTCGCTGGGCTTCGCCTGGCGAAGCTTCGCCTTCGCTCGCCTGGCGAGAGCCAGCGAACCTGCGCAGAACAGAACCCCATTCTGTCTTCTCCCTTTATCCCACCATCAACCAATCACTTAATCATCAAAATCAGCTCAAACAACATACCCTTATGTTACCCGACTATTCTACGGCATTATTTCCAAGTTTCAACCGATTAAATCATCATTCTACCGATTAATCCAACTTGCCCTAAAATGGAAAGTGATGAAAAACATCCACAAACCCAAACCCAACATACATAATAGCATACAATGATTAAATAACAATGTTTCTCACCCTTACCTCGATTAATCGGAGCTTCGAAATTGGTTCTTGAAGATTCTCCAAGCTTTTTCCCTTTTTCCTCTTCATTTCTCCTCTTCTTCTTTCTTTCTCTTTTCTTTCTTTCTTTCTATCTTTCTCTTTCTCTCCAATCCCCTTTTTATATCCTTTTATTTCTTTTTCTTTTTTTTCCTTCCTCTCTATTATTTTCTTTCCATTCTATTTCTCTCTTCACAATTATCTCATTTTATCATTAATTGGAAAATATCTACTAAGCCCACCTTATTCCACCAAATAGAATAAATTAGTTAAATCCATTAACTCATATTAAATAAATCTCATAACTTATTTAAATCAGATAAACCACCTAAACCAATCCATTAGTACAATTAATCGGTTATCGAAAATTGGGCTGTTACAGGTGTAGTTGCATGCCCCTAATACATTCAGGGGAAGAACTATAATACTGTGATTTTGTTGATTATCTTATCGCTTTTGTTTTCATTTACTTTCGTATATTAAGTCTCCTTCATGATTTCACGTCCTCTCTTAATCAAGTTTTTGAAACATTTAATTTTTAGCATGCATAAACCAATAATTATGTTTGAACTTGACCATGATACTTTTAGTCAATTGCATGAGTCAGTGGAATAAGAACCATGTGTGTTATTGATTCAAGTTAGGTGGAAAGAAAAATCTCAGTATTTCGAAAACCATGACAAATTGAGATTTTGTGTACTTGATTCAAATCAAGTACATATCTTGACTCGAATAAATTTGAACAGAGGCGAATCCAAAGTTTTCAAACTCTCTGACTCAAATCATATTTTTAACTTGAATCGAATTAGGAAGCTATGAGACTCAAATCACTATTTGTACTTGATTCAAATCAGAGTGATCTGGGTCACCTCTTATTAATTTGATTCAAATTAGACTTTACATCTGATTCGAATCAGACAAGTTTTTCCTTATTTCTCATTTGGCTCTGTTTGAATTGATTTGCATAAGAGTTTTAACTTGATTCAAATCACAGGTGTCGCAACTGCGAAAAACAATCGACAGAAAAAACAGATTCACCACCGAACGTTATTTATCCCGGTGAGGGAAAGGAAACGATCGAAGAAACATCAAAAAGGGAAAAGGAACATGGTCTCACAACCAAATCTTGAGTTCAAGATTCGATTACGCGAGAGGAAGGTATTAGCACCCCCGCGTCCGTTGTACGCAACATGATCCACTCTTGTTGTTCAAATCAAATGGTGTGCTTATCTAAAGCCTATCAGCCAACAGAAACGGAAAGAGGGAAAACAAAAAAAGGAGACTCGATAGGACATCGTTGTCCTATGCCTACGTGTTCCCTCGTGCAACGGGAAAGTCAAAATCAACGTAGTTCAGAAGACTACGGGTGAAAAAGGGGATGGTGCTCGCAAAGACTTCACCATCTTATGCCTATATATCTTCATTCGGACGAGAATGGAGAAGTCAGAACGTTCATAGTTCATGAATACGAACACAGGTTGGTTAAGTATCTTTTATGAGCGATGCTAAGTTTGCATTCCAACAGTTAGGGTCGATGCCTGTTTGCGGTAGAACGGAAGTAACACGCTCTTTCTAAAAAAAAGTTTGACTGACAATCCCGAAGCTTAAAATGGTTTGCAATTTGTTCAAGGATTTTAACAGAAGTGGATTGATTTTGTTTAAGATGCGCATCATACTAAAGTCTATGACATATGATTGAATACTTCACGCTAACGATCCAAATGTCTCACGCGCAAAGTACCCTAAGATGAGATTAGAAATGCATCCGCTCATCTTTTCCCATGTGCTTAAGGCTCTTGACACACTATGCACATCATATTTTATTAGGTGTTTTGATATGATTTGAGAGAAAAAAGAGAAAGACTCAAAAGGAAAAAGAAAATCTAGGGGAAACTCACCTAGATGTTGTCATGCAATATAGCCATATAGTTGAGGATAAGAAAGAGAGAAATCTACCTAATGTTATCATACAAAATGTGGTCCTAAAGTTGAGGTTGAAATTGAGCTAACCTAATGTTTTCATGCACAGGATTGAGAGCCTAATGTCTATCCTACTCCAAACTTAAACATTATAAAACTCATTCTCAAACAAAAAATAGGAATCCAAGAGTCAAAAGAGAAGAAAAGAGATGAAGAGAGGAAAGATGTTGAAGCAACACAATGTAAGAAGAATCAAACATCAATTCCTAAGTGTCACATATCAAGGTTAAAGTCAAAGCCTACTTATCAAATGAATCAAGACATCAAAGATGGATAAAGCACATACATATTCTTAATTATCACAAAACATGTCAAAAGTGTTCACTTTCAAGTTCAAATGGATAAGCAAATGCAATCAATGAAGTGCACAAACAAACATGTCTTAACATCATATTCAAATATGATTAACAAACATACAAAGACAAGATGAGTTCAAAAATCTAAAGAACATACAAGGTCAGAACTCACATCAAATCATGATCAATTCAATTCAAATATGAAAGAAGAAGCACAACATCATCCAATATGAACCACAACAAAGACTACATATATGTAAATCATTATCTCATGAAAACAAGTCACGTATGGTCCAAGCAATGAAATTAGGTCATGATATTAAGATGAAGAAGTAGCATGTACATGAGTATCAAATCAAACATCAACTCGTGGATATCAAAAAGGAAAATCAAGGATCAAGCTCAAAACATGGATCAAAACTAGGTAAGCATCAACCCTAATCATCTTCAAAGGAAAGAATGTATTCAAGCAAGGTACAAAGATCAAATGATCAAGTAATTCACACCATAACATGAAGGTCAGAAGCATACTCAAATGATTAAATTAAAAATCAACTCCAATATATAAAGCAAGTTCAAGAAGGATCATGTTCAAATCATACACAAGAAGCTAGTCAATTATCAATTTAAGTAATCCATACAAGAAGCATATGATCATGTAAGGAAAGTAAGGAAAAGTGATCATATAATGAACATCTAAATATAAAGGTTAGAATCTTAAACATGTCAATCAAAGCATACAATATTCATCAAGCATCAAGGGATCATACAAGAAATAAACTCAAGAAACTAGGTTAAGAAAATTCAAGACTCATGATCAAAAGATCATCAAATTGAAAATTCTACCAAAAACAGAAAAGTGGCCAAATAAATGTGAGTCCGAAGCTCCTATTCAATTTAAGTCAGTAAGTATTCACATCATATAAGCATCTCAAACTTCACTCAAACACATGTGAACAAGAAGGTTCAAAACTAAGTCAAACATCATGGACATTCAACTTAAAACCAAGCCACATTTAGGCATCAAGAAGAATAGATAAATGACCTAATAAAATCAAATGAGAGGATCTAACACATGTTATACCTATTAAGAACAAGTGAGAAAAAGATCTCAAGAAGAATTGTCTAAATGCATCACAAATCAATCCAAACAAATACATGTAGGTCACCAATCGAGCATGCATCGAGGATCAACTAAAACCAAATGAGAAGCATCAAATATTCAACATCAAAGAACCAAAGAAACATTAAAATATTCATTAATTAAGTGTACAAATATGTGAGAAAAATTGGCTCAAGAAAGTAAGCCAAAGGCATCAAAACTCCAAAACCTAATTCAAGTGTAATCATTGAAACACATTCACAAATTAATTTCAAATAAAATAGGAAAATAATTGGAAAAAAATAAAATAAAAATGTCACAAAATTATCAAGATATTAAAATGTATCAAACATATTTTTATCAATTTTTATCATGAATTAAACAATTAAAATAAAATTAGAATTGAAAGTGTAGGGAAAAAAAAGAAAGAAGAACAAGGCAATAGGGTGCAACCCATAATTCCAAAATACACTAAAACTAAATGACATGTGCTGATGGACTCAGAAACTAGAGGGTGTCAATATCATTTGACGCCAGGCCCAGTCCAATTCACAAAGAAAATTAGAAATAAGCAAACAAAAAAGACACGTGTGCAATCTGATTAATCCAGTCAGCTCCAGGTAGGCTCTACGCAGGCACATGTCAATAATTCAAACAAAATAAACAGTCAGACGCTGGAGCCCTAGCTCCGGTCATCTTCTCCAATCGCCCTCGCTGGAGCAGACTAGAAATTCCATCAAAACACACAAAACTTGACAATATTCCATATTATTTTTCATGTAGATCAAGAATATGGCCTTAGTTTCCATGAATGAGCACTCTACGGCTATGAAATCAGAACACGGAAATTCAACATACAAACTTAAACTTCACCAAATCAAGACAACAATCATGTAAACACTGCCTAAAATGATGTAGGGCTTCAGATATGTCCAAAATGATTTTGTAAAACGTCTAAAATGAAAGATCCATGTTGAAGAAAAATACCTAGTGGAGAGTGTCCACTGCACCTTGAATCTTGAGCAAAATGGAAAGAAAATGACCCTGAGCCCCTTAATAATCATCATTGAAGATGAAACAAGCAAGGAATAAAAGGAAACTGGAAGAAGAGGAGCAAATCATGTTTCTGAATTTCTTGAGAGAGAGTGGAAGATTTTGATCTAAGAATGATGCAAAATGAGCTGCCTCCCTCCTTTTAGATTTGTGATGGTTTTATACGGTGGATTAAGTGAGGTTAAATGTGTAAAAGTGGCTGAAAAGTTTGTTATGAAATTGGTTTTGAAATTAAAAAAAAATGGAGAAAGTGGAGAGTGCACGGGTTTTGGCCATGTAGTGGTGGTTTTGCTGAGCAAAATGAAGCATGAAAAGGGTGAAACAGGTTTGGCACATGAGAGCAAGAGTGAGACAAAGTTATTGGTGTTTTTTTAATTTCCAAGTTTGGCAAAATATGAAAATAGAGTGCAAAAGGAATGTTCACATGCTTGATCATTTGAGGCAATGTAAAAGAGTGAAGTACATGTAGCACATAAGGCAAATAATGTTGCATGCAAAGTCCAATGAATATGCAAAAAGGTTGGAAACATGATAATGCACAAAAATGTCCATGTAGGCTACTTGCTTTGATCATATCTTGATGATTCTTGGTCTATTTGGTGTATTCTTGTGCTCAAAAGAAAGTTTGGAGCATGATGAATAAGTCTGTTGTTAAAGGCATAGATAAATGAGGCTTATAAAGTGGTGAGAAGTTACCTTGAATTCATGTGCACCAAGCTAATCAAGCATGCCTAAAAAAACTCTATGTTATGGAAGGTTTTGCCAACTTTGCAACATCATGATTTGGGTAGTTTTGATCCAATGGAGGAATTATTTACATCAAAAGAAATATTATAAGAAGCTCTACAACTTTCATGTTGAAAAGATTTTGAAAGAGCTTGGATCATGATGGAAATTGCCCTTGAAGTTAGCTTCAAAATCTGTCTAAAAACTTGCTAAGTTTGGCAACTTTGTGACACTAACTTTGGAGGATTGTAACTTGAGCTCTAGGGATCCAAATGACGAGTTCTTGGCATCATTCGAAAGCTAGGAAGATTATTAACAACTTTAATGTTTGAGTAAATTTGAGTTGGAGCTTGTATCACCAAGAAAAATGGGCTTGAGAACACGCGCCTCAAGCTGAATTTCTATACTTAGAAAAATTCTAAGTGTTGAAACTTAGATTTCTCCTTTTTTCCAACCTTACCTCTCCATAAATCTTAATCTGCACATCTTTTGGACTTTCTTTCTTCTACAAACTTGTATTACATGATTCCCTCTTAAATTTGGTTACATGTTTTCCTCATTTGGCTCAAGGATGAGGAAGTTATGGATCTTGCAAGATAGGTATAATTTCTGATTTTCACACTTAGTGAAATTTTCACTAAAACCCTAATTTGGTCAACTCTCTTGATTTTATGATTCTTCTTGATTCTCCTTGATCAATATTCATAATAACACTTGATATGATTTGAAACGCCCATGGTTGACCAAAAACTCAGGAGTTTGACTTTGTGAGGCCATAGTTGACTTTCTTGATCAAATGAAACCTTATCTCTCTTTCCATTGACTGAGGCTTGTGCAATGACTTGTGATGAGACATAATACATGTGTGAACCCATTTAGATGTATGTTAAGTCATTAAACCTTTCCTTGCTCAAGAAGATAGCCACATGTGCTCTTTAACTAAAACCCTAATTCATGAACAAAAGATAGGAGGATGTGGTCAATGCTTGAAAACCTTAATCCAGATGATTATGCGAGGTTGTTGAGAATGTCTTGATGTGTAAAAGGACTTCGAAGATAAATAATGACATGATGTTGAGATTATCTCCTTATTCCTTACTTTGAGAGCCATCTTCTCCTCTTGAAAAAAATCAAGAACCCGTGATCCCATGCCTTAGGAATGATGCAATGCAAAGATGAAAATACAAATGAAATGAAGCAACAGGCTATTTGATTCAACAGGCTATTTGATTCGAATCACATAATACACTTAATTCAAATCATATGAGAAATGAGTCAAAATAATTTTTCCTTCTTACTCCACTTCACCTCCTCATTTGACTCAAATTATGAAATATTCTTGATTCAAATCTAACTAACTTTTTCCATCCATTTGTGTGTTTAATCTCAAGTACATATAAAATCATTTTTGTCATTATTTTTTGAGTGTGATTCTCATAATCAACGTTGTAATTTTCTGTGAAACCAATACTCTCTCTTTTTGAAAGTTCAAAAACACTTGTAATGAAATTCTTGCATCTTCAACCTCAAGTTTAAATTTCAGATCTTGATCATGAGAATTTATAATTTATTAATGGAGATTCCGTCTTGAAACTAATATTTCTTGATGATTTGGTTGAGATTTTCGAGTAGCTTGCAAGATTGAGGTTGTTGTCTATGGTGTTGTCAAATTCCAATGAAAAGAAGAAGGATTTTCTCTCCAAATTTCCTTGGTAGTGAATGTGCGGAAGGCTACAGACAATGAGAAGTTATTCTCAAATCTTCATAGAATTCATCGCTCAAGAAATCGATGGAATCAAGGGTTGATTACTACACACAAATACTTAGAGCAGATTGATGATATTGGAAGATTCAAGAAGCGTTAATCGAGTAAAGATTATGCATAAGAGTTTGATATTACGTAGTATACAAGTCAAGATCCAAATAGAAGATTTTATTTTTCTCAACATTATTGTGGGTTGGTGATTGTATGAACTCTTGTAATATTTTTCATAATAAAAAGGAACAATACATGTTTCAATGAGAAACCATTGAAGAGTGCACGTAGTTAAATCGAGGACGAACGCCAAAGCAATATAAATCTAGGTGTACTCTCTCTTCCTTACTCTTGCATTTAATTTTCATAGGATTTTCATGCTTAGGTATTTCAATTCTAGTGTAATTCATCATTTATTCATTGGTAGCGGTTTATTACGTAAGATTAGGTTTTATTAAAATTTGTGCCTAATCGAGATGAATCGGTGATTAAATTTTGAGAAACAATTGAGGTTAGAATTCATTGATATAGAATTGTTGTATAAACTAACCTTGTGGAATATACAACATAATCAATTGAATACCTTTGTGTATCATCATAAAACCATCAAATGGATTTTGAAGATTGATTAAGTGTTAACGTGATCAAGTTTCAACAAGTATAATTTTCATATTTTTTCTACAAACCTTCTGAAGCTAGCGGGAATATACCTGAGTGCATCGTACGCTCGACGGTACACCAGAGTCACAACTAAACTTTATTTATTCCAAATGAAAAGGGAAAATATCGATAAAATCCAAGGGGAAGAGAAACAGGTAAGGGCGTCGGTTATGTGAGGGGAAGGTATTAACACTTCACACATCCTTCATACTCGACGGAAACCATTCTGCTTGTTCTAGGCTTGGATAGGTGTTCTATCTAAATGTTACTCACGAAAGAGGGAAGGAAAAGGGACAAAGAAAGTGCTCGCGGAGGATTGGGCCCTCGGGCCTACGTATCCTCATAGTGCAATGAGGAATTCAGAGCTCCATAGTTCATGGAACCAATGAAGAAAAAGAAAAGGTAGGAAGAAGAGTATGGAAGAAGGGTGCTCGCCAAGATTCCGCAATCTTGTGCCTATGTATCCTCATAATACAATGAGGAAATCAGAGATCTGTAATTCATGAAACTAGGGAAGAAAAGTAAAGAGGTGATGTCAAAACCAAGAGAAAGAAGTGAGGAAGTGGTGTAAAAACCAAGAGAGATAAGGAAGTGATGTCAAAACCAAGAGAAAGAAGGAGAGATAAGAGCAAAGGTATTTTAACCGAGACTCGATGATTGACCCAAGAAAAGGAGATGTTAAACTTTGTTGGGGAAAATAAAATTTGGTCTCTTAATTGAGGGGCAGTGGTTAACAAAAGAAATGAGTGTTTAACTAAGAGAATGTGTTAACCTAGAAGGGAATCAGTATTTTAATTGACAGGCATTGATTAACCGAAGAAATGGAAGATTGGTCTTTTAACTGACATGCAATGGTTAACCAAAGAAATAAGTGTTTTAAACAAAAGGTGATTAACCCAACATAAATTAGTATTTTAACTAATAAATAGTGATTAACTGAAGAAATTGGAGAAGTTGGTCTTTTGATAGAAAAGCAATGGTTAACTAAAGAAATTGGTGTTTTAACCAAAAGGCGATTAACCCAACAGAAATCAGTATTTTAACTGATAAACACTAATCAACCAAAGAAGGGGGTGTTTGAACCAAGAGAGGATTGCTAACCTAAGGAAGCGGGTGCTTGAACCAAGAGAAGGTTGCTAACGCCAAAGTGATCCAATATGTTAACTGACAAACAATGGTTAACCAAAGAAGTGAGTGTTGAATCAAGAGAAGGTGTTAACCCAAAGGGACTCCGTATTTTAACTAACAAGTAGTGGTTAATGAAGAAAAGGAAGATTGCTCTTTTAACTGACAGATAATGGTTAACCAAGGAAAAGGGTGTTCGAACCAAGACAAGGTTGCCAACCCAAAAGGGAGAGAAAAAATGGGGCAAGAATGAGTGACTCTGCCAAGGATCGACTCAAGAGACACCACAGCCTGGGAATAAAGGTGACTGTTCTAGGTTCAGGGACAAAACACCCTTACCCAAAATAGTCAGAATGAGTGTATGAAAGACTTCATCTCATTCCTTCCCTAGCACCCAAAGTGTAGTGCAGAAATTGAGATTGACAGTATAACAATTTGTACAGTGTCCCGACTTGTTGCTCAGTCGTCTAGCTCGACATAGGATTAAGAAAGAAGAGGAATCTAAGGATATCCTAAATAAAGGGGGTGCGAAATTAACTAATAAAAATAAGGTTTTGATCAATTAATCAATGGGGAAGAAAATGTCAATAATCTTTCAAGCGAGTTAAAAGATTATAAAAGCAAATGTGGGAAATAATGTTAAACAAAATTAAATTTTCCTAGGGAAGAACAAATCTAATGCATCAAGTTGAAGTGCAAATCATTAACAAGAACCAAGCTAGCATGCATTTCTAAGCATTATTCATATTAACACATAAGCAAAAATGTGCAAAAGAGTGCTTCAAACATGTGGTAAAATTGCAAAATAATTAAGGAAAATCATGCAATTAATTAAGAAAAAATTATTTCAAGTAGGTACTAACCTAAAACAATGGCATTGACATCAATGTAGGCTAGCATGAGAAAATATACAAGAAAAGCATGAAAAACAGTCTCAAAACAGAAAATTTGGCAAAAAATGTCAGGTGTAACCGTTTACCTGAAATGGTGTAACCGGTTACACCATGCATAAAGTGACTCCTCATGGTGCAGGCAAAGGGTGTAACCAGTTACACCATGCACAAAGTGACTCCTCATGGCGCATGCAAGTGGTGTAACCGTTTACACCAAAAGTGGTAACCAGTTACACCTGCAAAAACAGCAAAAACAGAATTTCGAAAAGCACTTCTTGGAATCACTTATTGCATGTTATCACAGTGTAACATAGCATGGAAGTAGATGTAAAAATCATGTTAATTCAGAGCAATTCAGAACTAATAGAATCGAGCATGCAAAACAATTATTCATGTAGCGAAGCATCAAGTAAGCACTACATTGCAAAAAGGCGAAATCGATCGAAAACGGTAAATTAAGCGAAATCCACCAACCTACAAGGCTGAAATTTGCCTTGATAACTTTTGTGATCAATATGTGATGAAAAGAAGCTTAGAAAACTAGAAAATCCAGAGAGATTTAGCAATTTGTAACGAGAAAACCGAGAATAATGCGATAATTGCTTCAAAACTGAACTTGCACCAAAACTCCTCCAATAATCAGCTTCCAAGGTTTGAAATGAAGTGAATGTTGATGTTGCTGCAGAATTCTATGATGAAATAGAGATGAATGAAGGCTTAGCTCAAAGAATAACATGCTTTAATGAAAATCTTGCTATGCTTTAATGTTGAAAGAGATTTTGTGAAGTTTAGGGAAGAACAAGACAATGATTCAGAGAGAATGCTGCAGAAAATTCAAAGAATGAAGAGTGAAAATTTAGATCAAAATGAGAGACTGAGGTTTATGGCCAAGCTCCCTTGCATCAATGTGAGAGGTTTTCTTATATAGACCATAGGCTTAGAGTGAGTGGATGCTTGAAATTTGGTATGGAGGTAGTTAAATGAGGTTTGAAATTTGGTTTAGATTTAGTTAGACACAATCACTGAGTTGGGGTCTAAATTAGTTAGTTATTAGTTAACTCGGTGGGTAATCCCAATGCAACTCAATGATCAAATGGTCCAAAACGAGTGAAAATGAGGGTACGTGATGAACCTTATTGATAGTGAGGTAGTGAAGCGAATGTAGCTGATATTTTTGGTGCGTGTCACACCCTAATTTTTGACTCTAAGATCCCACGTCTTTTTGCATCATCTATATAGTTTATCACACATTTTATCTTGCATAATAGTCAATTTATCATCTGAAATAAACTTTTTAGAATTACAGCCGAATCGGTCAAACTAAAAGTCAATTGTGCGTAAAATCAGTGGACAAAAATATTTAAAATCGAGCTTGCAAACGTCAGTGATATTAATCTACGTTTTACTTAGTGTAACTTGGCGTGCTCATCTAAATTTTTCGACTACTTTTCGGTCGCATTTTTGGACAGTTTAAGTCGTTTTAGCATGTAAAATTTATTTTAAAATTTGACAAAATGTCGTATTTTTCCGAATCGTATATTTTACACTGATCATTTTGGTGTATTCATTTTATTTTTCAGAGCACTTTGATACCGGCCCAATTATTCGTTTTTTACCTTTTTTTATTTTTATTTCTAATTTAATAATTATTTTAATTAATCTATTTTTTATTTTAGATTGTTTATTTAATTATAGTTTATTTTATTAATATTTTATTTATTTATTTTGATTTTATTTTATTTATTTAATTTTTTGTTTTATTAGTTTTTAAAAAACTTGTTAAATAAGTTTTTTAAAATTGATTTTTTTTAGTTCCAATGTACATAACCACTTTTCCATGATTTCCTATCACTCCCATATTTTTGGCATTTAAAAAGCAATACTCCTTTCCCATTCTATGTGTCATCACTTCATCACACAAAACATACACTATATTACTAGCATTACATTTTCAAGCCCCCATTTTATGAAAGTTGTTACACACTTTCTACTGCTCTTCTCACATCTTTCCATGCAACCCCATATAAAACACTTACCACACTTTTCTCTCTTCAAAAACCACATAAACTATACTACTTTTTCATACTCCCATCACCCCTTTTTCATGTAGAAAGACCATCACCATTACATGTTTCTATTTCATCTTCTTCACCACAACAACACCACTAAGACCACTATGTAAGTATCCTTTTTTCTTCCTATTCCATTTTTGTTTCTCATCTTTTTATATTTTTCATATTTAAAATGTTGATTATTATTTTATTGTAATAGTAGTTTAGTTCTTTGAAGATTTTATTAGTTTATATTGTATGGTGTTATATGTATAGATTCTATGTTTTTTTAACTTTATTATCTAGTCAACTTTTTTTTACATAATTTGTTTTAGAGTTTTCATTAATTTGCTTTAGAGTTTTTAATAATTTGTTTTATTTTTAGATTATTGTTTTCAATATTTTGTTTTATTTTTTAGATTAGAGTTTCTTTTTTTTTTTATATATAATTTATTTATTTTAATTGTCAAATTATTTGTTCATATTATTGTTATTATTCTCTCAATTTGTATTAAAAAAAACAAAACTCTTTCTCTCACTTCAAAGATGACACTCTCTCCCTTTATATTTTCTATGTGTGTGTTGTGTTTACTTGTTTTCAAATCCAGCTTTTTTTTTCCGGTTGATTCTATTTAATATGTGCATGAGTTTTATTGTTATTTTCAAATAAGTGTAAAGCATCGTAGTGCAATATGTAGAGATCACATACTTATTTCATGGGTATTGACCAACTAGAAGCATTTTTACTTCTAACTCATTGAATCCAAAGGCTGCCACACCAAATTGCATTTTAGATTTGAACTTAGTTTTTTTATTTGATTAATATTAAAAATACTAAGAACATTTTAATCATTTAAACCTTTTTATTTTTATCTTTTAGTTTAACTATTAATTTGATTAATTTAGAAAAGTACCAAAAATATATTTTAATCATTTTTTTCCATTAAGTTTTATAATATTTAAAAACGTAAAAAATATAGGTTTTAATTATTAATTATTTTAAATATTTTTATTTAATATTGATTAATTAAATTATTAGTTAATCATATTAAATATTAATATTTAATTTGATTAATAATTCATTTGTTGCCTGATTCTATCTTTTGCTACTTGTCTGCTTCCTTGTCTTGGGTTTGTTCCTCGATTAATCCTTGATACTCTTTCTTGAATAATTGATGATGTTTTCTCATGATGCTTTGCCGTGATTGTTTTGTGGATTTTATTCGCGATGCTTTGTTGCATATCTCTGTTTATTTACTACGTGATGCTCTTCCGCGTACCTGTTATTTTTATTTCACGATGCTTTGCTGCGTATCTTTTTCTATTGATTACATGATGCTTTTCTGTGTATTTCAGTTGACTTTTCACTGCCTGATTACTATGATGTTTTTTCCATGCGTATTTTGTGCTATCTTATCTGTCTAACCATACATGATGCTTTTATGTGTACTGTGTCTGTGCTTTTATTTAATACCATTTACATGACGTTCTTTCATGTATCTGCTGCTTTCTGTTCCTTGTTGACCTAATACAAGAGGAGGGATTGTATGTTGACTTATTGTAATTATGGGTGTCCCTTGTTTATTCTTTACTTGTCTTTGTTGTTCTTGGTTCTTAGAACCTAGCAAGCTGTAGTTCCACGAACTACGAACACTCTGATTTCTCAAAGTTTCTTTTGAGAATACGTAGGAACAAGGCCCTGATCCTTGGCGAGCACTCTTTTCTTTTTTCCCTCATTTCTCCTTTTACACCCTTTCTATCATAGTTTCGAACTATGATTGCTCTGAATTCCTATTAAGGATATGTAGGCATAGGATTGCGAGATCCTAGCGAACTAGCCTTTTATTTTTCTAACCTTTTATTTTTTCACCTTTTCTCTTTCTTACCCATCTTTTACCTTTAGCAAACAATTTTAGCAATGACACAAATATTCCAAGAGGTTCCTATAGAGTAATACATATGCTTAGGGTGCTAGTATCTTCCCTTAGTATAACCAACCCCCGTACCTTTGATCTCTCTTTTACTTAGCTTTAGGCCTTGCTTTTTGCTTAGCATTTTACTTAAGATTTTTGTTCGATATTTTCTCCCTTCCCTTGGATAAAATAAAAGTTCGGTGGTGATATTTTTTGATTTTTGATTCAAGTTAATATAATAGCTTGATATCCGATTCTCACCACGACAGAAATGGCGACTTCACTGGGGAGAGACTTTTCAGTGGTTGAGCCTAACTTGTTATATTTGTGTTGATATTATTGCTTGCTTGTAGACTTGTATATTTGTATATATCTGTATTGCTTGGGTTTTTATGCGTGCATGGTTGTGATCTTTGAGTGGTGAGATAAGTCCTTATCCGGACTTGAACATACACTTATGATAGGATTGTGGTATAATCTATAGTTAGATGTTGAGAGTAATCCTAATATGTCTAGCATATGATAACCACGCTCAGTGGAGGCCCCTTTGGAATTACTGATGTTGTATGAGTAGTCGTATTGACATTACATTTCCTGACCTAGGAGTCCATGAAGCTGAGGACCTTAGTATCCCTTCACCCCTCTTAGTCTTTTAGGACGTAGTGCAGTGATTATCTAGGTGTAGACCTGTGATGGTTGTCATGCGATACTACTCTCAGACGAGTTTATCTTGAGAATATTATTAGACCGCATGAGTAGTCGTGCAATCCGATAATATCCAAAAGATTTATCAATGACTCTGGGAACTTTGTTAAAAATCATTAAGCAGGTGCTTTACCCCTAGTACATACCCTGTGGTTGGTTCTCCATCCATACTTCATGTTGTGATCTTGAACCTTTGATCCTGTTATCTGTGGTTTGCATCCTATCTTGTATCGTATTGCATATCATTTTCATCTTTGCATGATCCATTGCATACCATCTATTTGTCCAGCCACTCATTTCCAGCTGTCTCTATCTTCTAGTGTCACCTATCATTCGTCAAGCTGATTCCTCGACACCGATACAAGACTAGAGCTAACTACAGACGCAGAATGTCAGAGCAAGAGGTACACAATGCAAAGATCAGGATGTAGATCGACGATCTTAAGTCAAGCATGACTAAACTCACCGAGATGCTCCAAGTCTTGATTGCCAGAGGAGAGCAACCTCAGAGGACTGTTATTCAAGAAGTTTCAAATGCTGATCCTCCACCTGTTCAAATGTCACCTTCAACTTGGCCAGAATTTAGTTTACCTCATAACTGCTCTTCACTTATTGTGTCTACTGCTATGATTGGCCAGACTGCTAAACCATTTTTTCAAGCTCTAGTTTTCGTTGAGCCCAGACCTGTAGTCCACACTGTTGCTTAGACTGTTTAAGCTTCTTTCTTTGACTACATTGCTGCTAGTGCTCAAGGTGAAGACTGTGAAGATTTTGAGCCTGAGGTTGTCCGTGAACAATTTCAGATCATAGATAAAAGACTTAAAGTTGTTGAGGGTACCGACTTCTTCAATGTGGATGCAGACAACATGTCCTTAGTTTTTGGCCTTGTTATGCCTTCTAAGTTCAAAACTCCCGAGTTCGTAAAGTACAAAGGTCACTCTTGCCCAAGAGCTCATCTAGTCATGTACTTGCGAAGGATGGCTGCTTATACCAATAATCAGAAGCTGCTCATCCATTACTTTCAGGATAGTTTGAGTAGCGCCTCTCTCAAGTGGTATATGAACCTAGAACATAACATTACCCATTACTTTCAGGATCTCGCTAATGCTTTTATGAAGCAATATAAGTACAATTTTGACATGGCTTCTGACCGCCGTCAACTTCATAATATGTCTCAGAATGAGAAAGAGTCTTTCAAGGAATATGCTCAGCGATGAAGAGAGCTAGCTTCCCAAGTCAAACCTCCTTTGACAGAAAAAGAATTGACTAAAATGTTCATGGACACCTTGTCTCCATTCTATTGGGAGAAGATGATTGACAATGTTTCCTCCAATTTCACTGATTTGGTAACTATTGGCTAAAAACTCGAGGAAGGACTCAAGAATGGTAAAGTATCCAAAACCGCAGAATCTTCCAATGGTGCGAAGAAGTCCTATAGGAATTTCCAGAAGAAGAAAGAAGATCAGACCAATGATGTCATGACTGATGTGAGAAGGCCTCTTCCTAGACCTCAGTATGTTGATCATCATGTTGTTGTTACTGTTGTTGCTCCACGACCAGCTCAGATTCCTCAACATCCGGTTGTTGGACAGAACCAGTACCTTAATAGGAATCAGTTTGATCCTATTCCCATGACGTACGCTGAACTTTATCCTGATCTGGTTCAACAAGGTTTGATCACCATAAGGACTCTGCAACCTCCTCTAAATCCTCTTCCAGCGCATCAAAAGTGAGCTTCACTCAACTTCAGTAGACTATCTTCCTAAAACCCGGTGTTTTAGACAGGACATCTTATCCTTGTTACTGATTAATCACTAGACCATGTTTCTTGTTGTTTGCATTTTCCTTTATTTTTTGTTAGCTGTTTGATTTAAAATTATGTTTTTACTTTCGTAATTAATGAAATGAGCATTGCAACTTTTGATTCAATTCATTTTGTCCATTATTTGCATCTTTATGCTTTAGCTTTCAAAATACACACCTCTTGTTCAAACTTTTGATATGCAAATATTTGAGGGAGGATGATGAAAATGTATTACCCATAACTGTTGTTGGTATACTTTTAATCAAACTTTGCTGACGATGTAAGGCATTGTTTCAACTCCCAAATGGAGAAATAAGGAAGTTATTCCCTTGTCAACCCCTCCGAGCCTAGAAGTTGGAGTATCTTTCTTTATAAAAACCCGCAATCTTAACCTTATGATGGGTAGTTCTCAGTTAACTTGGTTGTGCATTCACGAAAGACACCTTTTATATAAAGGTTTCACTCACAAGTTTTCCTTGGCACATATCAAGCAAGTGTCGAAGATGTTTTCCAAGCCGAAAATCCGACAGTGATTCACCGTAATCATTAAGCCAGACATTCACTATCTTTATAAAAAAATCAAAAGAAAAAGCCCGCTAAGTCAAAACCTATGAAGGAGACTTAGGTAAAACTAGGGCATCCCGCTGACTGTGAGCTTGACAAGAAACAACTCAGGAAAAAGTTAGGGATAACCAAAGAGGAGATCGTCACATTTTTACCCTAAAAATACTCAATGTCAAAAACAACCAAATGTTATAGGGAAACAATGACTTACTTTTCAAAAAGTTCATTGACTTCTGAACCATCATCACTATTATCAGTGCAATTCCTAACCTATAGGAACCTGAGTGTATTAGTATAAGTTAACTGAGCGTAGGACTGAAGATCATCACGTAGATTGGGTGGGCACAAATAAACTTTGAGCCTTTTATCCTTTGTTTCTTAAACTGTGAACCAGACCACATTACAACCCTCAAAAGACCTAACTGAAGCAAGATTATTTTGAAAGCATACTACAACAAGGTTGCGTAAACTGACTCCAAAAGATCTTTACAAATCAATTATTTTGGCATTACACCTTTGCTTTACATTTTGAGTGTCTTGAACCTCCACGTTCTGACTTATAACTCTTATACTTTGCATATTCCAAAAATGATTTGATTTCAAAAGTTTCATGAAATTTGCATTACCGTGTTTGTATGAACACTTTTGTTTGCAAACTGGCTTCCCTCTCAAGGAATTTTCAAAAAATTGAGAAACTTGGTCAGGTGATCCTATCAGGGGAAAGTTCCTTCCAAATCCCCTTGAGAATCAGTTCGAAGTCTATTGCTCAGTGCAAGTTCTTCTCAGATTTAGTTTACCCAGAAGACTTTTCAAGAATCAAATTGGGGCAAGCTTTCCAAGCACACAGTAACGCGGTCATCTACAGAATCAGACAAGCTGAAGCAATTATCAGCTCATCTACAATAGTCAGTTAACCTGGGGAGGTTTACTTGAAGAATCCTAAAGCAACTCTCCATCCTTCCTACAAGGATCATCAATTTGATACAGTTTACCAGTTTGGCAGAGATATGTTAAACAGTAGCATCTTCAGTCCCCAAGCATAATGGAAGTGATCTCAGTGTTGAGGAATTAGTATTCCAGTCTTGTCTTCTCACTAAAAGAGTTGAGCCATGTCGTCGACATTTGCATTTGCATTTGATCATATATCATAGCATAATTCATATACATATGCAAACATGAGTGTTTCATCTCATTTTCACTCTCTAGAGGTCGTGTTGTTATCCGCGTTTTACCTTGTGGTTAAAATTCCAACTTACTTGATACCTACCCAACAGATACTGTCGTGTTTATCTGATGTTTTTCCAGATATTTTCATTGTGATTTTGATGCTTTTCTAGAATCTGTACGAGGTTTTACTGGATATGTTTCTCTCTTTGATGTTTTCCTAGATTGAGTCTTTTGTTCTGATGTTCTTCCAGAACCTGTCTGGTGTTTTTCCAGATGTGTCTTTTGTTCTGATGTTCTTCTAGAACTTATCTGGTGTTTTCCCAAATATTACTTTGATTCTGATACCCTTCTAGAATTTGTTCAGTCCCCAGTGAGTTTCCAAATATATACTTTTGTAATTCTGATGCTTTTCCAGAATGTTGTTGCTTTTACCGTCTGATGTTTTTTCAGATGTGTCTTTTGTTTTGGTGTTTTTCTAGAATTTATTTGATCCTATCTGATTCTGATACCCTTCTAGAATTTGTTCACTCCCCAGTGAGTTTCCAAATATATACTTTTGTAATTCTGATGCTTTTCCAAAATGTTGTTGCTTTTACCGTCTGATCTTTTTCCAGATGTGTCTTTTGTTCTGGTGTTTTTCTAGAATTTCTTTGTGTCTATCTGATGTTTTTCCAGATATTCCTTTTAATTCTGACGCTTTTCCAGAATCTATCAGAGGTTTTACCAGATAGGTTTGTCTCTCTGATGTTTTACCAGACAGAGTCTTTTGTTCTAGTGTTTTTCTAGAACCTATCTAATACTTTACCAGAATTTCTTTTCTTTTTTCGTCTGATATTTTCCATACGTGTCTTTAATTTTGACGTTTTTCCAGAATTTATTTCTTTTATCGTCTGATGTTTTTCCAGATGTGTCTGTTATTCTGACATTTTTTCTAGAATTCCTCTGTGTCTATCTAACGTTCTTCCAGATACGACTTTGCTTCAGATGTTTTTTCAGAACTCTTTGTGTTTGTCTGATGCTCTTCCGGATATGACCTTGTTTATCTAATGTTCTTCTTGATATGATGTTGCTTATCTGATGTTCTTCTAGATATGCCTTTAAAATATTTCCCCGCACATTTAATGCTTTACTAAATGTTTCGGATGTATCTTCATAATTTTTTTGTCTTCATATAATGCTCTTTTAGATGTTTTCAATTTGTTTCTGACATTGGTTAACAGCTGTTGAATGTTTTCAAGTCTTCTTCATACTCCATCCAATGCTTTTTCTGAATGTGTTTTAGAGTTTATTCGATGTTTTTCTGAATATCTCTGATGTTTTTTTGGAGTTTACTCAACGCTCTTCTAAATATCTTTGATGTTTTCCAGAGTTCATTCAATGCTCTTCTGAATGTCTCTGAAGTCTTTTATTTTCCAGAGTTCATTAAATGCTTTTCTAAATGCCTCTGATGTTTTTAGAATGTCTCTAATGTTTGTATTTCCCAAAGTTTCTCCCCACCTCATTCAACGATCTTCTGAATATTGTGACTCTTTTCCATCCAGTTTCGTTCATGGATGATGACTGTTGATTCCCCAGTGGAGCTTATTCAATGCTGTTCTGAATATCTCTATTTATTTTTCTGATTTTTTTCTGTTGTCCATTGTGTTTCAAAGATCATTCAATATTCTTCTGAATGTCTTTGACGGTTGTTACTATTATTTTCCAAAGTTTTGTTCAACGCATATCTAACAAAATTTCTAATGATTGTGACCCTTTCTAGTAAAGTTGCTTCTGCTTTCTGGATATTTATGTTATTCCACAACAAAGTTGAATGCTTTCTTGAAAGTCTTTGTTATATCCTCAAATTGATGGTCTCATTCTGCATCTAATTTTCTTCTCGATGTTTATTTATTTATTTATGTGTTGCTTTCTGCATCTGATGCTTTTTCAGATGTCTGTGTCTTTGTTCAGGGTTTTTTCCCTCTTTTTCAAGTATTACTGGATACTCTTTGTCACCTTGACAAATGTCCGTAATATTTTGCTCTTCTCAGTTCTGTCTCCTAGATACTTTCTCCCGTGAAGTTGTTAGTCTTTCCCCTGTGGAGTTGTAACATCTTCCTAGTATATTCATCCCCTGTGACATCTTTCATCACATAACCTTTGTCTTGCATATCATATCATAAGCATTTTTGTGGCATATTAGGGCCAAAAATTGCGCATGTTTGTATTTAAGTCTCTCCGATCTTGTCGAGACGAAGATTTCAATTTTCATATCTCTGGATCCAAGAAACTTAAATAGGGGCATCTGTCACACCCTAATTTTTTACTCTAAGATATCACATATTTGTGCATCATCCGTATAGTTTATCACGCATTTCATCTTGCATAATACCCAATTTATCAGCTGAAATAAGCTTTTTGGAATTAACCCGGATCGGTCAAACTAAAAGTCAATTGTGCGTAAAATCAGTGGACGAAAATATTTAAAATCGAGCTTGCAAACGTCAGTGATATTAATTTACGTTTCACATAGTTTAACCAGGCGTGTTCATTTAAATTTTTCGATCACTTTTCGGTCGCATTTTAGGACAGTTTAAGCCGTTTTAGCGGGTAAAATTTATTTCAAAATTTGACAAAATGCCGTATTTTTTTGAATCATATGTTTTACGCTGATCATTTTTTTTTGTATTCATTTTATTTTTCTGAGCACTTCGATACCGGCCCAATTATTCATTTTTTTACCATTTTTTTATTTCTATTTCTAATTTAATAATTATTTTAATTAATCCATTTTTTATTTTAGATTGTTTATTTAATTATAGTTTATTTTATTGATATTTTATTTATTTAATTTTTTGTTTTATTAGTTTTTAGAAAACTTGTTAAATAAGTTTCTTAAAATTGATTTTTTTTAGTTCCCTGTACATAACCACTTTTCTATAATTTCCTCTAACTCCCATATTTTTGCCATTTTAAAAGTAATACTCCTTTCCCATGTTATGTGTCATCGCTTCGTCACACAAAACTTACACTTTATTACTAGCATTGCATTTTCAAAATCTCATTTTGTGGAAGTTGTTACACACTTTCTACTACTCTTCTCACTTCTTTCTATGCAACCCCATGTAAAGCACTTACCACACTTCTCTCTCTCTCTCTCTCTCTCTCTCTCTCTCTCTCTCTCTCTCTCTCTCTCTCTCTCTCTCTCTCTCTCTCTCTCTCTCTCTCTCTCTCTCTCTCTCTCTCTCTCTCTCTCTCTCTCTCTCTCTCTCTCTCTCTCTCTCTCTCTCTCTCTCTTCAAAAACCACATAAATCATACTACTTTTTCATACTCCCATCATCCATTTTTCATGTAGAAAGAGCATCACCATTACATGTTTCTATTTCATCTTCTTCACCACAAGAATGCCATCAAAACCACTATGTAAGTATCTTTTTTTCTTCCTTTTCCATTTTTGTTTCTCATCCTTTTATATTTTTCATATTTAGAATGTTAATTTATTTTATTATAATAGTAGTTTAGTTCTTTGAAGATTTTATTAGTTTATATTGTACGATGTTATATGTGTAGATTCTATGTTTTTTTAAACTTTATTATCTAATCAACTTTTTTTTACATAATTTATTTTAGAGTTTTCAATAATTTGCTTTCGAGTTTTTAATAATTATTTATTTATTTTTAGATTATTGCTTTCAATATTTTGTTTCATTTTTCATATTAGAGTTTTATATATATATATATATATATATATATATATATATATATATATATATATATATATATATATATATATATATATATATATATATATATATATATATATATATATATATATATATATATATATATATATATATATATATATATATATATATATATATATATATATATATATATATATATATATATATATATATATATATATATATATATATATATATATATATATATATATATATAATTTATTTATTTTAATTGTCAAATTATTTGTTCATATCATTGTTATTATTCTCTCAATTTGTATTAAAAACAAAACAAAACTCTCTCTCACTTCAAAGATGACACTCTCTCCCTTTATATTTTCTCAGTGTGTTGTGTTTGCTTGTTTTCGAATCCAACATTTTTTTTCCGATTGATTCTATTTACTATGTGTATGAGTTTTATTGTTATTTTCAAATAAATATAAAGCATCTTAGTGGAATACGTAGAAACCACATACTTATTTCATGGGTAGTGGCCAACTAAAAACACTTTTACTTCTAACTTATTGAATCCAAAAGCTGCCACACTAAATGTGCATTTTAGATTTTAACTTAGTATTTTTATTTGATTAATATTAAAAATATTAAGAACATTTCAATCATTTAAACCTTTTTACTTTTCTCTTTTAGTTTAACTATTAATTTGATTAATTTAGAAAAGTACCAAAAATATATTTTAATCATTTTTTCATTAAATTTTATAATATTTAAAAATGTAAAAAATATAGGTTTTAATTATTAATTATTTTAAATATTTTTATTTAATATTGGTTAATTAAATTATTAGTTAATCATATTAAATATTAATATTTAATTTAATTAATAATTCATTTGTTGCCTGATTCTATCTTTTGCTACTTGTCTGCTTCCTTGTCTTGGATTTGTTCCTCGATTAATCCTTGATATTCTTCCTTAACTAATTAATGATGTTTTCTCACGATGCTTTGCCGTGATTGTTTTGTGGATTTTATTCGTGATGCTTTGCCGCGTATCTTTGTTTATTTACTACGCGATGCTCTTCCGCGTACATGTTATTTTTATTTCGCGATGCTTTGTCGCGTATCTTTGTCTGTTGATTAAGATGCTTTTTCGTCTATTTCAGTTGACTTTTCACTGCCTGATTACTATGATGTTTTTTTCATGGGTATTCTATGCTATCTTATATGTCTGACCATACATGATGTTTTTCCGTGTACTGTGTCTGTGCTTTTATTTGATACCATTTACATGATGATCTTGCATGTATCTGTTGCTTTCTGTTCCTTGTTGACCTAATCCAAAGGGAGGGACTGTATGTTGACTTATTGTCATTGTGTGTGTTCCTTGTTTATTCTTTACTTGTCTTTTTTGTTCTCGGTTCTTAGAACCTAGCAATTTAACACCCTTATTCTACCCCACAGATATTACGGCAAAATAACACGGATTTCAGAGTAAAATATTAACTTTCATTAAAAAGCCACAAAAGGGCGTACATTTCTCAAAGTCAACAAAATTGGTCAATACTCCGTAACACACGGGTTTTCTCAAAATATATCAAAACATCATATACAGCGAAACTCAAACATAACTCAATGTTTTCCTCATAAGGGAACATCAGTAAAATAACCCAATGATATAAAATTAAATCAAAGAACCCAACCCGATGTTACATATCAGAGCAAGACCCTCTAAATTAACCATAAAGGCTAACGACTCTAAAACTTCAAAATACTCATTGACGACGTCCACGGCTAAACTTGCTCATCTGCACGTTACTCGCGTGGAGGTAACATTCAAACAGGCAGGGTGAGTAAGACAATTCATAATAATCAAAGTATAACAATTAACGCAAAAACGGCATATTACTCATAGTTATATTCAACACATTGATATCCTCCAAATATGCCTCAAAGGCCACAACGTCATAACTTATACACAAAGGCTCATAAACACAAATGCAACATAGACTAAATGCATGTGGTACCAATCATCATAGCGCAATGGACACTCGGCCATCAACCCTCCATAGATCCCCATCAATAGGATCAGAGCACATCAAAATACTTCACATCCACACAGTGGGATTGAAGTCAAAGTAATCGAGGTCCTGAACCGAAGTTCGGATGCACATGAATGCATGATGCACACTTTACAATAATCCTCATAATAACAACATATGATGCATCATCATTCATCATATTCATCATCATTACACGTCATATCTCACCGTCACATTCATCATCATAAATTATGTCATCATAGCTCATCGTAACAATCATCATCATACATCATGTTATCATATCTCATTCACAGTAATCATCATTATACAACATATCATCATATCTCATCACATTAATCATCATACATCATATCATCATAATTCATCATATTACTCATCCTACAACATATCATCATAGTCCATCATATTAATTAATCTCACACATCATGTCATCATATAATCACGTATAAATCGCATATTAGCTCATAGTCATATTATCCCATATTACCCCATATTAATTCATAATACTACCCTCATATAATCTCATATTAATTTACTAAGTTATACTCACGGTAATGCTCACACCATCACCTATCAATCACGTAACTTCACAGTTCTACTCATGTTAATTCGTCATATCATCACACAGTATTCACATATTAATCCCTAATATCATCTCACATTGCCTCATATTAATTCATCATAATTACACTCGCGGTAATTTTCATACTAGCACTTATTACTCACGCAACCTCACTGTCATACTCATATTAATTCATCATATTATACTCACGGTAATTCTCATACTATCGCCTATTAATCACATAAAATTCATAGTCCTACTCATGTTAATTCATCATATTATCACAGTTACCCTCATGGTAATTCATCAGGAAAATCGCAACATCAAGACATCACTGAACCAAAACATAATTCATTAATATGACATATACACAATTGAATTCTCAAACATAATTAGATATAAAAATATTGTGAAACCAATTCCCTTATCTATACTATGTTATAGCCCTGTTCATTAGCTTTCTAACGCTTCGAACAGGGGTCAAAACAGACTTACGGATCAAAAGTTACGTCCAAAACGATTTCGACCGAAAACATGAACAGTCGTGACGGACAGCAAAACGCTATTACGCTCCGGAACCTAAATCAACCCAAAAGTCTACACGATTCACTTCCCCAATGCCTCCAAAACACCCCTAAATCATCCCTAAGGTCTTACGGTGATAAAGACACAAAATCTATGGTTTAATAGGCCAATCTGGCAACATTTGCACTACCTAAAACACTATTTTCCTGCAATTGCTCTGAGTGCATCAGAGTTACTCACATTGAATATTCCTATTCCTACAGGGTCAAACATATCACAATCCAAGGTTTTGGCCACGAAGGCCAAAGGTTTCCCTTCTCATATCAATATTCAGTGTTACATACCATTACCCCTAACCTCACAACCTTATCATCAAATTCCCTATTTTCCCATAACCAACCCAAAATACCTTAAATCACAAACCAACCATAAACGCATCTAAAGGCATAATAGAAAATAATGAACAACGATACTCCCCATACCTTAGCCGATTCAAAGCTTTCCCGATTAACTCCGGCAATCTTCCGAAGCTTTTGCCTCCACTGATCCCTCCTCAGAGCTCTGACCTCCATTCTTTTCACGGTTAACAAAATGAATCCTCAACATTCCAAATTCTATTTTGTCAAACTTAGACTTGGGCCACACAATTGGGCTTTTCCCATAACACCCTTACTAACTCTTCATAATGCCCAATTTACCCTTATTTCACTTATATTCATTTTAATCAATAATAATACTAATATTCTCATATAGTATACTATTAATTAAATAAATAGTCTAAACTGCCACATTTTCTCAATAATTCTCAAAACCACTGAAAACACCAAAAATACGAATATTCTTAATCAAATAAATAAATTAAAATATTCCGATTAAATTCGGGGTGTTACAACTCTCCCCCACTTAAAAGAATTTTCGCCCTCGAAAATTACCTCAAGGAACAGAGTCGGATACGACTCCCTCAACTGATCTCCAAGTTCTCAATTCCAACTTTCTCCAGCTGGTCCTCCCAAACTACCTTCACCAAAGGAATCTCTTTACCTCGAAGTTGCTTCTCGTTCATCAACCTGAACTAGCAATGTCTCAACAGTCAAATTATCTCTCCCTTGTACACCATCAATCCGAATAAATGCACTTCCGCAACTTAGGCACATGCCATATTGTTGCGGTGAAAATTGGATATCAAGCTATTAAATTAACTTGAATCTTAATTCTTTTACAACCGAACTTTATTTTATCCAAAGGAAAGGTCTAAAGAAAGAAAAACCCTTTTCGCGATGTAACGACAACGCTTTAAGAGATTCGAGGATCGGGGGTTGGTTATACCTAGGGAAGGTGTTAGCACCCTAAGCATCTGTAGTACTCTACAGGAACCTTTTGTTTGATTGTTTGCTAAGTTTGTGAATGTGTTATGGATTGGGAAAAGGTATAAGTTGAAACCTAAAGTTATATACACTAAGTTTGCTCACAAAGATATCGCATCTTCTGCCTACGTATCCTAACTAGGATAGAATCAGAGAAATCGTAGTTCACCTCACAAGGGATAAAGAACACTTGATTATGATCAAGGTTTAAGGGGGAATAAACATGACAATGTTTGTGTGGAGTTTGACAAAACTCCCTAATCTAAATTATATCACTCAAAAGGGGAAGTAAGAAATCATGACGATGATCCTTACATAGAGTTGGCAAACTCTATCCTAGGGTTCTAGTTGAAGAACATTCCTAGTACAGGTGGGTTTCTTAGACTTAAAGCAAAGTCTAATGGCTTCTAAACTAATGTTGAAGTGACTTAACAAAGTCAAGGGAATGGGTGAATGAGTTATCCATAACATAAGGGTTAATGGAAAGATATTTTCCTTTGGAGAGACATGAGAAACAACTGGAATGAGAGCTAACAAGCTTCATCACTTGGGGAAAGAAAATTTTGAACAAGACAACAACATAATAAAGATGCATTCATGGTGACAACCATTAAGTGAGCATGTGAAATGATAAAAATGAGAATGCATTGATGACAATCAAAGCAGTTGATTTAGCAGGAAGTGTGACAACAGATCAAGCTTAAGTGCATTTAGCAGATGAAGTAAAATGAACATGGTAACAACCAAAGATGAAATCCTAGCCTGTTAGCTAACATTTAAGAATATGAATGCAAACAAGTATCACAAACAATCACAAGTAAAGCAAGAGAGAAATTCATCTGCATACGCGAAAACGATCACAAAATGTACATAACTTGCACATAGTCAAAAGAGATGAAAAATTAGGCAAACATGGAAATAAAAAATATGACATGAAAGTAGACATCAAGATGAACAAAATGCAAAAATAATGGGTGAAAAATGATTAAAAATGAGTGAGATATGAATTTTTGAAGTTTGGTTAAAAAATAGCACAAATAACAAAAATAAACAAAAGGGTTGCCCTCCTCAGGGGTCGAACCCACGCTTGTATGGTCAAAGGCGCTTAAGTGACAAGCTGCTTACCACTGGGGTGGCTATACATCCGTTGATGAAAGCCACCCCATAAATATATGAGGGAAGTTTACAAAACTGGCTGGGAAAAAACATGAAGCAAAAACACCAACTTGCATTTTCATCACAACTCTCTCAAATCTTAATGGTTTTTGACAAACTTTTAGTGTAACTTGAGTATTTTATCATGAGGAACAAGATAGCACTTTTAGTTTTTTGAAATTCTTCCTCTATTTTAAAACCTGATAGTGCTTGTATTATGATGTTTTGAAATGCAATTTGAGATGGAGTTCACATACCAGTCAATTATAGGTCAATGTAATCTTGCACACACATCATATGAATGTTAAAGAATGAGTCTAGACCAGAAGAGCAAGGCAAGACAACTTGGCATAGCAGATGGTATGCAACTTGCCAAAATGACATTTAGATGCAATCATGAAAAAGTGAAATTCATGTTCTAGGCACAATTTTGGTGAATCAGTCACATATACACATCACAAATAGATTACCAAGGGTGCTCAAACTTGTTTTGAAGCGAAGAGCAGACTGTAGCAAGATATGCCTCTTAAAATGCACTTTGGTTATTTGACAGGGCATGATCAAAATCAATTCATGTTATAGGCACATTTTAATCAAACCAATCACTCAAACAGTTCACATATGTGTCATGAAATGGATTCAGATTGAAAAAAGAGTTCAAGGAAGTCTGTAATGAAAAGTGGTTTTCAAAACGCAACATTTGTCATGTAAGACACATAATAAAGCTGAAATTCAATCCTAAGCACATTCTGATCAGGGCAAGCCTATGCACATCTTGAAAACATGGTAATGCATGAGAGTGAGCAGGAAATCAAGTTCAAGACAAGTGTTTGTGGAAAGTGATACTCATACTGCATTTTAGTGCTTTGTGAAGTGCAGTAGGATATTCAATTTCAGTTCCAAGCATGATATTGGCAAATAAATCACATACACACCTCACATATATGCAAACAAGTGAGTCCAAGCAAGAAACATGGTTCAAACAGGGCTGGTATGAAATTTGGTGAGTTAAATGCAAAATGATGCTTTTAAATGCAAGTTGAATGACCAATTCAGTTTCTATGCACAAATTGACCAAATTAATCACTTACACACATTGAAAACATGTTATGGGATGAATTTAAACTAAAGGTATGGCTCAAAACAGGCTGACATGAAAAGTGGTGATCAAAGTGCAAGTGTGTATGTGTGAAGATGCATGATGATACTCAATTCTAGTTCTGTGCACATTCAGGTCAAATGAATCATACATACACCATACATACATGATATTGAGTGGAATAAAACACATTTTGAAGTTAAAAGAATGCTGTTATGAAAAATGGTACTTCAAGTGTAGGTTTGTGCTTGTGAGATGCATGAACATGTTCAATTTCAGTTCAAAACAATTTTAGATCAATTCAATCACATACACATCTCATATTCATGATATTGAGTGGATTCAAACACCAAAATAAGTTGGAAACAGACTGTCATGAAAAATGATTCACAAATTGCAAGTTGTCATGAAAATGAGGCATGAGATATGAAATTCCAATTCCAAACATTTTCTGATCCAATCAACCACACACATAGCACATATACATGATATTGAATGAGTTTGAACACAATTTAAAACCAAAGACAAGCTGCTATAAAGAATGATAACAGAGCTGCAAAAATTGGCATTTTGAGGCATGAAGGATGTTCAGTTCAAGTTTATGCACATGTAGGCCAAATCAATTATACACACAAGTCACATACATGGATATAAGTGATTTAAAACACCTAAACTGGTCTGAAACAAACTGGTATGGGAAATGACAAATGGGCTGCAATTTTGATATGTTTGTACATTCATGAAAGTGATCAAATCAGTTTCTAGTCAATTTTAAACCAAATCAAATGTACACACAAGTCATAAATGCACAGGGGGATGATTCTAAACTCAAACTTAAACCAACCTATAACCCAAACTAGCAGGTCTATGGCATAAGAATGCAAAATATGGCATTTTGTGAGTGAGCAAACAATTCAGATGCAATCAGTTCAAACTAATCATACACTCCTATCATGATCATGATTTTAGAGATTATCCAATTCAACAAAATAGCTACAACTCTCTCATGACAGGATTTGTGCATAAAGGACATACATGACATATCTTCAACATAATGGACTCAAAATGCCAAAACATGAAATTATGGTGCAAAGCAATGATGGGGTGTCTATATACCTTTAGTATACTGTATTGAACAAGTTAAAACACCAAGAAACCCAGAGGACCTTCAAATGCACTTAGCTTTGGGAGATTTCTTCTTTGTGAAGCAAGAGAGCAAACTTCAAGACAGTTGGAGAAATAAACTCCACCAATGATCCTCAATGCTTTGGACAGTTGAGAAATGATATATGTGAGGTGTTTGAGTGATTAGAACATCAAGGAAATGTCTAGAACAAGTTTTGGCTGATTTTGTGGCTTTTGGTCAAAGTAACTTGGTATGGAAGTTGACTTTTTGGGTGGTGAGATTTTTGAGTGGTCTAAGGTCTTGGACACCTTCTATATCATACTTAGAGATTGTGTGGATGATTGTTGTGGAGTTTAAATATGGAGAAATGGTTTTGGCAGCTGGACTGTCAAGACAGATTTTTCATGGTTTTGTGATTTTGTGATTTTGGTGAAAATGAATCAAAGAGTGGAAAAGTGAGAGCTTTGTGTTTCTCTAGTTTTTGGAGAGATTTATGATGTCTAGAATGAGGTGGTGAAGGCTCCCTTTTATAGGCAAATGAAGAGAGGGGGCAGATTTGGAGATTTCTTCATGTGAAAGAAAGGTTTTGCACTTTTGGATCAAACCTCCACAAAGGGGTTTCCTTGGCTGATAGGTAAGCTCTAGAGTCAAGCTTCATGATGATTTTGAAAGGGCTAAATGCAGGATAGAGGGCATAGCTTGATGGTGGTGGCAGATTTCACTTTACACCTCTTGCTTGGTTTAATCATTTTTAAATGCAAGTTGCAAGGCATCTTGCAAGCTTGGAGAATTCACCTCTTCTGCATAATATTCTCATTTCTATGCTTCATAATCTCTACATATCAGAAATAATATCATCCAAGGGCTGAGATTGGCCAGTTTGATCAAAGGAATGATTTTTGAACTTTGGACAATGTGGGACCAAAGTGTGAAATCACCAACTTGCCATAACCATAACTTTCAGCTCACAAATCCTTTTGAGATGTGCTAGTACTTTTTAGAAAGCCCTCAAATAGCTCTAAAAAATTCATGCTTTCATGAGTTTCAATTTCCCAAAGGAACTTGGCCAAAAAGTCTCTCAAAGTTGCTAAAAAATGAACTTAAAAGTGAAATTTCTCTAAGTCTTTTTCCTTTCTCAAAATGAATTTGATCATAACTCCAAATCTATGCATTTTCTGATCATGGACCACTTAGGTAATTTTGTATGATTTATCAAGAGCTTTCAAATAAGCTTTGAACCACTTCATTTGGATGTGTGGTTAAGGAGTTATGGTTTAGCCCCTTTCAAAACCCTAATTTCCCGATTTTTCGATTACTCCTTCATCCTTGATCCAATGGTCATGTAAATTGATAGGCAAGTGCAATATGGTATAAGGAACATTTTTTATTCACACTTTGAAGCCCAATTCCTTAAATTTGAAGAGTTGACGTTTTGGTCAACCGTACGATCGATCGGTGACTACCGAGTCGCCTGTTGAAAATCTGGACCTCCTGAGACTTTGAAACTTCTTGAATGAACTTTATTAAGCTATATGAACTTCATGGACCATGATACCACCATTAAAACACCTTCCAACACCAAAGTCAAACTACAGTTGACTTTTACCGGTCAAAAACCCTAATCGGGGCTCCTGGACTGCACTTTTCTTGATTCTGGAGTGACAACTTCAAATTGGATTCTTAATTGACATTATATGATACCCTTGATCTTATTTCATGATTGAATTAGCCTAAAACTTTGATTGATCCCAAACCATGAAGCTTCGATTTGACTGTACAAAAAACCCTGACTTATCTGTAACTTGACAAAGACAAACTTGCACTGGGTTAGGGTTAGATAATTTATGATAATGCTCCTAAAATGATAATGAGAATCTAAGGGGTCAAAATTTGGGGTGCAACACACATCATGTGAATTCACAAGCGACAGCGGTAAAACAGCCTAACATGCTACTTCTGCCACGCTTCCGCTGCGCCACTTTCGATACAAATCAATAAAACACAGTGTGTGCTTCCGAGACTTCAAAGCTCGACCAACACCAGACACCATCGTAACTCTCAAAACACGTCTTTTTTTGGATCTTCTTGATCTTTTTAGTCGTCCCTTATCCAATTCTCAGGTCCGAGCACAACACTCTCGCTTGAATCATATCAACACAAAGGAGTCCTACACCTCCTACCATACAAATCCTCATACGGTGTCATTCCGATACTATAATGCTAACTGTTATTGTAGGTAACTTAATCAATGATAATTAACTATCCCACGATCCATCTTGATCCAACACACAAGCTCTCCACAAATCCTCTAAAGACTGGATAGTTCTCTCTGCCCGTCCATCCGTCCACGGATGATAGGCAGAGTTCAACTTCAACATGGTACTTAAAGCGTCTGTAAACTCTCCCAAAAATCTCGATGAAAACTCAGATTCCCATCTGACACAATATTCGACGACATCTCATACAACTTCACAACTCCATCGATATACATCTTAGCTAGCTTCAACATAGAATGATTAATCCTCATTGGTAAGAAAAGAGCCAATCTAGTCAATCTATCCAAAATCACCCAATTAAAATCATATCCCTCCAATTCTTTGGAAAAACCCAACACAAAATCCATGGAAATTCTACCCGATTTCCACCCTAGAATATTCAACGGTTGCATCAGACCTAACGGTCTCTGACGTTTATTCTTCGACTTCCGACAAGTCTAACTAGCATATACCAACTCAACCACTTCTCTCTTCATCTATGGCCATCAAAATAATTTCCTCAAATCCGGTTACATCTTCATAGCACCGGGATGAATACTCAATCTACCTCAATGTCCTTTTTCAATAATACTCTTATTCCAACTCAATAATATCTGGGACACAAACTCTATCACGACATCTCATGGTACCATTTTCATCAATCTGCAATTCGACCCTTCGACTTTATTTCATCAAATTCAACCAATTTACCAACTCAAACCAGATTCTTGACCTTCTCGAATCTCATCAAGAATACCACTAGTAGTTCCACCATACTAAGCTTAACTCCATAAGAAGTCTCTTCACAACCCAAGCTCACATCACGGAATTTTCCAATCAGTTCTAACTCTTTTACCATCAATATCAGTATATACAAAGATTTCCAAATCGATGCATCAGCTACCACGTTTGCTTTACCCGAATGGTAATTCAATCCAAAACCATAATCCTTCAGAAGTCCCAATTATTTCCTCTTATGTACTTTAAGTTTCCTTAAAGCATAACTAAAACTCGCTGATGTTGCACTTAACATACCTCCTAATCTTATCAACAAAGCATCACAAAACACAACAAATAGTCTGGTCGGATTCGGCAAAAATCAACACACAAGCTGTTGACAGCTCTCCCAAAAACTCTTTGAAACTCTCTTCACAGTGGCATATAACCGCTTCTTCTCCAACACTGATAACTCATGTTCCCGATGTTCAACATGATCCTCTATACTGTTTAAATATATCAAAATATCATCGATTAACACAACCATTGACTCACTCAAATAAGTATGGAAAATCCCATGCCAAACGAACACTCAATTCGTGAGTTATGGCGGAAACATGAACCACACTTTCTGCATTTACTACAAAATCCGAATATAGTCCATCAATAAATAACTTAATTCCATGCCACTACTTCACCATCACATAGAGCATTAGAATAGCTTTCCAATGCTTTGAATCGTGCACCATTCTGAGTTACGGTTCTCCCGCTATGACAAATATACGAAAACAACATTCTTCTGGCCAAGACCTTTCGCTAGGCGAACGCTCGGCGAACATGACAGTCCAAATTCTATTTTCGACCGTTGAATGACTTCCGTATCTCCGATTTTGATTCCGTAAAAAGCTGCAACCTCGGAATTCAATGTACAACATCAATTTCACACTTAGGAAGCCATCCAACACATTTTCAACTTCGAAATATTTTAAACCTCAAGTACACCAATATTGCATTCCACGCCCGACCTCTTCTCACAATCACCAGAAATCATTGTCCACCATGCACTCGACCTCACCATCTGCTGCCTTATCACACACACCAGACACAAGTCTCAAAACTACTCAATCAATTTAATTCCTCGACCACTCAAACAGACATATAATATAGAGCTCTCAATATCAGACTAGTTTCCGTAACATAGCCAATCACAACTCCACTTCACATTCCGGCGGTAAATCACTTATCTCATCAGGAAAAACTCCGGACAATAACAATTAATTGGAAAACCACCAACTTCTCCACTTTCATTAACACTCAAATTTTCCATCAAAATAAACATCTCATTACCTTCTCGCACCGACTCATCAAAGCAATTCTTAAGCACTTAGCTTAACTCAAAACAAATCACTGCCCACGCCATTCAAGCTTGCAAGACACGTCTATCCCATCCAACATAATCCCAACTACTATCAACAAGAGATTAAGGGTGATCAATTCCTCAATTTGTCAATAGACAGCCGAAAATCATGATGGGGTACAAACCATCTTTACCAAACTATAAGAGCATTCATCGACACACTGAGGCACAACTCCACACTTGCAGCATCCTGGAGAAGCACTAGTTTCTCCCCCACTTAAAGCATTCCCACTTCTGCATACAAAGGTTAGAAAACAAACATGTACCGACAGTGTTTTCACACACATGTCACATACAAGGGAACCAACAACATTAGACAACTTGGCCGGACAGACCGACCTGCTCTGATACCACTAATGTAACACCCTTATTCTACCACACAGATATTACAACAAAATAACACGAATTTCAGAGTAAAATATTAACTTTCACTAAAAAGCCACAAAAGGGCGTACATTTCTCAAAGTCAACAAAATTGGTCAATACTCCATAACACACGGGTTTTCTCAAAATATATCAAAACATCATATACAGCAGAACTCAAACATAACTCAATGTTTTCCTCATAAGGGAACATCAGTAAAATAACCCAATGATATAAAATCAAATCAAAGAACCCAACCCGATGTTACATATCAGAGCAAGACCCTATAAATTAACCATAAAGGCTAACAACTCTAAAACTTCAAAATACTCCTTGACGACGTCCACAGCTAAACTTGCTCATCTGCACGTTACTCGCGTGGAGGTAACATTCTAACAGGCAGGGTGAGTAAGACAATTCATAATAATAAATGTATAACAATTAACGCATAAACAGCATATTACTCATAGTTATATTCAACACATTGATATCCTTCAAATATGCCTCAAAGGCCACAACGTCATAATTTATACACAAAAGCTTATAAATGCAAATGCAACATAGACTAAATGCATGTGGTATCAATCATCATAGTGCGATGGACACTGGGCCATCAACCCTCCATAGATCCCCATCGATAGGATCGGAGCATATCAAAATACTTCACATCCACACAGTGGGATTGAAGTCAAAGTAATCGAGGTCCTGAACCGAAGTCCGGATGCACATGAATGCATGATGCACACTTCATAATAATCCTCATAATAACAACATATGGTGCATCATCATTCATCATATTCATCATAATTACACGTCATATCTCATCGTCACATTCATCATCATAAATCATGTCATCATAGCTCATCGTAACAATCATCATCATACATCATATTATCATATCTCATTCACAGTAATCATCATTATACAACATATCATCATATCTCATCACATTAATCATCATACAGCATATCATCATAATTCATCATATTACTCATCCTACAACATATCATCATAGTCCATCATATTAATTAATCTCACACATCATGTCATCATATAATCACGTATAAATCGCATATTAGCTCATAGTCATATTATCCCATATTACCCCATATTAATTCATAATACTACCCTCATATAATCTCATATTAATTTACCAAGTTATACTCACGGTAATGCTCACACTATCGCCTATCAATCACGTAACTTCACAGTTCTACTCATGTTAATTCGTCATATCATCACACAATATTCACATATTAATCCCTAATATCATCTCACATTGCCTCATATTAATTCATCATAATTACACTCACGGTAATTTTCATACTAGCACTTATTACTCACGCAACCTCATTGCCATACTCATATTAATTCATCATATTATACTCACGGTAATTCTCATACTATCGCCTATTAATCACATAAAATTCATAGTCCTACTCATGTTAATTCATCATATTATCACAGTTACCCTCATGGTAATTCATCAGGAAAATCGCAACATCAAGACATAACTGAACCAAAACATGATTTATTAATATGACATATACACAATTGAATTCTCAAACATAATTAGATATAAAAATATTGTGAAACCAATTCCCTTATCTATACTATGTTATAGCCCTGTACATTAGCTTTCTAACGCTTCGAACGGGGGGTCAAAACGGACTTACGGATCAAAAGTTACGTCCAAAACGATTTCGACCGAAAACATGAACAGTTGTGACGGACAGCAAAACGCTATTACGCTCCGGAACCTAAATCAACCCAAAAGTCCACACGATTCACTTCCCCAATGCCTCTAAAACATCCCTAAATCATCGCTAAGGTCTTACGGTGATAAAGACACAAAATCTATGGTTTATTAGGCCAATCTGACAACATTTGCACTACCTAAAACACTATTTTCCTGCAATTGCTCTGAGTGCATCAGAGTTACTCACATTGAATATTCATATTCCTACAGGGTCAAACATATCACAATCCAAGGTTTTGACCACGAAGGCCTAAGGTTTCCCTTCTCATATCAATATTCAGTGTTACATACCATTACCCCTAACCTCACAGCCTTATCATCAAATTCCCTATTTTCCCATAACCAACCCAAAATACCTTAAATCACAAACCAACCATAAACGCATCTAAATGCATACATAGAAAATCATGAACAACGATACTCCTCATACCTTAGCCGATTCAAAGCTTTCCCGATTAACTCCGGCAATCTTCCGAAGCTTTTGCCTCCACTGATCCCTCCTCAGAGCTCTGGCCTCCATTCTTTTCACGGTTAACAAAATGAATCCTCAACCTTCAGAATTATATTTTGTCAAACTTAGACTTGGGCCACACAATTGGGCTTTTCCTATAACACCCTTACTAACTCTTCATAATGCCCAATTTACCCTTATTTCACTTATATTCATTTTAATCAATAATAATACTAATATTCTCATCTAGTATACTATTAATTAAATAAATAGTCTAAACTGCCACATTTTCTCAATAATTCCCAACACCACCGAAAACACCCAAAATATGAATATTCTTAATTAAATAAATTAATTAAAATATTCCGATTAAATTCGGGGTGTTACAAGCAACCCGTAGTTCCACGAACTACGAACACTCTGATTTCTCAAAGTTCCTTTTGAGAATACGTAGGCACAAGATATTGATCCTTGGCGAACATTCTTTTCTTTTTTCCCTCATTTCTCCTTTTGCACTCTTTTTTATCGTAGTTCTGAACTACATTTTCTCTGACTTCCTATTAAGGATACATAGATATAGAATTGCGAGGTTCCGATAGAGTACTACAGATGCTTAGGATGCTAGTACTCTTTTTTTATTTTTCTAACCTTTTCTTTTTTCACCTTTTCTCTTTTTTACCCATCTTTTACCTTTAGCAAACAATTTTAGCAATAACATAAATATTTCAAGAGGTTCCGATAGAGTACTACAGATGCTTAGGATGCTAGTACCTTCCCTTAGTATAACTAATCCCCGTACCTTTGATCTCTCTTTTTCTTAGCTTTAGGCCATGATTTTTGCTTAGCATTTTACTTAGGATTTTTTTCCGATCTTTTCTCCCTTCCCTTGGATAAAATAAAAGTTCGGTGGTGATATTTTATGATTTGTGATTCAAGTTAATACAATAGCTTGATATCCGATTATCACCGCGACAGTGTGATCACTTATCTAGAACCCTCCACACAATGCTAGAATAAAGTAAACCAATGGAATGAGACTGAAGTTGTTGCAACATTGAGAAGCTTCTGAAAAATAGCAAAAATAGCAGGTGTAACCGGTTACATAGATTTGGATAACCAGTTACCACAATCAAAAGTCCTCTTTTTTGGCTTGGAATGAGGTGCTTTGGCCATGGTACCGTGCTTCGACCCTGTGCTTGGATAGACAGACTTAGAAATCCCTCTTTTTTTTCCTGTATTGATACTTTGACGACTTTTTTGGGATACAATCAATCATAGCCTCGAGGATCTTTGGAGATTTGGGTATCTCTGTATTAAATCCACAGATAAAAAATGCCAATGCGGGTGCTGCAAATGCAAGTGCACATGCTTATGCAAAAGGGAAAAATGGAGGTCAAATTTTAGGGTACGACATCTTCCGCACACATTTTTGAAAAACCTTTGATATTTTATTTTTGAAAAAGCGATTGAGTATTTCAAGAAGGGTCTATTCACCCCTATAGTCTATTTTTCTACTTCCATATTCACACCCAACAATAGGAGCATTAACCTTATGATATTCAATGTCTCTTCCTAATCCTAGTGACTTTCTATTTAGGACTCTCCCTAAATATAAGAACCCTCTCACTTTCTCTCAATCACTAATCCCAAGGGGTCAAATTCAATAACGACAATATTGAATATTAAATTTATAACTCAACTAAGATAAACCAACAACTATGCCAAGTTAGTGTAGCAGTAATGTGGTTTACAATCAACACAAACACTTTGTTCTCAAGCTTATAGAATTAATATTTGGAATAAGACTTTACAACTCAACTAACAAACCATACTCTATGCCTTAAGATATGAATGGAGGCGCTAGAATGGTGCACAACAATAACTCAAACAAAGACTCACAAATAGAAACCCTAACACCAAGAGTCTTCAAAACATTCACCCATCAAACTCTAGGTTTGATTCTCCTTATATAGCAATGCTTCTTCTGGGCTTTTTCCAATGGGCAGGATCACATTCAGAAATATTGAAGATTTGTTTGCGATTTGTTTTTCCACAAAAATATTCAAAAGATAAGATTTATTATTATTCAAATTCAAATTTAAATCTCCACTATAATTTGAATGAATTACGTCAAATCTAAATAAACTAATCAACATAAGTGCATTATTAAAAGATAGAAAAAATCTACAATAAATCTGATTGAAATAACCAGAAAATCCTGTGCAAAATAACATCTATCATAGCCTGCTGAAAAGGGGCAGATATTGCAATACACACGTGCTACAACTTCGCGTTTCACATGTTGCACTAGAACATCCAAAATTACTCTCTTCATATAAATCTTCTCTGTAGATTAAACCTTGGATTAAAAAGATCTAAACTAAAACTTCCTTCAATGCAAATCCAGTCAAATCTCCTTTGATTAAATCAAATCCAAATCTTTTCCAACTTAATTATGATTAACAACACAAAATTCTTCCAAAAGCAAACTTCCTTCAACACAAATTAACACCAAAGAAAAACTGAAGGAAATATGAAGATGAGCAAAACTCAATCCTTACACTAAGATGTCACACAACATATGTTGAACATATTGCTTACAACCAAATCCTTATGTCAAGCATTCGAGAGAACCTGGGTCTGAAAAGGTCTTAGAAACAAACACAATCACAATCAAATTTCTTAATGAAATTTGGCTGATACAATGAGGCCTGATGCTGGAACACATGTTGGAATATCATATTTCACATGTTCCATCTACACAAAATACATCTTGTACACATGTTGTTTGATCTAATGTATCTAATTGGACAGAACAACAAACATGGTCATGGATAAAACATTATAGCAGAATTTGATCCATGTAGACGACCATACTTAATGAAATAAGGCTTGGTTGTTATTTTTTATTGTTGCTTCGAAATATAAGGAGTAAAGGCTAATTCTGATGACACTTTATTTTCAGCAACATCAACCCATGCTTTCATTCTGATCTCCATGTATTTTTGCATATTTTCATTAGGATGACTACAGAGAGTTTACTCTCCCTCCAGTTGTTTTTCAGGAGTAACAAAAATGTATATATATATATATATATATATATATATATATATATATATATATATATATATATATATATATATATATATATATATATATATATATATATATATATATATATATATATATATATATATATATATATATATATATATATATATATATATATATATATATATATATATATATATATATATATCTATCGTGACTGCAACTATATAAAGAGTAACTATGATCTTACCTTTCTAATTTAGATTCAAAAGCGTCACGTTTTCAATTTCATCTATAGTTACGTAGAAGTAAATTGAATAATAAATTTCAATGGAAACAATTTTATTTAGGCTTAAAAATAGAATCAATTATGAAAAAAATAATAATTTTATTTAAGAACAACTAAATATGTTAAAATTAAATTTTATATTCAAAATGAATTTTAAATGATTCAAACATAAAATAAAAAAAGAGAACTCTTTCACTTTCACATAATAATTTCAGAATCCTATCATTTTGATTAATTAATAGGGAATCATTTCACATAATGATTTCAGAATTCTATCATTTTGATTAATTAATAGTGAATCAGAGTGTGTATTTCTTTTTTTCTTTATGGTGGTCTCTAATCTGGTGTTGCTTGAGCTCTAACTTAGCTATTTATTGAGTTGCAGTTCTTAGAGTACAATTTTTATGAAGTTGATTTGTGGTAGATTGTTTTTTTTTTTTTTGGCCTTGTAGTTGTTGGAAATAATGAAGATTTATTTCCATTAAAGTTGTTCCAAAATGACAAAGTGGGTGATATAGTTAATTGACAATAAATGCTTAGTCCCACATTGGAAGTGGAGTAAAATTAAATAGCATTTATAAGGCCCTTGGAACAATGTACTTTCCAAAGGAGGCAAAGAGGATAAAGTGCCACATAGTCATATGTGGTGGTCCCAAGTCTTATGTCACTTGTCTCATACAAAACACCACTCGCCGGTGTCGCCACCGGCTCCGGCTCCGGAACCGGATCCGAGGGCGTGGGTGTAAAGGCGCTAGTGGCGGCTTGTAGACGGCACTTGAGCACTTAGGCACGACGCATCGGAGAAATCGGGCTATTCGCGGCGTTAATGAGGCGGCGCCGGTGGCGCTCCGGCCGCCTCCGACGGGCGGTCCGGCCTTCGGCCGGTATACTGCGAATTTGTTTTAATTGTCGCTCCAGATTTTATTCGTTGCCTAGAGTTTGATTTTTGAATTTGAATTCGAAATATATGACACTTCATGAAGTGGTGCATGACATTTTATTTGAACCATTGCAAATGCTCATTAGAGAGTGTTGTTTATGAAGAGTTGCAAACTTCCGAAACGACACATGCATGGCTATAAATATATGCTTGATACTTCGAAATCACATACTCCAAAATCTGATATCCTCTTCTATATAATTCCAAACGTTTTCCTTGCATTCAAAACTTCACCAGTCTTGTGCAGTTTCGAGAAAAAGGCTGACTTATCCTAGGTATTCAGGCCGTTCCAACTCTAAGACAATTTGAGAGTGTGCTTGAAATACTTTTAAGGAAAGTGATTTCGTTCACGATTCAGTCTGGATCCATTCGACATTGAAGCATTATCTAACAATCTTAAAAGTATTTGTATCATGGATTCCAACGCTGCTATTTCAAGCATCAAGGTTATGAATCAGGATCTTGTCAAATTGGATCGCTTCGATGGAAACAACTTTACCAGATGGCAAGACAAGATGACATTCCTGCTTACTGCACTCAAGGTTCACTACGTCTTGGATCCTGATCTGACACCAATTCCAGAACCAACTGAAGATGATTCTGACGAACTCAAGAAGAAGCGCATGCTGCGAAGGGAGGACGAATTACTATGTCGTGGACATATTCTGAACACGCTGTCTGACCGCCTATACGACCTATACACGGACAATCCGTCCGCTAGAGACATATGGAATTCACTGGAGTTTAAATTCAAAGCCGAAGAAGAAGGTACGAAGAAGTTCTTAATTTCTAAATACTTTGATTTTAAATTTATAGATTCCAAGCCCATACTTCCCCCAAGTGCACGAATTGCAAGTCCTGGTGAACAAAATCAAAGCGGTGAAAATAGACATTCCTAAAACCTTTTAAGTTGGTGCAATCATTGCTAAGTTACCAAGTTCGTGGAAAGGCTATAAAAAGAAACTGTTGCACAGTTCTGATGACTTTTCCTTGGAGAAAATCCAGAAACATCTTCGAATCGAGGAGGAATCGAAGGAGAGGGAAAAATCAGAATCTGCGGGTCTTTCCAAAGCCAATGCTGTGACCAAAAAAGAAAAGAAAAAACATGATGTCAAGAAAAGTCATATCGCACCAAAAAGGGAACATACCAAGTTCAAGAACTTTGGTGGTCCGAAGGGTCCGAAAAATGGATGCTTTGTATGTGGAAAACCTGGACATTATGCTCGAGATTGCAAGCAAAATAAATCAAAAAAGGAGATCAATGCAGTAAATGCTAATGATGATATAATTGCTACTGTGAGTGAAATTATGGCAATCAAAGGCAAAGTCCAAGGCTGGTGGTATGATACATGTGCCACGGTTCATGTCTCATATGACAGGGCTGCATTCAAAACATATTCTGAGACAAATGATGGACAAGAAGTACAAATGGGAAATGAAGTACGATCCAAAGTTGTTGGAACCGGAACGGTTGAACTCAACTTCACTTCTGGAAAGAAAGTTACTCTTGTTAATGTGCTTCATGTCCCAGACATGAATAGGAATCTTGTTAGTGGGGATTTATTGGGAAAACCGGGTATTAAATCTGTGTATGAATCGGGCAAACTTATTTTGACCCGTAATGGTGTGTTTGTTGGAAAAGGATATTCCGCTGAAGGAATGATCAAACTATGTATTACTGATAACATGATTAATGAAATTTCTAATTCTGCTTACATGCTTGATTCAGTTACTTTATGGCACAATAGATTAGCACATATTGGTATTAGTTCAATGAAGAGACTAATTAAATTTGGCTTGATATCATGTAACATCAATGATTTCAATAAATGTGAATTATGTGTTAAATCAAAAATGATTAAGAAACCTTTCAAAAGTGTTGAAAGAAATACAAATCTGCTTGATCTTGTACATTCAGATTTGTGCGAATTTAATGGCATGTTGACCCGTGGGGGAAATAGATATTTCATTACATTTATTGATGATTGTTCTAGATACACTTATGTATATCTCTTAAAGTATAAAGATGAGGCTTTTAATGCCTTTAAGATATATAAAGCAGAAGTGGAAAATCAATTAAGTAGAAGTATAAAAGTCCTTAGGAGTGATAGGGGAGGTGAATACTTTTCTACTGAATTTGATGCATTTTGTGAAGAACACGGTATAATACATGAATGTTCGGCACCTAGAACACCACAACAAAATGGCATAGCCGAAAGAAAGAATCGAACATATCAAGAAATGATGAATGTCATGTTATTGCATTCCGAACTACCTTTCAATTTGTGGGGCGAAGCCTTATTATCCGCTTGTCACATAATAAATATAATTCCCTTAAAGAAAACTGGAATTTCTCCATATGAGGTACGGAAGGGCATGACACCAAATATTGGTTATTTTAAGGTGTGGGGGTGTGTGGCATATTACAAAAACATGGATCCTAAGAGAACCAAGTTGGGTCCTCGAGGGATAAGATGTGCCTTTGTAGGATATGCACAAAATAGCAAAGCATATAGACTTTTAAATTTAGAGTCTAATATTATTGTTGAATCCCGGGATGTAGAATTCTTTGAAAAACTTATCACTAAGGATAAAGAATCAGAGTTGGCCATAAATAAAGAATCTTGTGAAAAAGACTCTTCTCGGATTGTAGAAATACAACCTGAAGGCACATCTCGAATCATTGAACCACAACCCGAACCTAGGATAAGCAAAAGAGTCCGGAAAATAAAGAACCTAGGACCAGACGAAATTGATTCTCAATCCATTTCATTTTATCTGGTTGAAGGAAATAGTACAAATTTTATTAAAAGCATTCCGGTAATTCTTCAAGTAGGGGAAGATCCTAAAACTTATAAGGAAGCAATAGCTTCAAGAGACTCCTCCTTTTGGAAAGATGCTATCCGAGATGAAATGGATTCAATTATGTCCAACCACACTTGAGAACTTATTGATTTACCAAAGGGATCAAGACCCATTGGATGCAAGTGGGTGTTTAAAAAGAAATATCATAGTGATGGTACATTAAACACTTATAAAGCAAGATTAGTGGCAAAAGGATTTAGACAAAAGGAAGGTATAGATTATTTTGACACTTATGCACCTATAGCAAGAACAACCACTATAAGGTTGTTATTTGCTTTAGCATCTTTGAATGATCTGATTGTTCATCAAATGGATATTAAAACAGCATTCCTAAACGGAGACCTCGATGAGGAAATCTACATGGAACAACCAGAAGGATACGTCCTTCCTGGAAATGAACAAAGGGTGTGCAAACTTGTCAAATCTCTATATGGCTTAAAACAAGCACCAAAGCAATGGCATCAAAAGTTTGATTCTACGATAATGTCAAATGGATTTATTCCTAATTCTTGTGACAAGTGTTTATATACAAAAGTGTATAATAACACTGTAATATTTTTGTGTCTTTATGTTGATGACATGCTAATAATTAGCAATAAACTTAATGGAATTTTAGAAACAAAAAGGTTTCTAACTTCCACTTTCAAGATGAAAGATCTTGGACTTGTTGACACAATTTTAAGAATAAAAGTTAAGCAAAATAGTGGGGGTTATGAACTTAATCAAACACATTATATTGAGAAAATGCTTGATAAGTTCAAACACCTGAAATTCAAGGAAGTAACTACTCCATTCGATCATGTAATCAAACTTGAAAAGAATGATGGAAGAGCAGTGGCTCAATTAGAATATGCAAGTGCGATTGTATGTCTTATTTACTTAATGCAATGTACTAGACCCGGTATATCGTTTGCAGTTAGTAAAATGAGTAGATTTACTAGTAATCCAAGTAATGAACATTGGAAGGCAATCACGAGGATATTTGGTTATTTGTTGAAAACCAAAGATCTTGGCCTTCATTATGGTAGGTTTCCTGCTATATTAGAAGGATATACCGATGCAAGTTGGATCTCTAATATGGGAGATCATAAATCTACAACTGGGTGGATATTTACACTAGCTGGAGGAGCAATTTCTTGGAAGAGGAAGAAACAAACATGCATTACTCTTTCGACCATGGAATCAGAGTTCGTGGCTCTCGCTTCCGCTAGTCAAAAGGCAGAGTGGTTGAGGGATCTTCTTTTGGAAGTTCCATTGGCTAAAGACAATGTTTCAAAAGTAATGATACACTGCGATAGTCAGGCCACTTTGGCAAGAGCATTTAGCGAAGTGTATAATGGAAAGTCTAGGCATATAGGACTTAGACATTCGTTCGTGAGAAAACTGATTAAGGATGGAATCATTTCACTTACGTATATACGAACAAGGTATAATTTGGCTGATCCGTTTACTAAGCCACTGGCCAGAGACTTAGTAAAAACAACCTCGAGAGGTATGGGGTTGAAACTCCTTGAGTAAGAGTTCCGACAACGGCGGCAACCCAATCTTAAGTTAACAGAACATTAACTTTAAGATTTTCAATGGGTAATAACAAGTCGTTGATTTGGATAATTGTCTAACATTTCGTAATTATGTTGACATTGGAAATGAGGGTTGAGTTTTATTTTAAACTCTTAATGAAGTTCAATACCGAAGGTACGTATCCATTGGAAACAGATACTATATGAACTTCACCTATGTGAATTCTGAGATGGTGCCGTCTCAAAGTGAGAGTTGGAGTTTCTCTCATAAAAAAATTCATGAAACAGGATAGCACATGGCCATAAATAAGTGCTAAGCGAGTTATGCAGAGGAAGAATCTTTAAGGAGTGTGTGTAAGGTAACACCGGTCTATTCATATGGATTCATGGTTTAAAAGCATTGCTACCTAATGTTTCGATTAAACCTTGTGTTATCCTTACTAAGGTTAAGTTTAAAATCGAAAGATACTTAACTGTATTAATACTTCTTATGTCTCATTTCTGGAATTATTATTTGGTCATTATTAGAACAAGTGGGGGATTGTTGGAAATAATGAAGATTTATTTCCATTAAAGTTGTTCCAAAATGACAAAGTGGGTGATATAGTTAATTGACAATAAATGTTTAGTCCCACATTGGAAGTGGAGTAAAATTAAATAGCATTTATAAGGCCCTTGGAACAATGTACTTTCCAAAGGAGGCAAAGAGGATAAAGTGCCACATAGTCATACGTGGTGGTCCCAAGTCTTATGTCACTTGTCTCATACAAAACACCCATCGCCGGTGTCGCCACCGGCGACACCGGCTCCGGAACCGGATCCGAGGGCGTGGGCGTAGAGGCGCTAGTGGCGGCTTGTAGACGGCACTTGAGCTGACTTATCCTGGGTATTCAGGCCGTTTCGTTCACGATTTAGTCTGAATCCATTCGACATTGAAGCATTATCTAACAGTAGTTTCCTTTTATATTTTTGGCGACATTTATCATATGAGAGCATAATGGTTTCCCACTATTAGATTTATCAATGATCGATTAACTATAAATAACTTATTGGAATTTTATTCAAAAATTAATTGTTCTTCATCTTCATCAATTATACTATTCATCTTCATCAATTGTATTGTTCATCTTCATCTTCATCAATTTTCAACTTTTCTTTATTGCACAGTCATCATCTTCATCAATTTTTTCTTTAAAAATATTCATATCTAAACAACTACACAAAACCAGATCTAAAAACCACCTGTGCTAATATTGAAACTCTTAGTTCAGATTAAAGTTGTTGGTCACTCACAACCCAATTGCTTTGGGACTGCATGACATTGACTCAAATTATGTTAACAAACTTTCATCTTTAGTCCATCTGCATGCACCTTCATTTTCATCTTTTTTGTCTTTAAAAAATCCTGATCTAAAAAACAAAATAAAATCTAAAAAACGAGTTTTAATCATGGACCCCACACAATAAATTATTATTTCATTTTACTTTTTCTCTCCCGTATAAATTAATCTAGATTTCACTCATTACATGATTCAATTTTAAATCGTATATTTTTTCCAAAATAGGGAAACACCAAAGTAGAGAAACACCAAACGAGTTACATGATCTACTTTGTTTTAATCAAAATAGGAAAACACCACTATAAAAAAAACATTGAATCATGGCTGCAAACATTCATTTCATTTTTTTGTTCCACAAAAAAAAGAAGCTTAATGTTCTTCTCCTTTAGGTTAAACATAATTCTTTTTTGAATCATTTTTCCTTCACTTTTTTTGACTTTGCAATCACTATCATTACTTTATTAAAGGTTTGCTGGTAGTATTATCATCTCTTAAAATGTGTGTTGCAGAGTGTTAATTCTCACTAGCTTTGCATAAGAGTAATTTGCAGGAACGTAGTTATTATAATTATAGTAATAGCCAATATTAGGAGGAAAAAATGATGACATGTGATACATCATTTGAAGTTGTTGTTGCATCATACTTGCTGTCGGTCCATGTTCATGTTCCTCAATGGACATGAATAGTTATTGAAACCATTCATGTTCATCAGCATAATTGGTGAAAATTATTATTATTATTATTATTACTATTATTATTATTATTATTATTATTATTATCATCATCATCGTTAAAATCAATTTCACTACTTCTTTTGGATTTTCTAAGGTTTCACCATTACTAACAAAATGAGCATTGCTCGTTTTCATCTCTAACATCAGTTTCCGGAGGAGGAGCATAAAATTTTGTTTTTCAAGGGCCTAATGTTGAACGCGATGCTTCACTAGCAAGTTCGATAAGTTACACCAGAAATGAAACAATAGTAAGTACTAGATGATAGAGCAGAAAAGCAGTAAATAACATGATATTTGTTTACCCAGTTCGGTGAAACCACACCTACGTCTTGGATCCTGAGTCCACAATCCAAGAAAGGAAAATTACTATTAGTAGTTTAGTACAATTAGTCTTAAAAGTAACAACAAACCACATATTGTTCAATTCCTCTTTCTAACACTACCCAATGACTTTCTATATAGAGTCTTCCCCTAAATATGAGAACCTACTGACTTTCTTCTCAATAACACAACCCATGATTGAAGATTACAACTCAATAATTAATGTTGAATACTACCACTCAACTCTAGACAAACCTTATATGCAATGTTACTGAAATATAGAGGTGTAGATACATAAATTCTAACACTCTAAATCTTCAATGTATTGCTTAACTTCTAAGGTAAGTTTTGAGCTCCTTATATAGCATAATAACTCTGAGATTTTCTTCATGGATTTGAGATTTGATTTTGTCCAAAATTAATGCAGAATTTGTTGGATATTTGATTCGTTCCTTAGATATCTCCAACAAAATATGATTTATTTTAATTTAAATTAATCTTCATTTAAATCAGAATCAATCTTTGTCCAATAGCCAAATAAATCATTTAATCATATTGCTAATTCAATTAGCAATAAAGTAGAAGTGAATCTTCTCAAAAGATTAATTCAAAACGCAACAAGTTGGCACCTGTTGAGTAAGACTCATATGTCGTACCAACATGCTGGAGAATCGCGCCCAACATGTGTCCCTTTTACAGCTTAAGCAAGCTAGACCAATCTTGAATACTTGGACACTTCTCCATCTTGTTGTTTTGCTAAATGCAACCAATCCAAAAAAAACTAATCTAATAGGAGCTACAATCACCCCTTTGGTAAATTATGAAAAACAACTCTTCAAGATAAATAACACTTCTTCCATCAAAACAAATGACAACCAGTAAAACTACTAGACTTTTAGAGCATTCAATCAGCAGCAGCAATCATCTCTCACATTATCAGAGTTATGCATCAGCAACATAAGACATAAGCATCCACATTCACATACTTACACATAATCCATTTAACTGTTACAAACCAAACAGGAAATCATGCAATCATTCATAGTATTGCATGCACATTGGTTATGCGACGACGACATCATGCAGTGGTGGATCAGTGAGTTAGATGTTAATCTCTTTGTGAAGATTATAAACTGGTGACAGTGGTAGTGATGAAAGCTTCTTCTTCGCTCTTTTTTATGCTTTATTGAAATAGTTTTGTTTGTTACCAGTTATACGAAGGTTTCAGGATGTGGCGGCAACAAAGATGTCATGCGGTGGTGAATCGCTTTCTGAGGATCTTAAACCGGTGACGACGATAGTGATGAAAACCCCATCGTGAAATATTTTGTGAAGTTCACATGACAATACTATGATACTCCAATCATTTTCAAACCCAAATTAGTAGGTGTGTAAGCGGATCCGAAAAAACCAATTAAACCGACAATTCAAACCAAACCAAACTGAAAAAAATTCAATTGTCTCTGGTTCGATTTCAAACTGAAGTGGTTTGGTTCGATTCTCGCTTTTAGTTTTTATGAACCGCCAAACCGATGAATCGAACCAATGACTATAATTATGCTCTAAATCTTTTATTTCACCCATCATTAAGCCTAAATTTTGTATTGGTCCGACCATTCTCCATCTTTATTTACGCTTCGTTCCTTTCAGCAAAATACACAACTAGAACCAAACTTCAAACGTAGAAAGCAGAAACCATAAGTCCAAACATAGAAAGTAGAAATCATAAGTCGCAAAAGTTTAATTTAACCACCTTCTTTGTGTTCAAGTTCTCATCGTTATGGACGCCACCTTCTTTGTGTTCAAGTTCTCTTCGTTAGTTTTCATTTTTTTACCTTTTATGTTTCTTCTTCTTCAACTAAATTTCTTCTAGTCTTGTTACAAAATAATTTTGATGTGTGTTTGAGGTGTGAAACATGTTAATTTATGTGTATTAAAAAAATTTATTGTTATTGTTGTGTTTTATTTATTAAGCTTTCAAATTCCTTCCCAACTTTTTGACGGCAAGTGTCAACTTTTATATTAGTGAACTTATTTCATGATGTAATGAAAATCATGTCAGTGTTTCGTATGAATTAAGAACAACTTATAAGTTGTTTGAGAAAATAGAGTATGAATTAAATTATATGAAATGTATTATTTAAAATAATAATAACATAAAATACACCGAAAAATATGATAATAGAGAATACACAAAAAAATATGATATTTGAAAAAATAAATAAATAAATAAATAAATAAGTCATTGTTTCGGACATGTTTTTATCAAAAACTTATCCAAACCGAACATATTACACCCCTACAAATTCGGTACTCTAAAAAAATCACTCTAAACACAACTCTCCAACAGATCCACAATATAATTCTTCTCGTTATTCAACGGTTGAAACTTATACAAACCGATGAAACTCGTTGGTTATGATAAACCATTTTGTAGTGGATCATTTCGTCTTTGATCAAGTGAAATTTGTTAGTTATGAACAGTGTATTTGTTGGATCACTCTAAACACAACTCTCCAACAGATCCAAAATATAATTCTTCTCGTTATTCAACGGTTGAAACTTATACAAACCGATGAAACTCGTTGGTTATGATAAACCATTTTGTAATGGATCATTTCGTCTTCGATCAAGTGAAATTTGTTAGTTATAAACAGTGTATTTGTTGGATCTTTGTGAACATTGCGTGGTTAAGAGAAAATAAAAATATTTGTGAAAGCCGGATTGTCCTTGTACTCATCGGTATTTTGTATGGATTTTTTCCCTATATTATTAATATTATTTTACTTTAAAAGAATAACCTAGGCGGAGTATTATTATTTTGTTTGGATGCTTTACAATTTTAGTAATGCAATAAAAGTTTGCAAGATTTGTAAACAGTTTTATAAATGCTTATTATTTGGCCGACCAATTTCTTTATTCAATCATTTAAACACTAGTATTTGATAAATTTCTTGACTTACATAAAATCTTTACCCTATTTTTGTCAAGGAAACCTAATCCACTAAAGGATTTGCGCCTTTGACGTCGATTCCATGACCTCCATGATTCTTGTTTATTCAAATAAAGATGATGCCATAAGTGCGAGCCTTTTCTTTTAATACATTCAAGTTTGCTTTAATCGACCACCAAGTCTCCAACTTCCAACCAAACTCTGCTTTGAATCTTTTAGCTACTCTTTTTTAATATTGTCTTTTACCAAATTCAACTTGCAAAGCACACAAAATATCTACAACCTTAAACAAGCCTTATCCACAAGAAAAGGTTCTTAAAAGCACACATAAATATTGTGCCTTAAGGAACAACAAATTAGCAAAATTTACAAACTGCATAGATGATAGATCAATCTTCTTCAAGCTCTTAGTTCTTTTGATAGAGGTAATAAAACCCAGAAAAATGAATGGTCGCAAGTAAAACAGTAATTCTGAAGGCGTGTGTGTGCATATTTTGTGCCATTATATACAAATCCACTTTCTACTCTCATGGTAACATTTCTAATATGATAACCTACAGCACCCAATTTAAGAAGATGGCAGGTGTCTGCCAAATAATAGTACTCGAAAACATTAAGATTAGCAAATACAACTCTTATGCCACAGAGCATGTTACAAATGGTAGTGGTTGCTGACTATTTTTTTCAGTCTATCTTTTATTCAATGTTGCAATGGTTCTGAAAAAGAAGGTTAACCTTTTTAAGAGTACACACTACACAGTATAATAGCCCTTAACAATTTATGAATAAGAGAACTAACTAGTTTAGAATTTACTTTAGAATCAGCTATCTACCAGAAGAGACATGCCGTAATTCACAATCACTACCTACATGTATGTGACATAAATTAGGCATGTGTGCCCAAAAGTTTGTAAATCTGCGGCAAGGTACATACTTCTGATTCAGACTGTAATTTAGCCCCATAGAATCTTCATATACTTCCTCAAGAATCAGTTTGTGCAAAGTAGAGGGGATGATCGTCGTAGTTACAATCAACAATCAAACATTTGAATCTACATAAGAGACATCACAATGAAAATGCATAAAATTATTATTTCCTCATAAAATTTAAATCAATAAAAGACAACTGAGAATGTTAATCTGGACAATGGCAATATAAATCCAAATAAAGAAATATAGTACATTCTATATCAAACAGCAAAGACCATCCTAAAAAATCAATATAAAAAAAGATCAAATCTGACCATGCATCACAAATATAAATACAAATTTACCATATGAGGAGGATGCCAACACAATGAAAGAGGTAATGACATCATTAAAGTGACCCACCAATCATTTGCATGAAATTGATCTCAATGTCATTTAGCACCTCAGTGTAATGCACCAAATACAGAGCAAATAAACAAGCTCATTGCATTTCCTACATCCCACTTAATTAACAACCCGTACTAAAAACCAAAAGAACATTCAATTAACTATGTTTCAAACCATAGTACACTTAAAGAAAAGCCATAACCTCAATCAATCCTAGGTAAACAAAGTCATGCTTGAATAAACATTTTATCTAAGTGCTTAGGATCTAAGTACTTATTTTATGTATAAGCTATTTCTATAACAAAAGGTAAGATAAACCCATAGGGTCTCCTTCAATTGACTTATTTAAATTTATCTACAGACATAAGTTTTGTAAGATTGTTTAGGAGAATTTATGGAAACTAGATATGTCATTTTGTAACTTATTTCTATAAGTTCTCCAATATAGTTTATAGGATAAACAAAAATAACTAAACTTTATTTTATCTTTCGTTATAGAAATAGCATATATAAACTTATACATAAACTCATCAAGATAAGTGTTTGTGCTATAGATATAGGCCTTAGTTTAACTTAGTTTAATCAAGGGAGCATTGATATGTACATGTTATATAGGCTTCCATAAGCTTCTCAAACATTCTCACAAGTGATTATCACAATGTATAAGCTCAAATAAGTAAATTTAAACGAAAACTATTTCTATTACAAGCAATAAGAAAGAGTATCAATTTTTTCGAAGCACAATGAGATAGTGATTTTACCATGTGATTGCTGACCTGAAGAGAAGACATAATCCCTTCTATTTATTACTATCATTAGGAGACATGTGAGGGTGGGAATGAGAGTGAGGATGAGGAGGCCAATCCCTATGATGCATCATGTTAAAGGGATGCGACCGGTAAGAAGAAGAACCAGAAGGAGGATGTAAAGCCATTCCCATATGACCATGAGGATGCGGCGGCATACCAAGTAAAGGCATAGACATCATCGGCGGAGGCGGCGGTGGATAAGGCATAGAAATCGTAACAGAATGATGCGAATGCGAGTTCCCATGTCCATTCGATTGCGAATGAGAATTCACAGCAGAAGCAGATTCATGCAAACTCTGAGGAACAGGAGTAGAAGCAAAAAGATGATCAGAAGAAGAAGGAGCATCGTTTGAAAGACCTTGCATCCTCTTCAGATAAAGCCGATACTTCTGAAGATGACTAGCAACATTCTCGCGTGTTAACCCTTCCACATTCATCAACTGCATAATCGTTTTCGGAACCGCGTTTTTTATCCCGAGATGAGCCACAACGTCGACGAATCTCTTGTGAAGCTGCGGAGTCCACACTAAACGCGGCCGTTTCAGCGTCGTCTCTGTTCTAACCGCCGAATCCGCTTCCTCCGTAGCGGAATCGATCTTCCTATGCTTTCGCGAATCCGAACCGGAACCGTCCCGATCGGTTTCCTCTTCCATTTCTTCATCTTCTTCGATAATCTCGTCGTTGTTGGATGAGAACGTTTGTTGATTTGTTCCGCCGCCGCGGAGGATAGAGAGAGTGTTGCGGGAGGCGCGATTGACGTCGATGAGTGTACGGTGAGGCTCCGGGGAGATGCTGAAAGCGGAAGCTAGCTCCGGTGGAATCAACGCCATGGAAAGAGGAGTGAGATCGTGAAAGTTGGGTAGACCCTTTTCCCACTCCGTTACACGCTCTTCGTCTGTTCGTATCTCTTCCCCCATTCACTTCTTCTAACCGTTTCAACAAAAAAAAATTCAAATAATTAAAAAGAAAACTGTTTCTGTTTGCAAAGACAATAATTCGGGTCAGGTTGAATTTGGATCCAGAAATCCAGAAACTCAAAAGGGTTGGGTTGGATTGGATGAATGAAAGAAGAAGGAATAAATTGAATGGGGAAGATGAGAGATGAAAACGGAATAATAATTAATGATAAAGAGAAAGGGAAACTAGATATTTTTTGAGATTCGGCAGTGTGTGTTTTTGGGCAAAGAGATGAAAGAAAGAACGAAAAGATAATAATGAAGGAGGAACTGAAGTGAGTTTTAATTTTGATTACTAATAATGATAATTATAATATTTTAATAGTAATTTTGAGGAAATTATGAAAACAGTGAGAGGAAAAGTACAATATTTTATTCGTCAGCCAAGTGGCGGTGCCAACGTGTACCATTTAACCAGATATTTTTTATCCTTCCACTCATAAATATCTTTCTTCATCTCTTTTTTCTATTGCAATTACATTATTTATTTTATTTTATTTTATTTTATTAAATTTCCTACTATTTTAAAAGAGTAAGCAATTTTATTTGAGGGAAATTATAACATTTACAAGTATCTTTATGCATTTAATAAAATTATAACATATATATTAGTATTTTAAAATTAACTGTGTAACCGTATTTAATTAACCGTATAAAATATTTTATAAATTTTTTTTCCCTTTTATTTGATTTCTGCAATTTAATCTCGTTTATAATAAATTCCACTTTAACACAAATTAAATAGTTTTACGTCAAGAATGTTGTTTGTTTCTTATTTACTTTTTTAAAAATTTCTTGTGCTCACTGTGTATATAGCTTAGATTTAAGTTTGGAGTTCTACGCATGATATATTGTACATAAATTTATCGTACATCTTCGTGGAGATTTATGATTTTCTAACTAAAAATTTTACATAGTGTGTACATCTCATAATTTAAGATTTTAATTTTGAAAAGTATTTTTTTTTTTTAGTTTTTCTCTTCACTTATCTCTTTTATCCTTTGTATAAATTTTTTAAAAAAATTATTAAAACAACTTGCAAAGGTTTTCTATTAACTTTTCAAATGAGTGATTTTTGATGTTTTATTTCTTTTACGGTTATTAGTTGGACTGGTGTGATAAGAATAGATTTTCGTGACTTTCAACGTAGGGCAATAATGATGGTTGTAGGAAAAGAATGAGGTGTACCTACAAGACACTCCGATACTAAAGTAAATAATAAGGAGAGAATGCAAGTACAAAGTGTTTAGGTTTGTGTTAGAATGAATTGGATCAATTTGAATTTAATACCTAACCCTCTCAAATGAGAGGATATTTATAAGAATCCCCCAGCGCAGGGCCAAGGTTTTCAATGTGACCGAAATATCTGGTCGACTAATGTGAGACTGCCAGGTGAAAGATCTAGCGCGTGATCTTTGAACTAGTTCAACGGTATCCGTAAACTCCAGAGAGGCAGTTGGTCGCGTGAACTGTCAAGCGCGTAAGAAAGATGTCCCCAACAGCTATATTGCTCCCAACGACTATACTATGCCCAACGACTAGATAGTGTTAATCTCCTTGTTGGGCCTTGTCTAAAGCTGGACTGGATTGGGCCTTGCCTAACTGTGGGCCACCTGTCGGTCCAGTCCAGAACAGGAGCCATCCAAGTCGTTGTTCTTAGGTGAGGAGCAATGACTTTGAGTTACTCTCGTTGGTCGACTGATGGGCAGGAGTTGCATCGCTGGGACGCCTTTGAGACCGTTGTTTTTTAAAAAAAATCCTAGGGGACGTACCCTTCGAATGTCTCTGACTAGTGTTGTCGACTATCGTACCCCAAATTTTATCCTTAGATTCATTGATCATTCACATATTCATTTAGGTCATCATCCACACATAGCTAACAATTTTAACCAGTTTTGTTTTGTGAATTTAGGTTCATTGTTGGAAGGTCAGGAAGTCATGAAAACTTTACATGTACCTCTTATCTCCTACAGACTCCTCAGTTAATACAAGTCATTCTCCTCAAGAATTCTCAAAGATTCCCCAAAGAGGACTGAGGTTTCTTACCTCCTGGTTTTTTTAAGTTATAAGTTTGGATAAGAGAATAATGGATCAAATTTTAAGGAGCTTTCAAAGAGAAGTTCATTTGGTTCACCATTTGTTTTTCTACAAAATTCAAGGCCAAACATGTTTCAAGTTACAAGATTGTCCCATGTGATCTTCATCAAGTCTTAACCTCGAATCTAAATCCAAGACTATATTTACATTAAAGGTATTATGCATTTTTAAATGAAGGCCTAGCGGAGGATGCACCATAAGGCATCACAAGAAGTTTCATGGGTGATATGCGTTGGATTTAGAATTCATTAATCATTTTTAGGTTTTGTTGGTTTTGTTGTGTTTATAAAATTCAAGTAAGATGAACACCAACCTTCAAGATATTTTGGATTCCATTCAAGATGTAAAGGTCCCATTCTTGAATTCATGAATATTGATGAGAACTTATTTTGAATTACACTATGATTTTTGTTCATTGTGCAAGAGGTCGATTTTTACAAAAGACTTCCATATGATTGGTTTTAAGTTCCAATTGTGAGATTCAAGATTGGATTTAAAAAAAAGTGATATTATTCATCGCCATTCAAGATTCAAGTTTTCTTACTTTCATCCAAGGTGAATTTTGTTAGAACACAGATTGATGTTTAATATATCTCATTGTTTTGATGATAACATAAATGAAATTTTGCATAAAGGAAATATATACTCTAATTGTGTTTAAGTAATTTTGTTTCAGATCTTAAAGTATATATTCATCTGGAAGCAAAATTTACATTTGCAAGTGAAAAGAACGTTTAGACTCTGAGCGTCAGAAGACTCTGAGCGCTGCTTGAAGAGACTCTAATCTGCTACAGATGACTCTGAGTGAGACTAAGAAGAATTTGAGTAAGAGCGTTACATCATTGTTTCAGAAGACTCTGAAGATACTTCATGCTGCAAGTACAAAGGCTCTGATATTCAACGATGCGCTGATTGTAACATTCACGCTTTAAGCATTATTGCTGCAAGACTCTAATCTGAAGAGCAAGGAATTATATAAGAGGATCCGATGTTAGTTTATTCATTTGAAAAGATGTCATCTCAAAGAAAAGATTCGTTGCTAATCCCAACGTCTGCTCCAACGGAAATATTCCTCATTTATGCATGACACAAGAATTTAGACACAAAGCACATGTCTGAACATTCCTCTTCCTGGAAAGGAAAAGTCAATAGAGGACAAAAAGGCAACAGAGGCAGCAGAACGTACAACAATGCACAGTCTTTGAGAGAAGGACTTGAAGTAGTATTTAAACAAGCTTCAGCATCTTTCCAACGTTGACGAACATTGCGAAACTCACTTGAAAGAAAACCAACTTACAAGCTCTCATTCAAATATTCTTCAAAGCTTACAGTTTTCATATTTGTTCTTAATCTTGTGTAAACATCACTGTTGTGATATAGCTTCTTAGAAGCAATCCTTCAAACACAAATTGTTTAGTTTATCTTTGTAAAAGATTTCCTTGAGAAGACCAAGTTGTGGTCAGTTTTTCTTGAGAAGACTAAGACAGTTGTCTTAGTGGTTTACACTGTAATCAAGTTTGATATAATGGATTAAGTCCTTGTTGAGAAACACAAATCACCTGGGTAGGATGGACTGGATTAGTTTGAGTTTAAACGAACCAGGATAAAAATATTTGTGTTATTTTTTATCTACCAAAGTGTTTTTAAAACCCTTATTCAACCCCCCCCCCCCCCCTCTTCTAAGTGTTTTTCTCACCTTCAGTTGGCATCAGAGCTCCGGTTCTGAAAGTGCTCTCACTTAACCGTGACAGAAAAGATCCAGTTGAGAAAAACTCCTAATATCTTGTTCTTTATTCATCATGGCTGCTGAAGCTTCAACTTCAACTTCATACAACAACAAATACGATGATAAAGATAGAATTAGCACCAAACCTCCCATGTTTGATGGTGAGAAGTTCGACTACTGGAAAGATAGAATAGAAAGCTTCTTTCTAGGCTATGATGTTGATTTGTGGGATTTGGTAACTGATGGTTACATTCATCCTACCAATGATGAATGGAAAAAGGTTGACAGAAAATCTATGTCTGATCAACAGAAGGAGTTTAGAAACCACCATAAAGCAAGAACCATTCTGTTAAATGCAATATCTCATACTGAGTATGAGAAAATAACAAACAGAGATACTGCATTTGATATGTTTGAGTCTCTCAAAATGACGCATAAAGGAAACTCCCAAGTAAAGGAGACAAAGGCTCTGGCCCTCATCCAAAAGTATGAAGCCTTTAAAATGGAGGAGTCTGAATCTGTAGAAACTATGTTCTCAAGATTTCAGATCCTAACTGTTGGGTTGAAGGTTCTGGATAAAGGCTATTCTACTTCTGACCATGTCAAGAAGATCATCAGAAGTCTGCCAACAAGATGGAGACCCATGGTGACAGCTCTGAAGCTCGCGAAAGATCTGAATAAGATCACTCTGGAGGAATTGATCAGTTCCTTAAGGAGTCACGAGATTGAGCTGGAGGAAGACGAGCCTCAGAAGAAAGGTAAGTCAGTTGCTTTAAAATCTAACAAATCTGCTAAAGCGTTGCAGGTTATTGAAGAAAGTTCTGAAGAATCTTCAGAAGAAGAAGATGAACTGTCCCTGCTGTCCAAGAGGATTAATCAACTCTGGAAGCACAAACAAAGGAAGTTCAGAAACTTCAAAAGATCTGATCAGCGTGGTGATTCTTCTGGACATAAAAAATCTGGAAAGAAAGATATAGTGTGCTATGAGTGCAAGGAGTCTGGCCACTATAAGAATGAATGTCCCAAACTTCTGAAGGAGAAACCCAGAAGGAAGTTTGAAAAGAAGAAGAAAGTCTTAATGGCCACGTGGGATGATTCAGATGCTTCTGAATCTTCATCAGAATCTGAAGATGAGTGTGTTAATGTAGCACTAATGGCTGACGTGGAGGACCACGAAGAAGCTGCTGGATCAGAATTAGAATTCGATTCTGAGGAGGTATTTTCTGAACTCACTAGAGCAGAACTTTCTGAGGAGGTATTTTCTGAACTCACTAGAGCAGAACTTTCTAAAAGTTTATCAGAAATTCTGGAAAGCTACAGCAAAATCAAACTCAAATACAAGAAGCTTCAAAGGTGTCTTGCATCTGAGAATGATCAGCTGAGGTCTGAGGTTGCTGAGCTTAAAGCAGAAAATCTTAAAATAAAAAATGATTTAGAAAAAGCTCAGAAGTCTGACTCAGAACCTATATCATGCTCTAAAAACATTTTAGAAGAGTATGACTATAGCTTTCAGAAGTTTCTGGCTAGAGGCCTAGATAGAAGCAAGGTGGCTTCAATGATCTATGGCGTAAGCAGAAACAACAGAAAGGGTATTGGATATGAATCACCCTCTGGGAAGGATTTAAATCCAAAATATGTTGATAAAATGATCATAAAGTATTCTCCTCTATATACTCATTTCAAATTTGGTCATTTAAATGATATTAAACACACACGTTCTGATCTGAACAAACCTGTGTTTAATAAATCAAAATCTCAGAAGAACAAAGATACCTTCAAGGGAAAGAAATTCAGAAAGAATTTCAAACCTACTAACCCCAGAGGACCCAAGAAAATATGGGTCCCTAAGGACAAAATTATTTTTGTTGCAGACATCCTTAGCAGCAAAGTTGAAACACCAGTCTTGGTACCTGGACTCTGGCTGCTCGCGTCATATGATAGGAAGAAGGTCTATGTTCCAAAGCCTGAAGCTTAGATCTGGAGGTGACATGAAGTTTGGAGGGAACCAAAAGGGCAAGATAATAGGCTCTGGAACTATAGGTAATGGTAACCTCCCTTCCATTTCTAATGTTTTACTTGTTGAAGGATTAACACATAATTTATTGTCCATAAGTCAATTAAGTGACAATGGTTATGATATAATCTTCAATCAAAAATGTTGTAAAGCTGTCAGTCAAAAGGATGGCTCAATCCTCTTTAATGGAAAAAGGAAGAACAACATTTATAAAATCAATCTTTCAGAACTTAAGGTTCAGAATGTAAAATGCCTTCTGTCTGTTAACAAAGAGCAATGGGTCTGGCACAGAAGATTGGGGCATATTAGTATGAGACGTATATCTCTGATTAATAAACTTAATCTGGTCAGAGGACTTCCTCAGTTGAAGTTCAACTCAGATGCTTTTTGTGAAGCATGTCAGAAAGGAAAAATTTCAAAATCTTCTTTCAAAACAAAAAATGTTGTTTCAACCTTAAGACCATTAGAGCTGCTTCATATTGATCTGTTTGGACCAGTGAAAACTGCATCCATTAGAGGCAAGAAGTATGGATTAGTCATTATTGATGACTACAGCATATGGACATGGGTAAAATTCCTGAAACATAAGGATGAGTCTCATTCTGAATTCATTGACTTCTGCAAACAAGTCCAGAACGAAAAAGAATTTAAAATTGTTAAAGTCAGAAGTGATTATGGTGGAGAATTTGAAAACAAATATTTTAAAGAAAATGGCATTGCACATGATTTCTCCTGCCCTAGAACTCCACAACAGAATGGAGTTGTAGAGAAGAAAAATAGAACATTGCAAGAAATGGCCAGAACCATGATCAACGAGACTAATATGGCAAAACATTTTTGGGCAGAAGCAGTGAATACAACTTGTTATATTCAGAACAGAGTGTCAGTTAGACCTCTTTTGGAGAAGACTCCTTATGAACTGTGGAGGAATAGAAAGCCCAACATTTCTTATTTCCATCCTTTTGGATGTGTATGTTTTTTGTTGAATACTAAAGAGAATCTGAACAAGTTTGATTCTAAAGCACAAAAGTGTTTCATGCTTGGATATTCTGAACGCTCTAAAGGCTACAGAGTATACAATACTGAGACACAAATTGTAGAGGAATCAATTCATGTTAGATTTGATGATAAGCTTGGCAATCAAAAGCCAAAGCAGCTTGAAATTTCTGCAGATAGAGAAGTGATTCTCACAGACTCTGAAGACTCAGAGGCAGATAAAGCTCAAGCAGAGGCACCAGAAGTAACGCCAGATGCTACTCCCTTGGCTGCTCAGATGAACAACTTGAACATTTCTGAAGAACCAAATGTTAAAGGATCATCCAGAATCAAAGCCTCTCATCTAGAGGATATGATAATTGGAAAGAAGGATGACCCTATCAGAACAAGGTCATTTCTCAGATCATCTGGAACGTCACTGTTTGGGTTGGTGTCTATTATTGAACCAACTTCTGTGGATGAGGCTCTGAACGATAATGATTAGATACTTGCTATGCAAGAAGAGCTTAATCAATTCACCAGAAATGACATCTGGGATCTGGTTCCAAGACCACAAGGTTTCAACATCATTGGAACAAAATGGGTCTTCAGAAACAAGCTGAATGAGCAAGGAGAAGTGATCAGAAACAAGGCTAGGCTGGTGGCTTAAGGATACAGTCAGCAAGAAGGTATAGATTACACAGAGACATATGCTCCTGTGGCAAGGTTAAAATCTATCCGCTTGCTTATTTCTTTTGTTGCACATAATAACATCACTCTGTATCAGATGGATGTTAAAAGTGTCTTCTTAAATGGTTTTATAGAAGAGGAAGTATATGTTCATCAACCTCCTGGTTTTGAAAATGAAAAATTTCTAGAACACGTTTTTAAACTTAAGAAATCACTCTATGGCTTAAAACAAGCTCCCAGAGCTTGGTATGAGAGGTTGAGTAATTTCCTTCTGGAAAACAATTTTGTCAAAGGAAAAGTTGACACTACTCCCTTCCATAAATCAATTAAGAAATACATTTTAGTCTGTCAGATTTATGTTGATGATATTTTATTTGGAACTACCAATGTTACGCTTGGAAAGGAGTTTGCGCATTCTATACAGGCAGGATTCGAGATGAGCATGATGGGAGAACTCAGATTCTTTCTGGGAATCCAAGTCAATCAAAGTCCAGAAGGCACCTACATACATCAGACTAAGTATGTGAAGGAGCTTCTGAAGAAGTTTAATATGACTGAAAGCAAGTTGGCCAAAACTCCAATGCATCCTACAAGCACTCTTGGAAAATAAGAGGTAAGTAAGAAGGTAGATCAAAAGCTCTACATAGGTATGGTTGGATCTCTTCTGTATTTGACTACTTCTAGACCTGATATTCTATTTAGTGTTTGTCTGTGTGCTAGATTCCAATCAGATCCTAGAGAATCTCACTTAACAACTGTTAAGAGGATTCTGAGGTATCTGAAAGGTACTACTAACGTGGGTTTGTGTTACAGAAGATCTGATAATTATAAGTTAGTTGGATTCTGTGATGCTGACTATGCTGGAGATAGAGTAGAACGTAAGAGTACTTCTGGAAGCTGTCAGTTTTTGGGAAGTCATCTAATCTCTTGGTTCAGTAAGAAGCAACCCACAATTGCTCTTTCAACAACAAAAGCAGAATACATTGATGTTGCTGGTTGTAGCACTCCGATGCTCTGGATGAAGAGTCAACTAGAAGACTATTAGATTCATGAGAGTAACATTTCCATCTTCTGTGATAATACTTCTGCTATATGCTTGTCTAAAAATCCTATTTATACTCTAAGGCAAAACATATAGAGATTAAACATCATTTCATCAGAGACTATGTTCAGAAGAGAATTATAAGTTTAAACTTTGTTTATACAGACCATCAATGGGCTGATATTTTTACAAAACCCCTTGCTGAAGATAGATTTAAATTTATTCTGAAAAATATAAGTATGAATTTCTGTCCAGAATAAAATGTTTATCAGAAGCAAATTTCCTCAGATGAAAAATGTGTTTAACTCTGAAGTATTACATTTATTTATTTATTGCTTAATATTTTCTTGTGTGCAAATCTGAACTGACAAGTCTCAGAGGATCTGAACGTTGGTTAACGTTTCATTTCTCAAAGAGTTTCAGAAGCACATGCAAGAAAACACGTGTCATCTGAATCTGAAACGGTTGAGTGTCCAACACTGAAACGTCGTTCAGAGGTACTGTTTGAATTAATTTTAATTCTTGTTCCCCCCCCCCCACGCGTTGTCAGTATCATTAAATGCTTTTTCATGTCATGATTATGTTTGATGTGATTTAATGTTTAATTAAATGCTATTTGCTGATTGTGTGACTCTTGTGTGCCCTAAATTTTTCTATAAATTCCACACCACTTCACTTCTCACACTTTTCACTCTCGTTCACTCTCTTATGCATTTATGCTTATTTCATTCTTTCATCTTCTCCTCAAAACCCAAACGAAACCCTAAACCCCTTTCTACTTCATCAATGGCAACATCTTCATCAACCTCTCAACAAATTCAATCAACAATGGCTGCTGTCTCTTCTGCAAATCTGGGTACTGTTTCTTTCAAGGAACCTGTTAGAACCCTCCTCACACCAGTTGACAAACTTGAAGTTTTGTGTGAATCTATCGTGAATTTTGAAGCTTTCAGTTTCTTCGTCCCATTGTTGATGCTCAAAGTTGGACAAAGTTCTTTGATAGACTGATGGGACCAGTTTATCCATGTACGGTGAAAGAATTTTGGATCCATGCAACTACATACCCTAAGTTCATTGTTTCATCTGTTCTGGGGAAGGAAATCATCATAATTGAGGATCTGATCAGGAAGCTCATTGGTTATGAAGAAACTGATGGTGTTATAAATCTGCCAGCTGGGCGTATAGATATGACAGAGGTTTACAGTGAAGTTTGCTCATTTGGAGAAGCTTCTAACAAAGTGAAAGATCTGAAGCCAAACTACAGGATCTGGGCTAAGATCTTTATGGGATGTATACATCACAAGAAGTCCTCAAACTCTCATGATTATGTCAACACTGATCATATGTACTTCATGTACTGTCTGAGTCAGAGCACAAAAGTGGATCTGCCTTATCTGCTATTTAATCATCTGTGGACTCACGTAAAACAATCAAAGGAAGAAGTCAGAAATAAACATCAAAAGATGAGGAATTGGATTCTAATGGGAAGACTCATTTCAGAAATTCTGACTGAGAATGGTCGGGTTGGACATCTGATAGAAGCTGGAATGCAGGAAGAATTAGCTTCTGTAATTGGCAAACCTCTGAATGGGAAAAGTCTTCAGAGGATGAAGGTTGTAGAAGAACTCACTTCTGCACCAAAATGGATCAACTCTGACGAGGTCAGCAAGAGAAGGATACCAGTAGATGATTTTCCTCTGTTCTACGCTAATTAACCAAGGGAAATTATTCTGAACTATATAGCAACGTGTCTAGCAGATGGAACTCCTCTACCAGAACACCTGATTCAGAAAGCAGGTGAACCTGAACCAGATTTTTATGGAGACAGACACAGGAAGAAAAGGAAAGTATCAGAAGAGGGATCTTCAAAGCCCAAAAGGAAAGCTTCTGGTGAAGCAGCTTCTGTTAAACCAAAGAGGATCAAGAAGAAAAAAGGTAATCCTCCTGAGGCTAGTTTAGATTCCATCTTAGAAACTGTCAAAGAGGTACTAACATCTGATCCCCCTATCTATGAATCCATACCTTCACCTTCTCCTCCTCATGAATCTGAACCAATTCCATCTGAACCAACACAATATCAACCATCTCCTTCTTTACCTAAACCAAAGAAAACTTCTTAAACAACTCCTTCTGAACCTCAACAACAACCAACTCCATCTGAAAACCAACCATCTAAAATTCCCTCCTCTGAAAAACAAACCTCTACACCACAACAAACTTCTAAAATTTCCCCACCAGAAACACAATCTTCTAAACCATAACCAGAAGAACCCATTCCCTCTGCCCCTCAACCAGAACAACCTAAAACTTCTGAATCATTTATATCTGATTCTGAGATTCTTGATATTCAACCTTTGAAATTCTGTTTGACGTTTCTTCAACATCTTATCACTCTTCTGCTTCATGTGATTCTATTGAATCTGATTTACCTCCAGAAGTGAACTCACCCCTCACTCTGTGGTTATGAACCAAAACAACCAGATGTATTCATTTCATTTGAACCTATCCTTTCTCAATCAACTCCAAAACCTACATCAACTTTTGTTCCATATCGTCTTATGCCTTCTGCTGCCATTCCATCTATACGCAGATGTCGCGGTGAAATTTGGATACCAAACTATTGATTAGTTTGAATCTTTAATTCATTTTGCAACCGAACTTTGATTTGTCCAAAGGAAGGGATAAAGATCGAAATTCACACAATGCAATGCAAATGCAAACAAGAGAGTTATAGGTTCGGGGGTTGGTTAAACTTAGGGAAGGTTCTAGCATCCTAAGTTTCTGTAGTACTCTACAGGAACCTCTTGTTTTATGTTTGTTTTATTGCTAAGGATTATTTTCTTAAAGGTTGAAAGACCTAGGGGTTTATTTCTAAGTATACTCGATAAGATATCGCATCTTATGCCTACATATCCTTACGGGAGTGGAATCAGAGTATCTGTAGTTCCCCTAAAGGGTTTGAGGAGTTCTTTGACTGTGGTCAAAGTTCCTACGGGATTAGGGTAGTTGATTGATTGATTTTAGGAGAAAACACAAGTTGTCATTTTAAGGGAGATTTAACCGCCACAAATTATAGGAAAATAGTCTTTGCATCGTCTTAAGAGAAGGGCTCAAGTACTCGGATATTGATCGACGAGTACGCCTCTATCTCTCTTAAGGCGAAGTCCCTACATGTTGATTGTATTGATGTGGGGTGGAAGTTCTATCTCGCTTAGGATGATTAACATCTTTCTCTAATGTTTGAATAATCTGTTGAGTTGTATGTGTTTGTCTAAGTTGTAAAGATAAAGACAAAGGTCCTCCTTATGGGGTAGGATCTATCTTAAGGGATCGACTTGAATGAGATCAAGGATCGTAAGGGAGTATGATGCAAATGATGTGCACTACACACAAGTGTTGAATCATGTGTAGGTTTTTCCTTTGGACGGAATGCAATGCAAGAAAGATAAATACGATAACTGTAAATTGCGGAAAGAAATAAAAGTAGATAAGTAAACACATACATACGCATGAAAGCGCTAAGTGAGTGAAAGTGATGTGAATTGTGAGTGGAATCGATGCGGAAACGTAGGCGTGCTCGATTGGATGTTGATTATGAGGGGTGATTAATTTTAGTTGAATTATATGAAATGGCGTGGTTAATTGATTTTAGGAAGTGGTTGATTTTAGGCGACATGATTTTAAAAGAGTTGAATTGATTTTAAGAAAGGTTGTGTTATTTTGTTGGCATTGTAATTGATTTAATTTATGAGAAAATTACTGTTATTGATTTGGTCTTAAGAAAAGTTAAATTAGTCTTAATAAAAATTTAGATGATAAATTAATTTGAGAAAAGGTTATTTGATTTATTTATTTTTTTAGTGAGGTTATTTTTGAGGAAAAAGTTATATTAATTATATTAATAAAAGTTATATTGGATTTGTTTTAGTAAAAGTTTTATTTATTTTTAGATTTAACAATAATTAGATAAAAAGATTTCGATTAATATAAATTTGAGGAAAAGGTCAAGTATAAAGGATTTCTAATTATCATAAAAAGGTTGTTATTGCTATTTATCTTAAAAGTTATTTTTAAGCATAAAGTGAATTTTATATTAGCAAACAATAAGGATTATTTTAAAAGAGGCTTATTATTATTTATTTAAAAAAATGGTTTGTTTAGTTTATAAAAGAGTGATTAAAGAAGAGGTCTAATTATTTAGTTGATTAATTAAACTGTCTAGATAGAAATAAAATATTTATTAAATAAGTTGGTTTTGATTAAAAAGAGTTTTATTATTATGTGGATTTTATTAAACAAAAGGGTTATATTAAAATTAAATAAATTTTATCATACTATAAAAGATTTATTAAAAAAAAAAGGTGAGCAGATTGAAATAAGTTGATTAGTTAAAAGAATATTATTTAAAGTAAACTAAATAAGTTCTAGGTTTGTTTAATTAAAAAGCTGATTAATTGGTTTAAAAAAGGTTAATTATAATTAATGATTGACTAAAAACCGATTAGGAGTTAATGGAGATAATTAAGGCGGACGGATTGAGTGTGAGCAGGGTGTGAGGGTGTATGGTGTGCAGCGCGATTGTGACCGTACGATGATGATCCGTTGGGGATCTGCGGTGACGTGTGTGAAGGTGCATGATAATTAGTGTGTGTGTGTGCGCATACAAGATTACAATATAAAAATTAAGAAAAAGAAACCCTAAAACTCCCTCCCAAATCCTCCGATTGAATCGCCTCCTCTCTCCTCTCTCGATTTCTGTCTCAGCTTTTCTCTTCTCACTCTCGATTTCCGTCTCTTCTCGCTTTTTGTCTTCCATTCTTTCTCTTCTCCGCCTTCTTCTTTCCATCCCTACGTAAACAAACAACAAGCAAACACCAGATTAAGGTTAGCATAAATAATCTCACATTTGACGGGTTTCGTAGGTTTCGACGGATGAAGTGGGTGCGAATGAAGATAGTGGTTTGGATTTTAGTGATCTCTGATGAGGGCTTTCGGCGATGGCTGAAGGCGGCGCCGATGGAAAAAGGTAAGTCTTTCTTAGGGTTTTGATTTTTTTTTTTATGAATTTCGGCATTTTGGTGGATGTTAATGGATTCTGCAAACCGTTGTTGTTTGGGATTTCCAGGTTTTGGGGTTTGAAGTTAAGAATGGAGCTAATTGAAGCCACAGGGTTGCGAGCTTGCAGGATTTGTGGAAGATAAGTTCTCTTCTTTCGATTTAGGTTTTTTTATTTATTGAATTTGTCTTTTTTTTCTCTGCCACTTTAGCTCAATCCTGGATTCTTTTATAGGCTGTTAAGAAGAGACAAGATACCAACATATTGAATGCATTTCCCTTTTTTTACCCGACATGTTTTGAGCTTGTTTAGGAAAGGAATTTCTAGTTATTAATCTTGTCTGAGACATGATTTACACGGTTTTGGAAAGAGTATATGCATTCTGATTCCTGTTTGAGATCTTGTCCTTTGTACGTTAATGTGACTTGCATATGATATTCCAGGTAGTCGTTGATGGAATGAAGACTTAAAGGAGGTAAAAGTTCACTAGCTGCAAATATGATGGAGGGGCTAGATAAAACTGATGCAACGACTTTTGAGGTAAGCAAAGTTATTAAGTTCGTTACCATTAATAGCTTCTCACTGTCTTCCCTTTGATTTCCTATTGAACCTTGAGTAACTTTCTTCTTTGCTTTTTGTTCCGTTGGGATCATCTGGGATAGATGAATCAGGTTCTTTGTTGGTGTTGGATTTGGTTCATGATCGATATAGAAATCAAGTCTGGAAGAATTTACACAGCAATTTGGACATGCATAGTGTATTTTTGACCAGTATGATTGAATACATATTATATTGATACAGGAAGTTCATAACTTGCTAATTCAACCCATGACCATTCCCAGTAAGCCGTGTCGTGAGTAGTTAGTAATGCTTTTGGTTTGGTAATGCTGTGATCCAGAATATTGGTTTAATTAACTTGACAGTTTTGACGCTCACGCTCGAATCGTTTGATGCATGCCTACTAGACTTTCGTTGTCATAACCGAACTTGGGTGTTTAAATAGAGTTGTGCTGGTACAAGTCTTCAGAAACACCTCCCTCTTTGGTTGCAGGACCGTGAATTGGTTAGTGAGTTGTTTGGTCTGTTCATCGTGAATGCTTCCGGTCTAAATTTACAACCCAATTGCGGCATGCTAATATTTATGATTCGTTGCAGGAAATATGTGTTTGTAGCCTTGTGTCTCTCTTTCTTGAATCGCTATCGCTGCTTGTGGTTACGAACTGCAGTTGCTCCAATGCAGGAAAAGATGGCTCTGCTGCTTCAGAAGGTAGGCTTGGACGTGAGGGAGCTCAAATTCATTGGTTTGATGACAGTTAGGTGCGCTGGAGATGACTTTATTATAACAGCCTGATGTTGCCGCTAACCCAATCTCATCTCGCCCGTAGATGCCGCCGTATAATGTTCGGCTGTCCTTCTCAAAGGTGATTGACACCTTCCTTCTTCAGCTACTATTTTTGATGTTACAGTCACTTCCCACAGTTCCCATGGATGAAGTTCCCATGGTCGTTTTTATGTGTTTTTGGACCTGCTGGGATTCCATCTTTAATGGTCTTGAGTCTGCAGGATGCTGCGTTAAGTTTTATTTAGATGTTTACTTTCCTGATTTGTCCTGAGCAGGTCATGGGTGGTTGGGGTCATAAGCTGCCGCCGCTTGATGCTGAGGATGTTGTTGGTGAAGTCAAAGACAAATGCCGCCGCTGCTAAAGAAACAAATAACCGTTGCCGCTGAAAACCAAATGCTGAGTGTTCTAATGAGGAGCTAGTTTAAAACGCTCTGTGACCATAGTGTACTCTGGCGGGCTATTCACGTTATTGATGTAATTGTCCACATGTACCTATTACTGGGGTATAGGTTTTTGTGTAGGGTGTTTTCCTTGTCGTATAGCTTCAGTATTGTATGGTTAAAGCAAGCTCTTCGAAAAAGCTTTAAGCTTCACTTCAATTGAATGCTTCTTCAATATTATGTGCCTTTTGAGGAATTGGAATCCTTGATTAAGGAAATGTCCTTTTGTATAAGGACTTGCATTATGTGATAACTTCAGTTAAAATGAAACAATTCTATTTTAGTATTTTGCCCATTTTGGATAAAAATGCATTCTTGGATGATAATTTAATTTAAATTTGGGGATGAGTTTGTCTTGATAGTCAATCCATGAATACTTGAGTTAGCAGCAATGTGAGCTTTCAATTCTTCATTTGGGAACCTCGTCGTGAAGAAAAAAAAGTTTGTCTTAATATGAATAGTGGTCATTGGGTTGATATTGAAACTTGGCTTTCACGTTGAGTTTGTAACCTTGTAATTTTCTTGCATCAATAACTTGCACTTTAATTTAATTGATTTAATTGTAAAGTCCTTTCAATCTTGCGTTCACCTTAAATTGGGACTTTGCAATTCTTGAATCCAACATGATGCACAAACTTCTTGGAGTTATTCCTTACTAAAACTCATGGATATTAAGGCTTGAATCTTGAGATCATCAAACTTTACGAGGCTTTATTCTTTCAGGACATTCAATTACACAAAACAGTGTAGCCTAGATACGCGAGTGGTGTTCAAATCATGGTTATGTTATCGAGTCAAGGCTTTAAAAAACTTAATTTGGAATATCTCGATGAGACCTGAAACTCTCAATGATGGCGAAAATTCCCAAAACAACATATCATATTGCAATTGGGCTTGAAACCATGGTCTAACACACTGAATCCCAACAAACTCTAGTTGGAGATTAATGCACCATATCTCTTAAGGAACCTTGGTAAAAAAACCTTGATCCTTAGTAACAAAAGATTAGACCCGGCGAGACACTCTAGGATCCTTGAATCAGAAGGGTTATGCTCCAAAATGTTTTCCGGTGATAACGAGAATTGTCTCCACTTGAAATTAATGCATCTGCACAAGTTGGTTAGCCATAATAAACATGTACACACAAGTAGAATAAACAAGCAGGCATAAACAAGGAGGTGGAATCTTAAGGTCTAAAATTAGGGTGCGACAGATGCCCCTATTTAAGTTACTTCTATCCGGAGATATGGAGATTGAAATCTTCGTCTCGACGAGGTAGGAGGGACTTAAATACAAACATTGCACGAATATTTGGCCCTAAGAAGCCACCGGATGCATATGATATGCAATGATATGAAATGCAAGACAGGGGGCCTGTGAGGAAACGATGCCACAGGGGAATAACTGGACATAACACGTGGAGAGAAAACTCAACCACACGAGACACCACGAGGAGAGACAACAATCAGCATTGTGGATTCTCCAAAACGAAGATAAGATATAATAATACCACCAAGAATACAATAGCTTGGACAGTGAAACGGAAAATTGAAAGTGAAGGATAACCTACTACCATCGCGTGGTATCCTAAGCAAAGATGTTCGGTTGAAGCAAAGAAACACATGTTACCTACTATCAAACATATGATAGCCTAAACAAAAGCAACATGAAGAGGAAAGATAACCTACTACCGAACTTGGTAGCCTAAGCAAATGTATCTGACCCAAAAGAGATGGTATATTACCTACTATCAAATGTATGATAGCCAAAACAAAGGTAATAAACTAAAAGAGGAAAGATTACCTACTACCAAACGTATGGCAGCCTAAGAAAAGGTATCTGACCCAAAAGAAATGGTATATTACCTACTATCAAATGTATGATAGCCTAAACAAAGGTAATAAACTTGAAAGGAGAGATCACCTACTACCAAATATATGGCAGCCTAAGAAAAGGCGTATGTCCAAAAGAAAGGTGTATTACCTACTATCAAATGTATGATAGCCTAAACAAAGGTAATAAACTTGAAAGGAGAGATCACCTACTACCAAACATATGGCAGCCTAAGAAAAGGCGTCTGTCCAAAAGAAAGGTGTATTACCTACTATCAAATGTATGATAGCCTAAGAAAAGGTAATAACCAAAAGATGTTGAGATCACCTACTACCAAACATATGGTAGCCTAAGCCAAGGCGTCTGACCAAAAATCAAAATGTACTAGAAATTGTAAAGCTTCAACGGGGATCTTCAAAAGATACAAGCCGATTGATATGTAAAAATATGTCTTCTCAAATAAAGAGAGACTAATTGTAATAAACTTCATCGAACTTCTCGAAAGAGATGCCCTTTAATGGAGTTAAATTTTGTGTGATAGACTCACTGGGGAATGCATTCCTGAGGAGTATCTTTGTTGTAGCTGTAAAATATGTATCCTTGTAAGTTCTCAAATAAAGAGAAATATTCGTAATGTCTTCGATGCATTTCTATGACAGATTTCCAGAGGAATGCCTTTCGATGAATTGATAATCCTGGTAAATCCAATAGGGATGGCCGAACTGTCTTGAAGAGACTGCCATTTGTCATTTTGAAGGAGATCCTGATCAAAACGAGTTGCTCAAATAAAGAGAGTGCTTGCAGTCCAGATGTAAATTGTTGAGAATGTTGTCAGAGAAACGTCCGTCTTCAAAATAAATGCACGCTATATCCATATTCAAAAGTTGGAGATGTCCACAATGTGATTGCCAAGGATCGGAGTTCAGTTCAGGAAATAACTGAAGAGAAACTGTCAAGAAAGACCCGACCATTGAGGCATGAGCTCAAATGGTATTTAACTAAAACAACCGTCTTCCACGAGGATCGAACTTCATGGGGAAATAGAAATATTGTGCTTTTTCTGCCTAGGGCTGACAACTTTACTTGAAGGAGAAGACACACCCAGTCATTTGGCGATAAACACGGCCAAAGCGACAAAACAGGAAAACACAAAGATGCAAAAATGCATATGCTATGCTATCTATCTATATGATATGTGTATGCTAACAAAAGAGATAAAAAACATTCCGGGCACTCAAACCAAATCTTCACAGATCAAACATTGCTTGAAGAATGTACACTCGCTTCTAGAATTACCTCTGGGGAGCAACTATCGGACCAATCTTCGAAGATAGAAGCGTGGTTGTGGATAGGTGGAGGACAATATATGGGATCATAGTCCTGCTTCAAGGCTTCAAAACTTCCCATCTGGGGAATATAAAATATTCTGCTGGAAACGGATCCATCCCTTAATTGGGGAAACTTCGTGGATAAAATAAATATCCACTTCCATGGAGAGATTCTTACTGGAGTTGTAGACGTAGACACCCGACCTGGAGTTCCACAGGGGATAAATATCCACTTTAAAAGGGGGAAATCTGGGTTAACAAAGCTGTTGAATATGTTAGAGTCGAAACTTCGATCGGGGATGAAATAAACATCCGCTTCGCTGGAGAGGTGAAGCTAGTCAGCCCACTGGGTATTCTCAGGTCACCAACTGGAGTTTTCTTGTGTTGAGAACATTCGTTACAGAATTGTCACAACCACCTTTGATTTTTCAGATGCCCCAAGTCACAAAGTCATCTCGAGAGGATTTTACAGAAAACATGGTGTCCAAAAGCCCCACTGTTTTCAAACTCTTGGAGAGATTCGCAGAAGCTCGACGTAACTGCCCCTGATTGATGGTATAACCGAGTCTTCAAACTTGCGTTATAGATAAAGTCAAACTTGTATGGATCAAACCTCTTGGAAAAATGACTTGCCCCAGGTCAACAAAGTCTTCAAATTTAATCGGTGACGTCTTCACGTAATCTTCCTAAGATATCAAGAAAAATTAGCGAGCCAGAAATGTTAATTCTGAAACTGTTAACACCACATATATGTTTGTCTCGAAGAAGCCTTTTTGAAAAATATATCACAGTGACTAGTGATCGAAATCACTAGTTAGGATATAAATTAAATTTATCTATAAGGCCGATATTAAATTTGAGCATAGCTCATAGGAGTCAGGAAACGATATCTCATCGAGTACGGTTTCGAACTAAACCTTACTTCAATTGGGACTTTATGGGTTATATATATATGGGTTTAGTTTATGATTTATAAAGCAAAGGAATAAAGGGTCAAAGTATATTTGTACCCACCCAACTTTTTTTGAGAGATGTTCATTTTTTTTGATACCCTGTGTTGCACCCTAAAATTTGCTCAACCTTCTTCACTTGGTTTATGTTTCAATTGCATTAGCATTTGCATATAGAGTCATGTACATAGTCTAATCATCTGCATAGCATAGCATAGCAAGTCATCCAACAAGGGACCAAGCACTATTCTTATCTCTATGAGCCTATCAAGAGGTTGTTGTTCAAATTCAGGCCTATCCAAGTCATCAGAAAGAATTTGAAATCTAAGAAGTCAGTGGATCAAGCAGTGGATCTCTCTCCTATCTTGAGGGTATTTGAAGATCATCAAAGAAGTTGTGAGCTGTGAACTGAGCATGGAGGGTATATAGACATCATAGAGGACCTAGAGAGTCATTTTGAAAGTGAGACAAGTCATTGATGTGATCACAAGAGTTGCAGTTGAAGGCAGTCAACTAGGGTTTCATCTAGGTCAACCCTGGGTCAACCCTAGGTCAAATAACTGATTGAAGGGCATCAAGGTCTATTTGAGAGATGTGGGGTTCATCATTTGACATGTAGAGATGGATGTGGTGTTTTTCCAAGAAGAAATCAAGAGAAATCAAGAAGAAGAAGAGTTTCTAAATTAGGGTTTCTGTGTAAAATCCCCTGATTTAGGTCAAATTTCCAAGCAAGATAATTCAAAATGAAAGCTTCAAATGGATCCCTGGCCAACATGAAACTTGTAGAGGATCTCAATACCTTTAATTTGAGTGGTGGAAGACATCAAGGAGATTTATAGAACTCAAGTTATGGTCCTTGCAAGTTACAGGTCATCTGAGGTATCTAAAATTTTGTCTGTGAAAGTTACTTGTCTTCCAAGCAACTTTTACCCCTCAAGGAGATTTAAAATGAATTTCTGGTCAACATAAGAGTTGTTGCTCATTGTCTTAGATTTCTAGAAAGGTATGGTATGCCTTCATCTGATTTGTGGAACTCTACTTATGGCCTTGGCAAGCAAAGGGTATTTTGGTCATTTGAGAATTACAGGTCATTTCAAGCATATGCCCAAAACTCATACAAGGAAGCTTCAAATGAAAAACTTCACAACATCAAACTTGCTCCAAATGACATTTTGAGTCTATAAAAGTGATCATGAAAGTTTGGAAATGTTCATAGCTCAAGGTTCCAAATTTGGTCATTTAAAAGTGAATTTAATGAATAAAAGTGACCTAAAAATGTGATTTTTCATAACTTGGCCAAATGGGATGAAATTATAGGTCATTTTGATTGGAAAAAATGTTTTAAGAACATTGGAAAAAGTAGATTTTTGAGTTTGGTTCAAAATTTGGAAGTTATGCTAGTTGGCTTACAAAGGAAGTAACATATCCAAAATCCAAGGGAGTTGTGCACAAGAAGTTTCTACCAAGTTCTAGAGTGTTCTATGAGTGTCTATATATTGAGTAGAGTGGCTTCATTCAAGGGTTGGTGATTCATTTTGATAAAAATACCAAGTTTCATCTCATTCTTCAACTTTGCAAATCACATAAGAACTCTATCAAATCTTCATCATTCTCCACAATTCTTGATCCTATCATCATCTACATCCATCATAGATCAAGTTTCCATCAAAATTTGTTTGAATTGAGGAGGAATTCATGCTATCCAACTTCATCATCCAAATTGCAAAAGGAAGTGGTTATGGCAATCCAAGGGGTTTGAGCAAGAACTACTGCATACAGAATCAAGAACCAAGTTTATTGAGCAAGTCCCAAGCATTGCAAGCTGTGCATCCAAGGTTTTCTGCATCTGTTTCCATCTTTACACCAGGTTAGTTTTCCTTTAGAATTGGCTAGATTAGTTAGAATATTAGAGAATGTTAGGGTTAGAACTATTAAGTTAGGTTAGATGATTGAATTCAGAGAGTTTGAGAGGATTCCATGAGGGTTGATAACAGGTTGTTAAATCTTTAATGATCAAGATTTCTCAGGATGATGAGTGTTAATGCACATATAGTAGCTTGTTGAGATCAGTGCAATGTGTAGAGCATGCTAGTGCCAAGAATTGTCAAGAATAACAGAGTGCATGGCAGTGGATTTTGGTGAGCAGTGATCTTTACGCCTATCGGGTTTTGCTTTAGGGGAAGAATTAAGAGAAAATAACACCGTGGTTGTGTAGAGGGAAGAGCATAGATCATTTTTGGTTTTTATAGTGTGGAACTTCATTGAGAATCAAGGGAGAACAGAGGTGATGAAGATTCGTGCATGGGAGGGATTTTTCTGAACTTAGGGTTTCTAGAGGTAGGAGATGAAGGAGGATCGTTGGATCATGAGATGGACTTTGACTCTCAAGCTAATCCAAGGGCTCACATTTGATTTCAGAAAACGGAGGGAAATGTTATGATGAAACGCAGCGTTTCATTAATAGAAACGCCTGGGCTTTAGTTGCATTGCTATTCGTACCACCCTTTTCAAGGCCAAATGCCATTTGAACTATTATTTTTACTTCTTGCACCGTTTTTGGTTTTTTTCCTTTTTGTTTTTTTTCTGATCAACTGGGCCCAGACGCGCTTTGCTATGCGCGCCCCCCAGTCTGGGCCCATCATCTTGTTTTAACTGAAATAAATACTGATTGCACCCCTCACCTCATCTAATTCATATTAATCTCATTCAATTTTTTTTATTTCTTTAAAAAATCATAACAAATTGGAAATTGCATATTTTTAAATGGTTGTTTTTGCATCTTTTTCATATTTTTGTTAAGAAAATTGTCATATAATAAAATTAGCATTTCATTTTATTTTTGTATTTTTAGTACATTTTTCTTTTAAATAGGTTTTAATTGATTTTAGGTTTATACATGATATTGTTGATTTTAGTTTGGCTAGTTCCCTTTAGATTTAGGGTCCATTCCTTTTAGTGTGCTTAGCTTATAACTTTAGCTTGTATATAAGATTTAATTCATGATTTTAGGATTAATTTTTAGATGATTTGTTTAGGTGTGATTAGGAGAATCAAAACTAGGGTTTAGAAATAACATAGGTGTAGTAAATCATTTCTTTTAGGAGTTGTAGATTGAATTTTGGGGTATGGGACTATAGGGGTATTATGGGTAGATAATAGATCCCTTAGAAAATATTAGGCTTCCCCTATTCTACTATTACTATTAGTATATTGCTTGTGCTTGCTTGATTGTGTGGTGTGCCCTCTCTAGGGTTATTATTTGACTGTGTGGGGTATTGGGTTTGTTTGGGGCTTGGTGTTTGAGCTGAAGACTGTGCTGATGAAGCCCATTGGAGATCAAAGAGAATGAAGACCAATTCCCAGAGTTGATGAGGAGTATCTCTTGCTGGCAGCTGTTGGAGGTTATAGGATCTAGGAGTTAGGCAGAGCTCTAGAGTAGAAAATTTGATTCACAAACATGGAAGGTCTTGTTTGCCTCCATCCCTCTCTATGATGCAGAGTCTCTCTAAGACATTCACTCCCTTCCTTTGGAAGGCTTGGTGATAGTGTCTAAGAGATAAAACTCTTGAGAGAAATATTCTATGTGTTGGTAGCAGTCTGTTTGCCACCTTTGGTGGTCAACTAATTGCTTAACACCCCAGTTCATTCTTGTGATTGGTTCCTCAGCTGGGAGATTGGGACTTGAAGAAAAGCCATTGAAGATGAAGACAAAGACCTTGCTTGAAGGCTGTGAAGATAAAGACTGATGCTTGCTGGAAGCCTGTAGATGTTTGAAGAGGACTTGAAGACAGATGCTGATGAAGACGTTTTTGCTGTTTATGATTCTTGATGTATTGATTGAATTTCCCGGACTGTATTGTTTGCTGTTTAACCTGTTAGGTTGAAAGTGAACCTTGTTCACTTTTGCCTATTGTTTTGTAGGTTCGAGGTTGAGTGGGACTCCCTTGCCTCGCTTGTATTGCTGCATCCATGCATTTTACGGCTTTATTGTATATTTGCTATTGTTTATGTTTCCGTCTATTCCCTTAGGATCTCTGTTTCTCTCTGCGCAAGAGAGGAACATGATAGACATTAGATCTTAACCCATGCATGATAACACTAGGTTAGTTTGATTCCCTTTGCAACCATAGGTTAGAGTTCTGTCTCTTCTTTCTCAAAACAAACAGAAAAACACAATAAATATTTCAAACACAATAAAAGACACTTCTTCCGTAAAAGAATGTGAACTCATCAAAACGTCATTTTTGTCCGCTTGGACCATAATCAGGAGAAAAACCCTTTTTCAGAAGGAATAAAAACAATCAAAACAGACTTGTGTCGTACGTGGCCCGAACTACGTTTGCTCTGATCTTTCATGCCGTATGAAAGTACGTAGACAAAGGATGCGATATCCTAGCGAGCAACCTTCCCCTCCTTTCCCGTAGGTAGGTGAACTACGTTGACTCTGATTTCTCGTTCCAGACGGGAATACGTAGGCATAAAGTGCGATACTTTGCCAAGTCATTTTCTTTTCTTTTTAACCCCTGACCTATAGAGTAGATAGAATAACAATCCATACCCGAAAACAAGCGTGGATCCCGTCGAGTACGACAGACGTGAGGGGTGCTAATACCTTCCCCTTGCGTAACCGACTCCCGAATCCAGGTTTTGGTTGCGATGACCATTCCTTTCCCGTCTTTGCGGTAGGTTTACTATGAGCGTTTCCTTTCCCTCCGTTGGGATAAATAACGCACGGTGGCGACTCTTCTGTTCAGCCGGCGCCGATTTTCGCAGTAGCGACAGCTGGCGACTCTGCTGGGGATCCAACGTCCCCTGGCTGCTAAGGACTACGATAGTTCCTTATGCATTTGGGATCCAACGTCCCTTAAGAGAGTCAATCCTAGCGCTTGTTTTCCCGTCGAGGATGTTGTATGGATTTTATATTTCTGTCATTTACTTTCAGCATTATACTATTGTTATTATTGCTGTATTGGGGTGTGACGGGTGTTCTATAATTGAGAAATAAGCCGGACCTGGGCTTGAGTGCACCTAGAATTAGAGTGGAAATTAGTGGGCGTGCACGTGCTTTGCATGTCCTAGTGTCCCACGAAATCCACACTCAGACGAGGTTCTTCTGGTTGGCCTCCTGTCCTGCCCTTTGGGTGGCTCGGGTTGCTGGTTAGTTGGATTGTCGACTCTAGGAACCGATCATTTGGAAGTTGGCTAAGTGAGGCCTCTTCAGGATTTGATGATGCCACTCCTTCTGGGAATCGTATCATCAACCCTGAAAGTCTGTGACGCCGACGACCGCATAGGATGCCATACCTTTGTCAGTTACTAGGACACCTACCTGTGAGAGGGTTTTGGGGTTATGCAGGTAACTAGACCTTCAGATACCGGTTGTTTCTCGATCTGAGATCCTGAGTATTTATGGACAGTGGTGAGGTCTATCAGAGACCAGTTGGAGTTATGATATGAGGTCTAGCAGAGACCAATCAGAGTTATGTTATGGGGTCTATCTGAGACCAATGTTGGAGCTTTGTATTGGGTCTATCCGAGACCAGGGTTTGAGGAATTCTGGAGGGTCTGTTTGATACTTTTGATATGGTTCAGGCTTCTCAACTATGGCATTTGGTCCCTGTTGCATGTTACTTGCATTGCATTGCTTGCATAACCATTATCATTGCATTCCATTAACGTGTGTCTGTGCTGCAGGTGCATTTGCATATTCCCTGGTTCTAGTGTCCGGACTCCTGAGTATTGATCATGGCTGGTTTGAGGATGACAATTGCCTACAAGTTACCTATTCCTGATATTACTCCCCTCCTGGGTCTGATTTCTCTTGCTGATGAGGATGTCCGTAGAATTTTCAGACAGAGTTATGGACGGCTGTTGAGATTGGTTCGCAAATCAACTGATGATGAACTGAATGGGCTGTACACACTGATGCAATTCTATGACCCTGCGTTGAGATGTTTCACATTCGCTGACTTTATTTTGGGGCCTACCATCGAAGAGTATGTAGAGTTTACTGAGCTGCCAGTACAGAATAAGGTTCCCTTTATTCACTCTGCCGCTGAGCCCAAGTTGGAGGACTTGGCTAAGGCCTTGCACACGAATGCTTCTGAGCTGTTGATGACTTCTTGGCGCGGGGTTCCAGGTTTCTCTCTCCAGTTTCTGATTGGTAAGGCTCAAGAATACGCCAAGAATGGATGTTGGGTGGTCTTTAACGCTGTTTTGGCTCTATGCATTTATGGGATAGTACTGTTTCCCAATTTCCCGAATTTCGTGGACATGGATGCATTTCATTTGTTTGCTGCTGGCAACCCTGTACCCACATTGATCGGGGACTTCTACCATTCGATGCACTACAGAAATGAGAACAGGAGAGGCAAGAACGTCTCTTGTTGCGTGCCTTTGCTGTACATGTGGTTTAAGAGCCATCTTCCCCTGAAGGGACCTTTTGTAGATAGTGCAACTACGACTGACTGGCCAGAGCGCATGATGAGACTATCTTCTGAAGACATTGAGTGGTTTGACCGAGACTTGTTGGGGTCTGAGCTTATTTTCAGTTGTTCTGGGTATCCTAATGTTCCGTTGATAGGGAGAAAAGGGTGTATCAATTACAACCCATCTCTGTTTGTTCGCCAGTTTGGATACACGTTGAAGAACCCACCTCAGGAGGAAGAAGTACAGGAATCTCTGTACTTCACCGGTGATTTGAATGGAGAGTTACTAGCCAAGCTTCAGCATGCCTGGATGCGTACCAACAGAAGAGGGAAGCCGCTGTTGGGGAAGAATGATTGTCAGGCTTATGCACCCTACAAAGTTTGGATCCAGGAGAGAGCAAGGCAGTTGCTGATGCCATTTCCGGCTGCACCAGTCCCTGTTCATATTCCGGTAGAAGAACCAACCACTGTTACTAGGGAGTCCTACGAGCAAGTTGTAAAAGAAAAAGAAGCCTTGATGAAGATCAATGAGGGGTTAGAAAAGGAACTGGCTCAGATGCGTAGCGAAAAGAACAAGGTTGTGCATGCTTTCCAACAACAGATCGAGTTAGTAAACAGGCTAGGTGCTGAATTGACTGAAGAGAAAAAGAAGCGTGAACGCCTGGGGCAAGAGTTCAGAAGCTCCCATGACATGTTGGAGTCCAAAAAGAAAGCACTCGATGCCGCTCACCGAGAAATCTCTTCTTGTAACAAGACGTGGAATGCCACGCTAACCAACAACAAAAAGAGGGAAGACAAATTGAAGCAGCAAATCTCTGAACTCGAAGAGCAGTTGAAGGCTAGCATTAAGAAGTATGAAGAAGAGGTGATGACGAGATATAGTCTCCAGAATGCATTGAACAAGGCCATCGAAGGCAGGAACGAAGCTGTGTCTCAGAAGCGGAAGCTAGAGGATCGCTTCGGAGAAGGGGCATGGGAGGAAACCGCTGGTGACGTGCGACGTGTTCTCAAGCGAAGAAATCAACTTGTTGAGGGTCTGCTTACCCGACCAAGTCATCCAGAGACTAAGAAGTTGCTAGAGGAGTACCAGGCTTATGAGTGTACTTGACTGTATCATGTATTAACGTGTATGCTTTATTTGCATAGCGCTGACCATCACCAGGGTTGTTGGTTGAGGTCATGCCTTCTTATTATACACTCAGTGATATTGTATTCTTGGCTTAATGGATTTCTCTGCAATATACGAGGTGTTTTCTATGATTCGGCTCCGATCACCGTATTGCTAGCACTGCCACCGCACTGGCACATTCACACTAGAATCGGGGAATGATATTCCCTAATGCACAGATACATATTGCATTGCATTCCCATTCATATTGCATTACAGGTGATTATTGAACGGTATCTCATTTCTTGCACTGTACCAGGTCTTTTCCAGGATTGAAGATCAGCGCCCGCACCGATACTCCACTCGTACCAACTGCCGAAGAATTATGGATCAAATGCAGAATGAGATGCAAGACATGCGTGAGAAGCTGGCGCTCTTCATGCAGACAATGGAGACCATTGCGAAAGGGCAGGAGAATTTGCAAGCTTTGGTGCAGCCTCTGTTGGTAAGAAATGCTGGGCACGGAAATGAGGATCATCAGTCTGTGCGAGTCGACACTATTCACGGGGATGGTACCCCCACACCGGTGGCTCCACCTGTAGTCAACATGCCTGCTGTCAATGTGAGCAACGACGCTGCTGCCGGGAACGGTAACGTTGGAATTGGTAACGAGACTGTCGTCAACAACGTTGGGCTCGGAGATGTCAACCTGGGTGATAATATGGGAGGTAACGGCTTCGGTAATAATGGATTTGGCTTCAATGACCAGGGGTTTGGTCATGCTGGGAAGTACGGCTTCAACACTCAAGGCTTCAGACAGGACGGATTTGGTATGACTAATCAGGGTTATGGCGGATTCAGAAATGGAAATGGCGCTGGGTTAATGGCGTTTGGACCTGCAGGAGTTGCTCCGGGATACGGTATCAGGGGGCGAGGCCCGGTAATGAATCAGACCAGAGTTGGCCGTAACAATGGATACGATGGATACGAAGCTGGGAATGGTATGTGGCAAGAAGATCAACAAGAGGATGCTTTCTCCGGTGGAGGTTTCAAAGGACCTATGGATGACTCTCAGAGAATCAGGATGCTCGAGGAGCAGATGAAGGGGGTCGTAAATCAAAGTGTTGTTGGCTTAGATATGACAACAATGGGTCTGGTGCCTGGCCTGAGGGTACCAATCAAATTCAAAGCTCCTACATTCGACAAATATAAGGGGGACACCTGTCCAAAGGTGCACGTGCGGTCATATTACAGAAGGATGTCGGCGTATTCAAACGATGAGAGGATGCTAATGCATTTCTTTCAAGATAGTTTGTCTGGTCCTTCCCTTGAGTGGTATATGGGATTGGAACCAACTCAGATAAAGACATGGAAGCAGCTGGCTGAAGCATTTGTGGCTCACTATAAGTACAACAGCGACTTGGCACCCAACCGGGTCCAATTGCAGGGGTTGTCCCAGAAGAAGGGCGAGAGCTTCAAAGAGTATGCGCAGAGATGGCGCGACATGGCTGCTAGAGTCCATCCTCCTCTAGAGGACAAGGAAATGAATGATATGTTCATAGGAACATTCAATGGCATGTTTTATGACAAGTTGTTTCACACTTCTTTGGGCAGTTTCTCAGACTTAATCCTGATGAGAGAGAAGATTGAAAGCAACATTAAACAGGGAAGATTCCAAGCTGAGGAGTCCACCTCAGCTGGCAGTAACAGAAGGGCTTTCGGTGGGCGCCGTCAGGGCGATGCAAGCGCAGTGTTTGGGGGCCGAGGCCGAGGCCGGGGCAGAGGTCGGAACCAGTACAATCAGCCGCAGCAGGTGGCAAGTGTTACTATCCCATTTCAGCAATAACCACTTCAACAACAACAACAGCAACAGCAGCCACAACAGGGGGCACAGCCTGCCCAACGCAGATTCCAGGGGGGCAAACCAAGGAGGGTGTTTGAAAAGCCTCCTTCAACGTATGCAGATTTGCTACAGACACTACTGGGTTTGAACTTGGTGGAAAAGAGAACTCTGGCGCCAATAACAGGCACTCCTCCGTATGGTTATGATGCAAGCAGGCACTGTGAATTCCACTCCGGGGCTCCTGGCCACGATATAGAGGGTTGCCACGCGTTTAAGCATGTGGTGCAGGATCTATTGGATAGTAAGGCTATCAATTTTGGACAGGCGGGTCCGAACATAGTGCAAAATCCCATGCCCAACCATGGGGCAAACGCCATTTTAACTGAGGAGGGTTTGAATTTGATTATGAATGTCGACGACCTAAAGACACTGTTGTGCGAGGTAAATAGCAGATTATTGCAAGGGGGTGTGTATCCAGGTTGCGACGAGTATTGTTTAGAGTGTTGGACCCAAGCTGGGGGGTGTACTGACTTAAAGAAAGGTATTCAGGCCTTAATAGATGGAGGCATGTTACAGTTCGACCGAGCAGCAATTGAAGAACCTGCAGGGGTATTAGCAGACAAGCAAAGTGATGTAGCTACTGTGACGATTCCCCGAAAAATGATCACTATAACGGCACCGGCCAAGCGACCGCCGATCACTATCACCTAGGCAGGGCCAATCCCTTACGAGAGCACTAAGGCAGTCCCCTAGTCCTATGGGTTGGAAGTGTACTGTGACGGGGTGAAAATTGATGTTAGCAAGCAGCCAGCTGAGACTGTAGACAACGTTGTCGGTACCAGAGGTATGACAAGAAGTGGGAGAATCTTCATATCGCCTGAGGTAGAGGCTGAACGACTGGCGAAGGGAAAAGGAAAGATGAATGAGAATGTCCAGGTGCAGGGAAACGAAAAAGAAACGGCATCGAAAGATGTGGAAGAGTTCATGCGCTTGATTCGTAAAAGTGATTATAAGATTGTTGAGCACCTGCAACAGACGCCGTCAAAGATATCTATACTGTCGTTGCTATTGTGTTCTAAAGCTCACAGAAATGCATTGCTGAAAGTTCTGGATACTTCCTTCGTACCCCAAGATGTTTCCGTGAATCAGCTGGAGGGGGTGTTGGCGCATGTGAACGCAGGCCATAGCTTGGGCTTTACCGACTTTGATTTGACCCCGAAGGGGAGAGAGCATAATATGGCGTTGCACGTCTCTGTTGAGTGTAGGGGATCAGTCATGTCTCATGTACTGGTAGACACCGGATCTTCCTTAAACGTGCTGCCCAAGAAAGCGATGATGAAACTAGATGTCAGAGGAATCCTGTGCACGCCTAGTGACTTGGTGGTCAGGGCATTTGATGGCACGCGAAGAACAGTTTTTGGATCTATAACGCTACCTCTACAGGTGGGGCCGGAGGTTTTCGCGACTGAATTTTATATTATGGACATCCAGCCAGCATACAACTGCCTCCTCGGACGACCCTGGATTCATGGTGCTGGGGCAGTCACATCTACCTTGCATCAAAAGCTGAAATACATGGTAGGAGACAGCGTGGTCACAATATGTGGAGAAGAAGATATATTGGTCAGCCATCTGTCATCATTCAAGTATGTAGAGGTCGACGACGAGATTCATGAAACACCCTGTCAGGCATTTGAAGGGTTGCGCATCAAAGACAAAGGTCCCGGGCCGAGTAAAGCGTCAGAGGTAGTCGTCTCGTCATATAAGGAAGCTCAAGCTCTAGTAGAGACTGGTGAGGCAAAGGGCTGGGGCAAGGTGCTGGATATTCCCGTGAAGATGGACCGATTTGGGCTGGGATATCAACCGTCGTCATCAACACCTGCTGTGGGGGCACCCCGTTTCAGAGAACCGATAACTATCACCGCCAGTGGAGTGTGTCATGAGACCATCAACGCTGTTTCAGATTCCGAGGAAGGAGACAGTGACTGCGATATGGACGCCTGGATTCAGCCGAGCGTGCCAGGACAAGGATTATGCAATTGGTCTATTCAGGAGATTGTTCCTGTGACTCTCAAACAATAATGCTTTGTTTTTTTAATTGTTGAACAATCTGGTGTCTTACCCGAGGCATCATGATTTTGCTTAGGGCCGTGCTGTTATGAACATTGCGTGTTTAATCATTAAATAAAAGGCGTTTTTTCATGTGCAAATATTGCGATCTCTGTTTTTCCTGTTTTGTATTTTACAATAAAATGGAAACGTGGTTATTCGCTTTATACGCATTTTGAAGCATTTAACCATTCCTTTTGCAGGATATCATTTTCAGATGACATCATTGAACCGCCTATGACTCGTCTCGACTTTGAGCACCCGGTATTTCAGGCCGAAGAAGAGATTGTTGAAGATGGTGACGTTCCCGAAGAATTGTCTTGGTTGGTGAAACAAGAAGAACGCGTCATTCTGCCTCATGAGGAGGTCATCGAAATTATTAACCTGGGATCGGAAGGGGTTGAAAAGAACATCCGTATAGGAGCCGCGCTGCAAAGCGACGTCAAGCGAAGACTGGTTGAAATGCTCAGAGGGTATAGTGATGTGTTCGCCTGGTCGTATGAAGACATGCCTGGGCTCGATACAGATATGGTTGTGCACCGTCTGCCGTTGAAAGAAGAATGTCCGCCGGTCAAGCAGAAGCTTCGTAGAACTAGACCTGATATGGCAGTGAAAATTAAGGAGGAGGTTCAAAAGCAGTGGGATGCCGGTTTCCTAGCTGTTACAAAATATCCCTCATGGGTCGCTAACATTGTACCAGTGCCAAAGAAAGACGGTAAAGTGAGAATATGCGTGGATTACCGTGATTTGAACAAAGCGAGCCCGAAAGACGATTTTCCGCTTCCTCACATTGATGTGCTAGTTGACAACACTGCTTAATTCTCCGTATTCTCCTTCATGGGTGGTTTCTCGGGCTATAATCAGATTAAAATGGCGCCAGAGGACATGGAGAAGACTACTTTCATAACGCCTTGGGGAACATTTTGTTATAAAGTGATGCCCTTCGGACTAAAGAATGCTGGGGCAACGTATCAGCGTGCAATGACGACTCTTTTTCATGATATGATGCATAAAGAGATCGAAGTTTATGTTGATGATATGATTGCCAAATCCCAGACGGAGGAAGAGCATTTGGTGAATCTGCTGAAGTTATTCAAAAGGCTTAGGAAGTTCAGGCTGAGACTGAACCCTAACAAGTGCACCTTCGGGGTGAGATCGGGTAAACTGCTGGGGTTTATTGTGAGCGAAAAAGGAATAGAGGTTGATCCTGCAAAAATAAAAGCAATACAAGAGATGTCGACGCCTAAAACAGAGAAAGAGGTGCGCGGGTTTTTAGGGAGGTTGAACTACATTGCCCGGTTCATATCTCACCTAACAGCTACGTGTGAGCCATTATTCAAGATGTTGAAAAAAGACCAAGCTGTAACGTGGAACGAAAATTGTCAAAAGGCGTTCGATAAAATAAAGCAGTATTTGCAGGAGCCTCCTATTTTGATACCCCTAGTGGCGGGGAGACCCTTGATTATGTATTTGACAGTTCTTGAGGGAAGCATGGGTTGTGTTCTTGGTCAGCACGACGAGACAGGAAGAAAAGAGCATGCGATCTACTACTTGAGTAAGAAGTTTACCGAATGTGAATCTCGATATTCAATGCTTGAAAAAACTTGTTGCGCGCTAGCCTGGGCCGCCAAGCGTTTGAGGCAATACATGCTGAATCATACAACCATGCTCATCTCGAAGATGGATCCTATCAAATATGTATTCGAAAAGCAAGCATTATCAGGGAGAATTGCCCGTTGGCAGATGGTTTTGACCGAATATGACATCCAGTATGTCTCGCAGAAGGCTATAAAGGGGAGTGTACTGTCTGAGTACTTAGCAGAGCAGCCTATTGAGGATTACCAATCGATGAGGTTTGATTTTCCTGACGAGGATATCATGTACCTAAAGATGAAAGATTGTGAAGAGCCGTTTCCAGACGAGGGACCGGAATTGGGTTCCAAATGGAAGTTGATATTTGATGGAGCTGTAAATGCCTACGGTAGCGGAATAGGGGCAATCATCACTACTCCACACGGGTCGCACATCCCGTTTACTGCTCGATTGACCTTTCCAGTTACCAATAATGAAGCCAAGTACGAAGCTTGTATCATGGGGCTTGAAGAAGCCATTGATTTGCGAATCAAAAATCTGGATGTATACGGAGACTCAGCTCTGGTGGTGAATCAGATAAAAGGGGAATGGGAGACACGTCAGCCCAATTTGATACCGTACATGAACTATGCGAGGAGATTGTTGCCTTTCTTTGACAAGGTTGAATTGCATCATGTACCGCGAGCGGAGAATCAGATGGATGACGCTCTGGCCACATTGTCTTCCATGTACAAAGTCAACTTCTGGAATGAGGCTCCCAGAATTGTTATCTCTCGACTTGACAGACCTGCCTTCGTATTTGCTATTGATGAAGCATCCGATGATAAACCATGGTATTTTGATATCCTTAATTTCCTGAAGAGCAAAGAGTATCCGGCTGGGGCATCCAGTCAAGATCAGAAAACTCTCAGGAGATTGGCGGGTAATTTCTATTTGAATCCGGACGATGTCTTGTACAAAAGAAATCACGATTTGGTGTTGCTACGTTGTGTAGACGAAAAAGAGGCGAAGTTGCTCATGGAGGAAATACATGAAGGTACATTTGGTACGCATGCTGGTGGGCATGCTATGACGAGGAAGCTGCTGCGGGCAGGTTATTTTTGGCTAACTATGGAAACTGATTGTTTCAAGTTTGCAAGGAAGTGTCACAAGTGTCAAATCTATGCAGATAAGATCCATGTGCCTCCGAGTCCTTTGAATGTGATGTCGTCACCATGGCCATTCTCGATGTGGGGAATCGATATAATTGGAAAGATCGAGCCGACGGCTTCTAACGGGCACCGGTTCATTCTAGTAGCAATCAATTATTTCACCAAGTGGGTAGAAGCGGCATCCTACGCAAATGTGACCAAGCAGGTGGTGGCCAGATTCATCAAGAGAGATATCATTTGCAGATATGGAATCCCCGAGCGGATAATCACTGACAACGGTTCAAACCTGAACAACAAAATGATGAAGGAGCTCTGTCAGAATTTTAAGATCGAGCATCACAACTCCTCCCCTTACCGACCCAAGATGAATGGCGTTGTTGAAGCGGCCAATAAGAATATAAAGAAGATCGTTCAAAAGATGGTGGTGACCTATAAGGATTGGCATGAGATGCTACCTTTCGCTTTGCACGGTTATCGTACGACGGTACGCACATCAACCGGGGCAACCCCGTTCTCGTTGGTATACGGAATGGAAGCAGTGCTACCACTGGAAGTCGAGATTCCTTCGTTGAGAGTATTACGAGACGTCCAACTAGACGAGGCAGAATGGGTGAAGAACAGGTTGAACCAGCTGAGTTTAATGGATGAGAAGAGGCTAGCTTCTCTAGCATACGGTCGTTTGTACCATAGCCGAATGAAGAAAGCATATGATAAGAAGATACATCCTCGGAGCTTTCAGACGGGCGACCTTGTGTTGAAAAGGATTCTCCCGCCGCAGGCAGATCACAGGGGAAAGTGGACCCCCAACTACGAAGGGCCATACGTTGTCAGAAAAGTATTTTCCGGAGGAGCATTGTTGTTGTCCACCATGGACGGTGAAGACTTTACGTCGCTTGTGAATTTGGACGCAGTTAAAAAATACTTTGCTTAAAATTGACCCGCTGGACAAAAAAAAGAGAGTCCAGGAAAAAATGGGGCATCCTGGCGAACCAAAAACAGAATGAAAGGTTCGGGCAAAAGTTAGGGATAAAATTGAAAAAATGTACACCCGCGAAGTTGAAAACCTACACTGGGCGGCTTCGGCAAAAAGGGGTATCCCGGTGAACTGAAAACCCGTAAAGGGCGGTTCACGCAAAAGTTAGGGATTTGAAAAGCAAATGACTGCGGTCCGAATTTGATACTGCAGTGAGCATTGGTGCGGGAGAATATACTTGAGGGGTCGATTATCAGATACAATCTCTTCGGAAGTGTGAATACTGGGAAAGCATTAGAGTCGGACGAGTCATAGGAGGATCAGCTCATGATGTTCGTCTGCAGCCCGTTGCCGACATGTGTACAAATTTGATTTGTCAATATATTTATGCTTCTTGTGCATACTTGTATATTTGTTGTGCGTAGCTTCCTCTTTTCAGGAGTTACATCCCGTGTACAAAACTCCGCCCATTTAGGGGCCCAATCAATAAAACATGCTATTCAGTATTTGATGCTGGTTCTTTACTGTTTTGTACATGATAAACGCCGAGGTTTAATGAAACTAGCGTGTGTATAACGTCGCTGGCCCTTGCCAATAATTGCTAAAACTTTGCATTAACTGAAAATAATGTCACTAACGCTAACCTGAATAGATTGGGTTGCGTAGACTTGTCTTGTCTTGTTTGTGGTGTTGCAGGGTTCATAGCCGTATGAAGTGGACGATTAAAAGATTGCAATATGGACCAGAAGCTCGTAACGAAAGACTCGATTCCCACGCAGGTCGCGCTTCCAAGATAACACTGTTCCTCCCCGAAGAAGGATCGAATTCTCCAGCTAGTCGTAGCTTATCCAAAGGACATTCTCCAGCAAAGCCATTTATCCTTAGCAGAGTTTGGCGATTCCAAGATTGTAGGCTGTATTCAGACAGTGTGGTGTTCCCCAGAAGGATTCCCTCATCTCAAGCAGAATGGTTTAGCCTCAGAAGATTAACATTTCCAACTCGTGAGCTGTACTCAGACAGTCTACTCTTCCCAGTAGGGTCATTTACTCTCCCCCAGCGGAGTCAGTTGATTTTCCCCAAGAGAATCGTTTCGTCCTCAGCGGAGTTCTCTTTCCAGCAAGTGTTTTCTGTCCTCCCAGTGGAACTCAAAGATTAAGACTCTCCCCGACAGAGTTGGTTGTGTGTCCTGGCATTTATTTTGTCGGAATACCGTGTGATACCCGTTCACTCCCCAGCAGAAGTCCAATCCTGATTGGCGCATTCAGTTATCCCTCAGAAAAGTTGGCTTCACTCTTCCAGCATTTATTTTGCTGGAATAACTCTGTGGTATCTGGTTACCCCCCAGCAGAGTTGGCGTTGTCTTCAGCATTTATTTTGTTGAAGCGGTTTCTGTATCCCAGCAATTCGAGTCTGCATTTGCAGTGGCATATAGTGTCATATTTGCATCTACCAAATAAAAGCGCGTAGCATTTCCATGTCGAATGGAGCATTACGCCATTGTCAAACATATGCATTTTGAAACATAAGCCAGGTTGGTTAACCTGTTTATTTTCAAGTGTTGTTTCTCTTGCAGGTGGAGGGAGCTCTTGCTCAAATGAATTACCAAACATTCAAGATCTCGGCTTGAGACAGTCAACGATAATGTCAGTTTTGGCATTATTCCCCACAGAGTTATTGGGTTAAATTTCTCTTTGTCCCCGAGCAGAGTTATTTGTGTAAATGTCTTTTGTTTTCCCCGCCAGAGTTGCTTGTAGAAGTTTCTCTAGTCCGACCAGCGGATTATCTTCTTCAAATTTGTTGTTACGTCAGCATCAAAGGGTTTCATGAATCAGAATTTCAGAGGCTGCCGCCGGTTATCAGAACAGGCGCCCGGTAGTTTGGTTTCCAAATATCCTCAGTAGAGTCCGCCTCAAAGTCGCTGTCACGTCAGTGCTAAAAGGTTTGTGGGTTGGGACCAATGGGGTTAGTCACTGTGGAGATAAGCAGAGAAACTGTATTCAGAGTATCAAAGAGTATTTTCTTACTGTTTGACAGGAGTATTTCCCCGGAGTCGTCAAAATTTTATTGCCTATATTGATAGGAGTTCCTCGCGTTGACGAAATATGAGTCCTGACGTAGACAATTTCTTCCTATATTGACGGGATTTCTTCGTGCTAGAGAAATGAGTGTCCTAACGTGGACAGATTTATTTCCCCGGGTTGACGAGATGTGCTAGTCCTAACGTGGACAGGTTCGATTTCTCGGTGTTGATGGGATGAGAAGTCCTGACGTGGACAAAATTGATTACTCTTCGTGTTGGTGTCCTGACGTGGACCATTTATTCCCAGCAGATATCTTCCTTCGTAATGGAATGTGTGTCCTGACGTGGACAAGTTTATAGTTCTTCGTGTTGTCAAGATGCGTGTGTCCTGACGTGGACAAGTTTATAGTTCTTCGTGATGACAAGATACGCGAGTCCTGACGTGGACCAATTTATCTTTCTTCGTGTTGGTGAAGCGTGAGTCCTGACGTGGACAAGTTTTATTTCCTCAGCGGGTCGAAGATGTGGGTCCTGACGTGGACAAATCAAGACGAGATGTGAGTCCTGACGTGGACAAATCAAGACGAGATGTGAGTCCTGACGTGGACAAATCAAGATGAAGGTGAGTCCTAACGTGGACGATGTATTCCTAACGTGGAAAAGGTATTCCTTACGTAGACAGGTTATTCCTCATGTGGAAAGATGTATTCCTTACGTGGAAAGATGTATTCCTTACGTGGAAAGATGTATTCCTTACGTGGAAAGATGTATTCCTTACGTGGAAAGATGTATTCCTTACGTGGAAAGATGTATTCCTTACGTGGAAATATGTATTTCTAACGTGGAAAGTTTAGTCCTGACATGGACAGACCCAGACGAAGTCTTATTCCTAACGTGGAAAAGGTTATTCCTAACGTGGAAAGAGTATTCCTGACGTGGACGATGTTATGCCTAACGTGGATAAGTGTATTCCTAACGTGGAAGAGTTTATTCCTAAGGTGGACGATTTAGCCCTAACGTGGACAATTCATTCCTATGTTGGTAGGATCCCCTCGTGCTGATGAAATGCAGACGAGTCATCCCCAGCGAAGTCGCCGAGATTTTTCCGTGTTGACGGCAGGTGGAGTCCTAACGTGGACAAGTTTAGTTGAGATTTCTTCGTGTTGACGAAACAGGCGTCCTAACATGGACAAAGTTCTATCCCTGCGATGATAGAATCTTTTTCAGGCTGATGAAAATAATCCCCAGCACGGTCGCTAATGGGTCAGTTGGTTGCCGTAACAGCCAGATCCAGTCAGCAGATGTTGTTATTCAAGCAGCGGTGCAGTTTAGTTCTGCGGTTGGCAAATTTCCGGGTTCTTAGTATTTAACCGTCTCGTACCTCGAATGTTTGAAGGCCGTTTGCTCTTCACCCAATCGGGTCCAAGTCGCTTGAATAGGGGCAGCTGTTGCACCCTACAATTTGCTCAACCTTCTTCACTTGGTTTATGTTTCAATTGCATTAGCATTTGCATATAGAGTCATGTACATAGTCTAATCATCTGCATAGCATAGCATAGCAAGTCATCCAACAAGGGACCAAGCACTATTCTTATCTCTATGAGCCTATCAAGAGATTGTTGTTCAAATTCAGGCCTATCCAAGTCATCAGAAAGAATTTGAAATCTAAGAAGTCAGTGGATCAAGCAGTGGATCTCTCTCCTATCTTGAGGGTATTTGAAGATCATCAAAGAAGTTGTGAGCTGTGAACTGAGCATGGAGGGTATATAGACATCATAGAGGACCTAGAGAGTCATTTTTAAAGTGAGACAAGTCATTGATGTGATCACAAGAGTTGCAGTTGAAGGCAGTTAACTAGGGTTTCATCTAGGTCAACCCTGGGTCAACCCTAGGTCAAATAACTGATTGAAGGGCATCAAGGTCTATTTGAGAGATGTGGGGTTCATCATTTGACATGTATAGATGGATGTGGTGTTGTTCCAAGAAGAAATCAAGAGAAATCAAGAAGAAGAGGAGTTTCTAAATTAGGGTTTCTGTGTAAAATCCCCTGATTTAGGTCAAATTTCCAAGCAAGATAATTCAAAATGCAAGCTTCAAATGGATCCCTGGCCAACATGAAACTTGTAGAGGATCTCAAGACCTTTAATTTTAGTGGTGGAAGACATCAAGGAGATTTATAGAACTCAAGTTATGGTCCTTGCAAGTTACAGGTCATCTGAGGTATCTGAAATTTTGTCTGTGAAAGTTACTTGTCTTCCAAGCAACTTTTACCCCTCAAGGAGATTTCAAATGAATTTCTGGTCAACATAAGAGTTGTTCCTCATTGTCTTAGATTTCTAGAAAGGTATGGTATGCCTTCATCTGATCTGTGTAACTCTACTTATGGCCTTGGCAAGCAAAGGGTATTTTGGTCATTTGAGAATTACAGGTCATTTCAAGCATATGCCCAAAACTCATACAAGGAAGCTTCAAATGAAAAACTTCACAACATAAAACTTGCTCCAAATTACATTTTGAGTCTAGAAAAGTGATCATGAAAGTTTGTAAATGTTCATAGATCAAGGTTCCAAATTTGGTCATTTAAAAGTGAATTTAATGAATAAAAGTGACCTAAAAATGTGATTTTTCATAACTTGGCCAAATGGGATGAAATTATAGGTCATTTTGATTGGAAAAAATGTTTTAAGAACATTGGCAAAAGTAGATTTTTGAGTTTGGTTCAAAATTTGGAAGTTATGCTAGTTGGCTTACAAAGGAAGTAACATATTCAAAATCCAAGGGAATTGTGCACAAGAAGTTTCTACCAAGTTCTAGAGTGTTCTATGAGTGTCTATTCATTGAGTAGAGTGGCTTCATTCAAGGGTTGGTGATTCATTTTGATCAAAATACCAAGTTTCATCTCATTCTTCAACTTTGCAAATCACATAAGAACTCTATCAAATCTTCATCATTCTCCACAATTCTTGATCCTATCATCATCTACATCCATCATAGATCAAGTTTCCATCAAAATCTGTTTGAATTGAGGAGGAATTCGTGCTATCCAACTTCATCATCCAAATTGCAAAAGGAAGTGGTTATGGCAATCCAAGGGGTTTGAGCAAGAACTACTGCATACAAAATCAAGAACCAAGTTTATTGAGCAAGTCCCAAGCATTGCAAGTTGTGCATCCAAGGTTTTCTGCATCTGTTTCCATCTTTACACCAGGTTAGTTTTCCTTTCGAATTGGCTAGATTAGTTAGAATATTAGAGAATGTTAGGGTTAGAACTGTTAAGTTAGGTTAGATGATTGAATTCAAAGAGTTTGAGAGGATTCCATGAGGGTTGATAACAGGTTGTTAGATCTTTAATGATCAAGATTTCTCAGGACGATGAGTGTTAATGCACATATAGTAGCTTGTTGAGATCAGTGCAATGTGTAGAGCATGTTAGTGCCAAGAATTGTCAAGAATAACAGAGTGCATGGCAGTGGATTTTGGTGAGTAGTGATCTTTACACCTATCGGGTTTTGCTTTAGGGGAAGAATTAAGAGAAAATAATACCATGGTTGTGTAGAGGGAAGAGCATAGATCATTTTTGGTTTTTATAGTGTGGAACTTCATTGAGAATCAAGGGAGAACAGAGGTGATGAAGATTCGTGCATGGGAGGGATTTTTCTGAACTTAGGGTTTCTAGAGGTAGGAGATGAAGGAGGATCGTTGGATCATGAGATGGACTTTGACTCTCAAGCTAATCCAAGGGCTCACATTTGATTTCAGAAAACGGAGGGAAATGTTATGATGAAACGCAGCGTTTCATTAATAGAAACGCCTGGGCTTTAGTTGCATTGCTATTCGTACCACCCTTTTCAAGGCCCAATGCCATTTGAACTATTATTTTTACTTCTTGCACCGTTTTTGGTTTTTTTCCTTTTTGTTTTTTTTCCTGATCAACTGGGCCCAGACGCGCTTTGCTATGCGCGCCCCCCAGTCTGGGCCCATCATCTTGTTTTAACTGAAATAAATACTGATTGCACCCCTCACCTCATCTAATTCATATTAATCTCATTCAATTTTTTTTATTTCTTTAAAAAATCATAACAAATTGGAAATTGCATATTTTTAAATGGTTATTTTTGCATCTTTTTCATATTTTTGTTAAGAAAATTGTCATATAATAAAATTAGCATTTCATTTTATTTTTGTATTTTTAGTACATTTTTCTTTTAAATAGGTTTTAATTGATTTTAGGTTTATACATGATATTGTTGATTTTAGTTTGGCTAGTTCCCTTTAGATTTAGGGTCCATTCCTTTTAGTGTGCTTAGCTTAGAACTTTATCTTGTATATAAGATTTAATTCATGATTTTAGGATTAATTTTTAGATGATTTGTTTAGGTGTGATTAGGAGAATCAAAACTAGGGTTTAGAAATAACATAGGTGTAGTAAATCATTTCTTTTAGGAGTTGTAGATTGAATTTTGGGGTATGGGACTATAGGGGTATTATGGGTAGATAATAGATCCCTTAGAAAATATTAGGCTTCCCCTATTCTACTATTACTATTAGTATATTGCTTGTGCTTGCTTGATTGTGTGGTGTGCCCTCTCTAGGGTTATTATTTGACTGTGTGGGGTATTGGGTTTGTTTGGGGCTTGGTGTTTGAGCTGAAGATTGTGCTGATGAAGCCCATTGGAGATCAAAGAGAATGAAGACCAATTCCCAGAGTTGATGAGGAGTATCTCTTGCTGGCAGCTGTTGGAGGTTATAGGATCTAGGAGTTAGGCAGAGCTCTAGAGTAGAAAATTTGATTCACAAACATGGAAGGTCTTGTTTGCCTCCATCACTCTCTATGATGCAGAGTCTCTCTAAGACATTCACCCCTTCCTTTGGAAGGCTTGGTGATAGTGTCTAAGAGATATAACTCTTGAGAGAAATATTCTATGTGTTGGTAGCAGTCTGTTTGCCACCTTTGGTGGTCAACTAATTGCTTAACACCCCAGTTCATTCTTGTGATTGGTTCCTCAGCTGGAAGATTGGGACTTGAAGAAAAGCCATTGAAGATGAAGACAAAGACCTTGCTTGAAGGCTGTGAAGATAAAGACTGATGCTTGTTGGAAGCCTGTAGATGTTTGAAGAGGACTTGAAGACAGATGCTGATGAAGACGTTTTTGCTGTTTATGATTCTTGATGTATTGATTGAATTTCCCGGACTGTATTGTTTGCTGTTTAACCTGTTAGGTTGAAAGTGAACCTTGTTCACTTTTGCCTATTGTTTTCTAGGTTCGAGGTTGAGTGGGACTCCCTTGCCTCGCTTGTATTGCTGCATCCATGCATTTTACTGCTTTATTGTATATTTGCTATTGTTTCTGTTTCCGTCTATTCCCTTAGGATCTCTGTTTCTCTCTGCGCAAGAGAGGAACATGATAGACATTAGGTCTTAACCCATGCATGATAACACTAGGTTAGTTTGATTCCCTTCGCAACCATAGGTTAGAGTTCTGTCTCTTCTTTCTCAAAACAAACAGAAAAACACAATAAATATTTCAAACACAATAAAAGACACTTCTTCCGTAAAAGAATGTGAACTCATCAAAACGTCATTTTTGTCCGCTTGGACCATAATCAGGAGAAAAACCCTTTTTCAGAAGGAATAAAAACAATCAAAACAGACTTGTGTCGTACGTGGCCCGAACTACGTTTGCTCTGATCTTTCATGCCGTATGAAAGTACGTAGGCATAGGATGCGATATCCTAGCGAGCAACCTTCCCCTCCTTTCCCGTAGGTAGGCGAACTACGTTGACTCTGATTTCTCGTTCCAGACGGGAATACGTAGGCATAAAGTGCGATACTTTGCCGAGTCATTTTCTTTTCTTTTTAACCCCTGACCTATAAAGTAGATAGAATAACAATCCATACCCGAAAACAAGCGTGGATCCCGTCGAGTACGACGGACGTGAGGGGTGCTAATACCTTCCCCTTGCGTAACCGACTCCCGAATCCAGGTTTTGGTTGCGATGACCATTCCTTTCCCGTCTTTGCGGTAGGTTTACTCTGAGCGTTTCCTTTCCCTCCGTTGGGATAAATAACGCACGGTGGCGACTCTTCTGTTCAGCCGGCGCCGATTTTCGCAGTAGCGACACCCTGCCCCAGGTTAAAAACGAGGTTTTGATTTAGGAGAGACAGCTTCCTCATCCAAGTTCGAAAGGCTAAATATTTCTGGTGTTTAGGAGGTTTGAAACAGGGATGCCTCACATCATCAGTATGTTTTTTTATTCAAAAGCATACAACGAGAGATCCTGCGTTTTACTTCATCATCCCCCTTCCAATTCTCTATCGGAGCAAGAGATCGGGTAAAGTCGGCATTATAAATTATGAAGAATATTTTACGAGTGACTACGAATGGATTTCTTCAAGACAAACATCTATTGCATTACTTATTCAAAATAACAAGTTCTTACATGCCAATTATGCTTTCAATCAAAGAAAACGAAATACGCATAAGCAAACAAAGAGAAAAACACCCCAATGAGCCCATCTCAGGATTTTGTTCAGTCTTTGCATGGAATGGAGAAGCTTGCAGAATCGTCTGATATGTCGGCTTCGGATTCATCTTCAGGAACTATATTGATATGAGCTTCCCGAATAACCTTGGATCATGTTCGCGGAGGACGAACCATGCTGAAGTAGGGGATTATCTTGGACATTAGGAATGGAACCCTTAAAGGATAAAATTCCGCACTTAACCAACCTTTGAACGTCTACTTTCAAATCGTAACAGTCTTCAATATCGTGGCCTGGAGCACCTTGATGGTATGGGCAAAATTTGTCAGCTTTGTACCAATACGGAAGTTTCTTGGGTACCTTAGGTGGAGCTCTCGTCTGGATGTGACCTTTTTGAATCAAAGAAGGGAACAAGTCAGCGTATGTCATCGGGATGGGATCAAAGTCTATTCGTTTTTGTACACGTCTCTGATCATTGAATGGCTGATTCTGCTGATTTTGTTGATGTTGCGGCTGATGAACCGCAACAACCTGATTTGATGGCGGATACCCTCTCTTGGATCGTCCCTGCTGCAAAAAACTTGCCTCGTGTTCTCTCTTTTTCACAAAACCACTCCCATACTTTTGAGCGTTATTAGGAGCACTCCCTTCCTTGACTAATCTTCCTTCACGAACACCCTCTTCCAAGCGCATTCCCATGTTTACCATTTCGGTGAAGTCACTGGGTGCACTTGCTACCATTTTCTCATAAAAGAATGGACCTAGAGTCTTCAGAAAAATCTTGGTCATTTCCTTTTCTTCTAATGGCGGTATAACTTAGGCGGCTAACTCGCGCCAATGCTGAGCATATTCCTTAAAATTATCCTTATCTTTCTGTGTCATAGCCCTCAATTGATCACGGTCAGGAGCCATGTCCACATTATACTTGTACTTCTTGACAAAGGCTCCCCCTAGATCATTGAAAGCCCAAATCTTGGTAGTATCCAACCCCATGTACCACTTGAGTGCATCGCCTGTCAGACTGTCTTGGAAGTAGTGGATGAGCAATTGATCATTATCAGTTTGTGCAGACATCTTTCTAGCATACATGATGAGATGACTTTGAGGGCAGGTATTCCCTTTGTACTTTTCAAAATCAGGGACCTTGAATTTCGGTGGAACCTTGACATTTGGAACCAAGCACAACTAAGAAGCGCTCTTTCTAAACAAATCCTTCCCACGAAGGGCTTTCAATTCTTTTTGCATCTCAGAAAATTGGTCTTGAAAACCATCCATCCTTTCTTCCAAACCCACAGTTTCGCTGGGTACCCTATGGAAAATTGGTTCGTTTAGGACATATGGAGTAGTATTCACATGTGGAGGTGCGGTAGTCATGACAGCAGTAATTGCAGGAATGGCTTGAACAGTGGTTGCGACAGGAACCTCGGGAACAGGTGGACGATAACCGGCCAGAGTGAAATAAGGAGGCATCCCCCACGGGAAACCTGGTGGCATGCTGTAGGTTACTTCAGCAACAGTAGACACCACTGGTATCGGTGCTGATACTATTTCGGAGATAACGGTCCTCTGAACTTCTTGATTGTTGAGTGCAGACTGGTTGGACAGAGCTTCAACTAAACCATTCAACCTTTCGAAATTTTCCTTCAGAATTGCAATTTCATCACGGAGTACCTTGTTCTCTTGTTCAAGTTGATCCATCTTTTGGCGTCGACTGGCTCGAGTGTTGTACTGGTGATTCAACTTGTCTGTGAAGATGAAGCAAGAGTGAGACCCCCCGGAATGCAAAGGATGTTATGATGATGCAAAACGCGAAATGCAAAAATGCAAGAATGCAAAACGAAATGTTTCATGGAACTCAAGTATTTATAAACGTCACAGAGTACCCAAAGAAAACTTGTTTATTATTTTTGATATCGATTACAAATGAACATTCTCATAAGAGTCCTGACCCAATAACTAAATAAAAGCTAATAAGGTCCTAAGGAAGTCCTTCATCGTGCTCGTTGATCCGCTGTTCTTTCTGTATTTTCTTGAATATAAATTTCCATGATCAACTTCTAAGGAGTAATGTGATAGAGGAAAATAAATCCTCTATCTCGTGTTGGAAAATAAAGAAGGAAGCTTTTGTTTACTTGGACCTTCAACATTGATAAAAGTCTTTCATTTGATCCTCAATAATAAAGGGAAGCCTCTTGTATTTGTAGTTTTCTTGATTCTTCAATCCGAGCTCCTACTTCCTTAGGTCATCCAGGTTAAGACTCTTAAAGAGTATTTTAAATATATTTTTTGTAATCCCTATGGTTCTGTAATGTTTACAAATAAACTTGGAGTTTCCATGAAACCAATGCAATATGATGCTTTATGAATGCAACAAACACAAGTAAGCATATAAAGGCATAAAGATAAACAAACAAGAAGGTCCTAGGTTTGCAACGAGCATGGAGCCAAGGGTATACCCATTCCCAAAGGACATGGACTAAAGGTGGATTGTACCTGCAGAACAAGGTTCTAAAGAGGTTCTCAAAGTCATTAATCCATCCTTCAGATATTATCAATTTCCCAACTAACTCAGGGATTAATAATATTCTTAAGAGAACTTCTTTTGAGTGTAGCATCACGTAGCATTATTTCGGGTGTACTCCCTCATAGTCCCACGCTACATCCTAATAAAGGCCAAAGTGGGGTTAAAGGTAACTACAATCCTTAGCATCATGGACTCCAATTGAGAATAGTAAAAGTTTTCACGACTAAACTCGTTCAACCGAACCATTTTCAAAATGGTCTCAACTAAGCGGGATTCTCGAGTCAACTTAGTCGGGACTCACTCCCTATAAGCCTCATCGAATATATCACCATCCCATCTTAAGTTCTCTCAAGTCCGGGTGTAGGACTTTATCTCACCACTCAAGGATAACAGCCCAAAAGAAATAAAGAATAAACAAAAACAAATAAGCAAGTAAGCAAATATATAAAGCAATAAAGAAATAAAACAAGATAGGGAGACCCACTGAGAGATCCCCAGTGAAGTCGCCATTTCTGTCGCGGTGAAATTTGGATACTAAACTATTGATTAGTTTGAATCTTTAATTCATTTTGCAACCGAACTTTGATTTGTCCAAAGGAAGGGATAAAGATCAAAATTCCTAAAATGCAATGCAAATGCAAGCTAGAGAGTTATAGGTTCGGGGGTTGGTTAAACTTAGGGAAGGTGCTAGCATCCTAAGTTTCTGTAGTACTCTACAGGAACCTCTTGTTTTATGTTTGTTTTATTGCTAAGAATTATTTGCTTAAAGGTTGAAAGACCTAGGGGTTTATTTCTAAGTATACTCGATAAGATATTGCATCTTATGCCTACATATCCTTACGGGAGTGGAATCAGAGTATCTGTAGTTCCCCTAAAGGGTTTGAGGAGTTCTTTGACTGTGGTCAAAGTTCCTACGGGATTAGGGTAGTTGATTGATTGATTTTAGGATTAAAGACGAGTTGTCATTTTAAGGAATATTTAACCGCCACAAATTGTAGGAAAATAGTCTTTGCATCGTCTTAAGAGAAGGGCTCAAGTACTCGGATATTGATCGACGAGTACGCCTCTATCTCTCTTAAGGCAAAGTCCCTACATATTGATTGTATTGATGTGGGGTGGAAGTTCTATCTCGCTTAGGATGATTAACATCTTTCTCTAATGTTTGAATAATCTGTTGATTTGTATGTGTTTGTCTAAGTTGTAAAGATAAAGACAAAGGTCCTCCTTATAGGATAAGATCTATCTTAAGGGATCGACTTGAATGGGATCAAGGATCGTAAGGGAGTATGATGCAAATGATGTGCACTACACACAAGTGTTGAATCATGTGTAGGTTTTTCCTTTGGACGGAATGCGATGCAAGAAAGATAAATACGATAATTGTAAATTGCGGAAAGAAATAAAAGTAGATAAGTAAACACATACATATGCATGAAAGCGCTAAGTGAGTGAAAGTGATGTGAATTGTGAGTGGAATCGATGCGGAGACATAGGCGTGCTCGATTGGATGTTGATTATGAGGGGTGATTAATTTTAGTTGAATTATATGAAATGGCATGGTTAATTGATTTTAGGAAGTGGTTGATTTTAGGCGACATGATTTTAAAAGAGTTGAATTGATTTTAAGAAAGGTTGTGTTATTTTGTTGGCATTGTGATTGATTTAATTTATGAGAAAATTACTGTTATTGATTTGGTCTTAAGAAAAGTTGAATTAGTCTTAATAAAAAGTTAGATGATAAATTAATTTGAGAAAAGGTTATTTGATTTTTTTTTTTAGTGAGGTTATTTTTGAGGAAAATGTTATATTAATTATATTAATAAAAGTTATATTGGATTTGTTTTAGTAAAAGTTTTATTTATTTTTAGATTTAACAATAATTAGATAAAAAGATTTCGATTAATATAAATTTGAGGAAAAGGTCAAGTATAAAGGATTTCTAATTATCATAAAAAGGTTGTTATTGCTATTTATCTTAAAAGTTATTTTTAAGCATAAAGTGAATTTTATATTAACAAACAATAAGGATTATTTTAAAAGAGGCTTATTATTATTTATTTTAAAAAATGGTTTGTTTAGTTTATAAAAGAGTGATTACAGAAGAGGTCTAATTATTTAGTTGATTAATTAAATTGTCTAGATAGAAATAAAATATTTATTAAATAAGTTGGTTTGGGTTAAAAAGAGTTTTATTATTATGTGGATTTTATTAAATAAAAGGGTTATATTAAAATTAAATAAATTTTATCATACTATAAAAGATTTATTAAAAAAAAAAGTTGAGCAGATTGAAATAAGTGGATTAGTTAAAGAAAATTATTTAAAGTAAACTAAATAAGTTCTAGGTTTGTTTAATTAAAAAGCTGATTAATTGGTTTAAAAAAGGTTAATTATGATTAATGATTGACTAAAAACCGATTAGGATTTAATGGAGATAATTAAGGCGGATGGATTGAGTGTGAGCAGGGTGTGAGGGTGTATGGTGTGCAGCGCGATTGTGACCGTACGATGATGACCCGTTGGGGATCTGCGGTGACGTGTGTGAAGGTGCACGATAATTAGTGTGTGTGTGTGTGCGCATACAAGATTACAATATAAAAATTAAGAAAAAGAAACCCTAAAACTCCCCCCAAATCCTCCGATTGCATCGCCTCCTCTCTCCTCTCTCGATTTCTGTCTCGGCTTTTCTCTTCTCACTCTCGATTTCCGTCTCTTCTCGCTTTTTCTCTTCCATTCTTTCTCTTCTCCGCCTTATTCTTTCCATCCCTACGTAAACAAACAACAAGCAAACACCGGATTAAGGTTTGTAGAAATAATCTCACATTTGACGGTTTTCGCAGGTTTCGACGGATGAAGTGGGTATGAATGAAGATAGTGATTTGGATTTTAGTGATCTCCGATGAAGGCTTCCGGTGATGGATGAAGGCGGCGCCGATGGAAAAAGGTAAGTCTTTCTTAGGGTTTTGATTTTTTTTATGAATTTCGGCATTTTGGTGGATGTTAATGGATTCTGCAAACCGTTGTTGTTTGAGATTTCCAGGTTTTGGGGTTCGAAGTTAAGAATGGAGCTAATTGAAGCCACAAGGTTGCGAGCTTGGAGGATTTGTGGAAGATAAGTTCTCTTCTTTCGATTTAGGTTTTTTTTTTGTTGAATTTGTCTTTTTTTCTCTGCCACTTTAGCTCGATCCTGGATTCTTTTATAGGCTGTTAAGACGAGACAAGATACCAACATATTGAATGCATTTCCCTTTATTTACCCGACATGTTTTGAGCTTGTTTAAGAAAGGAATTTCTGGTCATTAATCTTGTCTGAGACATGATTTACACGGTTTTGGAAAGAGTATATGCATTTTGATTCCTGTTTGAGATCTTGTCCTTTGTACGTTAATGTGACTTGCATCTGATATTCCAGGTAGTCGTTGATGGAATGAAGACTTAAAGGAGGTAAAATTTCACTAGTTGCAAATATGATGGAAGGGCTAGATAAAACTGATGCAACGACTTCTGAGGTAAACAAAGTTATTAAGTTTGTTACCATTAATAGCTTCTCACTTTCTTCCCTTTGATTTCCTATTGAACCTTGAGTAACTTTCTTCTTTGCTTTTTGTCCCGTTGGGATCATCTGGGATAGATGAATCAGGTTCTTTGTTGGTGTTGGATTTGGTTCATGATCGGTATAGAAATCAAGTCTGGAAGAATTTACACAGCAATTTGGACCTGCATAGTGTATCTTTGACCAGTAAGATTGAATATATATTCTATTGATGCAGGAAGTTCATAACTTGCTAATTCAACCCATGACCATGTCGAGTAAGCCGCGTCGTGAGTAGTTAGTGATGCTTTTGGTTTGGTAATGCTGTGATCCAGAATATTTGTTTAATTAACTTGACAGTTTTGACGCTCACGCTCAAATCGTTTGATGCAGGCCTGCTGGACTTTCACTGTCATAACTGAACTTGGGTGTTTAAATAGAGTTGTGCCGGTACAAGTCTTCAAAAACACCTTCCTCTTTGGTTACAGGACCGTGAATTGGTTAGTGAGTTGTTTGGTCTGTTCATCGTGAATGCTTCCGGTCTAAATTTACAACCCAATTGCGGCATGCTAATATTTATGATTCGTTGCAGGAAGTATGTGTTTGTAGCCTTGTGTCTCTCTTTCTTGAATCGCTATCGCTGCTTGTGGTTACGAACTGCAGTTGCTCCAATGCAGGAAAAGATGGCTCTGCTGCTTCAGAAGGTAGACTTGGACGTGAGGGAGCTCAAATCCATTGGTTTGATGACAGTTAGGTGCGCTGGAGATGACTTTATTATAACAGCCTGATGCTGCCGCTAACCCAATCTCATCTCGCCCGTACATGCCGCCGTATAATGTTCGGCTGTCCTTCTCAAAGGTGATTGACACCTTCCTTCTTCTGCTACTATTTTTGATGTTACAGTCACTTCCCGCAGTTCCCATGGATGAAGTTCCCATGGTCGTTTTTATGTGTTGTTGGACCTGCTGGGATTCCATCTTTAATGGTCTTAAGTCTGCAGGATGCTGCGTTAAGTTTTATTTAGATGTTTACTTTCCTGATTTGTCCCGAGCAGGTCATGGGTGGTTGGGGTCGTAAGCTGCCGCCGCTTGATGCTGAGGATGTTGTTGCTGAAGTCAAAGACAAATGCCGCCGCTGCTAAAGAAACAAATAACCGCTGCCGCTGAAAACCAAATGCTGAGTGTTCTAATGAGGAACTAGTTTAAAACACTCTGTGACCATAGTGTACTATGGCGGGCTATTCACGTTATTGATGTAATTGTCCACATGTACCTATTACTGGGGTATAGGTTTTTATGTAGGGTGTTTTCCTTGTCGTATAGCTTTAGTATTGTATGGTTAAAGAAAGCTCTTCGAAAAAGCTTTAGGCTTGACTTCAATTGAATGCTTCTTCAATATTATGTGCCTTTTGAGGAATTGGAATCCTTGATTAAGGAAATATCCTTTTGTATAAGGACTTGCATTATGTGATAACTTTAGTTAAAATGAAACAATTTTATCTTAGTATTTTGCCCATTTCGGATAAAAATGTATTCTTGGATGATAATTTAATTTAAATTTGGGGATGAGTTTGTCTTGATAGTCAATCCATGAATACTTGAGTTAGCAGCAATGTAAGCTTTCAATTCTTCATTTGGGAACCTCGTCGTGAAGAAAAAAAAGTTGGTCTTAATATGAATAGTGGCCATTGGGTTGATATTGAAACTTGGCTTTCACGTTGAGTTTGTAACCTTGTGATTTTCTTACATCAATAACTTGCACTTTAATTTAATTGATTTAATTGTAAAGTCCTTTCAATCTTGCGTTCACCTTAAATTGGGACTTTGTAATTCTTAAATCCAACATGATGCACAAACTTCTTGGAGTTATTCCTCACTAAAACTCATGGATATTAAGGCTTGAATCTTGAGATCATCAAACTTTACGAGGCTTTATTCTTTCAGGACATTCAATTACACAAAACAATGTAGCCTAGATACGCGGGTGGTGTTCAAATCATGGTTATGTTATCGAGTCAAGGCTTTAAAAAACTTAATTTGGAATATCTCGATGAGACCATGAAACTCTCAATGATGGCGAAAATTCCCAAAAAAACATATCATATTGCAATTGGGCTTGAAACCATGGTCTAACACACTGAATCCCAACAAACTCTAGTTGGAGATTAATGCACCATATCTCTTGAGGAACCTTGGTAAAAAAACCTTGATCCTTAGTAACAAAAGATTAGACCCGGCGAGACACCCTAGGATCCTTGAATCAGAAGGGTTATGCTCCGAAATGTTTTCCGGTGATAACGAGAATTGTCTCCACTTGAAATTAATGCATCTGCACAAGTTGGTTAGCCATAATAAACATGTACACACAAGTAGAATAAACAAGCAGGCATAAACAAGGAGGTGGAATCTTAAGGTCAAAAATTAGGGTGCAACAACAGATTCAAACCTTTTATGTGCATCATACCTGCTAAACCCTCTACACCTTATCCTCGTCCTCTTTTCATCATTCCTTCTTTTTCCATTCCTTCCTCATATGAAACCACCAAAACACCCTCTCTAGAAAACTTTCTGAAACCAAAACCTAGAATGGATGTTAGTACTTTATTTGATGGTTTTAAAAAGGAATTGAACATGTGGTTGTCTACTATCAAGAAGGAGTGCTTGTCTAGTGTGAATCCAGATGCTTCTGAAGCCACTTGGAACAAATTCATGTCAAGATTTAATTATGTAGCTTCAAACCTTCGCACCATTTGCTCTGATGATGCAAATGTGAGATTTGCTGAAGTCATCAGACAAACTCTTCTGAATATGAGTAGATCTCCAGTTCTTCCTCTGGATAATGCACTTACTGAAGAACCTAAGTCTGAAAATGCTCCTCCAAAAGCGGTTGTTGCTGAAGAAACTCTTGTGCCAAACCAATATGCTCTGATGGTTCTGAATCAAGCTTCTAACTCAGTGATTCAAGAGACTGCATCTGCTATGGTTATTGAGAATGCGTCTGAATCTGCTCCTGCATCTTCTGAAGTCAAGAAAGAGAATCTAGATCTTGAAAAGTTTGCTAAGCTTGAAGCCAGCAACACAGAGATCAGATCTTGGATGGAAAAGCAAGAACAAACAACAGATGAAATCAAGACATGGATGGCTAGGCAAGAAGAATCTACTTCTGAGATCACATACCTTCTGAAGATGATAGCCTCTCGTCAACCTTATATGTTTTTCTGTTGTTTGTGCACATTTTGTTTGTTCTACTAATGTTTGTTATCCTCTGAATATTTTTATTGATCAATGCATCTGTTTGGTTTCTGTTTCTATCTATTTTATCTTATTCGTTTTTCTCTGTTATTCTTTTGTGTCTTAAAAGGTTTTTTCTTTTTGATATGACAAAAAGGGGGAGAAAATGAAAATGAAAATTGTTCAAATAAACAGTTACCAGAATGGATTTCAGACATAATAAATTATAACTAACATTGAATTTTAGTCTTTCAGAACTATAACATTGCTTCTGACTAAACTCATAAAAGTTTCTCTGAAAGCTCCTAAATCAGATAAATTAGGCTCTGATCCAAATCAGGATCCAAACCAGGCTATGATTCTGAAAAGTACAAACCAAGTTCTAATTCTGAAGAAAAATAAACCAGACTCTGATTCTAAAAAGAATAAACCAGGTTTCAGGATCCAGGCTCTGATTCTGAAAAGCCAAACCAGGCTCTGAAGCTGAAAAGAATACTTAATCAAAAAGGGAAGTATTTATTTTTTTGGGTATTCAATTCAGGGGGAGATTCACAATCTCAGGGGGGGGGGGGGGGTTATATTTATTTATTTATTATTGAACAAAATTTCCTATGTTTTTGTCATCCTCAAAAAGGGGGAGATTGTTAGAACACAAATTGGTGTTTAATATATCTCATTGTTTTGATGAAAATATAAATGAAATTTTGCATAAAGGAAATATATACTCTAATTGTGTTTAAGTAATTTTGTTTCAGATCTTAAAGTATATATTCATCTGGAAGTAAAAATTACATCTGCAAGTGAAAAGAACGTTTAGACTCTGAGCGTCAGAAGCAACAAGTCAGAAGACTCTGAGCACTGCTTGAAGAGACTCTGATATGCTACAGATGACTCTGAGTGAGACTAAGAAGAATTTGAGTAAGAGCGTTATAGCATTGTTTCAGAAGACTCTGAAGATACTTCACGCTGCAAGTACAGAGGCTCTGATATTCAACTCTGCGCTGATTGTAACATTCACGCCTTAAGCACTATTGTTGCAAGACTCTGATATGAAGAACAAGGAACTACATAAGAGAATCTGATGTTAGTTTATTCATTTGAAAAGATGTCAGCTCAAAGAAAAGACCCGTTGCTAATCCCAACATCTGCTCCAACGGCACTATTCCACATTTATGCATGACACAAGAATTCAGACACAAAACACATGTCTGAACATTCCTCTTCCTGGAAAGGAAAAGTCAATAGAGGACAAAAAGGCAATAGAGGCAGCAGAACGTACAACAATGCATAGTCTTTGAGAGAAGGACTTGAAGTAGTATTTAAACAATCTTCAGCATCTTTCCAACGTTGACGAACATTGCGAAACTCACTTGAAAGAAAACCAACTTACAAGCTCTCATTCAAATATTCTTCAAAGCTTACAGTTTTCATATTTGTTCTTAATCTTGTGTAAACATCACTGTTGTGATATAGCTTCTTAGAAACAATCCTTTAAACACAAATTGTTTAGTTTATCTTTGTAAAAGATTTCCTTGAGAAGACCAAGTTATTGTCAGTTTTTCTTGAGAAGACTAAGACAGTTGTCTTAGTGGTTTACACTATAATCAAGTTTGATATAGTGGATTAAGTCCTTGTTGAGAAAGGCAAATCACCTGGGTAGGGTGGACTGGATTAGTTTGAGTTCCAACAAACCAGGATAAAAATATATGTGTTATTTTTTATCTACCAAAGTGTTTTTAAAACCCTTATTCCATCCCCCCCCCCCTCTAAGTGTTTTTCTCACCTTCAAATTTATAGTCATGAAAAACTTGTTCTTATGGGACACATTGGTGCTGCAATTATTCCACGGTTAGTGAATTGAGATTGAACCACATCACTCATACTTCATTCCACTTTTTGCTACTAGAGGTTAAAGTAAAGCAAACTTTAGGAAGCCATTTGGCATTGGCCTAATTTATTACGGTTTACGAAAAAAAACACAAGTGTGAATATTGTGAAACACACGGTTTAATTCCATCAGTACAACTCCATCAATTGATAAAGACATTAAAGTGGAAATAAAAAAATGTTTACATGAGAAGTTTTGGATATAACAAAAATGGCGATAATTCGTGAACTACATTAAACAAGCAGGACGTGCAAGCCCCGTGAATAAACAAAGGTTGAATCATGATGTCGATGACTTCGAGCGCGTCTAAACCTAAATTACTGAAGGAAGATCCATGAAAATGCAACAAACTACTGATTTATCCCTTCTGTTATGCCCAGAAAAGTTTCACTCAAGAAAAAGTATCACAGCTTCAACTTTGTCTATGAAGCATAGGCCTGCAACAAGAAAGAAATTAGTGGAAGTTTATAGTAAAAATGCAAAAGGTTAATTCAAAGGTCACTGAGTTTTTGCTTACAGAGAAGAGGTTGAAAAGAAGGTGTCTCAACACCAAGTTGTGCATTCAATACCTTTATCTTAAGAAGATGTCGTTACCACAATAAACAAGAGGAGATACCACTAAATCAAGAATCATAATTTTCTGCATAATCTGGCACTGTCATTTCCAAAACAATTCCAACAACACTTATTAAGCTTCTAAGATAAATATGGAAATAGATCTGCAAATTTAAGAAGCAAAAGAGAAAGTTATGACCCTCAGTTCAAAACAGAATAAAATCATCATTGGGTCTTTTCTTTCTCAAACAGTCAGCAAGCACAATCAAAACACTATCGCCACCTTCCTAAACAAACTAGGAAATCAATAATCACAAATTTCAGACAATATCAAGACCTAATCAAACGTGTAAGAAACATGCTCACCCTAAAAAGGAAAGGTCGGATTTGTTCAGAAAAATAATATCGTCATCATCACAAATTAAGAACAACATTAAACCCTTTTCATGACAGATATTAAGGGACCAAGAAAAACAAATTTAGATCAAACAAATCAACAACCATAAAGTGTGAGCATCACGAAAACGACAAGTTTTGATATCATTTCAATGCAAAATCGGACAACCCAACATGAATATGGAAGGATATGATCCAAAAATCACGAGCTCATTCATTTCGCAATCAAAAACCTTAAATCTCAAACAGATATAAGAAGAGACAACCACAAACAGATCCGGGATATTCCACAAACAGATTTCACAAATATTCACATAAACGGACCAACGAAATACTCAGAAAAAAACCTAAAAGACTTATCTTTCTTGGTTTTGTTTTCGTCATTGTCGTTCACCGAAAAAACTCCGAGAAGCCATCGCCCCGAAACCCTCTCGTTGCCAAAACCGTGCAACGCTCAAACAAAATCCTGTGAAAATCCAACACACTATCGTAAGTCGTTTTCTTAATGTTGATATATGATTGATAGATTTTGTTTGCATGTTTTCCAGGTTTGTTTGAGGAGAAAAGAAATCGAAGAATAAAAGAGAAAGAGTGAGTTCACGATGTTGAAGAAGAGGAAGAGAGAGTGGGTTCGCGTGAGAGAGAGGAAGTGGAAGAGAAGGTTCGCAAAGAGGAGAAGAAGAAAAACGGAGAGAATTGAGAAAGAGAAGAGGCGCGACGAGAGGGAGAAGAGAGGGGATTGAGAGAGAAGAAAGAAGGAGATCTGTGTAGGAAGGTGCCGCCGCTGATGGCATTTGGGGATTTTAGGGTTTCATTGTGAAACCCTTTCCCCCTTTCTTTGTTTGTCTCGGGTTGGGTTGGGTCTGGTGGGTTCACCACCACCGGCCCAACCCATTTTATTTTATTTTCTAGTTTTTTTATTATTTATTTTTTTTGTTATGTAATTATAGTAATAATATAATTAAAACATAATTAAAAAAACACAAAATACAGACAAATATAAAAATAGAAAATAACAAAAAAATATTTAGAATTAATTTTAATTTAATATAAATAAATAATGATAATAATAAAAATATAATTAAAAAAGGAGTGGATTTAGTTTTTTTTTAGTAAAAGTTTAAGATAATTTTCATTTAAAATATAACAAAAACATTTTTAATGATAGTTCAACCTAATTTAATTTTCTTTTTTAATTTTAATAATTTAACTTAATTTTAATTAATTTAGAACTTTAGTTTTTTTTAGATTTTAATTTATTTAGAAACCTTTTATGTAATTAATCTCTTAATCTCCCTCAATCAATTTTAAACCAAAAAATGAATAAAAACATTTATGCTTAGACTTTTCACCAAATTCATTAATCGTAGTTTTACCATCATGATATTTTCACTCAAACTTAACATGCGTCACTTTACCCTACTTTTATCCGTTGATGTAAATATCCACATTACTATTATTTCATTCTATAACATTTATTTATCTTTGCTTTATTTTTCTGTCACTTAACTGTTTATTTCCGAAGAAAAGGTACCCATTTGACTGCCATGTCGATACCTTCACCCTTAACCCTATCCTAGCCTTAGGATCTGAGTCACCGTACTCACACTTAGCGTCCCGTCGTGGACATCCATACATCTTTATCCCTTCCTAGCCTTAGGATCAGAAGTCTCCACACTCCATGTAAGTTCCCGCTGAGGAATACTTATTTACCCCTTTCAACTTTCAACATAGATTCGAAGTTGCCGCACTCCATGTAAGTTCCCGCTGAGGAATACTTATTTACCCCTTTCAACTTTCAACGTAGATTCGGAGTCGCCGCACTCCATGTAAGTGCTTCCCTATGAACACTTACATCCCCTTGGGACCTTGACAACAGTCAAGAAGTTCCTCACCCTCTATGAGGGGAACTACGAATACTCTGATTCCATCCCCTTCCCATGATATGTAGGCACAAGATGCGATTTCTTGGCGAGTATACTTAGGACTAACTCCTTAGGTCCTTCTCTTTACCCTTCAACCCTTTAGTATACCTTTAGCAGATAGATATACCAAATAGCACATTTAAACAAGAGGTTCCTGTAGAGTACTACAGAAGCTTAGGATGCTAATACCTTCCCTAAATTTAACCAACCCCCGTACCCTAGATCTCCCGCCATTGTGTTTATGATGCAAAATAGGTTTTTCTTTCTTTAACCTTTCCTTCGGATAAATCAAAGACCAGTTGTGAATTCAAGATTGTGGTTCAAATTAATTAATAATTTGATATTCTATTCTCATCGCAACATCAATGATTGGTTATCTGTAACTTCAAAGGTTCTTTGGGATGCAAGGACATGTTCGTGGAAGGGACGTTGTATGCCGACTAGCCTTATGCTTAAGGCAAGGAAGTTTTTTGTCGATGAGGTTGTACTCGGATAATATCCTACATGTCTTGTCAAGGAGGATGTGTCCGAGTGGAGCTAGAAGGAACTTGTTGTAATCTTTTGATGGTTGGACTAGGCCTATGTTATGTAATATTTTAACAATTTTTGGCCTGATGGTCGGATTTATATAATATTTATGTTTGAAATTATATGTTTTGCTTGTGTGTTTTACCTTCGTAGATGTATATGCTTTCTATCTGCCCAAAGTATTAAGTTACACAAATTATATTTTCTAGGAATTTGCTCAACATGTTATAATGCTCGACTGTTGAGGGAACTTGCCGAGGAGGCGAAAATAGTTTTTGCCAGTTGCGGGACTAGGATCTCGGTCTAGGTCCTGATCCCACAAGGCTTGGACTATTCCCATCATAAGCTGGGTGTCTTGCCACGCTGGTACGATAATGGCGGAGCTCGATTGAGGTATCCCCGTTGGGCATAGAGTTTGCTCGTTCCATGAGCAGAAACTTGCCTTTGTTGTAAATTTAAGGATTGTGCTTGCACCAGGGTACGCTCCCTAGACCGAGCAATCTCTCCGTTGTGGGGTCGCCAACATAGTACCTGTACCGAAGAAGTGCAGAAGCAGCTTGATGCTGGCTTCTTAGCGGTCACTACTTACCCTCCGTGGGTCGCCAACATAGTACCTGTACCGAAGAAGGACGGTAAGGTACACATGTGCGTCGATTATCGGGATTTGAATAGGGCGAGCCCTAAAGATGATTTCCCGCTGCCCCATATTGATGTGTTGGTCGACAATACAGCTCAGTTCTCCGTATTTTCGTTCATGGATGGCTTCTCCGGTTACAATCAGATCAAGATGGCACCATAGGACATGGAGAAAACTACGTTTATCACCCCTTGGGGAACATTTTGCTATAAGGTAATGCCTTTCGGTCTGAAGAACGCAGGGGCCACTTACCAACGAGCAATGGTAACTTTGTTTCATGATATGATTCATCATGAGATTGAAGTCTATGTTGATGACATGATTGCGAAGTCCCAAACGGAGGAAGGACACCTGGTCAATTTGCTGAAGCTTTTTGAGAGGCTTAGGAAGTTCAGGTTGAGGCTGAATCCTAACAAGTGTACTTTTGGAGTACGGTCCGGAAAACTACTGGGGTTTATCGTGAGTGAAAAAGGAATTGAGGTTGATCTTGCGAAGATTAAAGCGATACAAGAAATACCAGCGCCAAAAACAGAAAAAGAAGTTCGTGGTTTCCTGGGCAGAATAAACTACATTGCAAGGTTTATTTCTCAGCTCACGGCCACGTGTGAACCGATGTTCAAACTGCTAAAGAAAGATCAGGCGATTATCTGGAACGAGGAGTGCCAGAAGGCATTTGATAAGATAAAACAGTATCTACAGGAACCTCCGATCTTAATACCCCCAGTGGCCGGACGACCCTTAATCATGTACTTGACAGTTCTTGAGAATAGTATGGGGTGTGTTCTCGGTCAGCACGACGAGACAGGCAGAAAGGAGCATGCCATTTACTACTTGAGTAAAAAATTCACATACTGTGAATCTCGTTACTCGATGCTGGAGAAGACGTGTTGTGCACTAGCCTGGGCTGCCAAACGTTTACGATAGTACATGCTCAATCACACCACTATGCTAATTTCGAAGATGGATCCGATCAAGTACGTCTTCGAAAAGCAAGCGCTTTCGGGCAGGATTGCCAGATGGCAAATGGTGTTGACGGAATATGACATTCAGTACGTTTCCCAGAAGGCCATCAAGGGAAGCGTATTGTCTGAATACCTGGCCGAACAACCGATCGAGGATTATCAGCCGATGAAATTTGAATTCTCTGATGAGGATATCATGTTTCTCAAAGCGAAGGATTGCGATGAACCGTTGCCCGACGAGGGTCCAGATAGGAAATCTCAGTGGAAATTAATATTTGACGGGGCGGTTAATTCTTATGGAAGTGGCATCGGGGCGATCATCACGACTCCCCACGGATCCCATATCCCGTTTACTGCGAGACTGACATTTCCGGTCACCAATAATGAAGCGGAGTACGAAGCATGCATCATGAGTCTAGAAGAAGCAATTGATTTGAGAATCAAGAACCTAGACGTATATGGTGACTCAGCGCTTGTGATTAACCAGATTAAAGGGGAGTGAGAGACTCGTCAATCGAATTTGGTGCCGTACATGAATTATGCCAGAAGGCTACTTCCGTTCTTTGGTCGAGTGGAACTTCATCATGTGCCCCGAGCCGAAAATCAGATGGCTGATGCCTTAGCCACGTTGGCTTCAATGTATAAAGTCAATTTTTGGAATGAAGCTCCAAGAATTGTCCTTTCTCGTCTTGATAGACCTGCATTCGTTTTTGCAATCGAGGAAGCCTCCGACAGCAAGCCATGGTTCCATGACATCCAGACTTTCCTTATGACTAAGGAGTATCCTGCGGGGGCGTCAACCCAGGATAAGAAGACTCTGAGGAGGCTGTCTGGGAATTTTTATCTCAATCCTGATGGAGTTTTGTATAAGAGAAACCACGATCTCGTGCTACTCAGATGTGTAGATGAGAAAGAAGCGAGTATGCTCATGGAAGAAGTCCATGAAGGCACATTTGGTACGCACGCCGGCGGGCATGCTATGACAAGAAAGATCCTGAGAGCAGGATACTACTGGCTGACGATGGAGCCGGATTGCTTTAAATTCGCGAAGAGATGTCATAAATGCCAGATTTATGCTGATAAGATTCATGTGCCGCCGTGCCCGTTGAATGTCATGTCCTCCCCTTAGCCGTTCTTCATGTGGGGCATCGACATGATAGGCAAGATCGAGCCCACTGCATCTAACGGTCATCGCTTCATTCTAGTAGCTATCGACTACTTCACCAAGTGGGTGGAGGCAGCCTCGTACGCTAATGTGACCAAGCAGGTGATGGCTAAATTCATAAAGAGGGACATCATCTGTCGATACGGAATTCCCGAGCGGATCATTACTGATAATGGTTTGAATCTGAATAACAAGATGATGAAGGAGCTGTGCTAGAGTTTCAAGATTGAACACCACAACTCATCTCCTTACCGGCCGAAGATGAATGGCGCTGTTGAAGCGGCCAATAAGAACATAAAGAAGATTGTTCAGAATATGGTTGTGACCTACAAGGATTGGCACGAGATGCTTCCATTTGCATTGTACGGTTATCGTACGACGGTACGTACATCAACTGGGGCAACTCCTTTCTCCTTAGTGTATGGTATGGAAGTTGTCCTACCGTTAGAAGTGGAGATCCCTTCTTTGCGAGTTTTGGTTGATGTGAAACTCGATGAGGCAGAATGGATTAAGAACCGACTAAACCAACTAAGCCTGATGGACGCGAAGAGGTTAGCATCGATTGCACATGGTCGTCTGTACCAAAGTCGAATGAAGAAAGCTTATGATAAGAAGGTGCGTCCTAGAAGCTTTCAAACGGGTGACCTCGTCTTGAAGAAGATTCTTCCTCCACACTCCGATCACCGGGGCAAGTGGACTCCCAATTACGAAGGTCCGTACATCGTCAGCAGGGTCTTCTCGGGAGGAGCCTTGTTGTTATCCACGATGGATGGTGAAGATTTTGCATCCCCGGTGAACGCGGACGCAGTTAAAAAATACTTTGCTTAAAAAATGACCCGCTGGAAAGAAAAAGAATATCCAGGCAAAAAGGGGCATCCCGGCGAACCGTAAAAAGGAAAAAAGGTTCGGGCAAAAATTAGGGATATAAAGAAAAGAATGTACACCCGCAAAGTCGAAAACCCGGAAGGGCGACTTTGGCAAAAAAGGGTATCCCGGTGAATCGAAAACCCGGAAGGGCGATTCAGGCAAAAGTTAGGGATTTGAAAAAGCAAATGACTGCGTTCCGCGTGTGAACTTTCATTGTTTAGTGGTTTGGAAGACCTGAGGGCCGTTTATCTGAATCAATCTCTTCTGAAGATGAAGCGTCAGAGAAGTATCGAAGTCAAGTGGGTCATAGAGGGATCAACTCATGGTGTTCATCTACGCCGCATTGCCGACATGTGTATATACTGATGTATATTTATGTTTTATTGTTACGCAGCTTCCTCATTCCAGGAGCTTGCATCTGTTGTAAAACATTTTCACCCATTCAGGGGTTCATTATCAATGAAATGTATACTATTCAGCAATTCTGTTTGTTTGTTTAGCACTTATCTGTTTTGTTTGCGAAAAAGAACGCCGATGTTTTTGATAAAATGCGCATACATAAACTTACTGGCCTAGGCCACTGATTGTTGAAACAATGAGTTACTTGAACATTGTCACAAGATGATAGCCTTGATAGGTCCCTCTGAGAAGGGTATCTTGTCTGTTTGTTTGTGTTGTTGCAGGTATAGCATACTCCAGGCAGTACGTCGTATGCGTCCCCAGGCAGGATGATTCCTTCCTCTCCAACAAGTTCAGCAGCACCTCCCCGCGGAGTCTGAACATGAGATTGTAAGAATTGATATGTCTTCCCCAGGCAGAGAGGATTCTCTCCCCAATCAGATGCATCCCGAAGGATCGTCGTCTCCCCAGCTGAGTCATATGCTGAAGTGTGCAGCACTCGATAGTACAGACTGAAGTCTCCAGGAGAATCAAAATTCCCCACAAAGTCGTACTCTCCCCTAGTAAGCAGGATGATTCCTTCTTCCCCAGCCGAGCTGGCAGTTCCCCAAGGGAGCCGAGTCCTTGGAAGTTGTCAAAGCCATGAGTGGTTTTCCCTAGTAGAGTGTTGAATAGCGGATGTTGGTTTTCCCCATCGGAGTCGTTATCTCCAGGAAGGTTTTGCCGCGAAGTTCGTGCAGTTTACTTCCGCAATTGACATCGCTTTCCTCAGCAGGTCCAGGTTCTCGTAGAGCTTCGTTCCCCTGCAACAGTCAACTGAAGTTCATTTCCCCAGGCGGAGTCCAATGGAGATTGATGTGGCTTCTTCTCCTCGGCAGGATGAGTCCTTCCTCCACCAGAGTGGTCCTTTCTCCTTGACAGGAAGATTCTCCCTTCAGCATTTATTTTGCTGATGGGGTCGCAGCATTTTGCATGATTGCATAGCATTTACCCTAAATGCGTAGCATTTCCATCGTGTGAAGCATTACACCATTGACGATCATGTGCACATGAAACATGAGCTAGGTCGTTACCGTTCTTGTTTTGCAGGTGTTCCTCCGCAGAGTCGCTTGCTCAAGATGATTCTTGAATCCCCCAGCAAAAGTCATGTGCCCAAGATGATTCTTGAATTCTCCAGCGAAGGCGCTCGTTTAAGATGATTCTTAAATCCCCAGCGAAGTCGAAAGAGTTGGTTGCTCATGGTTGATGCCTAGAGTCCCCGGCAGAGTGTTTGCTCAGGATGATTTCTGAAACCTCCAACAGAGTTATTAGTCCAGGATGATTCTTGAAGTCCCCATGGGGTTATGTGTTCAAGATGATTCTTGATGTCCTCAGTAGAGTTGACTCACCCAGAATGATTTCTGGACCCCGAAGCAGAGTGACTTGATAGTTCTCCAGAATCCCCAGCGGAGATGTGTCATCCCCGACAGGTTTCTGAACAACGAAGTTGAAACTTCCCTCGAAGACTTGATGATTGAAGTCCAACCATATTGACGAAGCAGTTCTCTCAGCTGATGCGGAGTGCTTGATGGCAGAAGTGGATATCCCCAATTGGTTCATGATTGACCAAGAATTATATTCCCGACTTAATGATGAAGTCCGGCTGATGCCCGAAAATTTCTTTGAATGCCCAATGGCATGATTAACTTGATCGGTGACCTGATGAGCCCCGAGGAATCCTGACGCCTGATGGCATGATCGACCATGTATTACTGGTTACCGTGTGACCAATCCCCCAGCTAGTTGCCGTACAGCTAATATTTTAGTTTTCGAATATTTGTTCCCACCAGAGTACCGTGTACTTGTACAGTTGGCAAATTTCCGGGTTTGTTGGTATTCAACCGTCTCGTACCTTGATTGTTGGAGAGCCGTTCGCTTCTCACCCAGTCAGGTCCAAGCCATTTGAATAGGGGCAGCTGTTGCACCCCAAAATTTGACCAACATTTCTTTACCTAGCTTGTGTTTCATTTCATTTACATTAGCATTATCATTTGCACTTCATTAACATGTGTGCAGGAGATCAAGAGGTATGATTACCAATCAAGGGCTATGCAAGTTTTTGAAGCTAGATAAGAAGCTTATTCAAGTGTTCAAGGGTTGACATCCTTGTCAGAGAAGTTAAAAGAGCCTCAGAAAGAGTGGTTGAAACCAAATGTGTAGGTCTCCTAACTTGAAAGTTGTGGGAAGTCATCAGATGATTCTGAAGCCAGGAATGTGGACTTGAAGCCTTGAGAGAGCTTATGAGATGTCTTGAAAGCCATCATGAAGCCTAGACAGGTCATTGTGTAAGGTTAAGAAGCCTCAGCCATGATTGGTGCAGCTAAGGTTTGACTAGGTCAACCCTAAGTCAACTGATGATGTGAACAAGGTTGAGACCTAATCCAAGAGCCATGTGATCATGGATTGATACATTGAGAGGTTATAAGTATGATTACAAGGTTGACTCATCATGATTGAAGAGTTTGAGAAGTTTCAAGCTAAGGTTTCTAAGGCTTGACAGTGTAAAATCCCCTAGTTTGACCCCTATCTTCAAGGCAGTTTAGCTCAAGATGTGATGGTCATATAATTTTTCCCCCAACATGAATGTTGTAGAGCATGCTCTTAGCTTTAATTTTAGTGCTAGAAGTCCTTGATAGGATTTGTAGAACCCAAGTTATGACTTTGACAAGTTACAAGTCATCTGAGGCATGTAAATTTGAAGCTTGAAAGTTGTCCAACTTGCATGAAACTTTTTCCCTAGAAGGATGATTCCTATGAACTTTTGGTCAACATGAATGTTGTTCCTTATCCTCTTATATTTCTATAGAGTACTAGAAGTCCTTGATAGGATTTGTAGAACTCAAGTTATGGCTTTGACAAGTCAAGGGTACTTTGGACATTTGGTGATTATAGGTCATTTGTGATCATAGGCCATTTTCACCAACTTAGAGGTCTCAAATGAAATTTTGTTCAACTAGAAAGTTGCTCAAAATGGGGTGTTAACCTTGACCATGCATCAAGGAGGCATTGAAATGGCTTAAGGAGAGACTTGGTTTAAGAAATTTTTAGAAAAGAAAGAATTAAAAGGATTTAATGGTCAAAAATTCAAATAAGTCATTTTGTGACCAAATGAAACAAAATTATAGGTCAAATTGATTGGAAAAATGATTTTAGAAACAATGGCAAGGTTAGAATTTTGATTTAAGGTCATTTGAATGGCATTCCATTTCATTTCTTCATGATGAAGCAACATAATCAAATGCATACCTTTGGCTTGCAAACAAGGAAAATAACACTCTAAAATCATTCAATATCTCATGAGAACTTGATTACACACATAGCCATGCCAAGAGGGAGTCAGAATGGTGGTTGCCATGGGTGATATTTTGAAGAGAAATTGAAAATCCAAAATCTCATTTGGGTGGATCCAGAAGTTTCTAGATGAGTCCAAACACTTCTATATAAGTCATTGAGTGATCTCAGCCATTTTTTTGGAAGGAATTGAAGCTGGTAAGAGAAGGAGCCATTGAAATTTTGAAGGTTCAAGGTGAAATCGGGGGGAATCAAGCCAAATCAAGGTGTGCAAAGGCTTGGAGAGTGAATTTGGGACGTGTCTGCATCATCTTGGCAGTTGAAGTGAGCAGAAACCACCTCTGTTACCTCTCTGAAACCAGGTTTGTATACTTCATCATTATGCATGATTTAGGAGGAGAAACTTAGAAATATATATGTGGTTAAGATCCTTGTAACCTGTAGTTGGATTTAGGATCATAAGTTGGTGAATTAGAGACAAATTAGGCATGTGACCATTTTCTGTTGAGGATGATTTCTCACGATTCTTGAAGGGTTATTCATGGCTAGATGGTGGAGATTGATCAGTGAAGAGTGAGGATTAATTTGAGACCTTTAATTTAAAGAATGGTGAAAATCAAGATTTGAGTGAACTCTGAAAAGGTGATCGTGTTTTGAGTTAGAGATGGAATTAGAAGATTCTGAGGGTGGATTCGTGATCATCATCAAATTTGGAGTGGGATAGTGTTTGGTTTGGTGATTTTTGATGACCTGTGGAGGTTAGCTCACCGGAGAAGACGGTGGCGCCACTGTTCAGGCCACCGTCTGCATTTTTCCCCCCAAGCTGAGTTCAAATGGGGACGATGAACATGGGCCATTGGATGATGGTTTGGACTTTGACTCAGGCGTGTGTTGGAGGGCCAGGATTGCACCTCAAGCTCTGAAGAGAGATTTCAAATGAAATGCACCGTTTCATTAATTGGAAGGTTTTGGGCTTAACACTCAGAGTGATATCCACACCCCCCTTGAGCCCAATTCTTGATATGAACTGCTTGGGCTTGCTATTTGCCACGCATCTTTTATCAATTCCTTTTATTTTCTTTTATTTTTCATTATTTCATGTAACTTAGAAATTAATTCATAAAAAATTGAAAAATGATCCAATTAACCCCATTCTTTTTGAATTATATTCATGATTGAGTCTAGTATTTTTTAGAGAAAAAATATTTTTATTTCATGCATTTTCTGATTTTATGGGGATTTTCACATTTTTATTGATATTAAAATGGTTATAGTTGATACTTGATTTTGTGGAATTTGGTTTGATCATGTGATGATGATTCTGAGCTTGATTTTTTGTGAGTTGTTAGCATAAATATGAATGCTCCCCATAGAATTTTCTCATATTTTTGTGATGAACATAAGTGGTAGTTTAGGTTGAAACCTTTAGATGCTCCATTTTTAGGGTTTTTGGTTGATGCCTTTGGATTTAGGACTTAATTTTAGGACTTAATAGATGATTTACTCCCTGGTTTTTGTATGAGGCATTCTTAATTGAATTAGGATCCCTTAGGAATTTTTGTAGAAATTTATAAGATAATTTGCTATTTTTGATTGATTTTAGTTTAGGTGCTAGTTTTAGATGATTCTAAGGCACTAACTCAACTAGATTAACTTCTTTAGTTCCCTTAGATTAGGGTTTTGCTTTGCTTGTTCTTGGTCAATGATGAAGACAAGTTGACGATGCATTGGATTGCTTGAAGAGGCTTGGATTTGAAGATATTCCCTTCTTTTGGTGTAGCTTTGATTAGGTTAAGATTAGGGTTTTGTAGGTAGAGCTTCTAGATAGTTCTCTTCCTTCATAAACATGGAATATGTTGATCAATTCCATTCATCCCTATTATGTAAGGTCCTTTGTAAAGGCCTAATCCCTCCTTTGGTAGGATGTGTGGCTCTTTGCAAATTGGTAGAACCTTTGAGGGTCCTTTTCTCTGATGATAGGATGCTTAGTGGTGACCTTTGGTCTTCACTCTGCTACCAACCATCCAAACTTTGCTCTTGATAGATGCATCTTTCTCCCTTGTTAGAGGATGGAGTTCCTTGCTTGAAGAAGATTGAAGGATGGAGTTGACACTTCCATGTGATTGAAGATTACTCTGAGAAGCTAAAGCTTGTAGATGAAGAAGACCAAGTTGATACTGGTAAAGCAAAGAGAGCTGAAGCAAGAAGTACAAGTTGGTACTTGTGAAGAAGATCCAATTGAGATTGAGTGAAGAGCTGAGGCTTGAGGAATAAAGGATAAGTTGACACTTACATTGATGCATTGAGAGCCTGAGGGAATCAAGTTGATACTTGTAGGTAGGAGTAAAGCCTGAAGGTGGAATTGACTGTGAAGCTGAAGCTTGAGGAAAAGAGAATAAGTTGATACTTATGTTTGATAGGTTGAAACCTTGGAGAAGAAAGTTGATACTTGTCATGGAAGATGATAGCCTTGAAGGGTGATTGAAGTCTAAAGACTGGATTGCTGCCAAAAGAGCTGAAGCTTGAAATTGAAGGAGGGGTTGATATGCTTTCTTTCTTGTCTGTTTTCTTTTCTGTATTGATGTGACTTGTTTGACTTGCTTGATGCATTATAATAAGTCCATATCTAGACTAATGTAAGCTAGGAGCATGATTGCACTAGAGGTTGAGTTGCTCCCTCTGCTTGTATTGTTACTGTATGGCTTTGCTTGCTGGTATTTGGTAGAGCCTTGCTCCCTTGCCTATGTGGTTTGTGGTTTGCTTGATAGCATGTCATTCTTTCTTCTATATGATTACAGTCACTCATATTTTGCTTGATAGCATGTTATTTCTCCTGTATGATTGCAGTTATTCATATCTGGCTTGAGGTTGAGATGAGCTTGTGGAGGCTGATGCCCCATACACATTTCCTCCCTCACTTGCATTTCATGCATTTTACAGTTGTCTACTGTTTATTGTTTAAGTTGATGCTTTATCTGTTTCTGTTTATCATTGACATGATCCCCTAGGACTCTCACTTCCTTTGATAAGGAAGTGATGATAGAACTTTAGGTTGAAACCTATGCATGATAACTTCTAGGAGCTCCCTGTTTCAAACCTCCACTATAGGATGAACCCTTGGCATGACAACATTAGGATCTGATAGTCTCCCCTTAGTTGTCCCTCTCTCTTCTCATCTCAAAACAGCTTAAGATACAGTAATCATGAATGATTTCTTTCGTACGTTACGAGCCTTAAGCCATCTGAGAAAGGATTGTTGGAGAGTTTCTTTTCAACAGTCTGGATGTTTAGTATGGCACCCTTTGGGTGACATGCGACGCATTCACTCTCAGGTCATAGTCTTTAGTGCGATTGAAATTACAAACATCCATAAAAAACACTTCTTCCGTAAAAGACAGAAAACAAACTTCAAACCTTTTTGCCCCGTGGGCCCATAATTCAAAGGAAAGCTTTTCTGAAGAAAAGAGTGTCGTTAACTCCCAGTTCTACCGCAAACAGGCTTTGTCCCTAACTGCTGGAACCGTTTGTTAACCCTACTCTATAAAACAGATGAATCTGAATTCCCGTAATCCGTATTATCCCGAACTACGTAAGCTCTGATCTCTCATGCCCGTTGAGAGTACGTAGGCACAATACTGATGTATTGGCGAGCCACCTTCCCCGTAACCCGTAGTTAGTCGAACTACGTTGACTCTGATTTCTCATTCTCTGATGAGAATACGTAGGCATAAAGTGTGACGCTTTGCCGAGTCATTTTCTTTTCTTTTAAGCCAGCCTTGATAGGTAGATAGATAAAACCCACCCGTCCAGTAAACACAACGAGCATGGATCCCATAGAGTACGATGGACGTGAGGGGTGCTAATACCTTCCCCTTGCGTAACCGACTCCCGAACCCAGACAAAGGTTGTGATGACCTTGTCTTATACCTTTTCGTTAGGTTTTTCCGATCGTTTCCTTTCCCGTTCTGAGGGATAAATAACGAAAGGTGGCGACTCTTCTGTTTTGCCGGCACCTTATTTTCGCGGAAGCGAAAGCTGGCGACTCTGCTGGGGAACTTCATAGTTTCCTGGGATCCAACATCCCGTATGTGAGTTAGTTTGGGGGATCCAACGTCCCCTGCGAGAGTCAATCCTAGCGCTTGTATGATTACCTGTGGGGTTGTGTTTATTTATCGCATTTTATTTCCCGCATTTTATTTTTTCAGTATGATATAATTATCTGTGCTGTTGTGGGAGGGGCATTCTGATGAGTGAAAAGCCAGACCCAGGCTTGAGTGTACTTAGCATTAGTTGTGGAAATTAGTGGGCGCGTGCTTGCTTTACAGGCACTAGTGTCTCATGAAATCCAGACTCAGACGAGGTTCTCTCGGTTGACTTCCTTTTCAACCCTTTGGGTTGAGGGGGTTGTTGGTTTGGAGGATTGTCGACTCTGGGGACCGATCATTTGGGATTCAGCCGAGTGAGGCCGCTTCATGAGCTGGTGATGCCACACCTTCTAGGTATCGTATCACCCCTCTTGAATGTCTGTGACGCCGATGACCGCATAGGATGTCGAACTTGTGTCAGTATAGGTCCATACCTGTGAGCAGGGTTGGGTTTGTTGCAGGAAACCTTAACCTTCAGACTACCTGGTTTTCTTGATAGTGAATCAGTTTTGGGTTGGGATCAGAGGATCTCATCAGCAGATGTGTATTTGTTCTTGACAGAGCAGGTTTTTGATCAGAGGATCTCATCAACAGATGTATGGTTGTTCTTGACAGAGCAGAGTTTTGGTCCTGCATCAGAGGTCCTTATTATCAGATGTTTGTTATTGACAGAGCAGAGTTATGGTCCTGTCCTCATTATCAGATGTGTGTTTGTTCTTGACAGAGAAGATTTATGGTCCGATATCAGGGTTTTCTTCTCATCAGAGATAGTGGTTGTTCTTGACAGAGCAGTATCGTGGTTTTGTTGATACAGAATCTTCACCTTCATCTCTTCACCAGCGCAGTCGTCTTGATCTCCTGCTGCACGATTGCATTTTGCATTGCTTTGCATACTCATTTGCATTTCATTAACGTGTGTCTGTGTTGCAGGTACCGTTTCCCCCGGTTCAGGATTTCTTGCCTTCTATTGTGCTATTATGGGTTCTCTGAGGAAGACCGTGGCTTACAAGCTCCCCACTCCTGATGTTGTTCAGCTGACTGGTTTGATTGCTTTAGCAGATGATTCTGTGAGAGATGAATTCAGAAAGTCTTACGGTAAATTGCTCAGTTTGGTTCGTAAACCCTCTGTGTTTGAGTTGAATGGGTTGCACGCCCTGTTGCAGTTCTACGATCCTCCGTTGAGATGCTTTGCTTTCCAGGATTTTGTTCTTGCACCTACGCTAGAGGAGTATGTTGATTTGTTAGGTGTGCCTATCAAGAGTCAGATGCCCTTTGCTCATATGGATGCTGAGCCTAATCTGGCTAGTCTAGCTCCCTCACTCCATCTGGATGCCTCCGAGTTGGTATTGTCTAGTTGGAACAAGGTTCTCGATTTCTCCTTGCAGTTCTTAGTGGGAAAAGCTCAGCAGTGCGCCAAAGACGGATGTTGGGTCGTGTTCAACGCCATTCTTGCTCTGTGCATATATGGCATCATTCTGTTCCCCAATATGCCTGACTTTGTAGACTTCGACGCCTTCCGCATCTTTGCTTCAGGGAATCCAGTCCCTACCTTGATAGGATATGTATACCATTCCGTCCACTACAAACACGAGAACAGAAGGGGTAAGAATGTCTCGTGTTGTGTGCCCTTGCTTTATAAATGGCTTGATAGTCATCTACCCAAGAGGGTTCCCTTTGCTTCGTCTGCAGCCACAGTTGAGTGGTCTGAGCGTTTGATGAGTCTATCAGCGGAGGATATTGACTGGTTTGACAGAGATAGGTTGGGCACTGAGATCATCTTCATCTGCAGCGGGTTTCCGAATGTGCCTTTGATAGGCAGGAGGGGTTGTATAAACTATAATCCATCTCTGCTGGTCCGACAGTTTGCTTATGCTTTGAGAGATCCGCCGAAGGATGAAGAGGTGCAGGAATCTCTGTACCTCACTGGTCTTCTAGAGGGGGATATGTTATCTAAGCTTCAGCACGCTTGGAATGGTATCCGTAAGCGGGGAAAATCGTTGCTGGGAAAGAATAATAGCCAAGCCTATGCCCCGTATACGACTTGGATCAGGGCCAGAACAGATGCTATAGGGATGCCGTTTCCTCCCGCCAAACCAGAAAGCCCTCCAGTGATTGAAGAGCCTACCACCGTGCCTATTCAGCAGCATAATCAGGTGTTAGCTGAGAGAGATAAGCTGAAGAAGGCAAATGAAGAATTGGAGAAAGAGTTGGCTCAAATCAGAAGCGAGAGAAGCGAAGTCGTTCATTCATTCAAGAGGCAGACCGAGCTGGTGAACCGGTTGGGGACAGATTTGACTAAGCAGATAGCTGAGCGTGAGCGTTTGGGTCGAGACTTCAAAGCTGTCAACGATGTGCTGGCCACGAAGAAGCAGCACTTGGACGAAGCGTATCGGAGGATATCCAAGTTTAACCAGCATTGGAAGGCCACCCTAGCCAACAGGAAGGAGCGGGAGGATAAGCTGATGCAACAGATCTCCAAGCTGAAAGCCCAGGTGAAGGCTAGTGAGAAGAGGTTTGATGAAGAAACCGCTCGCAGATATGCCGCTGAAGGCCAACTCAACAAGGCTCTTGCTAACCTGAAGGAGTGGAAACTGACGTTTGAGTCCAAGAAGCGGAAGCTAGAAGATTGTTTCGGCGAAGGAGCATGGGAAGATTCGGTCGAAGGTCTTCAGTACACTATTATGCAGAGCGAGTTACTCGTCGAAGGGTTACTCACTCGGCCTGGTCATCCAGAAACGAAGGGGTTGTTAGAAGAGTTTCGCGCCCGTGGCCGTGCTTGACTATTTGTACTCCTTCTGTTTGTTCATTGTTGTATGCTGACCATCACCAGGCTTGTTGGTTGAGGTCATGCTAGTGATTCATCCTGTACTTACTGACGTTGTGTACTGCCTTGATGGGCTTTCTTCATATATATGAGATGTTATTTCCATGATTGGACTCGGACTTCTTATTATCAGCACTGGCACTCAGCACTTCTTATTATCGGACTTCTTTCAGGACAGTCTGTCCGTGCCCTCCCTCGAATGGTACATGAGTCTAGAGCCTACCAGTGTGCGCACGTGGAAGGAACTTGCTGAAGCATTTGTGCACCACTACCAATATAATAGCGACTTGGCTCCGAACCGAGTCCAACTGCAGAATCTGTCGCAAAGGAACAATGAAGGGTTCAAGGAATACGCCCAGCGGTGGCGTGAATTGGCAGCCAGGGTTCAGCCGTCAATGGTTGAACGCGAGCTCGTGCAAATGTTCGTAGCCACCCTCCCAGGGGTTTATTATGAGAAATTGGTCAACGGTATGTCTGGAACCTTCTCAGATCTGATTATCACGGGTGAGCACATTGAAAATGGGATCAAACTGGGGAAAATTCAAGGCGATTCATCCCTAGCTGGAGGAGGCGGAAAGAAACCTTATAGTGGCAAAAGACGGGAAGGAGAAACGAGCGCCGTGGCCAACGCTCGGAGGAAGGGTAAAGGCCCTCACCAGCAGGTGGCCAGCATAACTATCCCGGCAGTTCAACAGCCACAGTAGCAGCAGCAGCAGCCGAATCAACAAGGGTACAGAAAGTATCAGAACCGGGCACCTCTGTCGAGCCGTCACCTCGAGACGCCGCCCATGTCTTACGCTCAGTTGTTACAGACTTTGCTTCAGCTACAGCTGATCCAGAAGAGAACCCTGGCTCCCTTGACAGGGGCACCTCCGCCAGGTTATGACGCGAATGCAACTTATGAGTTTCACTCAGGGGCACCAGGCCACACAATAGAGAATTGCAAAGCCTTCAAGCATAAGGTGCAGGACATGGTGGACGCTAAGATCATCAACTTCTCCGATAATGTGCCAAATGTCATAAAAAACCTATGCCGAATCATAGGGGAGGTGGAGTAAACGCCATTATTGAAGACGAGAGCTTGGATTTGTTGACTAACGTCAGAGATCTGAAGACGCCGCTTAGCTTCGTTAAAGCTAAGCTGATGAAAAGAGGTTACTTCCCAGGTTGTGGGGAATTATGTATGAGCTGTGCGACAAGTCCTGATGGATGTGAACAGTTGATAGAGGGGATTCAAAGTCCGATGACCGAAGGAATCCTGCAGTTTAGCCGGAGGGCCGAAAGCGGATCGGGAGAGGTAATGCTGAAGCAAGATGATGAGGTTGCCACCATCACCATCCCTCGCCGGACGATAACTATTTCTGCACCCAGGCCGTCCACGATTACCATCACCAAAGCTGGGCCGATACCGTTCGAAAGCACTAATGTTGTCCCATGGCATTATGGGGCAGAGGTCTACTGCAATGGACAGAAGTTAGAGCTGGAACCATTCGGGTCGTCTGTGGAGAACCTAGTGGGCGTTAGCGGAATCACTCGCAGCGGAAGAGTGTTTGCACCACCTGAGGTCGTGGCGGACAAGGCGGACAAAGTTGAGGAAACTGATAAGGGAAAGAGTAAAGTCGTTGAGGAAACCCCTCGTGGGGTAGAGAAGGACTTACTTGTAAAGGACGCTGAAGAGTTCATGAGGTTGATCAAGAAGAGTGACTACAAGATCGTGGATCATCTCCACCAAACACCCTCAAAAATCTCCATCCTGAACATGTTGCTATGTTCTGAGGCACATCGCAACGCACTGCTGAAGGTGTTGAACGCCGCATACGTACCGTAGGAAATATCGGTAAACCAGTTGGAAGAGGTCGTAGCCCACATGAATGCTGGAAATGGGTTAGGGTTTACTGACCTAGAGCTGACGCCGAAGGGAAGAAACCACAATAGTGCTCTACACATCTCGATAGAGTGTAGGGGAACGATTATGTCCCACGTGTTGGTGGACACAGGGTCATCACTCAATGTTCTTCCGAAGAAGGCATTAATGAAGTTAGATACTCGTGGAGTGATTTGCACACCCAGTGATCTGGTTGTGAAAGCGTTCGATGGAACCAAACGCCATGTTTTCGAGGAGGTGACGTTGCCAATCCAAGTCGGGACGGAAACATTCGATGCGGTCTTCTACATTATGGACATCATGCCTGCCTACAGCTGTCTCTTAGGCCGCCCATGGATCCATTCCGCGGGTGCCGTGACCTCCACGTTGCACCAGAAGCTCAAGTACGCTGTCGGAGATAGCATCGTGACTGTGTGTGGCGAGGAAGACATAATGGTGAGCCATTTGTCGTCCTTCAAGTATGTTGAGATGGATAGGGAAATCCACGAAACCCTATGCCAAGCGTTCGAAGCTGTTAAAGTCAAGGACGTAGCTCCTGTAGTCACTGAAAAGCCAGAGATGACTCTCTCCTCCTTCAAGGAAGCCCGGGCCGTTGTTCAATCCGGATCTACCCCAGGCTGGGGGCGAATTGTAGAGATACCTAACAAGCAAGACAAGTTTGGGTTGGGGTATTCTCCCGCGGATGAAGCCTCCTCCTCTTCTAGCAGTGTGTCGCGAGGTAAAGGGCCGATCCAGTTTACCAGTGGCGGGGTGATATTTGAAAGCGTCAACACAGTGTCTGAAGACAGCGGAGATAGCGACTGTGACTTAGACTCTTGGATCCAGCCAAGCAAGCCAGGCGAGAGCCTCAACAACTGGTCCGTCAGGGATATCATCCAGATGACAAGCGAAGAGTAATGATTTACTTTTTCCAATCATTGTACAACCCTATGTCCTACCCGGGGCATAGTGGTTTTATTGTCAGGGCCTTGTTTGATTATGTACATGCATTTTATTAATAAATCAAAAGGCGTTTTCTTCGTATTCAAATGTTGTGATCCCTGTTATTCCTGTTTTATATTTGTTTTGAAAAACAATAAAATGGCGATGGGGTTTGTGCTAACCTGCATATCCTTGTTTTAAGCTTAACCCTTGTTATTGCAGGATCCACATAGCAGATGACATCGACTCTGGACCTTCTACGACTCACTTCGACTTCGATTGCCCGATCTATCAAGCCGAAGAAGAGATTGGTAAAGACGAAGACCTTCCCGAAGAGTTGGCCCGCTTGTTGAAACAAGAAGAGAAAGTTATCCTGCCTCATGAAGAGGAGATTGAGATTATGAATCTGGGTTCTGAAGAACTTGTCAGGAACGTCAGGATAGGGGCCGCATTGCAGAGTGATGTCAAACAGAGATTGGTCGAGATGCTAAGAGAGTATAGTGACATCTTTGCTTGGTCATACGAGGATATGCCCGGACTTGATACTGACATCGTGGTCCACCACTTGCCGCTGCGAGAAGATTGTCCTCCCATTAAGCAGAAGCTTAGGAGGACGAGACCAGATATGGCCGTTAAGATCAAAGAAGAAGTGCAGAAGCAGCTTGATGCTGGCTTCTTAGCGGTCACTACTTACCCTCCGTGGGTCGCCAACATAGTACCTGTACCGAAGAAGGACGGTAAGGTACGCATGTGCGTCGATTATCAGGATTTGAATAGGGCGAGCCCTAAAGATGATTTCCCGCTGCCCTATATTGATGTGTTGGTCGATAATACAGCTCAGTTCTCCGTATTTTCGTTCATGGATGGCTTCTCCGGTTACAATCAGATCAAGATGGCACCGGAGGACATGGAGAAAACTACGTTTATCACCCCTTGGGGAACATTTTGCCATAAGGTAATGCCTTTCGGTCCGAAGAACGCAGGGGCCACTTACCAACGAGCAATGGTAACTTTGTTTCATGATATGATTCATCATGAGATTGAAGTCTATGTTGATGACATGATTGCGAAGTCCCAAACGGAGGAAGGACACCTGGTCAATTTGCTGAAGCTTTTTGAGAGGCTTAGGAAGTTCAGGTTGAGGCTGAATCCTAACAAGTGTACTTTCGGAGTACGGTCCGGAAAACTGCTGGGGTTTATCGTGAGTGAAAAAGGCATTGAGGTTGATCTTGCGAAGATTAAAGTGATACAAGAAATGCCAACGCCAAAAACAGAAAAAGAAGTTCGTGGTTTCCTGGGCAGAATAAACTACATTGCAAGGTTTATTTCTCAGCTCACGGCCACGTGTGAACCGATGTTCAAACTGCTAAAGAAAGATCAGGCGATTATCTGGAACGAGGATTGCCAGAAGGCATTTGATAAGATAAAACAGTATCTACAGGAACCTTCGATCTTGATACCCCCAGTGGCCAGACGACCCTTAATCATGTACATGACAGTTCTTGAGAATAGTATGGGGTGTGTTCTCGGTCAGCACGACGAGACGGGCAGAAAGGAGCATGCCATTTACTACTTGAGTAAAAAGTTCACAGACTGTGAATCTCGTTACTCGATGCTGGAGAAGACGTGTTGTGCACTAGCCTGGGCTGCCAAACGTTTACGATAGTACATGCTCAATCACACCACTATGCTAATTTCGAAGATGGATCCGATCAAGTACGTCTTCGAAAAGCAAGCGCTTTTGGGCAGGATTGCCAGATGGCAAATGGTGTTGACGGAATATGACATTCAGTACGTTTCCCAGAAGGCCATCAAGGGAAGCGTATTGTCTGAATACCTGGCCGAACAGCCGATCGAGGATTATCAGCCAATGAAATTTGAATTCCCTGATGAGGATATCATGTTTCTCAAAGCGAAGGATTACGATGAACCGTTTCCCGACGAGGGTCCAGATAGGAAATCTCAGTGGAAATTGATATTTGACGGGGCGGTTAATTCTTATGGAAGTGGCATCGGGGCGATCATCACGACTCCCCACGGATCCCATATCCCGTTTACTGCGAGACTGACGTTTCCGGTCACCAATAATGAAGCGGAGTACAAAGCATGCATCATGGGTCTAGAAGAAGCAATTGATTTGAGAATCAAGAACCTAGACGTATATGGTGACTCGGCGCTTGTGATTAACCAGATTAAAGGGGAGTGGGAGACTCGTCAATCGAATTTGGTGCCGTACATGAATTATGCCAGAAGGCTACTTCCGTTCTTTGGTCGAGTGGAACTTCATCATGTGCCCCGAGCCGAAAATCAGATGGCTGATGCCTTAGCCACGTTGGCTTCAATGTATAAAGTCAATTTTTGGAATGAAGCTCCAAGAATTGTCCTTTCTCGTCTTGATAGACCTGCATTCGTTTTTGCAATCGAGGAAGCCTCCGACGGCAAGCCATGGTTCCATGACATCCGGACTTTCCTTATGACTAAGGAGTATCCTGCGGGGGCGTCAACCCAGGATAAGAAGACTCTGAGGAGGCTGTCTGGGAATTTTTATCTCAATCCTGATGGAGTTCTGTATAAGAGAAACCACGATCTCGTGCTACTCAGATGTGTAGATGAGAAAGAAGCGAGTATGCTCATGGAAGAAGTCCATGAAGGCACATTTGGTACGCACGCCGACGAGCATGCTATGACAAGAAAGATCCTGAGAGCAGGATACTACTGGCTGACGATGGAGTCAGATTACTTTAAATTCGCGAAGAGATGTCATAAATGCCAGATTTATGCTGATAAGATTCATGTGCCGCCGTGCCCGTTGAATGTCATGTCCTCCCCTTGGTCGTTCTCCATGTGGGGCATCGACATGATAGGCAAGATCGAACCCACTGCATCTAACGGTCATCGCTTCATTCTAGTAGCTATCGACTACTTCACCAAGTGGGTGGAGGCAGCCCCGTACGCTAATGTGACCAAGCAGGTGGTGGCTAAATTCATAAAGAGGGACATCATCTGTCGATACGGAATTCCCGAGCGGATCATTACTGATAATGGTTTGAATCTGAATAACAAGATGATGAAGGAGCTGTGCCAGAGTTTCAAGATTGAACACCACAACTCATCTCCTTACCGGCCGAAGATGAATGGCGCCGTTGAAGCAGCCAATAAGAACATAAAGAAGATTTTTCAGAAGATGGTTGTGACCTACAAGGATTGGCACGAGATGCTGCCATTTTCATTGCACGGTTATCGTACGATGGTACGTACATCAACCGGGGCAACTCCTTTCTCCTTAGTGTACGGTATGGAAGTTGTCCTACCGTTAGAAGTGGAGATCCCTTCTTTGCGAGTTTTGGTTGATGTGAAACTCGATGAGGCATAATGGATTAAGAACCGACTAAACCAACTCAGCCTGATGGACGAGAAGAGGTTAGCATCGATTGCACATGGTCGTCTGTACCAAAGCCGAATGAAGAAAGCTTATGATAAGAAGGTGCGTCCTAGAAGCTTTCAAACGGGTGACCTCGTCTTGAAGAAGATTCTTCCTCCACACTCCGATCACCGGGGCAAGTGGACTCCCAATTACGAAGGTCCGTACGTCGTCAGCAGGGTCTTCTCGGGAGGAGCCTTGTTGTTATCCACGATGGATGGTGAAGATTTTGCATCCCCGGTGAACGCGGACGCAGTTAAAAAATACTTTGCTTAAAAAATGACCCGCTGGAAAGAAAAAGAATATCCAGGCAAAAAGGGGCATCCCGGCGAATCGTAAAAAGGAAAAAAGGTTCGGGCAAAAATTAGGGATATAAAGAAAAGAATGTACACCCGCAAAGTCGAAAACCCGGAAGGGCGACTTTGGCAAAAAAGGGTATCCCGGTGAATCGAAAACCCGGAAGGGCGATTCAGGCAAAAGTTAGGGATTTGAAAAAGCAAATGACTGCGTTCCGCGTGTGAACTTTCATTGTTTAGTGGTTTGGAAGACCTGAGGGCCGTTTATCTGAATCAATCTCTTCTGAAGATGAAGCGTCAGAGAAGTATCGAAGTCGAGTGGGTCATAGAGGGATCAACTCATGGTGTTCGTCTACGCTGCATTGCCGACATGTGTATATACTGATGTATATTTATGTTTTATTGTTACGCAGCTTCCTCATTCCAGGAGCTTGCATCTGTTGTAAAACATTTTCACCCATTCAGGGGTTCATTATCAATGAAATGTATACTATTCAGCAATTCTGTTTGTTTGTTTAGCACTTATCTGTTTTGCTTGCGAAAAAGAACGCCGATGTTTTTGATAAAATGCGCATACATAAACTTACTGGCCTAGGCCACTGATTATTGAAACAATGAGTTACTTGAACATTGTCACAAGATGATAGCCTTGATAGGTCCCTCTGAGAAGGGTATCTTGTCTGTTTGTTTGTGTTGTTGCAGGTATAACATACTCCAGGCAGTACGCCGTATGCGTCCCCAGGCAGGATGATTCCTTCCTCTCCAACAAGTTCAGCAGCACCTCCCCGCGGAGTCTGAACATGAGATTGTAAGCATTGATATGTCTTCCCCAGGCAGAGAGGATTCTCTCCCCAATCAGATGCATCCCAAGGATCGTCGTCTCCCCAACTGAGTCATATGCTGAAGTGTGCAGCACTCGATAGTACAGACTGAAGTCTCCAGGAGAATCAAAATTCCCCACAGAGTTGTACTCTCCCCCAGTAAGCAGGATGATTCCTTCTTCCCCAGCCGAGCTGGAAGTTCCCCAAGGGAGCCGAGTCCTTGGAAGCCGTCAAAGCCATGAGTGGTTTTCCCCAATAGAGTGTTGAATAGCGGATGCTGGTTTTCCCCATCGGAGTCGTTATCTCCAGGAAGGTTTTGCCGTGAAGTCCGTGCAGTTTACTTCCGCGATTGACATCGCTTTCCTCAGCAGGTCCAGGTTCTCGTAGAGCTTCGTTCCCCTGCAGCAGTCAACTGAAGTTCATTTCCCCAGGCGGAGTCCAATGGAGATTGATATGGCTTCTTCTCCTCGGCATGATGAGTCCTTCCTCCACCAGAGTGGTCCTTTCTCCTTGACAGGAAGATTCTTCCTTCAGCATTTATTTTGCTGATGGGGTCGCAGCATTTTGCATGATTGCATAGCATTTACCCTAAATGCGTAGCATTTCCACCGTGTGGAGCATTACGCCATTGACGATCATGTGCACATGAAACATGAGCTAGGTCGTTACCGTTCTTGTTTTGCAGGTGTTCCTCCGCAGAGTTGCTTGCTCAAGATGATTCTTGAATCCCCCAGCAAAAGTCGTGTGCCCAAGATGATTCTTGAATTCTCCAGCGAAGGCGCTCGTTTAAGATGATTCTTAAATCCCCAGCGAAGTCGAAAGAGTTGGTTGCTCATGGTTGATGCCTAGAGTCCTCGGCAGAGTGTTTTCTCAGGATGATTCCTGAAACCTCCAGCAGATTTATTAGTCCAGGATGATTCTTAAAGTCCCCACGGGGTTATGTGTTCAAGATGATTCTTGATGTCCTCAGCAGAGTTGACTCACCCAGAATGATTTCTGGACCCCGAAGCAGAGTGACTTGATAGTTCTCCAGAATCCCCAGCGGAGATGTGTCATCCCCGGCAGGTTTCTGAACAGCGAAGTTGAAACTTCCCTCGAAGACTTGATGATTGAAGTCCAACCGTATTGATGAAGCAGTTCTCTTAGCTGATGCGGAGTTCCTGATGGCAGAAGTGGATATCCCCAATTGGTTCATGATTGACCAAGAATTATATTCCCGACTTAATGATGAAGTCCGGATGATGCCCGAAAATTTCTTTGAATGCCCGATGGCATGATTAACTTGATCGGTGACCTGATGAGCCCCGAGGAATCCTGACGCCTGACGGCACGATCAACCATGTATTACTGGTTACCGTGTGACCAATCCCCCAGCTAGTTGCCGTGCAACTAATATTTCAGTTTTCGAATATTTGTTCCCACCAGAGTACCGTGTACTTGTACAGTTGGCAAATTTCTGGGTTTGTTGGTATTCAACCGTCTCGTACCTTGATTGTTGGAGAGCCGTTCGCTTCTCACCCAGTCAGGTCCAAGCCGTTTGAATAGGGGCAGCTGTTGCACCCCAAAATTTGACCAACATTTCTTTACCTAGCTTGTGTTTTATTTCATTTACATTAGCATTATCATTTGCACTTCATTGACATGTGTGCAGGAGATTAAGAGGTATGATTACCAATCAAGGGCTATGCAAGACTTTGAAGCTAGATATGAAGCTTATTCAAGTGTTCAAGGGTTGACATCCTTGTCAGAGAAGTTAAAAGAGCCTCAGAAAGAGTGGTTGAAACCAAATGTGTAGGCCTCCTAACTTGAAAGTTGTGGGAAGTCATCAGATGATTCTGAAGCCAGGAATGTGGACTTGAAGCCTTGAGAGAGCTTATGAGATGTCTTGAAAGCCATCATGATGCCTAGACAGGTCATTGTGTAAGGTTAAGAAGCCTCAGCCATGAGTGGTGCAGCTAAGGTTTGACTAGGTCAACCCTAAGTCAACTGATGATGCGAACAAGGTTGAGACCTAATCCAAGAGCCATGTGATTATGGATTGATACATTGAGAGGTTATAAGTATGATTACAAGGTTGACTCATCATGATTGAAGAGTTTGAGAAGTTTCAAGCTAGGGTTTCTAAGGCTTGACAATGTAAAATCCCCTAGTTTGACCCCTATCTTCAAGGCAGTTTAGCTCAAGATGTGATGGTCATCTCATTTTCCCCCCAACATGAATGTTGTAGAGCATGCTATTAGCTTTAATTTGAGTGCTAGAAGTCCTTGATAGGATTTGTAGAACCCAAGTTATGACTTTGACAAGTTACAAGTCATCTGAGGCATGTGAATTTGAAGCTTGAAAGTTGTCCAACTTGCATGAAACGTTTTCCCTAGAAGGATGATTCCTATGAACTTTTGGTCAACATGAATGTTGTTCCTTATCCTCTTATATTTCTAGATAGTACTAGAAGTCCTTGATGGGATTTGTAGAACTCAAGTTATGCCTTTGACAAGTCAAGGGTATTTTGGACATTTGGTGATTATAGGTTATTTGTGATCATAGGCCATTTTCACCAACTTAGAGGTCTCAAATGAAATTTTGTTCAACTAGAAAGTTGCTCAAAATGGGGTGTTAACCTTGACCATGCATCAAGGAGGCATTGAAATGGCTTAAGGAGAGACTTGGTTTAAGAAATTTTTAGAAAAGAAAGAATTAAAAGGATTTAATGGTCAAAAATTCAAATAAGTCATTTTGTGACCAAATGAAACAAAATTATAGGTCAAATTGATTGGAAAAATGATTTTAGAAACAATGGCAAGGTTAGAATTTTGATTTAAGGTCATTTGAATGGCATTCCATTTCGTTTCTTCATGATGAAGCAACATAATCAAATGCATACCTTTGGCTTGCAAACAAGGAAAATAACACTCTAAAATCATTCAATATCTCATGAGAACTTGATTACACACATAGCCATGCCAAGAGGGAGTCAGAATGGTGGTTGCCATGGGTGATATTTTGAAGAGAAATTGAAAATCCAAAATCTCATTTGGGTGGATCCAGAAGTTTCTAGATGAGTCCAAACACTTCTATATAAGTCATTGAGTGATCTCAGCCATTTTTTTGGAAGGAATTGAAGCTGGTAAGAGAAGGAGCCATTGAAATTTTGAAGGTTCAAGGTGAAATCGGGGGGAATCAAGCCAAATCAAGGTGTGCAAAGGCTTGGAGAGTGAATTTGGGACGTGTCTGCATCATCTTGGCAGTTGAAGTGAGCAGAAACCACCTCTGTTACCTCTCTGAAACCAGGTTTGTATACTTCATCATTATGCATGATTTAGGAGGAGAAACTTAGAAATATATATGTGGTTAAGATCCTTGTAACCTGTAGTTGGATTTAGGATCATAAGTTGGTGAATTAGAGACAAATTAGGCATGTGACCATTTTCTGTTGAGGATGATTTCTCACGATTCTTGAAGGGTTATTCATGGCTAGATGGTGGAGATTGATCAGTGAAGAGTGAGGATTAATTTGAGACCTTTAATTTAAAGAATGGTGAAAATCAAGATTTGAGTGAACTCTGAAAAGGTGATCGTGTTTTGAGTTAGAGATGGAATTAGAAGATTCTGAGGGTGGATTCGTGATCATCATCAAATTTGGAGTGGGATAGTGTTTGGTTTGGTGATTTTTGATGACCTGTGGAGGTTAGCTCACCGGAGAAGACGGTGGCGCCACTGTTCAGGCCACCGTCTGCATTTTTCCCCCCAAGCTGAGTTCAAATGGGGACGATGAACATGGGCCATTGGATGATGGTTTGGACTTTGACTCAGGCGTGTGTTGGAGGGCCAGGATTGCACCTCAAGCTCTGAAGAGAGATTTCAAATGAAATGCACCGTTTCATTAATTGGAAGGTTTTGGGCTTAACACTCAGAGTGATATCCACACCCCCCTTGAGCCCAATTCTTGATATGAACTGCTTGGGCTTGCTATTTGCCACGCATCTTTTATCAATTCCTTTTATTTTCTTTTATTTTTCATTATTTCATGTAACTTAGAAATTAATTCATAAAAAATTGAAAAATGATCCAATTAACCCCATTCTTTTTGAATTATATTCATGATTGAGTCTAGTATTTTTTAGAGAAAAAATATTTTTATTTCATGCATTTTCTGATTTTATGGGGATTTTCACATTTTTATTGATATTAAAATGGTTATAGTTGATACTTGATTTTGTGGAATTTGGTTTGATCATGTGATGATGATTCTGAGCTTGATTTTTTGTGAGTTGTTAGCATAAATATGAATGCTCCCCATAGAATTTTCTCATATTTTTGTGATGAACATAAGTGGTAGTTTAGGTTGAAACCTTTAGATGCTCCATTTTAGGGTTTTTGGTTGATGCCTTTGGATTTAGGACTTAATTTTAGGACTTAATAGATGATATACTCCCTGGTTTTTGTATGAGGCATTCTTAATTGAATTAGGATCCCTTAGGAATTTTTGTAGAAATTTATAAGATAATTTGCTATTTTTGATTGATTTTAGTTTAGGTGCTAGTTTTAGATGATTCTAAGGCACTAACTCAACTAGATTAACTTCTTTAGTTCCCTTAGATTAGGGTTTTGCTTTGCTTGTTCTTGGTCAATGATGAAGACAAGTTGACGATGCATTGGATTGCTTGAAGAGGCTTGGATTTGAAGATATTCCCTTCTTTTGGTGTAGCTTTGATTAGGTTAAGATTAGGGTTTTGTAGGTAGAGCTTCTAGATAGTTCTCTTCCTTCATAAACATGGAATATGTTGATCAATTCCATTCATCCCTATTATGTAAGGTCCTTTGTAAAGGCCTAATCCCTCCTTTGGTAGGATGTGTGGCTCTTTGCAAATTGGTAGAACCTTTGAGGGTCCTTTTCTCTTATGATAGGATGCTTAGTGGTGACCTTTGGTCTTCACTCTGCTACCAACCATCCAAACTTTGCTCTTGATAGATGCATCTTTCTCCCTTGTTAGAGGATGGAGTTCCTTGCTTGAAGAAGATTGAAGGATGGAGTTGACACTTCCATGTGATTGAAGATTACTCTGAGAAGCTAAAGCTTGTAGATGAAGAAGACCAAGTTGATACTGGTAAAGCAAAGAGAGCTGAAGCAAGAAGTACAAGTTGGTACTTGTGAAGAAGATCCAATTGAGATTGAGTGAAGAGCTGAGGCTTGAGGAATAAAGGATAAGTTGACACTTACATTGATGCATTGAGAGCCTGAGGGAATCAAGTTGATACTTGTAGGTAGGAGTAAAGCCTGAAGGTGGAATTGACTGTGAAGCTGAAGCTTGAGGAAAAGAGAATAAGTTGATACTTATGTTTGATAGGTTGAAACCTTGGAGAAGCAAGTTGATACTTGTCATGGAAGATGATAGCCTTGAAGGGTGATTGAAGTCTAAAGACTGGATTGCTGCCAAAAGAGCTGAAGCTTGAAATTGAAGGAGGGGTTGATATGCTTTCTTTCTTGTCTGTTTTCTTTTCTGTATTGATGTGACTTGTTTGACTTGCTTGATGCATTATAATAAGTCCATATCTAGACTAATGTAAGCTAGGAGCATGATTGCACTAGAGGTTGAGTTGCTCCCTCTGCTTGTATTGTTACTGTATGGCTTTGCTTGCTGGTATTTGGTAGAGCCTTGCTCCCTTGCCTATGTGGTTTGTGGTTTGCTTGATAGCATGTCATTCTTTCTTCTATATGATTACAGTCACTCATATTTTGCTTGATAGCATGTTATTTCTCCTGTATGATTGCAGTTATTCATATCTGGCTTGAGGTTGAGATGAGCTTGTGGAGGCTGATGCCCCATACACATTTCCTCCCTCACTTGCATTTCATGCATTTTACAGTTGTCTACTGTTTATTGTTTAAGCTGATGCTTTATCTGTTTCTGTTTATCATTGACATGATCCCCTAGGACTCTCACTTCCTTTGATAAGGAAGTGATGATAGAACTTTAGGTTGAAACCTATGCATGATAACTTCTAGGAGCTCCCTGTTTCAAACCTCCACTATAGGATGAACCCTTGGCATGACAACATTAGGATCTGATAGTCTCCCCTTAGTTGTCCCTCTCTCTTCTCATCTCAAAACAGCTTAAGATACAGTAATCATGAATGATTTCTTTCGTACGTTACGAGCCTTAAGCCATCTGAGAAAGGATTGTTGGAGAGTTTCTTTTCAACAGTCTGGATGTTTAGTATGGCACCCTTTGGGTGACATGCGACGCATTCACTCTCAGGTCATAGTCTTTAGTGCGATTGAAATTACAAACATCCATAAAAAACACTTCTTCCGTAAAAGACAGAAAACAAACTTCAAACCTTTTTGCCCCGTGGGCCCATAATTCAAAGGAAAGCTTTTCTGAAGAAAAGAGTGTCGTTAACTCCCAGTTCTACCGCAAACAGGCTTTGTCCCTAACTGCTGGAACCGTTTGTTAACCCTACTCTATAAAACAGATGAATCTGAATTCCCGTAATCCGTATTATCCCGAACTACGTAAGCTCTGATCTCTCATGCCCGTTGAGAGTACGTAGGCACAATACTGATGTATTGGCGAGCCACCTTCCCCGTAACCCGTAGTTAGTCGAACTACGTTGACTCTGATTTCTCATTCTCTGATGAGAATACGTAGGCATAAAGTGTGACGCTTTGCCGAGTCATTTTCTTTTCTTTTAAGCCAGCCTTGATAGGTAGATAGATAAAACCCACCCGTCCAGTAAACACAACGAGCATGGATCCCATAGAGTACGATGGACGTGAGGGGTGCTAATACCTTCCCCTTGCGTAACCGACTCCCGAACCCAGACAAAGGTTGTGATGACCTTGTCTTATACCTTTTCGTTAGGTTTTTCCGATCGTTTCCTTTCCCGTTCTGAGGGATAAATAACGAAAGGTGGCGACTCTTCTGTTTTGCCGGCACCTTATTTTCGCGGAAGCGAAAGCTGGCGACTCTGCTGGGGAACTTCATAGTTTCCTGGGATCCAACATCCCGTATGTGAGTTAGTTTGGGGGATCCAACGTCCCCTGCGAGAGTCAATCCTAGCGCTTGTATGATTACCTGTGGGGTTGTGTTTATTTATCGCATTTTATTTCCCGCATTTTATTTTTTCAGTATGATATAATTATCTGTGCTGTTGTGGGAGGGGCATTCTGATGAGTGAAAAGCCAGACCCAGGCTTGAGTGTACTTAGCATTAGTTGTGGAAATTAGTGGGCGCGTGCTTGCTTTACAGGCACTAGTGTCTCATGAAATCCAGACTCAGACGAGGTTCTCTCGGTTGACTTCCTTTTCAACCCTTTGGGTTGAGGGGGTTGTTGGTTTGGAGGATTGTCGACTCTGGGGACCGATCATTTGGGATTCAGCCGAGTGAGGCCGCTTCATGAGCTGGTGATGCCACACCTTCTAGGTATCGTATCACCCCTCTTGAATGTCTGTGACGCCGATGACCGCATAGGATGTCGAACTTGTGTCAGTATAGGTCCATACCTGTGAGCAGGGTTGGGTTTATTGCAGGAAACCTTAACCTTCAGACTACCTGGTTTTCTTGATAGTGAATCAGTTTTGGGTTGGGATCAGAGGATCTCATCAGCAGATGTGTATTTGTTCTTGACAGAGCAGGTTTTTGATCAGAGGATCTCATCAACAGATGTATGGTTGTTCTTGACAGAGCAGAGTTTTGGTCCTGCATCAGAGGTCCTTATTATCAGATGTTTGTTATTGACAGAGCAGAGTTATGGTCCTGTCCTCATTATCAGATGTGTGTTTGTTCTTGACAGAGAAGATTTATGGTCTGATATCAGGGTTTTCTTCTCATCAGAGATAGTGGTTGTTCTTGACAGAGCAGTATCGTGGTTTTGTTGATACAGAATCTTCACCTTCATCTCTTCACCAGCGCAGTCGTCTTGATCTCCTGCTGCACGATTGCATTTTGCATTGCTTTGCATACTCATTTGCATTTCATTAACGTGTGTCTGTGTTGCAGGTACCGTTTCCCCCGGTTCAGGATTTCTTGCCTTCTATTGTGCTATTATGGGTTCTCTGAGGAAGACCGTGGCTTACAAGCTCCCCACTCCTGATGTTGTTCAGCTGACTGGTTTGATTGCTTTAGCAGATGATTCTGTGAGAGATGAATTCAGAAAGTCTTACGGTAAATTGCTCAGTTTGGTTCGTAAACCCTCTGTGTTTGAGTTGAATGGGTTGCACGCCCTGTTGCAGTTCTACGATCCTCCGTTGAGATGCTTTGCTTTCCAGGATTTTGTTCTTGCACCTACGCTAGAGGAGTATGTTGATTTGTTAGGTGTGCCTATCAAGAGTCAGATGCCCTTTGCTCATATGGATGCTGAGCCTAATCTGGCTAGTCTAGCTCCCTCACTCCATCTGGATGCCTCCGAGTTGGTATTGTCTAGTTGGAACAAGGTTCTCGATTTCTCCTTGCAGTTCTTAGTGGGAAAAGCTCAGCAGTGCGCCAAAGACGGATGTTGGGTCGTGTTCAACGCCATTCTTGCTCTGTGCATATATGGCATCATTCTGTTCCCCAATATGCCTGACTTTGTAGACTTCGACGCCTTCCGCATCTTTGCTTCAGGGAATCCAGTCCCTACCTTGATAGGATATGTATACCATTCCGTCCACTACAAAAACGAGAACAGAAGGGGTAAGAATGTCTCGTGTTGTGTGCCCTTGCTTTATAAATGGCTTGATAGTCATCTACCCAAGAGGGTTCCCTTTGCTTCGTCTGCAGCCACAGTTGAGTGGTCTGAGCGTTTGATGAGTCTATCAGCGGAGGATATTGACTGGTTTGACAGAGATAGGTTGGGCACTGAGATCATCTTCATCTGCAGCGGGTTTCCGAATGTGCCTTTGATAGGCAGGAGGGGTTGTATAAACTATAATCCATCTCTGCTGGTCCGACAGTTTGCTTATGCTTTGAGAGATCCGCCGAAGGATGAAGAGGTGCAGGAATCTCTGTACCTCACTGGTCTTCTAGAGGGGGATATGTTATCTAAGCTTCAGCACGCTTGGAATGGTATCCGTAAGCGGGGAAAATCGTTGCTGGGAAAGAATAATAGCCAAGCCTATACCCCGTATACGACTTGGATCAGGGCCAGAACAGATGCTATAGGGATGTCGTTTCCTCCCGCCAAACCAGAAAGCCCTCCAGTGATTGAAGAGCCTACCACCGTGCCTATTCAGCAGCATAATCAGGTGTTAGCTGAGAGAGATAAGCTGAAGAAGGCAAATGAAGAATTGGAGAAAGAGTTGGCTCAAATCAGAAGCGAGAGAAGCGAAGTCGTTCATTCATTCAAGAGGCAGACCGAGCTGGTGAACCGGTTGGGGACAGATTTGACTAAGCAGATAGCTGAGCGTGAGCGTTTGGGTCGAGACTTCAAAGCTGTCAACGATGTGCTGGCCACGAAGAAGCAGCACTTGGACGAAGCGTATCGGAGGATATCCAAGTTTAACCAGCATTGGAAGGCCACCCTAGCCAACAGGAAGGAGCGGGAGGATAAGCTGATGCAACAGATCTCCAAGCTGAAAGCCCAGGTGAAGGCTAGTGAGAAGAGGTTTGATGAAGAAACCGCTCGCAGATATGCCGCTGAAGGCCAACTCAACAAGGATCTCGCTAACCTGAAGGAGTGGAAACTGACGTTTGAGTCCAAGAAGCGGAAGCTAGAAGATTGTTTCGGCGAAGGAGCATGGGAAGATTCGGTCGAAGGTCTTCAGTACACTATTATGCAGAGCGAGTTACTCGTCGAAGGGTTACTCACTCGGCCTGGTCATCCAGAAACGAAGGGGTTGTTAGAAGAGTTTCGCGCCCGTGGCCGTGCTTGACTATTTGTACTCCTTCTGTTTGTTCATTGTTGTATGCTGACCATCACCAGGCTTGTTGGTTGAGGTCATGCTATTGATTCATCCTGTACTTACTGACGTTGTGTACTGCCTTGATGGGCTTTCTTCATATATATGAGATGTTATTTCAATGATTGGACTCGGACTTCTTATTATCAGCACTGGCACTCAGCACTTCTTATTATCGGACTTCTTTCAGGACAGTCTGTCCGTGCCCTCCCTCGAATGGTACATGAGTCTAGAGCCTACCAGTGTGCGCACGTGGAAGGAACTTGCTGAAGCATTTGTGCACCACTACCAATATAATAGCGACTTGGCTCCGAACCGAGTCCAACTGCAGAATCTGTCGCAAAGGAACAATGAAGGGTTCAAGGAATACGCCCAGCGGTGGCGTGAATTGGCAGCCAGGGTTCAGTCGTCAATGGTTGAACGCGAGCTCGTGCAAATGTTCGTAGCCACCCTCCCAGGGGTTTATTATGAGAAATTGGTCAACGGTATGTCTGGAACCTTCTCAGATCTGATTATCACGGGTGAGCACATTGAAAATGGGATCAAACTGGGGAAAATTCAAGGCGATTCATCCCTAGCTGGAGGAGGCGGAAAGAAACCTTATAGTGGCAAAAGACGGGAAGGAGAAACGAGCGCCGTGGCCAACGCTCGGAGGAAGGGTAAAGGCCCTCACCAGCAGGTGGCCAGCATAACTATCCCGGCAGTTCAACAGCCACAGTAGCAGCAGCAGCAGCCGAATCAACAAGGGTACAGAAAGTATCAGAACCGGGCACCTCTGTCGAGCCGTCACCTCGAGACGCCGCCCATGTCTTACGCTCAGTTGTTACAGACTTTGCTTCAGCTACAGCTGATCCAGAAGAGAACCCTGGCTCCCTTGACAGGGGCACCTCCGCCAGGTTATGACGCGAATGCAACTTGTGAGTTTCACTCAGGGGCACCAGGCCACACAATAGAGAATTGCAAAGCCTTCAAGCATAAGGTGCAGGACATGGTGGACGCTAAGATCATCAACTTCTCCGATAATGTGTCAAATGTCATAAAAAACCTATGCCGAATCATAGGGGAGGTGGAGTAAACGCCATTATTGAAGACGAGAGCTTGGATTTGTTGACTAACGTCAGAGATCTGAAGACGCCGCTTAGCTTCGTTAAAGCTAAGCTGATGAAAAGAGGTTACTTCCCAGGTTGTGGGGAATTATGTATGAGCTGTGCGACAAGTCCTGATGGATGTGAACAGTTGATAGAGGGGATTCAAAGTCCGATGACCGAAGGAATCCTGCAGTTTAGCCGGAGGGCCGAAAGCGGATCGGGAGAGGTAATGCTGAAGCAAGATGATGAGGTTGCCACCATCACCATCCCTCGCCGGACGATAACTATTTCTGCACCCAGGCCGTCCACGATTACCATCACCAAAGCTGGGCCGATACCGTTCGAAAGCACTAATGTTGTCCCATGGCATTATGGGGCAGAGGTCTACTGCAATGGACAGAAGTTAGAGCTGGAACCATTCGGGTCGTCTGTGGAGAACCTAGTGGGCGTTAGCGGAATCACTCGCAGCGGAAGAGTGTTTGCACCACCTGAGGTCGTGGCGGACAAGGCGGACAAAGTTGAGGAAACTGATAAGGGAAAGAGTAAAGTCGTTGAGGAAACCCCTCGTGGGGTAGAGAAGGACTTACTTGTAAAGGACGCTGAAGAGTTCATGAGGTTGATCAAGAAGAGTGACTACAAGATCGTGGATCATCTCCACCAAACACCCTCAAAAATCTCCATCCTGAACATGTTGCTATGTTCTGAGGCACATCGCAACGCACTGCTGAAGGTGTTGAACGCCGCATACGTACCGTAGGAAATATCGGTAAACCAGTTGGAAGAGGTCGTAGCCCACATGAATGCTGGAAATGGGTTAGGGTTTACTGACCTAGAGCTGACGCCGAAGGGAAGAAACCACAATAGTGCTCTACACATCTCGATAGAGTGTAGGGGAACGATTATGTCCCACGTGTTGGTGGACACAGGGTCATCACTCAATGTTCTTCCGAAGAAGGCATTAATGAAGTTAGATACTCGTGGAGTGATTTGCACACCCAGTGATCTGGTTGTGAAAGCGTTCGATGGAACCAAACGCCATGTTTTCGGGGAGGTGACGTTGCCAATCCAAGTCGGGACGGAAACATTCGATGCGGTCTTCTACATTATGGACATCATGCCTGCCTACAGCTGTCTCTTAGGCCGCCCATGGATCCATTCCGCGGGTGCCGTGACCTCCACGTTGCACCAGAAGCTCAAGTACGCTGTCGGAGATAGCATCGTGACTGTGTGTGGCGAGGAAGACATAATGGTGAGCCATTTGTCGTCCTTCAAGTATGTTGAGATGGATAGGGAAATCCACGAAACCCTATGCCAAGCGTTCGAAGCTGTTAAAGTCAAGGACGTAGCTCCTGTAGTCACTGAAAAGCCAGAGATGACTCTCTCCTCCTTCAAGGAAGCCCGGGCCGTTGTTCAAGCCGGATCTACCCCAGGCTGGGGGCGAATTGTAGAGATACCTAACAAGCAAGACAAGTTTGGGTTGGGGTATTCTCCCGCAGATGAAGCCTCCTCCTCTTCTAGCAGTGTGTCGCGAGGTAAAGGGCCGATCCAGTTTACCAGTGGCGGGGTGATATTTGAAAGCGTCAACACAGTGTCTGAAGACAGCGGAGATAGCGACTGTGACTTAGACTCTTGGATCCAGCCAAGCAAGCCAGGCGAGAGCCTCAACAACTGGTCCGTCAGGGATATCATCCAGATGACAAGCGAAGAGTAATGATTTACTTTTTCCAATCATTGTACAACCCTATGTCCTACCCGGGGCATAGTGGTTTTATTGTCAGGGCCTTGTTTGATTATGTACATGCATTTTATTAATAAATCAAAAGGCGTTTTCTTCGTATTCAAATGTTGTGATCCCTGTTATTCCTGTTTTATATTTGTTTTGAAAAACAATAAAATGGCGATGGGGTTTGTGCTAACCTGCATATCCTTGTTTTAAGCTTAACCCTTGTTATTGCAGGATCCACATAGCAGATGACATCGACTCTGGACCTTCTACGACTCACTTCGACTTCAATTGCCCGATCTATCAAGCCGAAGAAGAGATTGATAAAGACGAAGACCTTCCCGAAGAGTTGGCCCGCTTGTTGAAACAAGAAGAGAAAGTTATCCTGCCTCATGAAGAGGAGATTGAGATTATGAATCTGGGTTCTGAAGAACTTGTCAGGAACGTCAGGATAGGGGCCGCATTGCAGAGTGATGTCAAACAGAGATTGGTCGAGATGCTAAGAGAGTATAGTGACATCTTTGCTTGGTCATACGAGGATATGCCCGGACTTGATACTGACATCGTGGTCCACCACTTGCCGCTGCGAGAAGATTGTCCTCCCGTTAAGCAGAAGCTTAGGAGGACGAGACCAGATATGGCCGTTAAGATCAAAGAAGAAGTGCAGAAGCAGCTTGATGCTGGCTTCTTAGCGGTCACTACTTACCCTCCGTGGGTCGCCAACATAGTACCTGTACCGAAGAAGGACGGTAAGGTACGCATGTGCGTCGATTATCAGGATTTGAATAGGGCGAGCCCTAAAGATGATTTCCCGCTGCCCTATATTGATGTGTTGGTCGATAATACAGCTCAGTTCTCCGTATTTTCGTTCATGGATGGCTTCTCCGGTTACAATCAGATCAAGATGGCACCGGAGGACATGGAGAAAACTACGTTTATCACCCCTTGGGGAACATTTTGCCATAAGGTAATGCCTTTCGGTCTGAAGAACGCAGGGGCCACTTACCAACGAGCAATGGTAACTTTGTTTCATGATATGATTCATCATGAGATTGAAGTCTATGTTGATGACATGATTGCGAAGTCCCAAACGGAGGAAGGACACCTGGTCAATTTGCTGAAGCTTTTTGAGAGGCTTAGGAAGTTCAGGTTGAGGCTGAATCCTAACAAGTGTACTTTCGGAGTACGGTCCGGAAAACTGCTGGGGTTTATCGTGAGTGAAAAAGGCATTGAGGTTGATCTTGCGAAGATTAAAGTGATACAAGAAATGCCAACGCCAAAAACAGAAAAAGAAGTTCGTGGTTTCCTGGGCAGAATAAACTACATTGCAAGGTTTATTTCTCAGCTCACGGCCACGTGTGAACCGATGTTCAAACTGCTAAAGAAAGATCAGGCGATTATCTGGAACGAGGATTGCCAGAAGGCATTTGATAAGATAAAACAGTATCTACAGGAACCTTCGATCTTGATACCCCCAGTGGCCAGACGACCCTTAATCATGTACATGACTGTTCTTGAGAATAGTATGGGGTGTGTTCTCGGTCAGCACGACGAGACGGGCAGAAAGGAGCATGCCATTTACTACTTGAGTAAAAAGTTCACAGACTGTGAATCTCGTTACTCGATGCTGGAGAAGACGTGTTGTGCACTAGCCTGGGCTGCCAAACGTTTACGATAGTACATGCTCAATCACACCACTATGCTAATTTCGAAGATGGATCCGATCAAGTACGTCTTCGAAAAGCAAGCGCTTTTGGGCAGGATTGCCAGATGGCAAATGGTGTTGACGGAATATGACATTCAGTACGTTTCCCAGAAGGCCATCAAGGGAAGCGTATTGTCTGAATACCTGGCCGAACAGCCGATCGAGGATTATCAGCCAATGAAATTTGAATTCCCTGATGAGGATATCATGTTTCTCAAAGCGAAGGATTACGATGAACCGTTGCCCGACGAGGGTCCAGATAGGAAATCTCAGTGGAAATTGATATTTGACGGGGCGGTTAATTCTTATGGAAGTGGCATCGGGGCGATCATCACGACTCCCCACGGATCCCATATCCCGTTTACTGCGAGACTGACGTTTCCGGTCACCAATAATGAAGCGGAGTACAAAGCATGCATCATGGGTCTAGAAGAAGCAATTGATTTGAGAATCAAGAACCTAGACGTATATGGTGACTCGGCGCTTGTGATTAACCAGATTAAAGGGGAGTGGGAGACTCGTCAATCGAATTTGGTGCCGTACATGAATTATGCCAGAAGGCTACTTCCGTTCTTTGGTCGAGTGGAACTTCATCATGTGCCCCGAGCCGAAAATCAGATGGCTGATGCCTTAGCCACGTTGGCTTCAATGTATAAAGTCAATTTTTGGAATGAAGCTCCAAGAATTGTCCTTTCTTGTCTTGATAGACCTGCATTCGTTTTTGCAATCGAGGAAGCCTCCGACGGCAAGCCATGGTTCCATGACATCCGGACTTTCCTTATGACTAAGGAGTATCCTGCGGGGGCGTCAACCCAGGATAAGAAGACTCTGAGGAGGCTGTCTGGGAATTTTTATCTCAATCCTGATGGAGTTATGTATAAGAGAAACCACGATCTCGTGCTACTCAGATGTGTAGATGAGAAAGAAGCGAGTATGCTCATGGAAGAAGTCCATGAAGGCACATTTGGTACGCACGCCGACGAGCATGCTATGACAAGAAAGATCCTGAGAGCAGGATACTACTGGCTGACGATGGAGTCAGATTACTTTAAATTCGCGAAGAGATGTCATAAATGCCAGATTTATGCTGATAAGATTCATGTGTCGCCGTGCCCGTTGAATGCCATGTCCTCCCCTTGGTCGTTCTCCATGTGGGGCATCGACATGATAGGCAAGATCGAACCCACTGCATCTAACGGTCATCGCTTCATTCTAGTAGCTATCGACTACTTCACCAAGTGGGTGGAGGCAGCCCCGTACGCTAATGTGACCAAGCAGGTGGTGGCTAAATTCATAAAGAGGGACATCATCTGTCGATACGGAATTCCCGAGCGGATCATTACTGATAATGGTTTGAATCTGAATAACAAGATGATGAAGGAGTTGTGCCAGAGTTTCAAGATTGAACACCACAACTCATCTCCTTACCGGCCGAAGATGAATGGCGCCGTTGAAGCAGCCAATAAGAACATAAAGAAGATTTTTCAGAAGATGGTTGTGACCTACAAGGATTGGCACGAGATGCTGCCATTTTCATTGCACGGTTATCGTACGATGGTACGTACATCAACCGGGGCAACTCCTTTCTCCTTAGTGTACGGTATGGAAGTTGTCCTACCGTTAGAAGTGGAGATCCCTTCTTTGCGAGTTTTGGTTGATGTGAAACTCGATGAGGCATAATGGATTAAGAACCGACTAAACCAACTCAGCCTGATGGACGAGAAGAGGTTAGCATCGATTGCACATGGTCGTCTGTACCAAAGCCGAATGAAGAAAGCTTATGATAAGAAGGTGCGTCCTAGAAGCTTTCAAACGGGTGACCTCGTCTTGAAGAAGATTCTTCCTCCACACTCCGATCACCGGGGCAAGTGGACTCCCAATTACGAAGGTCCGTACGTCGTCAGCAGGGTCTTCTCGGGAGGAGCCTTGTTGTTATCCACGATGGATGGTGAAGATTTTGCATCCCCGGTGAACGCGGACGCAGTTAAAAAATACTTTGCTTAAAAAATGACCCGCTGGAAAGAAAAAGAATATCCAGGCAAAAAGGGGCATCCCGGCGAATCGTAAAAAGGAAAAAAGGTTCGGGCAAAAATTAGGGATATAAAGAAAAGAATGTACACCCGCAAAGTCGAAAACCCGGAAGGGCGACTTTGGCAAAAAAGGGTATCCCGGTGAATCGAAAACCCGGAAGGGCGATTCAGGCAAAAGTTAGGGATTTGAAAAAGCAAATGACTGCGTTCCGCGTGTGAACTTTCATTGTTTAGTGGTTTGGAAGACCTGAGGGCCGTTTATCTGAATCAATCTCTTCTGAAGATGAAGCGTCAGAGAAGTATCGAAGTCGAGTGGGTCATAGAGGGATCAACTCATGGTGTTCGTCTACGCTGCATTGCCGACATGTGTATATACTGATGTATATTTATGTTTTATTGTTACGCAGCTTCCTCATTCCAGGAGCTTGCATCTGTTGTAAAACATTTTCACCCATTCAGGGGTTCATTATCAATGAAATGTATACTATTCAGCAATTCTGTTTGTTTGTTTAGCACTTATCTGTTTTGCTTGCGAAAAAGAACGCCGATGTTTTTGATAAAATGCGCATACATAAACTTACTGGCCTAGGCCACTGATTATTGAAACAATGAGTTACTTGAACATTGTCACAAGATGATAGCCTTGATAGGTCCCTCTGAGAAGGGTATCTTGTCTGTTTGTTTGTGTTGTTGCAGGTATAACATACTCCAGGCAGTACGCCGTATGCGTCCCCAGGCAGGATGATTCCTTCCTCTCCAACAAGTTCAGCAGCACCTCCCCGCGGAGTCTGAACATGAGATTGTAAGCATTGATATGTCTTCCCCAGGCAGAGAGGATTCTCTCCCCAATCAGATGCATCCCAAGGATCGTCGTCTCCCCAACTGAGTCATATGCTGAAGTGTGCAGCACTCGATAGTACAGACTGAAGTCTCCAGGAGAATCAAAATTCCCCACAGAGTTGTACTCTCCCCCAGTAAGCAGGATGATTCCTTCTTCCCCAGCCGAGCTGGAAGTTCCCCAAGGGAGCCGAGTCCTTGGAAGCCGTCAAAGCCATGAGTGGTTTTCCCCAATAGAGTGTTGAATAGCGGATGCTGGTTTTCCCCATCGGAGTCGTTATCTCCAGGAAGGTTTTGCCGTGAAGTCCGTGCAGTTTACTTCCGCGATTGACATCGCTTTCCTCAGCAGGTCCAGGTTCTCGTAGAGCTTCGTTCCCCTGCAGCAGTCAACTGAAGTTCATTTCCCCAGGCGGAGTCCAATGGAGATTGATATGGCTTCTTCTCCTCGGCATGATGAGTCCTTCCTCCACCAGAGTGGTCCTTTCTCCTTGACAGGAAGATTCTTCCTTCAGCATTTATTTTGCTGATGGGGTCGCAGCATTTTGCATGATTGCATAGCATTTACCCTAAATGCGTAGCATTTCCACCGTGTGGAGCATTACGCCATTGACGATCATGTGCACATGAAACATGAGCTAGGTCGTTACCGTTCTTGTTTTGCAGGTGTTCCTCCGCAGAGTTGCTTGCTCAAGATGATTCTTGAATCCCCCAGCAAAAGTCGTGTGCCCAAGATGATTCTTGAATTCTCCAGCGAAGGCGCTCGTTTAAGATGATTCTTAAATCCCCAGCGAAGTCGAAAGAGTTGGTTGCTCATGGTTGATGCCTAGAGTCCTCGGCAGAGTGTTTTCTCAGGATGATTCCTGAAACCTCCAGCAGATTTATTAGTCCAGGATGATTCTTAAAGTCCCCACGGGGTTATGTGTTCAAGATGATTCTTGATGTCCTCAGCAGAGTTGACTCACCCAGAATGATTTCTGGACCCCGAAGCAGAGTGACTTGATAGTTCTCCAGAATCCCCAGCGGAGATGTGTCATCCCCGGCAGGTTTCTGAACAGCGAAGTTGAAACTTCCCTCGAAGACTTGATGATTGAAGTCCAACCGTATTGATGAAGCAGTTCTCTTAGCTGATGCGGAGTTCCTGATGGCAGAAGTGGATATCCCCAATTGGTTCATGATTGACCAAGAATTATATTCCCGACTTAATGATGAAGTCCGGATGATGCCCGAAAATTTCTTTGAATGCCCGATGGCATGATTAACTTGATCGGTGACCTGATGAGCCCCGAGGAATCCTGACGCCTGACGGCACGATCAACCATGTATTACTGGTTACCGTGTGACCAATCCCCCAGCTAGTTGCCGTGCAGCTAATATTTCAGTTTTCGAATATTTGTTCCCACCAGAGTACCGTGTACTTGTACAGTTGGCAAATTTCTGGGTTTGTTGGTATTCAACCGTCTCGTACCTTGATTGTTGGAGAGCCGTTCGCTTCTCACCCAGTCAGGTCCAAGCCGTTTGAATAGGGGCAGCTGTTGCACCCCAAAATTTGACCAACATTTCTTTACCTAGCTTGTGTTTTTTTTCATTTACATTAGCATTATCATTTGCACTTCATTGACATGTGTGCAGGAGATTAAGAGGTATGATTACCAATCAAGGGCTATGCAAGACTTTGAAGCTAGATATGAAGCTTATTCAAGTGTTCAAGGGTTGACATCCTTGTCAGAGAAGTTAAAAGAGCCTCAGAAAGAGTGGTTGAAACCAAATGTGTAGGCCTCCTAACTTGAAAGTTGTGGGAAGTCATCAGATGATTCTGAAGCCAGGAATGTGGACTTGAAGCCTTGAGAGAGCTTATGAGATGTCTTGAAAGCCATCATGATGCCTAGACAGGTCATTGTGTAAGGTTAAGAAGCCTCAGCCATGAGTGGTGCAGCTAAGGTTTGACTAGGTCAACCCTAAGTCAACTGATGATGCGAACAAGGTTGAGACCTAATCCAAGAGCCATGTGATTATGGATTGATACATTGAGAGGTTATAAGTATGATTACAAGGTTGACTCATCATGATTGAAGAGTTTAAGAAGTTTCAAGCTAGGGTTTCTAAGGCTTGACAATGTAAAATCCCCTAGTTTGACCCCTATCTTCAAGGCAGTTTAGCTCAAGATGTGATGGTCATCTCATTTTCCCCCCAACATGAATGTTGTAGAGCATGCTATTAGCTTTAATTTGAGTGCTAGAAGTCCTTGATAGGATTTGTAGAACCCAAGTTATGACTTTGACAAGTTACAAGTCATCTGAGGCATGTGAATTTGAAGCTTGAAAGTTGTCCAACTTGCATGAAACGTTTTCCCTAGAAGGATGATTCCTATGAACTTTTGGTCAACATGAATGTTGTTCCTTATCCTCTTATATTTCTAGAGAGTACTAGAAGTCCTTGATGGGATTTGTAGAACTCAAGTTATGCCTTTGACAAGTCAAGGGTATTTTGGACATTTGGTGATTATAGGTTATTTGTGATCATAGGCCATTTTCACCAACTTAGAGGTCTCAAATGAAATTTTGTTCAACTAGAAAGTTGTTCAAAATGGGGTGTTAACCTTGACCATGCATCAAGGAGGCATTGAAATGGCTTAAGGAGAGACTTGGTTTAAGAAATTTTTAGAAAAGAAAGAATTAAAAGGATTTAATGGTCAAAAATTCAAATAAGTCATTTTGTGACCAAATGAAACAAAATTATAGGTCAAATTGATTGGAAAAATGATTTTAGAAACAATGGCAAGGTTAGAATTTTGATTTAAGGTCATTTGAATGGCATTCCATTTCATTTCTTCATGATGAAGCAACATAATCAAATGCATACCTTTGGCTTGCAAACAAGGAAAATAACACTCTAAAATCATTCAATATCTCATGAGAACTTGATTACACACATAGCCATGCCAAGAGGGAGTCAGAATGGTGGTTGCCATGGGTGATATTTTGAAGAGAAATTGAAAATCCAAAATCTCATTTGGGTGGATCCAGAAGTTTCTAGATGAGTCCAAACACTTCTATATAAGTCATTGAGTGATCTCAGCCATTTTTTTGGACGGAATTGAAGCTGGTAAGAGAAGGAGCCATTGAAATTTTGAAGGTTCAAGGTGAAATCGGGTTTTCAATTCAAAGGGGAATCAAGCCAAATCAAGGTGTGCAAAGGCTTGGAGAGTGAATTTGGGACGTGTCTGCATCATCTTGGCAGTTGAAGTGAGCAGAAACCACCTCTGTTACCTCTCTGAAACCAGGTTTGTATACTTCATCATTATGCATGATTTAGGAGGAGAAACTTATAAATATATATGTGGTTAAGATCCTTGTAACCTGTAGTTGGATTTAGGATCATAAGTTGGTGAATTAGAGACAAATTAGGCATGTGACCATTTTCTATTGAGGATGATTTCTCACGATTCTTGAAGGGTTATTCATGGCTAGATGGTGGAGATTGATCAGTGAAGAGGGAGGATTAATTTGAGACCTTTAATTTAAAGAATGGTGAAAATCAAGATTTGAGTGAACTCTGAAAAGGTGATCATGTTTTGAGTTAGAGATGGAATTAGAAGATTCTGAGGGTGGATTTGTGATCAACATCAAATTTGGAGTGGGATAGTGTTTGGTTTGGTGATTTTTGATGACCTGTGGAGGTTAGCTCACCGGAGAAGACGGTGGCGCCACTGTTCAGGCCATCGTCTGCATTTTTCCCCCCAAGCTGAGTTCAAATGGGGACGATGAACATGGGCCATTGGATGATGGTTTGGACTTTGACTTAGGCGTGTGTTGGAGGGCCAGGATTGCACCTCAAGCTCTGAAGAGAGATTTCAAATGAAACGCACCGTTTCATTAATTGGAAGGTTTTGGGCTTAACACTCAGAGTGATATCCACACCCCCCTTGAGCCCAATTCTTGATATGAACTGCTTGGGCTTGCTATTTGCCACGCATCTTTTATCAATTCCTTTTATTTTCTTTTATTTTTCATTATTTCATGTAACTTAGAAATTAATTCATAAAAAATTGAAAAATGATCCAATTAACCCCATTCTTTTTGAAAAAATTGAAAAATGATCCAATTAACCCCATTCTTCCCTTCTTTTGGTGTAGCTTTGATTAGGTTAAGATTAGGGTTTTGTAGGTAGAGCTTCTAGATAGTTCTCTTCCTTCATAAACATGGAATATGTTGATCAATTCCATTCTTCCCTATGATGTAAGGTCCTCTGTAAAGGCCTCATCCCTCCTTTGGTAGGATGTGTGGCTCTTTGCAAATTGGTAGAACCTTTGAGGGTCCTTTTCTCTGATGATAGGATGCTTAGTGGTGACCTTTGGTCTTCACTCTGCTACCAACCATCCAAACTTTGCTCTTGATAGATGCATCTTTCTCCCTTGTTAGAGGATGGAGTTCCTTGCTTGAAGAAGATTGAAGGATGGAGTTGACACTTCCATGTGATTGAAGATTACTCTGAGAAGCTGAAGCTTGTAGATGAAGAAGACCAAGTTGATACTGGTAAAGCAAAGAGAGCTGAAGCAAGAAGAACAAGTTGGTACTTGTGAAGAAGATCCAATTGAGATTGAGTGAAGAGCTGAGGCTTGAGGAATAAAGGATAAGTTGACACTTACATTGATGCATTGAGATCCTGAGGGAATCAAGTTGATACTTGTAGGTAGGAGTAAAGCCTGAAGGTGGAATTGACTGTGAAGCTGAAGCTTGAGGAAAAGAGAATAAGTTGATACTTATGTTTGATAGGTTGAAACCTTAGAGAAGCAAGTTGATACTTGTCATGGAAGATGATAGCCTTGAAGGGTGATTGAAGTCTGAAGACTGGATTGCTGCCAGAAGAGCTGAAGCTTGAAATTGAAGGAGGGGTTGATCTGCTTTCTTTCTTGTCTGTTTTCTTTTCTGTATTGATGTGACTTGTTTGACTTGCTTGATGCATTAGAATAAGTCCATATCTAGACTAATGTAAGCTAGGATCATGATTGCACTAGAGGTTGAGTTGCTCCCTCTGCTTGTATTGTTATTGTATGGCTTTGCTTGCTGGTATTTGGTAGAGCCTTGCTCCCTTGCCTATGTGGTTTGTGGTTTGCTTGATAGCATATCATTCTTTCTTCTATATGATTACAGTCACTCATATTTTGCTTGATAGCATGTTATTTCTCCTGTATGATTGCAGTTATTCATATCTGGCTTGAGGTTGAGATGAGCTTGTGGAGGTTGATCCCCCATACACATTTCCTCCCTCACTTGCATTTCATGCATTTTACAGTCGTCTACTGTTTACTGTTTAAGCTGATGCTTTATCTGTTTCTGTTTATCATTGACATGATCCCCTAGGACTCTCACTTCCTTTGATAAGGAAGTGATGATAGAACTTTAGGTTGAAACATATGCATGATAACTTCTAGGAGCTCCCTGTTTCAAACCTCCACTATAGGATGAACCCTTGGCATGACAACATTAGGACCTGATAGTTTCCCCTTAGTTGTCCCTCTCTCTTCTCATCTCAAAACAGCTTAAGATACAGTAATCATGAATGATTTCTTTCGTACGTTACGAGCCTTAAGCCATCTGAGAAAGGATTGTTGAAGAGTTTCTTTTCAACAGTCTGGATGTTTAGTATGGCACCCTTTGGGTGACATGCGACGCATTCACTCTCAGGTCATAGTCTTTAGTGCGATTGAAATTATAAACATCCATAAAAAACACTTCTTCCGTAAAAGACAGAAAACAAACTTCAAACCTTTTTGCCCCGTGGGCCCATAATTCAAAGGAAAGCTTTTCTGAAGAAAAGAGTGTCGTTAACTCCCAGTTCTACCGCAAACAGGCTTTGTCCCTAACTGCTGGAACCGTTTGTTAACCCTACTCTATAAAACATATGAATCTAAATTCCTGTAATCCGTATTATCCCGAACTACGTAAGCTCTGATCTCTCATGCCCGTTGAGAATACGTAGGCACAATACTGATGTATTGGCGAGCCACCTTCCCCGTAACCCGTAGTTAGTCGAACTACGTTGACTATGATTTCTAATTCTCTGATGAGAATACGTAGGCATAAAGCGCGACGCTTTGCCGAGTCATTTTCTTTTCTTTTAAGCCAGCCTTGATAGGTAGATAGATAAAACCCACCCGTCCAGTAAACACAATGAGCGTGGATCCCATCGAGTACGATGGACGTGAGGGGTGCTAATACCTTTCCCTTGCGTAACCGACTCCCGAACCTAGACAAAGGTTGCGATGACCTTGTCTTATACCTTTTTGTTAGGTTTTTCCGATTGTTTCCTTTCCCGTTCTGAGGGATAAATAACGAAAGGTGGCGACTCTTCTGTTTTGCCGGCACCTTATTTTTGCGGAAGTGACACTAACTGTAATATTGTTTGAACTTTTCAGCATTCCATGATCGAGCAAAAGGTTCTCCATTTAGATGCTCGAGGTAGTAGTCCCTGGTGCCTGCTTTTTATTTTACCCGGTAAGGGCCTTCACAATTTACGGCCAGCTTGCCCTCGCGTGAATCTTTTTGATTTCTGTGTAGGACGAGGCTGCCCACTTGGAATTCGCGCTTTATAATTCTGGTGTCATGGTGTAATGTTATCTTTTATTTGTGCTTTCTATTTTGTATATATTATCTGTATATCTATTTATATGATTATACCTTTCCTGGGTTATATTATTGTTATGAGATAAGTCCTACACCCGGACTTGAGTGCAATTATTATAGGAAGGTCATATATTCGACGAGGCTTATAGGGAGTGATTCTTGACCAAGCTGACTTGCAAATCACCGCTCAGTTGAGGCCCTCTTGAAAATTAGTATTGTTGAACGAGTATTCGTGAAAACATTGACTATTTTTGACCTAGGAGCCTATGATATTGAGGACCGTAGTTACCCTAAACACAACTTTGGCCTTCTTAGGATGTAGTGTGAGGACTATGAGGGAGTAGTCCCAAAATAGTTTCTACGTGATACTACACTCAAAAGAGGTTCTCTTGAGAATATTGTTAACCACCGAGTTATTCGGGAAATTGATAATATCCGAAAGATAGACTGATGACTTTGGGCACCTCTTAGAACCCTTGTTTTGCAGGTACAATTAACCCTTAGTACATACCTTTTGGGACTGGTAGACCATGGCTCCATGCCCATGACCCTCTAACCTAGGACTTTTGTTTGCTTTTGTGTGTTTGTGCATTCCATTCCAGCATCATAACATTCCTGGTTTCAAGGAATTCAACTGTCAGTCCTTTGCAAATTCAATAAAAATTTCAAAATCTAAAACTTCTTAAGTTTTCCAAAATATTTGCAACTGGCCGTTGAAATCCTTGAAACCACTGCAATGCATTGTATCCTGTTTTTGCATTTGCATTTTTCCTTCCGGTTTTCTTATCTTCGGTTCTCTCGCCTTCCAGTTCTGTCACCCTGAGTCCTCTGCATCAGTACAACACTAGAGCCCGAGCTCGTAAAAAGATGGCGAAACAAAATCAAGAGCTTAATCGTGTCAACAATGAGCTAGAAGACCTCCGGGGAAGTGTAGGGAAGATTATGGAGATGCTACAGGTTATTCGTGCGAGGATGGATACTCAACCCACTGTTGTTTCTGAGATTACCAATGTTGTTGTGGATCCTCAACCACTTGTTACTACTGCAACTGTACCTCCTTATGATCTTTCACTGGGTTTTGTGCCAACTCCTGCTGCAGTTCCTATTGCTCAACCAGTTCAATAAGTCGTTCCTTTGGTTTCTGAAGCTCCTTAGGTGATTCCTACTTTTGCACCAGCTACAGTTCACACTCATGTGCAACCATACTTCAATGAATCGGTATATGATATTGTCGCTACTGCGAAAATCGGCGCCGACTGAACAGAAGAGTCGCCACCGTGCGTTATTTATCTTAACGGAGGGAAAGGAAACGCTCGAAGTAAACCTACCGCAAAGACGGGAAAGGAATGGTCATCGCAACCAAATCCTGGATTCGGGAGTCGGTTACGCAAGGGGAAGGTATTAGCACCCCTCGCGTCCGTCGTACTCGACGGGATCTACGCTTGTTTTCTGGTACGGATTGTTATTCTATCTATTCTACAGGTCTGGGTTAAAAAGAAAATAAAATGACTTAGCAAAGTATCGCACTTTATACCTACATATTCCCGTCTGGAACGAGAAATCAGAGTCAACGTAGTTCGCCTATCTACGGGAAAGGAGGGGAAGGTTGCTCGCTAGGATATCACATCCTATGCCTACGTACTTTCATACAGCATGAAAGATCAGAGCAAACGTAGTTCGGGCTACGGAAGACACAGATTTGTTTGACTGTTTTTTATCCTTCTGAAAAAGGTTTTCTCCTGATTACGGGTCCGAGCGGACAAAAATGACTCTTTGATTGGTTTACAGTCTTTTACGCAAGAACTATTTTTTATTGATGTTTAACCTTTTATTGTATTTTTTGATTGTTTTGAAAAAGAAGAGACAGAACTCTAAAACCTAGGGTTAAAATGGGAATCAAAATCTACCCTAATGTTGTCATGCATGGATGAAAGCCTAATGTCTGTCATATTTCTCTCTTGCGCAGAGAGAAACAGAGATCCTAAGGGATAGACGGAAAAGAAACAGCATATATACAGTAAAGCGGTAAAATGCATGAATGCAGCAGTACAAGCGAGGCAAGGGAGTCCCACTCAACCTCGAACCTAGAAAACAATAGGCAAAGTGAAATGGTTTCACTTCAACCTCAAGGGGAAAATTAACAAACAATACAGCAAAGAAAATAAAAACCCCAAAACCAGCTCTGACAGCACCCCAGCTCCAGTTGAACTTCCAAAATCAAACTCCAATGGTACCCCAAGCTACAACAAGCTTCTATCTCCAAGAAATCACCCAGCTCAAGCAAGCACAGAACCTTAACCAGTTGATAGCATCAGACAACAGATAGCTCCAGACACCAGTAAACCCTAGCTTTAACAGTTGCACAGCTTTGACATGAATAATCTTCATCTTTGTCAATCTTTGATCCTCTTCTCTATCTTCAATGGCTTCTTTCTTCAAGGCAAGCACTCCAACAAAGAATTGATTTTATCAGAAGAAATTGAATGTCAAACAGTTCATTGACGACCAAAGGAAGTCTATGAATAGTTGACATTGTAACAGACTGTCTCCCTCAAAGTTCTACCTCCTAGACAAAACCACTTATCCCTCCAAAGGAGGGAGGTGAATATCAGAGAGGGACTTTTAATCATTGAGAAGAATGGAAGCAAAGGAAGCTATCCATGTTTATGAAAGAATTTGGTTTATTCTAAGGCTCTGCCTATTTTCTCCTATTTCTCCTATTTCTCCTAAGTCTTCAATCAGCATCCAACTCAAGCAATCCTCATGCATCAACCTTGATCTTTGTATTAAATCTTCTCCATTGATTCTTCATGCTTCCACAAGCCCAAACCAAGCCCACACCCCAAAAATAAAAAAACCCAAAAGCCCAAGCAAGCAACATAAACCCCAAATGGGAACACCAAACAATCACACCATTTGCAAAATATACTAAAAATAGTAAAATAGTATTTAAAACTCTAAGATTTACTCTAAGGGTATTTCTATATCTACCCTATATACCCTATATGTCCCATAACCTAATTCGTTCTAAAAACCCCAAAATAAAATGTTAGAATGCACCTATGTTGAGTTTGAACCCTAAAACTATCACCCTAATGTTTTCTAATCAAAACTAATCAAGCTAAATCCACAAAAATGTGGAATAAATCCAGGGGGAGCTTAATGTTCTAATCTAACTAGTACAAAAAGAACAAGATCAAAATATGAATTTAAATGACCAAACGAAATTCACCAAAATGCATGTACAAACAATATGAAAATAAAAGCAATTAAAATGTAAAAAATCACCATAAATGGAAAAATTCCTAAAATGATATTTTTATTTTCTCACAATTTTCTTGACATCATTATGGAAATGGAGGAAAAAATCCCATGTTAAAAAGATCATTTTTTGATTTTTTATGAATTTATTTGTAACCAATATGCAAATGAAAAGAAAAAAAAAAGAAATTCAATTAAAATGATATGGCAGGGGGGTGCCCATAGCAGATATTTGCAATGCAGGAATATTGGACCCAGGAGGGGGGGGGTGTTGAAAGCAACACGCTGGGCCCAGGTTTGCTCAGAAAAACACATAAAAGAAAAAAGACCAGGGGGGGCAGATAGCATCCAATTCGCCTTGCATTTCCTGATGGGCCCCAAATTGGGGGTGCAATTAGCAATTGGCCTAAGGCCCAAACCAATTCAAACCAAGGAAGGGGGGTGATAATGGAAACAGAGGGAGTAGATTCAGTAAATCTAGGACTGGGCCTAACGCCCGAGCCCAATTCCCTTTCAGCCCTAGCACAAATCAGAACCCTAACACTAAACTAATCCTTCAACCCACTGATACTGTTCATCTTCTCGAACATGAACCCTAGCGCCGTTACTATGTTCTCCCTCTTTCTCTGAATCCCTTTCTTTCTGCAATGCTTCAGAAAACACTTCCCCCAATCTCTCACCCTCACGAATTTGATCATCACCCTCACCAAATCATTCACAAAAACCCCACTCATCACAAACACAAACTAACGCCTCAACCTCTGAGCCCAGATTGAACCCCCTAAACCCACGTTCGCACCAACATTATCTACCCTAAAAATCTCCAGCGAACAAAACAAGAAAAACGATAGATGATGAGTTCGAAATGGGAACCTGGAGGTGTGACGCGAACGGCGACGAATTGAGTCTGGTATGAAGTTTATGGCAACGTCTGGAAGCTCTGGTTGAAATTTCAGAGATTTAAGGCGGCGACGTTGTTCGTTCGATGAAGATCCTTGAAGCAATTTCTGGAAACCCTAGCTGAAGGTTGAAGGATCTGGAGATTTGATGTTAAACAATCTTAAAGGTTATTGTGAAGAACATGAAGAGGACGAACACCGTGTCGGAGACGGTTACATCAAGCTTGATGACCAATTTCTGGAAATGGCTTGAGGATTGTTGAAGGTTTCTGGCGTTGGAGGAAGAACACGATGAAGGATCCGGAAAACTCAGTTGAATGTTGGTTTTGACGTCGTGATGAGTGTTCTTGTGAATCTGGAAATCTTGTGAAGATTCGTGACGATGATGCACGCGTGAAGATCTTGATGATGAAGGAGTAATGGTTCTGGAACAATGTTTGAAGACTGATGAACATCAATGGATTTTCCGGCGAGTTTGGGATAATTGCTGATGAAGGTTGATCGGAAGTAGATCGGAGAAGAAGATGAAGTTAGGTGAATTCTCTGGAATTCTGGGTTTTTGCAGATTCCGGTGAGTGTTGTGGTCTTCGGCGGTTAGTTGTGGCGGTCGGAGTCAGTTGGAGTGGTGGTCGCCGGTCTTTGCATGGCCAGCGGTGGGATTCCGGTGAGAGGACGGTGAGATGCTACGTGGCTAGCATGCAGAGAGTTGGGGTTGCATGGGGGAGACACGTGTGTGGGGAGTGAGGTCTGAGAGTTGACAAGTGTGAGGTGAGAGGGGAGACGTGGCAGGCATGCAGAGAATGAGAGAGTGAGGTGGAAGAGCTCTGGCTGCACGCGTGGCACACGTATTTATGTGACACATGGCATCGCTGGGACTGATTTGGGCTTTGAACTGGACTCTGAAGAAATGGATAATTGGCCCATTTGAGACTAAACCTGCTTAGACTTAAAACGTGATTAACTCTGAAACAAAACAAAATTAACTGAAAAAAGACCCTTAAATCCTAAACGAAAATTAAAAAATAAACCTAATTAAAATCTAATATTAACCCTAATTAATCCTAAAATGAAAAACAAAATCTAATTAAAATCTAATAAACCCTAATTAATCCTAAAATGAAAATTAAGAATCAAATCTAATTAATCAGAAAAATATCTAAAACTATTATTTAATATCTAAAAAAAAATATTTTTAAAACCCTAATTAATTCTGAAAAAAACAAATAAAATCTAAAAAAAACATTTTCTTCCTTTTTCTTTTAAAATCTAATCTACTAATTTGAAAAACAATAAAATCTAATAAAAATCTAAAAAACAATTAATCTTTATTTTTTTTAAAATCTATTCTATTTTTTTAAAAAGAAACATAGTATCTATTTTTTTTTTAAACTATTCTATTATTAAAAAAACAATTAAATCTCTAAAAACAATATCTATTTAAAAGGAAAAATAACATCTATTTATATCTATTCTCAAAAAACTATTAAAAGGAAATCAATATCTAAAAATTTATTTTTAAAGTCTATCCTATTAAAAGAAAATAATACCTAAAAATTTTTAAAAATCTATTAACTTCCAAAAAATGAAAAGAAAATTTATTTAAACTATAAAAAAATATTAAAAATCTATAAAATCCAGAAAAATCCAATTAAATGCATTAAAAAACCAGAAAAATACAAGAAAAATCCTAAAAATGCCAGGAAGCCGATTAAATCGAATAAAACCCAATGGCGCAACCGTAGCGAAACCCGAGCACCGAGATGGCCTGAAAACACAAGAGACGAGCACCAATTCTCAACAGACTTTTATTCCAACCGGCCTGAACTGCCTGAAACGCCAGGGGCTATAATCCCGATAAAAATCAATCTGAATGATAAAATGCATGCCATATGCGAATGCGAATACAAAATGCGTTGAAGCATAAACCAGATATGGGAACCGGTTGGTCAAATTTTAGGGTGCAACAGATATCCCTGACATGAAAGAGGATAAAGATGAACATCATGAAAAACTCCGGGAAAACATGGAAATTATTGACAAAAGGTTGAGAATGATGGAAGGAGATCAAATCTTTGGTGCTGCTACCAGAGAAGTGTGTCTCGTATCTGGTCTGGTTATTCCTCTGAAGTTCAAAACTCTCAGCTTTGATCATTATGAAGGAGCTACATGCCCGAAGAGTCACTTGATCATGTATTACCGTAAAATGGCTGCTCATGTTGAAAATGATAAACTGATGATACACTGTTTCTAGGACAATTTGAAGGGTGCTTCATCGAAGTGGTACTTAACTCTGGATCAATCTCGTATTAAGAGTTTCCAAGATCTGTCCGATGCTTTTATCAAACATTACAAGTACAATATGGATCTGCCTCCTGATCGAAGACAACTGCTGAGTATGTCCTAGAAGAGTTCAGAATTATTTAAGGAGTATGCTAAAAGGTGGAGAGAGATTGCTTTGCAAGTAGAACCTCCTTTGACCGAGAAAGAGCTAGCTGATTGGTTTGTTGATATTGTTTGTCCTGAGTTCTACGAAAGAATGGTTGGTAGTGTGACTGCAAACTTCTCCGATATTGTTGCCATTGGTGTAAAGGTAGAATCGGGTCTGAAAAGTGGAAAGATGTCAAGTATTGCTGGTAGTTCAAGCTCCAACAAAGATCATGCAAAGAAACTTTCATTCAGTTCTCACAAGAAGAAAGATGGTGAAACTAATGCAGTAACTGCAAGTAGACGAAGAAATCAACCTTGGCAACATCAATAAAATTATGTTCAACAACAAGGGTATCCTGCTCAGTTTGCTCAACAACCATATGTAGCTGCTATTACACATGCTTTTAATCAACAAATTCCTGCATATCAGTGTGTGCAACCAGCTCCTGTTTATCAACCTTCGGTCTATCAAAAACCTCCTGGTTATAAGCCTGCACAAGCTCTGTCTAATTATCAATGAGCGCCCAACGCTCCTTCCTATCAACAACCGAAGAATCAGGCACCTTTGCAGAATGTTCCCAACAGGAGACACTATAAGCCATGTCCTCCTATTCCAATGACTTATACTAAGTTGTACCCTTCACTAGTGCAACAAGGTTTGATAACTACAAGAGCTTTGGGTCCACCTCCAAATCCGCTGCCAGCTAATTACAACCCTGCCTCTCATTGTTTATTTCATGAGGGTGCGCCTGTCCATGATCTAGAAAGCTGCTATGCTCTCAAGCATCTTGTCAGAGAGTTAATGGAAAAGAAGATCCTGTCTTTTGATGATTCTCAACCGAATGTTAAAAGCAATCCTTGCCAAATCATGGGTTTGTTAATGCTATTAAAGATGTATCTAACGAAAGCCTAATTCTTGATGTTTCTGAGATTAAGACTCCTCTCCGAGTCTTCCATGCAAAGTTATTTGATTTTTGTTTAGTGATTGCTTGCCATGATGATTATACAAGTTGTGATGTTAGTGCCAAGCGTTGTTTGATGATGCAAAATGATATTCAAAGTTTGATCAATGATGGTTTCCTGCAAGTGGTTAATAAAGTGAAGAAGGATGAAGTTGTTGTGATTGAGCCCGTCTTCAACTTTCCAGAACCAGGTGCTAAAGTGCCAGCCCTCAACATGTCAAAATCAAGTTCTGCAGTACCTGCTTTCAATACATCAAAGCCAGTTATTTCTGCAATTAATCAGCCGAAGCTGGTAATCATTCAGAAGCCCAGTCCATTTCCATTCAGTGATCCTAAAGTTGTACCCTGGAAATATTATGTGACCATGATTGACAAAGAATTTGGGAAGGTTATTCTAAGGAAAGAATTGAAGATTATTAATGAAGATGTGACAAATATAGTTGGGGAAAGCAAGATGATGCGAAGTGGTCGTATTTATACTCCCCGTTTCAATGAGGCTCCGCCTAAGGAAACTGTTACCACTGCTCCGGCCAAAGACAAAGGGAAAGAATTGGCTGCAAATGATGAAGATGATGAATTCCTGAGGATTATCAGAAAAAGTGATTACAAGGTCATTGATCAGCTTCACCAGACTCCTTCCAAAATATCTATATTATCTTTGTTGATGAATTCACCTGTTCATCGAACTGCATTACAAATGTTATTGGCTCAATCTCATGTTTCTCTAGATATTACTACTGGTCAATTCGATAGTGTGATTGCCAATATTACTGCCTGCAATACTCTTAGCTTCAGCAATGATGAGTTACCAATAGAAGGTCAGGATCACAACTGTGCTTTACATATGTCTGTGAAATGTCAAGAGGATAATTTAGCAAGGATACTTGTAGATATCAGTTCCTCTTTGAATGTATTACCTAAGAGGGTTCTTACCAAGTTGGCTTACAAGAAACTGAGATGAAGCCTACCTCGCTGATAGTCAAAGCCTTTGATGGTTCCCGCAGAACTGTAACCGGAGAAGTTGAGCTACCGATCTTGATTGGTCCATATATATTCAACATCACATTCCAAGTGTTGGACATAAATCCTAACTACAGTTGTTTACTTGGAAGACCATGGATCCACGCCGCTGGTGCTGTAACTTCAACTCTGCATCAGAAGATGAAGTTTGTAGTCAATGAAAAGCTGGTTATTATACATGGTGAAGAGAATTTGATGGTCAGCAACCTGTTTTATTTCCGTTACATAGAGGCTGATGAAGAAGCTTTGGAAACTTCTTTCCAAGCACTTGAAATCGCCAATGCTGTCTTGTTGGAAGTTGAAGAAATAGTGGGTAAGATTAATCCATCTTTCGTATCTGTCAAGAGCACCAGGTCAACAATCAAAGGAGACATACCTCAAGGTTGGGGAGAAGTGATAGATATCAAGACCAAGACGAATTGCCAGGGGTTGGGTTACAAACCAACTCATGATAAAGCTTCTACAACTGCCAAAGGTCGTCCGAAGACTGTCCAGGAAGTGCTTATCAGTGGAGGTTTCTAGGTCAATGCTATCAACGATATTGATGAAGATGAAGACTTGAGAAATCTGGTATTCAAGTTTGATGCGGCTTTGAGCAACTGGGAAGCAATATATATCCCCATGATTTTTCCCGTGTCAAAGTAATTTAACGCTTTTTGCTTGTTGTTTTCAAAATTCCATAGCTATGCCCAAAGCTACTGGATTATTTTGTAAGGCAACCTTTTCAATTTTAAATAATTATCAATAAATGCATTTTGTTAAACTCTATTTGTTTCCTTTGCTGTTTTTTCGCTTTTACCATTAAAAGAAATTGGCAATCTTTTCAAAAAAAAACTACAAAAACATTTTCTTTCTCTTGCATTTTCATTTGTGCATTTAATAAGATAAGCCTTCCAACATGCAGTGATATCCCAAACCATGTTGAATTCAATGTCCCTGCTTTCACTTCTGACTTTGATTCCACCATTTATCAAGCTGAAGATGAGGGTGAGGAAGATTTCGAAGTTCCCACTGAACTGGCAAAGTTAGTAGAGTATGAGTACACTGAGCTTCAACCATACAAAGAGCAGGTAGATTTGAATAATCTTGGCACTGATGAAGACAAGAAAGAGGTTAAGATTGGTACAACACTTAGGGATGATGTAAAGCAGAGATTGGTCAAGCTTTTAGAAGAATATACTGATGTGTTTGCATGGTCGTATCAGGATATGCCCGGTCTAGACACTGATATTGTTGTTCACAAGCTGTCGCTTAAACCAGAATGCCCACCTATCATGCAGAAAGTTCGAAGAAAAAGACCTGACATGGCTTTGAAGATTCGAGATGAGGTTAAGAAACAACTTGATGCAGGTTTTCAAACAGTTGTGAAGTATCCTGATTGGGTAGCCAACATTGTACCAGTGCCCAAAAAGGATGGTAAAATCAGAATGTGTGTAGACTACAGGGATTTGAACAAAGCAAACCCGAAAGATGATTTCCCTCTGCCGCATATTGATACACTTGTGGATAATATAGCCAGTTTTGCAGTTTTCTCTTTTATGGATGGTTTCTCCGGTTATAATCAGATCAAGATGGATCCTGCCGACAGAGAAAAGACTACATTCATTACTCCTTAGGGAACCTATTGCTACAAAGTTATGCCCTTCGGTTTGAAGAACACAGGGGAAACATATCAAAGAGCTATGGTCGCTCTCTTTCACGACATGATGCATAAAGAGATTGAAGTGTACGTTGATGATATGATTGCTAAATCCCAAAACGAAGAGGACCATTTGGATCATTTGCTGAAACTGTTTGAACGACTCAGGAAATACTAGTTGAAACTAAATCCTGCTAAGTGTACTTTTGGTGTTAGATCTGGAAAGTTATTTGGATTTATCGTCAGCCAACAAGGAATCAAGGTAGGCCCTGATAAAGTATGAGCCATTTAGGACATGCCAGCTCCACAAACTGAAATACAAGTCAGATGTTTTCTTGGACGCCTGAACTATATCTCCAGATTCATTTTCAATATGATTACTACCTGTGAGCCAATATTCAAGCTACTCTGTAAGGGTCAGATTATTGATTGGAATTCTGATTGTTAGCAAGCATTTGAGAAGATCAAGGGTTATTTACAAGAGCCTCCCATATTGATTCCTTCTGTTCCTGGAAGATCACTTTTCATGTACCTAACTGTTCTTGAGAAGTCTATGGGTTGCGTACTAGGTCAACACGATGAGAGTGGATGAAAAGAACATGCCATCTACTACTTGAGCAAGAAGTTTAATGATTGTGAAAGCGGATATTCACTTTTGGAGAAGACTTGTTGTGCACTAGCATGGGCTGCTAGGCGTCTTAAGCAATACATGATCTGTCACACGACTTTGTTGATCTCGAAAATGGATCTAATAAAGTACATTTTTGAAAAGCCTGCTCAGTCTGGAAGACTTGCCCGTTGGCACATGTTGTTATCCGAATATGACATCCAGTATGTGACTCAGAAAGCTATTAAAGGAAGTATCTTGTCAGATTATCTTGTAGACCAACCGGTTGAAGATTATGAGTCTTTGAAGTTTGGCTTTCTTGATGAAGACATCATGTTAGTGAAAGGTTATGAAGAGCCAGGTCCTGATGAAGGTCTCGAGCCAGGTTCCTATTGGAAGATGATGTTTGATGGTTCCTCTAATTACAGTGGGCATGACATAGGCGCCGTTCTGATGAATCTAGAAGGTGGTTACACCCCATTTACAGCAAGGTTAGATTTTGAATGCACCAACAATATCGCCGAATATGAAGCATGCATTCTTGGCCTTGAAGCAGCTATTGACCTCATAATCAAAATTCTTGAAGTGAGTGGAGATTCAGCTTGGTAATTTATCAAGTCACTGGTGAATGGGAGACCAAACATGAGAAGTTGACCCCATACAGAGTTTACATTGTTGAAATGATTGAATACTTTGATGAGATCACTTTCAAGCATGTTCTGAGGACTGAGAATCACATTGTCGATGCTCTAGCCATGTTAGCCTCAATATGGAAAGTCATATTCATCAATGATGCTACACTCATCCAAATTGAACGCAAGACTGAGTCTGCCTACTATCAGATGGTTGAAGAAGAAACTGATGACAAGCCTTGGTTCCATGTCATTAAGAACTATCTGTTGAAGCAAGAGTATCCAGTTGATGCTACTAATCTTGATAAGAAAACTCTGAGAAGATTGGCATCTAAGTTCTTCCTCAGCAATGACGTGTTATACAAGAGAAATCACAACATGGTTCTGCTTAGATGTGTTGACAGACGTGAAGCAGACATGTTACTTCAAGAAATTCATGAGGGAACCTTTAGAACTCATGCCAATGGCTATGCTATGTCCAAGAAAATTCTGAGGGTTGGGTATTACTGGTTAACCATGGAATCTGATTGCATCCAATATGCCAGAAAATGCCATAAGTGCCAAATTTATGCTGACAAGGTACACGTACCTCCAACGATGTTGAATGCTTTATCATCACCATGGTCTTTCTCAATGTGGGGCATTGACATGATTGAGGCAATTGAACCAAAAGCTTCCAACGGTCATCAATTCATCTTAGTTGCCATTGACTACTTCATAAAATGGGTAGAAGTTGTTTCTTATGCCAATGTGACCAAGCAAGTGGTTGCCCGCTTCCTCATGAAAGAAATTATTTGTCGTTATGGAATTCCAAGTCGAATCATAACATATAATGGGACCAATTTGAACAATAGAAACATGAAGGAGTTGTGTGAAAGTTTCAATATTGCACACCATAATTCTTCTCCTTATCATCCAAAACTGAATGGATCTGTTGAAGCTGCAAACAAAAACATCAAGAAGATCCTGCAAAAGATGGTAAAGACTTACAAAGATTGGCATGAAATTCTACCATTTGCTTTGCACGGATACATAACTTCAATGCGAACTTCAACAGGGGCAACCCCTTTCTCATTGGTATATGGAATGGACGCCGTCCTCCCCATCAAAGTAGAGTTACCTTCCTTAAGGGTACTGATGGAAACCAAGCTTGACGAAGCAGAATGGGTCCAAGATAGATTTGACCAGCTGAATCTCATCGACGAGAAGCGCATGATAGCTATGTGCTATGGTCATTTATACCAGAAACAAATGAAGAGAGCCTTTGATAAGTGTAGCGGTAAAAATCGTGAGTGTAAGTTATTGATTAACTTAACTCAAAGAAAACAAGAGTCGCCACCGCACTTTTATTTTATCCAAAAAAGGAAAGGAAAAAGAGCGAACAAAACCAAATAGTTCTAAAATAAGAACAAGAGACAGAGATCGGGGTAAGGGGGTTGGTTACGCAATGGGAAGGTGTTAGCACCCAAAACGTCTATAGTACTCTATAGGAGCCCTTTGAAATATTTACGTTTTCTGGTTTGAAAATGGTTTGTTTGAAAAGAGATTGGGGAGATGAGAAGATAATTATTTTTTATATTTTTGTGTTCGGAGAGACTTATCGTCTCATGCCTACGTACCCATAAAGTGCAATATGGAATCAAAACCCCGTAGTTCGTGGTACAAATGACAAAAATTTGTTGGTTTTGATTGATTTTAGATGTAAAGACAAGTCGTCATTTCAAGGAGAAAACTGCGACTATCCACCCACGAGTATTAAGACAACATCTGCGTCACATAAAGATGGAGGATTTGCTTGGATTATCAACAAGACTATCACTCAACATCAACGTGGAAAATGTCAAAGTCTTAATAATATGGGGAATAGGAGATTTACATCTCAACTATAGAAATGAATCATGTCTAAACTTTATGAAAAGTTTTAAAGTGAAAAAGTGCATAAAGGCACAAAACTAGTTGATGAGTTTTTTGTATTTTTTACGTCTTTTGAAATTGGTCAAAGCATGATTAACATTGATTGACTTTTATTAAGAAAAACAAAGTTTTAAAATCACTTGACGAAAGTCAAGGTTTTATTGCGAAAGCAGTTTTGAAGTTTGAAACCAAGAAGGTTTTTGAAAGAGGGAGAAAGTTTTGAAAATTTAAGAAGGGGAGGAGATGAAGTGACTATCCTAGAAACCAAAATAAGAGCTAAAGGTAAGAAAGATCTAACCGACTTGTAGCACACTCCATAGCAAGCAAAAAAGAATTCCATCCGATTTAAAGCATAAGCTAATGAGCGAGCCAAATAAAGGCTAAGATCCACAATACTCCAAGCATAGGAATAAGAGTCCTAATTCTAAGTCCAAAGGTCCATGAAGTCCAAGGTCTAAGAGTGGTCCAAGAGCATAACCACAAAGTTAACAACACCAAGTTTTTTTTAGAGATTTTTTATCCTTTATTAGTGTTTTGAACAAGATATGGTCCAAGTGGACAAAAGAGAAATGACATAAACATAAACAAAGATATGATATGAAATGATAATATGGAAACATAAAAGTAAGAAATAAGGAGTAAGAAGAGAATATAAACAAAATTAAACAAAGATAATGTTAGTGAATTAGTGGTTAGTGGTTAGGACATATGATCAATGATGATTAATCCTTGCACTTAGACCAAGATTAATGAAAATTCATTAGAGGATTGATAGAATCAAAGCCTCCTAACAATGATTTTCATAGGTATTGGAGTTAAGACAAGCAACTAAACATACTTGGACTTTTAAACGTAAGTTTGAGCCACGAATGATCATTTTCCGATTAAGGGACACTTTAGCGCTATGTTAAGCAATCGTAATCGGGTTTATGTAGAAACCACGACTATCTGAGGCCGGTCAATAATAATATTAGTGTTAACACATGTTAGAGAAGTGATATGTAAATCACTCTCCTAAAACATGCCACACAAAAAGAAAAGAGGTAATGATCTCATCACAATCAAGATTTTTCATTAATTAATCAAAGGTAATCTATCACTATTCCAAAGTAAGGAGAATTATCTCAATGATTATTCGTCCATAGATTTGAAATAATGAAGATTAAACAACCTTGATAATCAACAATCTATGATCCATAGATTTCATCGATCAAAAGAAAAATAAGAAGATGAAAGAAAACAAAAATGAAAAGAAATCACAATTTGGATCTTAAATCGATTAAATCATCATCAATATCAATCACCTCTTTTGGTGGATAAAATCAACACCCAAAGTCCATTGATATTGATGAGATCTTATCAAAATTTAAAATCCAAAACAACCAACAATTAAACCAAATCAAAATATTGTTAAATGATTTTTTAAGAGCTTTTTTTAAAAATATTATTTAAAAAAAAAACAAACTAATAGCAAGAAAAATGGTGGAAAGGTCCACACGACCAAGCTCTTAAAAAAAGAAATAAAAAAAATGAAGTAAAAGCAAATGAAAAAAAGAAAAAGAGAAAGAAAAACAATCGTTCATCTTCTTGTTCTCAACCACAACACTGTTCACGGCCATGGATGCTCAGACTTCAAAACTTGCTCAAATCAAAGCGGCGGGATGCGAAACCAACACGGTTGTGATCGGAATCAAGAGCTCTTCACAACAGTATAATCAATTCAAGGAAATACAACAAAAAGTAACGGATCGAGAATGACGGTGAAGCTCAAACTACCTTCAAACTCAGATAAATGATGAAAATGTAACTCTCTTCTTCTTCTTCTTCTTTGAATCTGGTTGAATTTGTGTCAATTGAAGTGAAATTGGTGGAAGGAAGTAGGAGAAGAAAAGTGAACGAAAGTTTTTTTGGTAGTGAGGAATTTGAAGAAGAAAATCAGCAGAGGTTTTTTGGCTTGAAAAGCTTGAAGAAATGAATGAGGTATGTGTGGTATTTATAGATTGAGAGTGAGTGAAAAATGGTTGCCGTTTGTGTATTTTTCTGTGCGTTTTATGATGCAAGTTGTGCGTGACCCAGGTGCTGAAACTTTTCATGTCGTTTTTGCTTTCACATTTGTAGCTCATCACATGTTATTCTTTCTTTTTGATTTCACCTCAATTTCAATTATCTGACATGGATTATTTTTCAACTGGCTCATGTGCTATCCATTTTTGCTGCAGCTTGTGAATATGGCTTGGTTCATGGCTTGAATACGTGAAAATAGTCTGGATAAAAACAAAGCTTTTGCTACCGCAGAATTCTATTTTCTGCCGCTTCTTGACGCCGCCATTTCCCATTGATAATATTGAAGCTTCCACGCTGCAATTGATGTGCAATCATTAAAACCAAGATGCGGCAAGCCGAGCTGAGCCGGGAACAGACTTACTAACTTCATTTGATGCAGGATCACATAATGCAGAATTTGAATCCTCCTTCACTTGCCTATAAAGAATATAGAATTTCCCATCAAATACTTAACTGCTTGTAGTGGCCTTCCTCCTTACGACGACGACGTTTGGTTGCGTTTTCCGGTCAATGGAATTCAGCACGACTCCGAACAAGATTGAAGGGCAAAGGTACGGGCTAAAATGCTGGATTAGAGCATCCATTGCAGCAGGTTCACCATAAGTCAAGTAAGGTAGTATTCGAGCAACCATCTCTGTGTTCCTCTGCTGCTTGCTTGATTTCTTAAGCCCCAATGGATGAGATAATCTCTCCAAAAACATAAGAACTATCTTCTTGGCTTGTTCACCTGTCCCAGCTTCTTCACTGGTGACGGTAAATGCACCTTGTGTGATGCTTATACTGTCACTTTCATTTGCTTCTAAAGTCAAACTTTCGACAATCAAAAGTATGCCTTCGGCTGGCTCCATGGCATCAACTGAGAAAGCCCGTCTTGCCGTTTCAAGAAGCAAACCTAAGGCTCCTAGCTTCAACAACGCTAGTCTATTTTCTCTAATTTTGCAACAGTACATCAGAAGATTAAGAACTGCAACCAATTTCTCTTGATTGGACTTGAAATCATCTCTAAGACGCTGAATCGTGCCCAACAGTATCTCCAGTCCACCACATTCACGAACAGCACCTGCTATGGCGAACTCAACCTCTGGATCCTGAGGCTCCTCTCTATCTTCCTCCAATTCTTTAATCATAGGCTCAGTTGCTTCACCATCCAATCCCTGGAGGCGATAAGTCACTGTCATAGGTGGGCAATATCTAGATGAGGTGCCAGCATTTGATGACACCAAGTTAGAATTTGTCAGATTTGAAGACTGATTTGAAGACTGATTTGATTTCTTCCATACTAGCTCATAAACTTGTGCAATGCTCAAATCAAAAGAAATAATATTACCAGCAACCAACAATTCCATTCCATAGTCATCCTCAAGAAGACCTAACAAATCCAACTGATGGCAGATCTTATTTTTCACATCACGCATCAATGGACCAATTTCAGTACTTGAATATGGATTCTTTGTCATTGATCCCCTGATGAACTCTTCCTGAGTATGTGCCTTGTTTAGGACCAACAAATATACAGGCTCGGGTTTTGAAGGGCAGATCAGATTGCAAAGCTGCTCTAAGATAAACAAACAAGCACGCCCTTTCCTCTCCTTTCACATCAGAAGCAACTTCGCCTGATTGTAGACATTCTAATACACAACGCAGGCTGAATGCGTGGTTGGCAAATTCCTGCAGTTCTCCCTCAAATTTTGCACCTTCCAGAGTGCTAAGATCCTTGCAAAGATCAGAAATGCTGGCATGACCTAATTTACCCGCTTCATAGAGCGTAACAGCATGAGATTTCAGACCTGGTGAAACAGAACCCATCATAAGATAGGATGTTATATTGGCATCAACTATGAAGGCAACACGCATATAGGCCGAACGAGCACCATGGTTGCTTGAACCTGAAGCATCCGCTTGAATATCATTATCAATATGGATATTGTCAAAACCATGACTAGCAAGATAAACATCTTCATCACTAACTGCACTTCTTGGAGACTCAGCCAAATGGTGAAGATACAGGTCCTGCAAGTCAAATTCAACATCCAGAGGCAGTGCACCTTTGCTTATCAAGAACCAGTCGAGTTTCTTCAGAATTTCTCCAGGGATCCCTGAAACAGCTTAGATACTTCTGGATCACTTCTTGTAGCAATCCACTTTATGCCTAAGTCAACCATCGGAGCAACATAGCTCCAAGACCATACCTCTGCATCATCAGTGGACTCCGGATGTTGATTTGTAAGACACTGTTGTGTAAACAAATTTGGAAGTCTTCCGGCCAAAGACTCTAGAACAAGATATGCCTCCCTAGAGATGCAAGTAGATTCATACAGAACATTATTTTTTATAAGTTTTTCAAATGAAGAAACATCCAACCAAAAACACAAGGCAGGGAATATCTGGGAGAAGTAAGACACGTAATATCCATATCGAATGCAGACCATCCAGAAACGCAATTGTTCAATGGTCAGAGCAGACTTGAGTTTACTTTTTTCCTTCCCTAACTTTAGCCAGTCATCAATGGACAAAGGAAGTTGATATAAATTCCAAGTCATGGCATTGAAGTATCCATTCTTTATAAACTCTAAACAAGTTTTCCTGTCCAACCGAGCTAAGACCTTCAAGAGTTTTACAGATTTTATCATCGAAGATCGAATTTCAAAATTGCCAACAGTAAATCTTTGCACAATTGTATGAACAAGTCTTTCGCACCTCAGCACTGCATTAGCACATGAAGGTGAATGCCTTGCTATGGCAATCAATATAGAAACAATATATTCTTCCAAAGATGCCGAAGGATCTGTCTCCAAAAGATAGCAAAGTCTAGGAAGGATCCCCATGCGAACTAGACCTGCAGTAAAATCTTGCCCAGCAACAAATACATCATCTTGAATTGTGTGCTTCTCGTCGCCCTCATTATCCATAGAATCCTCGCTAAAAGGTAGAATATTAGAAGGTTTTGAACTGTACTTCCAGTATCTCCCCTGAAGGAATCCAAGAGATATATCTGATCTGCTCCTAAAAACCGGAGCAGTACAAATATCCTTGTCACAAGTTGCCATTTTCTCAAAGATATCAAAGTAGTTCTCATTCGGATCACAGCTCAGTGCAGATTGAACAGCCTTTGCACAGGCCAAAACAACAGAATCATTGTTATCATCAAGACATATCCTGAGTGACAATGCAAGCTCTGGTTGAGGACCAAGTGCATAAGTCCAAACAGCCTCCCAGTCAACTGATTTGTCGGCCTCGTTCCCCTTTTTTGTCATATTTCCAGTTCTTTCTTTGCAAATATAGCATAGTGCCTTGTCAAGAACGGATGAAAGGAGATGCAGTGCAAGGGCTCTTTGTCCAGGAACCACACTTCTAGTAAGAGACAGTGCTTCTTTAATTGTATAACCAGCTGCACCAGGATCTCCCTCAGTCCTCAAATAGTCACGTTCACTGATACTATCATACACAGGCTCCTGTTCAGTATCAACAACATCCCCAGCCAATGAAAATCGTAACTCCCTAACAGCCTCAACTCTATCGCTCCAAGCATTCCATAAGCTACTGCCTGTGGTGGTTGAAGTCTTTTCGCTAACATTCTTATCATCCAGCTGTTTTTTGGATGGTGGTGCCACGACAGTATGAGAAATGCCATTCTCTGTCTGCAGACATTTACCTTGAGTATTCTGAACTTGTTGATTCACAGATTCAGTAACAGTACCCACTTCCGATTTAAAACTATTGGATTTCTTAAGTTTCTCCTTACCCCTTTTTACGACTTTTACGTTTCTTATCTTTTCCAGCTTTAGTATATGCGTCACCACTGCCATCACCCTCCAAATGACTAACTTCAGTATCAACAACACTTCCCTGGTGATCTTCAGGCTGTGAATCCTCTTTCAGAAAGAAATGGGATTCAAGAAGTTTTAACATTTCAAAATGCCCAACTCTTTGCTTACCAAACAAATCTTGAAGCCTCGCATCACAAACAATCTGACTTTTTCGGCGAGGATCTCGAAGCTTATTTATTTTAATATATTCTAGCAAAAGAGCGTGCGCATCAAATTGTGACAACATAGATTTATCTCCATTTCTCATGTGCATAACGAACTCCAAGAGCTCCTTTGAAGCCCACTCAGAGCTTTCTTCTGTAGATACCCCATCAGCGCCGCGTTTGGAACGAGACTTTGCACGTCTCTTGGACTTTCTTTTCTTAGATTGACCCAAATCTACATTCTCATAAGAGCTATCTGAATCTAACCCTTTAGCATTGGTGGGATCAAAAAGTTCATCAGGCGATTCATCTTTAGAAGGAAGTTTACCAGATCCCTTCCAGGGGTTTTTAGCTTCAGCAAGTTCATCAAATGTAAGAGACAACTTTTCTTTTAGATCTACATAGTAATCCTTGAAAAGATATTCCCAACTACTTTTGTCATCAAAATCAACTTGTCCCGTGGTGTTTCCCTCCTCATTCTGTTCAATCAACATTACAGTTTTCATGCAGGTCTCGCAAAATCCCTTGTTTCCCCTAACACATAAAATAACAGCATCTTTGATACAACCCTTGCACAAAGAAAATGTACATGTATAACAGAAGTAGTATGGAGTCTTCTCACAGTTGCTGCAAAGATGCCAACCACAATTCCACTTTCCCTTGGCTCGGAAGAAGGCTTCGTCCCGATTAATGCAGGAAGGGTGGTAAGCCTTGGGACAACCCCTGCGGTCACAGAGCACAAGGTCGCCTCCATCGAAGCAAATGAAACAAACGTCTTCTTCCAAATTTAATTGGAATCAAACTCTTGAATAAAACAAATTCTTAAGAAATTGATGTCATAATGAACTCAAAGATTAATCTCTAAACATGCTTTTAGAAACACTTGGAAATTGCACACTTGAATAAACACTTTGGACTTGCATCCCAAAACAAACATCTTGATTGAACATCCACCAAACTTGACTTGTACAGACAAAACTCTGAATCTTCGATTAAAACTGGAATAAAACTTCTCATAAAACACTGCTCGACAAACTGATGATTCTCCATAAGACCACTTGACCTTGAACAATCATCTCTTGAGAAAATAGACCACTGATACATAACTTGCAAATGAAGTAATCCCTTGATAGTTTGACCAAGATGAGGTCAAACTTCCATCTGATTTAGACTCGAATGAATGTCCTTGCCATCAATCCCTTTTGCAAAATCCTAAACACACAGAGAAGAAGAAACAGACAAATTGAAAAATATTTTTGGTATTTTGGTTAGAGGTTAGTAAACAGAAACAAACATAAAACAAGTAGAAAACACAAGTGCGCTGAGAGAACCAAAAAGTATGGTCTTGTTTGTGTATGCAAAAATGAAAATGCAATGTGAGATCTTAGGGGTAAAAAATTTGGGTATTACAATAAGAAAGTCTGAATCCGAGAATTCCGTCAAGGAGAGCTTGTACTCAAGAAGATCTTGCCAGTTCATAAAGACATGCGTGGGAAATGGATGCCCAATTACAAAGGCCCATTTGTTGTGAAGACAGTCTTCTCTGGAGGATCACTAATTCTCACAATAATGGATGGTGAAGAGCTTGCACATCCTGTAAATTCTGATGCAGTCCTAAAATATTATGCCTAAAGAACCCGCTAAGTCGAAAACCTGGAAAGGAGATTTAGGAAACAATGGGTATCCCGATGGATCACAACCTATGAAGGAGATCCAAGCAAAAATTAGGGATGAAAATAAAAATTATACAGCTCACTAAGTTGAAAATCCAAGAGGGCGGCTTAGGCAAAAATGAGTGTCCCTGTGGATTGAAAACCCAAAAGGGAGATCCTGGCAAAAATTAGGGACAAAGGCATTTCACTGCATCAGATGACGCCGATCATCACAGAATATCAGATCAAATCCAATCCAATCGCTCTTGTCAGAAGCAGGATTTTGGGTACTCTTAGTTATTAGGGTCAGTAGAGGTCGTTGGATTCAATGTAACCTTTCCCTATTGCCAATTTCAAATGTAACACTCCATGGAGCTTTGCCATTAGCAAGCTACCATTCTCAATAAAAATAAACCTTTTGCTATTCAATTTTTTCCATTTATGTTATCTCTATTTTCATTTTTATGCAAAATGTTATTTGTTAATAATAATTTTGAAAATGAAAAGTTTTCAAACATAAAACTGTTTTTGAAAACGCATTTAAAAAGAATCTAAAGTTACTTTGACCTGTGGAAATATCTGAAGGATATCACTGTTCCCCAGTAAGTCTTAATGTTGCAGAAGCACTTTTAGACCATTGCCTCAGCGCAAATCCCCGGCAAAACATAAGCTGACAACAACTTTTGGACGAATCCTATAATCGCCAGTGATTTTCAAGACTGCAGAGAATCTCCCCAGTATCTTCCAAGTCATACATGTTTACTATTGAGGACCCACTCCCCAGTGGAATCATATTTTCCTCACTGAAGTTGCTACACTTTCTCCAGGAAGCTGCCTAGCTCCACACTTCCCCGATGAAGTGGATATTTATTTTATCCCCGGAAGTCTCTAATGCTAAGATGACTCTTCCCAGTGAACAGGTCTTCTGTGATAAGAATTCAGATTTGTGATGGCAATCCCTCCAGTGAAGTCATGATATCATAGCCCCAAGCGGAATTTTCTCCCCAGAGAATTTGGAACTTCGAAGCAAGATTTGGTTCCGCCATCAACCTTTTATATCCCTTGATAGATGTACTTTTGCAGAGGTCGTCGGGTATCCCTGTCGAGATGTTTATTTCATCTCTCGTTTCCTCACCCTCTTGTCTGTTTTGTCAGCATATGCATAAGCATTAAGCATAATACATCGCATTTTCATTTAGACATATGCATTAGCATCTGCATGTTCTCTATCTTCGTTATCGTTGGTGGTTACTTTGGTTGTGGTTACTGCCAAGTAACTGGGTGCGTCCATTCTCTCCAAGTAGAGTTGTCAACCTTTAGGCATAAAATACCTACTATTTGCTGGTTTCCCCACAGAGTTCAACCCTCGTGGATGATGGTTATTTCAATTATCTTTTACATGCCTGGATAAGATAAATCCCCATTTGAATTCATTTCCTCAATGGTTTGGAGTCTTGTTTGACAATTTTTTTCTAGCTCGATTCCAGATTGAACTTTAGTCCCCGTCGGTCACCGAACCAACCTGGACGTGCATTTATTTTGCACTATCTATCAAGCAAAGCCTTTTACAACTTCTTATTGCTGATAAGTGGTAGTATCTCCGAAGAACCTTATCATCTTTATCATTGCCTCCAGATAAGTGGCAGTCTCTCCTGAGAAGCTTATCATGTTGTTGCCTACCAGATAAGTGGCAGTATCTCCTGAGAAGCTTATCATGTTTACCATTGCTTACGGATAAGTGGCAGTCTCACCCGAGAAGCTTATCACTACCATTTTACCACACCAATAAGTGGCAGTCTCATCCGAGAAGCTTATCATCATCTTTTTACAGCACCGATAAGTAGCAGTCTCGCCTGAGAAGCTTATCCTATTTTCATTATGACCAACAACAAGTGGCCATCTCCCTCGAGAAGTTTGTTCCCATTAACTCTTCCAGATAAGTGGCAATCTCTCCAGAGAAGCTTATCAGTTTATCTGTATCCCCAGATAAGTGGCAGTCTCCCATGAGAAGCTTATCATCATTATCTTTTTCAGATAAGTGGTAGTCTCGTTCTTTGAGAAGCTTATCCAGTTTTTGGTATGTAAGTCCCTTGCAACGATAAGTGGCAGTCTCTCCTGAGAAGCTTATCAGGGCATTTCCCCATTGAAGTCCAATTATTTTGGCATACAGCAGAGTTTTTACCCTGTATCTTTCCTGATGGTTCCTGAAGATCCCGTTTGATCTCTTCGCTTAAGGAATTTTCAGAAGCTTGGATGTTATTTCAATTTGAAGACTCAAGCATTTTGTTTACATAATCCTACTGCCATGTGGATCCTGTTTTACCTTTTATCTTAGAGTGTCAGCCGGTCATGCTTGAACCTGTTGAGCAGCTACTCTAGATATTTCCCCAGTGGAGGCCATCTTGTAGGTGCCATCTCCATTGAGGATCTCTTCTTATCTTTCTTTCTTAAGTGACAATTGGTCATGCTTGAACCTGTTGGTCCATCACTTTAGATTTCCCCAGTTTCGTTTCTGTTCCCCAGTGTGTTGTCATCCCCAGTGAATGGCTACTCATTATGTTTGGTCTCGTTTTCGTTTGCTTCGTTACCGTCTGCATTTCTGCATTTATCATTTCCATCATATGCATCATATTAGAGCTCATAGCATTGTCTGCATTTGTAGATTTAGTTCGTTTGTCCATAGCATTACATATCATTGCATCTAAGGCCAAAATTTTCAGTTATCTGTATTTAAATTCTTTCGCCATGATTCTGCGAAGTTATTCACCGCTCACGTCATCCGGTGAAGATATTTAAATAGGGGAAACTGTCGTACCCCAAATTTTACCCTTAGATTCATTGATCATTCACATATTCATTTAGGTAATCATTCACACATAGCTAACCATTTTAACCAGTTTTGTTTTTTGAATTTAAGTTAATTGCTGGAAGCTCGGGAAGTCATGAAAACTTTACGTGTACCACTTATCTCCTACAGACTCTTCAGTTAATACAAGTTATTCTCCTCAAGAATTCTCAAATATTCCCCAAAGAGGACTGAGGTTTCCTACCTCCTAGTTTTTTAAAGTTATAAGTTTGGATAAGAGAATAATGGATCAAACTTTAAGGAGCTTTCAAAGAGAAGTTCATTTGGTTCACCATTTGTTTTTCTACAAAATTCAAGGCCAAACATGTTTCAAGTTACAAGATTGTCCCACCTGATATTCATCAATTCTTAACCTCGAATCTAAATCCAAGACTATACTTGCATTAGGGGTCTTATGAATTTTTAAGTGAAGGCCTAGCGGAGGATGCACCATAAGCCATCACAAGAAGTTTCATGGGTGATATGCGTTGGATTTAGACTTCATTAATCATTTTTAGGTTTTGTTGTGTTTATAAAATTCAAGCAAGATAAACACCAACCTTCAAATTTTGGATTTCATTCAAGATGTAAAGGTCTCATTCTTGAAATCGTGAATATTGATGAGAACTTATTTTGAATTACACTATGATTTTTGTTCATTGTGCAAGAGGTCGATTTTTATGAAGGACTTCCATATGATTGGTTTTAAGTTCCAATTGCGAGATTCAAGATTGGATTTTAAAAAAACGTGATATTATTCCTCACCATTCAAGATTCAAGTTTTCTTACTTTCATCCAAGGTCAATTTATAGTCATGAAAAACTTGTTCTTATAGGACACATTGGTGCTGCAATTATTCCACGGTTAGTGAATTGAGATTGAACCACATCACTCATACTTCATTCCACTTTTTTCTACTAGAGGTTAAAGTAAAGCAAACTTTAGGAAGTCATTTGGCATTGGCCTAATTTATTACGGTTTACGGAAAAAAAAACACAAGTGTGAATATTGTGAAACACAGTTTAATTCCATCAGTACAATTCCATCAATTGATAAAGACATTAAAGTGGAAATAAGAAAATGTTTACATGAGAAGTTTTGGATATAACAAAAATGGTGATAATTCGTGAACTACATTAAACAAGCAGGACGTCTAAGCCCCATGAATAAACGGAAGGCTGAACCATGCTGTCGATGACTTCAAGCGCGTCTAAACCTAAATTACCGAAGGAAGATCCATGGAAATGCAACAAACTACTAATTTATCTCTTCTGTCATGCCCTGAAAAGTTTCTCTCAAGAAAAAGTATCGCAGCTTCAACTTTGTCCATGAAGCATAGGCCTGCAACAAGAAAGAAATTAGTGGAAGTTTATAGTAAAAACGCAAAAGGTTAATTCAAAGGTCACTGAGTTTTTGCTTACAGAGAAGAGGTTGAAAAGAAGGTGTCTCAACACCAAGTTGTGCATTCAATACCTTTATCTTAAGAAGATGTCGTTACCACAATAAACAAGAGGAGATACCACTAAATCAAGAATCATAATTTCCTGCATAATCTGGCACTGTCATTTCCAAAACAATTCCAACAACACTTATTAAGCTTCCAAGATAAATATGGCAATAGATCTGCAAATTCATGAAGCAAAAGAGAAATTTATGAGCCTCAATTCAAAACAGAATAAAATCATCATTGGGTCTTTTCTTTCTCAAACAGTCAGCAAGCACAATCAAAACACTATCGCCACTTTCCAAAACAAACTAGGAAATCAATCGTCACAAATTTCAGACAATATCAAGACCTAATCAAACGTAGAAGAAACATGTTCACCCTAAAAAGGAAAGGTCGGATTTGTTCAGACAAATAATACCGTCATCATCACAAATTAAGAACAATATTAAAAACCTTTTCATGACTGATATTAAGAGACAAAGGAAAACAAATTTAGATCAGACAAATCAGCAGCCATAAAGTGTGAGCATCACGAAAACAACAAGTTTCGAAATCATTTCAATGCAAAATCGGACAAGCCAACATGAATATGGAAGGATATGATCCAAAAATCTCGAGCTCATTCATTTCTCAATCAAAAACCTTAAATCGCAAACAGATATAAGAAGAGACAACCATAAACAGATCTGAGATATTCCACAAGCAAATTTCACGAATATTCACAGAAACGGACCAACGAAATACTCAGAAAAAAACCTAAAAGACTTATCTTTCTTGGTTTTGTTTTCGTCATCGTCGTTCACCGTAAAAACTCCGAGAAGCCATCGCCCGGAACACTCTCGTTGCCAAAACCGTGCAACACTCAAACAAAATCCTGTGAAAATCCAACACACTAACGTAAGTCGTTTTCTTAATGTTGATATATGATTGATATATTTAATTTGCATATTTTCCAGGTTTGTTTGAGGAGAAAAGAAATCAAAGAATAAAAGAGAAAGAGTGAGTTTGCACCGTAGAAGAAGAGGAAGAGAGAGTGGGTTCGCGTGAGAGAAAGGAAGTGGAAGAGAAGGTTCGCGAAGAGGAAGAGAAGAAAAACGGAGAGAATTGAGAAAGAGAATAGGCGCGATGAGAGGGAGAAGAGAGAGGATTGAGAGAGAAGAAAGAAGAAGATCTGTGTAGGAAGATGCTGCCGCTGATGGCATTTGGGGATTTTAGGGTTTCATTGTGAAACCTTTTCCCCCTTTCTTTGTTTATCTCAGGTCAGGTTGGGTTCGGTGGGTTCACCACCACCGGCCCAACCCATTTTATTTTATTTTCCAGTTTTTATTATTATTTATTTTTTCTGTTATGTAACTAATGTAATAATATAATTAAAACATAATTCAAAAAAACACAAAATACAGAAATAAAAATAGAAAATAACAAAAAAATATTTAGAATTAATTTTAATTTAATATAAATAAATAAATAAATAAATAAATAAATAAATAATAATAATAATAATAATAATAATAATAATAATAATAATAATAATAATAATAATAATATAATTTAAAAAGGAGTGGATTTAGTTTTTTTTTAGTAAAAGTTTAAGTTAATTTTCATTTAAAATATAACAAAAACATTTTTAATTAGAGTTCAACCTAATTTAATTTTCTTTTTTAGTTTTAATAATTTAAATTAATTTAGAACTTTAGTTTTTTTTTTAGATTTTAATTTATTTAGAAACCTTTTTTTGAATTAATCTCTTAATCTCCCTCAATTCAATTTTAAACCAAAAAATGAATAAAAACATTATGCTTAGATTTTTCACCAAATTCATTAATCCTAGTTTTACCATCACGATATTTTCACTCAAACTTAACATGCGTCATGTTACCCTACTTTTATCCATTGATGTACATATCCACATTACTATTATCTCATTCTATAACATTTATTTATCTTTGCTTTATTTTTCTGTCACTTAACTGTTTATTTCCAAAGGAAAGGTACCCATTTGACTGCCATGTCGATACCTTCACCATTAACCCCATCCTAGGCTTAGGATCTGAGTCGCCGTACTCACACTTAGTGTCCCACTATGGACATGCATACATCTTTATCCCTTCCTGGCCTTAGGATTAGGAGTCGTTGCACTCCATGTAAGTTCTCGCCAAGGAATACTTATTTACCCCTTTCAACTTTCAACATAGATTTGGAGTCGCCGCACTCCATGTAAGTGCTTCCCTATGAACACTTACATCCCCTTGGGACCTTGACCACAGTCAAAAAGTTCCTCACACTCTGTGAGGGGAACTACAAATACTCTAATTTCATCCCCTACCCAGGATACGTAGGCACAAGATGTGATTTCTTGGCGAGTATACTTAGGACTAACCCCTTAGGTCCTTCTCTTTACCCTTCAACCCTTTAGTAAGCCTTTAGCAGATAGATATACCAAATAAAACATTTAAACAAGAGGTTCCTGTAGAGTACTACAGAAGCTTAAGATGCTAATACCTTCCCTAAGTTTAACCAACCCCCGTACCCTAGATCTCCTGTCATTGTGTTTACGATGCAAAATAGGTTTTTCTTTATTTAACCTTTCCTTCGGATAAATCAAAGACTAGTTGTGAATTCAAGATTGTGATTCAAATTAATCAATAATTCGATATCCTATTCTCACCACAACATTGACAATTGGTTATCTGTAACTTCAAAGGTTCTTTGGGATGCAAGGACATGTTCGTGGAAGGGACGTTGTACGCCGACCACCCTTGCGCTTAAGGCAAGGAAATTTCTTGTCGATGAGGTTGTACTCGGATAATATCCTGCATATCTTGTTGAGGAGGATGTGTTCGAGTGGAGCTAGAAGGAACTTGTTGTAATCTTTTGATGGTTGGACTAGGCCTATGTTATGTAATATTTTGAAAATTTTTGGCCTGGTGGTCGGATTTATATAATATTTATGTTTGAAATTATATGTTTTGCTTGTGCATTTTACCTTCGTAGATGTACATGCTTTCTATTTGTTCGAAGTATTAAGTTACGCAAATTATATTCGCTAGGAGTTTGCTCAACTTGTTATAACGCTTGACTGTTTAGGGAACTTGCCGAGGAGGCGAAAGTAGTTTCCGCCAGTTGCGGGACTAGGATCTCGGTCAAGGTCTTGATCCCACAAGGCTTAGACTATTCCCATCACAAGCTGGGTGTCTTGCCACACTGGTACGACAATGGTGGAGCTCGATTAAGGTATCCCCGTTGGGCACAGAGTTTGCTCGTTCCATGAGCAGAAACTTACCTTCGTTGTAAATTTAAGGATTGTGCTTGCACCAGGGTACGCTCACTAGGCTGAGCAATCTCTCCGTTGTGGGGTGAGTTCGCCGGCAGTTAGTCTGACTGATTGTTGGTACTAACTGCAATGTTGTTTGAACTTTTCAGCATTCCATGGTCGAGCAAAAGGTTCTCCGTTTAGATGCTCAAGGTAGTAGGCCCTGGTGCCTGTTTTTTATTTTACCCAGTAAGGGCCTTCCCAATTTGCAGCCAGCTTGCCCTCGTGTGAATCTTTTTTATTTCTGCGTAGGACGAGGCTGCCCACTTGAAATTCGCGCTTTATAATTCTGGTGTCGTTGTGCAATGTTATCTTTTATTTTTGTGAAGTTTCGCGGAGGACTGCCCCTGATCGGATTTCTTTGACCATATCGAGTTCTTCTCTTAATGCTTCGTTGTTCAGTTCCTCGTCATGAGAGGCCTTTGTTTGTCTAGAGGGTTCTCTAACTTCTACCAGGATTACTGTCTCGGTTCCGTATTCTAGTATGAAGGGAGTATTCCCGGTGGTTGAGTGTGGAGTTGTTCTATAGGCCCAGAGCATACTATGTAGCTCCTCAACCCATCTCTTTTTGGCCTCGCCTAATCTTCGTTTTAGACCTTGAAGGATCACCCTGTTCGCGGCCTCTACTTTCCCATTGATCTGAGGATGTTCGGGGGATGTGAAGTGTTGCTTGGTGCCTAGTTTGCCGACGAAATCTTGAAACTTCTTGTCCGTGAACTGGGTCCCATTATCGGTCATAAGGGCTTGGGGCACAGCGAATCGTGTAAGGACGTTTCTTTTCTAGAAACGAAGTATGTTGAATGTTATGATTTTGGTGAGGGTTTCACCTTCAATCCATTTTGTGAAGTAATCGACGACCAAGATCAGAAATCTATTCTGATAGGACCCCATCATGAAGGGGTCGAGGATGTCCATTCCCCACCAAGCGAATGGCCATAGGGATGACAAAGTTTTTAGTTCGTCGGGGGGTGCTAGGTACATGTCCCTGTGGCGTTGGCATCTGTCACATTTTTTGACATGTTCCTTTGCGTCATGTTGCATAGTCGGCCAATAGTACGCTGATCGTAAAGATTTTCGTGCAAAGGATCTTCCTCATAAGTGTATGTGCATTGATCCCGTCATGAATTTCTTGGAGAATGTCGGGGACCTTGTCCTCCTCAACACATTTTAGGAAGGGGTGGAGAATCCTCGTCGGTAGAGCTTGTCTTTGACTAGGATGTAGGAACAGGTCCTTCGTTTAGTTGCACTGGCTTCTTTGCTGTCTTCAGGAAGCTCCCATGTGGTGAGGTAGTTGTATACTAGGGTCATCCAGCAGTTGTTGTAGCCAATAGCATTGACATCAAGCAGCCCTGTTGGTTTTTCGATACTTGGGTGAGGAAGTCTCTATTGTATGACAGACTTATTGCCACCTTTTCTCATAGTGTTGGCCAATTTTGACAAGACATCTGCCTGCGTGTTTCGCTCGTTGGGGATGTGTTGGACTTCCCATATGTCGAACTTAGCTATCTTTTCCTTCACTAACGTCAGGTATTTGATGAGGTGATCATTCTTGGCTTGATATTCTCCTCATACCTGGGAGTCGGTGAAGATCTTTACTTTCTTCATGCCCAGGTCCTCAGCCAAACGTAAACGTGCGAGGAACGCTTCATATTCGACTTGATTGTTTGAGGCCGGGAAGGACATAACTAACGATACTTCAATTAGAATCCCTTATTCCTTTTTGAGGATAATGCCTGCTCCACTGCCTATGGAGCTGGATGCTCTGTCGACAAAGATGGTCCACTTGTGTGCTCTACTTTTTTGGGATATTGGAGGTGTCATTTCTGCCACGAAGTCGGCCAGGACTTGTGCCTTAAGGGTTTTCCTGCTTTCGTAATGAATGTCAAATTTTGATAGTTCTAGAGACCACTTAAGCATCATGTCGGCCATATCTGGTCGGCCAAGCAGTTGTCTTATGGGTTGGTCTATTAGCACAACTATCATGTGGGCCAGGAAATAGTGTCTTAATCTTCTTGCTACGTTAATGAGGGCCAGTGCGACTTTTTTCAATCTGTCGGTATTTGAGTTCTGGCCCTTGCAAGGCCTTGCTTGTGAAATATATCAGTTTCTTCCCTTCGAGGGTCTCCCAGATAAGGGCAGCGCTGATGGACTCGTTAGTGACAGAGAGATAAAGGTAAAGTGTCTCCCCACTATCTGGTCGTGACAGAACTGGTGGTTTTGACAAGGCTCGCTTGAGGTGGAGTAGAGCCTGCTCGCATTCTTCTATGTTGCACCCTAATTTTTTACCATAAGATGCCACCTCTTTTTTTTTGCATTCTCATATTGTTATTTGACTTTGTTTATGTTTTTTTGCGACTAACCAACCTTTACAGATGCAAATTTCGAGCAGAGTGGATATTTGTTCCCGTAGTCGAGCATCTTAAGGCAGGACCAGGTGATCCTGACTTAAGGTTGTCTTAAAGCCTATGCTTAGTCGGGACTCCGGTCCTAGGTTTTTATCATTATATTTATTATGGTTTATTCTTTTATCTTTATATTTATTATTATTATTATTATTATTACTAATATTATATTTATTATTATTATGTTAATCATTTTATTATTAACATTACTTTCATTCTTGAGCCATCATTGGATCAATACACCGAAGATATCTTTGGATGCGCTTTCCGGTTACATCTCGTCAAAATTCATGATCAGGATTCAAGAGAAAAGCATGGAAGCTATCTTGCGTGGTTTTTTTTTTAGATGTTCAAATAATATATTGCTCGAGTTTATCGATATCTTAGGGTTCTCAGACATAGCGTAAGCTTGTGGATATGCAAGAACCTGTTATTCATGATCAGTTCAAGATAACTTCAGAACCATAGTCGTCCATATTCATTCAAGAATTCAACCTCACAAGAAGACTTTGCATACTGTGTTAAAAAGAAAAGTCAACCGAGGATAATTCAATGAATCAGAGGGGGCACTAATCTACTGCAAATTTAAAAGCCAATATTGGTCTCATCCAGTTCACATTAAAATCCATGCACAAATTACAAAGTCAGATTCAGTCAATGTTCACCAATTGTTTTCAATTTCATAATTGTTACAAAGCACCTAAATTCAACTATTACACAAAAAGTGAACAAAGAAGGAGTGCATGAATACATAAAGTCTGATCCCTGTTAATTCCGCTTTGGGCTCGCGAAACACATGCCTTCTAAGGCCACCCCATTTTGGAAACCACCAATCCTCCAGTATCAACTACTAATAACTACAAGAAATATGACCAAATGACAGTCAAAGAGAAAGCTATTCCCAAGGCTGTTGGTATTCGAGAAGTTCCCGTCAAAGAAACCAAAGTGATGCTTCGGCGACGTAATGCGAAAAACAACAGGAAATATTCTCAAATCACCCTGTGAGCTTTGTCCCGCCGGGAATGTTAGCCTGGTTTCGACCTGCATAATTTGGTAACATCATATCAGGTGGAGTTCAGACCAGTTGCCAATAACTACTTTGTACAGTACATGAATATATATTGATGGCTTATCTAATGCTTCAATAACCGCGGTAATGGCCTACAAAATTCACAAAGTGCTCAGACTCAAAGGAAACGTTAGCAATCAGAGATTCAGAAGGGATGATTTTCTTTTACCAGTTACTAATACATAGAAGCTACCGTTTTTTTCGAGAACAGTCTCATCACGTCCCGTCCGAAGAGCATATCTGCACCTGCCACGCATTGGTTTGGCATACCACCTTTTTGGTCCACGCCCTGCATTCGTGAACTATATCAGTTGAATAAGTTTGAAAGATTAAGCAGACTCCTTCTTTTCTTATAAGGTTCATCGTTTGTTGCCACTGATTAGTACCTGAAAGCACATGGACTCATTAAGACTAATTCCAAAGACATGATATATACTGCATTTGAAACTCAAATCAAGTAAATCAAGCTCAACTCAAAATCACAAACAGTTTGACAGATCCATTGATTTATACAAAGCATTGTACCTGGAACAACCTAGTAGACACCGCAACTATGTTGATCCCCTTCTCGATTTAGAGCCCAGCCAACGTCGTTTCTGTCGAGCATAATAATGAAGCACCGCGCCCACGACTTCATTCGTTACGACTTTACAAAGCTTTTCTTTGAACCCAAAACAACTCCAGATGTTATTGTCAAGTATACATGAAACAAGAACCTAGAGGTTATAAGCATAGAACACTCAAATGGAATCTACATAATTAGTGAAGAACAAGGAAAGTCAGAACAAGCAATGTCTAAAGAGATAAATAGGAATTGAGGCGCATCAGTTTAAAACAAAGTAACCGGAGAATTTAGAGGTGTTTCGAATGACTTACCCTCATCATTGCCAGCTTCCGAACCTATTCGTCAGCTTCGACCCAGAAGCATACCCCCTTTGGTAGCTATCAGCAACTTCAAAATCCTTTTCTTGAGATATCTTCACCTGCATTACAACACATAGGAATTCCCTTTGGTATTTAACACATGTGCAAGCAAAGTTCCTTCAAATTAATGCCACAAGTCTATGTATGATCAAGTTGAGTTTCATGAGAAGATCTATCATATTTCTTCAGTAACTAGGCATTCTTTCTTCTTCAAATACACCAATCCAAGCTTAGTCGTATCAGCCAGGATAGGTATTGAGCCTCGCACTACACCTGAAAATGTGAGAATAAATCAAATACCACAACAGCAACAACACTATGGCCGTTGAAATGTAATCGAATCAGCCAAATCGCATAACTTGCATAATGTCCAAACAAGAAGAGGATCAACTTTAAGCCCTGTTAGCCAGAAGAAACAGTTGAAGTAAAGGGCTTACCGAAGTAGCGCTTCTCCTTTTCGCTTCAACACAAAACCATCTGATACACAAAAGAACGAGAGTTAGGACACCACAACCCAACCAATCCGACATTAATGCGAAGAAATAAAAATCATTATCGTTCAAATCGGAAATAACAAGTTCATCAATCACATATCCACAACAGAGGAATGCAAATCAGGCAATAATGAACTTTCCAATTTAGTTTTGACAAAGTCTTAAAACGTTTCCCAAAACCGGTTAAGCCTGTCCATACAAAAAGGGTAATGTTTTAACAGATTAAGAGGACTGATAAGACTATAAAAGAACAAGAGTTGAGATGAAGAGGGGGGATCCACAGAACACTGAACCCTAGTTTGCACAAATCCTCAAATCCACCCTACTTCCATAAATCGTAAAAAAAAAGAACAGAAGATGTGAAAAGAGAGAAACTTATCTGTTCCATTGCCGAACCCTTCAAAAAGCCCTTGAAAAGAGAGAAACTTAACCTGTCATAATATAACAAAAAACTTATTCCATGCAACTTTTATTTAATGAAATCCTTTTAATAAAAATAAATAGTTACCAACTTTTTTAGAAATATAAGTAATTCTCAACCTCAAAATTTCTCTTAATAACCTTTTAAAATAAACTTAATTTATTCTTTTTTATAATAAACTTTCTTTATAACTTGTCAATTTATTTTCATAAAAAAATATACTAAACTATTTTCATAATAACCTCTTTTTTAACTCGTCTCATTTTATAATAACCTTTTTAAGATAAAACTCCATTTATTTAATAAACCTTTTTTTCTCAAATTCATTATTTATGTAAGGATGTTTCTATGCAAAAGCCCAAATTAATACATAATCCTTCATTTTGCTAAGAAGAGTAATCCAACCATTTTCTCAAAAAAATCCACCTAGAGAACTTTTATTAAAACTAAAATAATCAATTTAACCTCACCTAAAGCCTTTTATAAATCCAATCTAATTTCACTAATCAAATTCAACATCTCCACTTAAAAACAATTCTAAATTCCAATCCGCTTAAAATAATCAATTTATCCGCTTAAAATCAACCCACAGCGTAAAACCTAATCAATCGTGCACTTCACGACACCTTTCACTCACACACACTTCAGCGCTTTCATGCGTATGTGTGTGATTTCATTTCCGCAAATTTATCTTACAGTAATTTACTTTCAACAATTTATATTATCGCATCTATATTTTCCGCACCGCATCTGTCCAAAGGAAAACCCTACACATGATTCAACAATCGTGTGTAGCACACATCATTTGCATCATCCTCCCCTTGATCCTTGATCCCATTCAAGTCGATCTCCTAGGATAGATCCTACCCCATAGGAAGGACTGTTCTTTATTTTACAACATAGGAAAACAATTAAACACAATACAAACAAACTCAATCAATACTACAACAATAATTCAAACAATCAACAATACAATTCAAAACAATACATTCAAACACAATAGAGAAAAGATGTTAATCATCTTAAGTGAGATATAATCTCCACCCCCACAACAATACAATCAAACATGTAGGGACTTTGCCTTAAGAGCGATAAAGGCACACTCGTCAAATAATCCGAGTACTTAAGCCCTTTTCTTAAGACGATGCAAAGACTATTTTCCTACAACCTTGTGGCAGTTACATCTCCCTTAAAGTTAAGACACATCTCTTCTCCTAAAAACAATCAAAACAACTACCCTAAACCCGTAGGAACTTTGACCACAGTCAAAGAACTCCTTAAACCCTTTAGGGGGAACTACAAATACTCTGATTCCACCCCCGTAAGGATATGTAGGCATAAGATGTGACATCTTATCGAGTATACTTAGAAAATAAACCCTTAGGTCTTCCCAACCTTTAAGCAGATAAACACTTAGCAATAAACAAATATAAAACAAGAGGTTCCTGTAGGATACTACAGAAACTTAGGATGCTAGTACCTTCCCTAAGTTTAACCAACCCCCGAACCTAAACTCTCTAAACCTTGCATTTGCATTGCGTTGTGGGAATTTCGATCTTTATCCCTTCCTTTGGACAAATCAAAGTTCGGTTGCAAAATGAATATAAAGATTCAAACTAATCAATAGTTTGATATCTGATTTTCACCACGACAGAAATGGCGACTTCACTGGGGAATCCTCAGTGGGTCTCCCTATCTTATTTTGTTTCCTTATTGCTTTATATATTCGTTTATTTGCTTACTTGCTTATTTATTTGTATTCTTGGGTTGATACTCTTGAGTGGTGAGACAAAGTCCTACACCCGGACTTGAGTGAACTTAAGATAGGATAGTGATATGTTCAAAGAGGCTTATAGGGGGTAGAATCCCGACCAAGCTGACTTGAAAATCACACTCAATTGAGGCCCTCTCGAAAGTTGTATTGTTGAACGAGTCTTTAATCGTGAAAACATGCACTATCTTCGATGTTGGAGCCTATGATATTGAGAACCATAGTTACCTTAACCCCACTTTGGCCTTTATTAGGACATAGTGCGGGACTATGAGGGGGTACCTCCGAAATAGTGCTACGCAATGCTACACTCAAAAGAAGTTCTCTTGAGAATATTATTAACCACCGAGTACTTGGGAAGTTGGTAATATCCGAAAGATGGGCTAATGACTTTGGGAACCTTATTAGAACCTTGTTCTGCAGGTACAATACACCTTTAGTCCAAATCCTTTGGGAATGGGTATCCCCTTTGCTCCATGCTCATTGCAAACCTAGGGTCCCCCTTGTTTGCTTATCCTTGTCTATCTATGTGCTTACTTGTGTTTGTTGCATCATATGGCATCATATTACATTAGTTTCATGGAATTCCTAGTTTATTTATAAACATTATAGAAACCAATAGGGATTACAAAAGAAAATATTTTGAAATGTTCTTCTAAGAGTCCTAACTTGGGTGAACTAAGGGAGAAGGAGCTCAGATTGAAGAAAGACCAATACGAAAGACTTCCCTTATTATCAAAAGACAAATGAAGTTCAAAAGATTCTCATCAATATTGAAGGTCCAAATAAACAAGGATTTCCTTCCTTCCAACAAGAACAAAAGAAGAGATGGAGGATTTATTTTCCTCTATCGAACTAACCTTTAGACGTTGATCATGGACAACTTATAGAGCAGATCAACAAAGCACGATGAAGGACTTCCTTAGGGATTTCTTAGCTTTTAGCTATTAAATAAGGACTCTTATAAGAATGTTTCCTTGTAATCCAATATCATTAAAATAGTAAATGAATTTTCTTTGGTGCTCTGTAACGTTTATAAGAACTTGAGTCCCATGAAACCTCTCCTTTCTACATTCTTGCATTAGCATTCTTCATTTAGCATTCTTGCATATGCATGTGTCTCTTCTCCGTTGCGTCCTCATCCGTCTTTCTGTCTTTGTCACTCGACATCTCGACCATCTGACCAAGCTCGAAGTATTACCGAAGGATAGCAAAGAGAACAAAGATATGGATTCTATGACCGACTTCAGAGTTGTGACTAATCCGTTATTCGATCTTCCTTCTGATGACAATGTTCAACAAGTGGATGTTTCTACACAACCTCAGCCTGTGCAAGACAATCTAGTTGTTCAAGTTGAAAAAAGAGTTTCCCAGTTTCCACAGCATGTACCTAATCTTCAGAATGTCCATACAAGTAAAAAGATGGACGATCCTAGATTTATAGCAATGGAGAAAGAACTTTGTGATCTCAAAGAGCAATTAAAGATGACAAAAGGAGCTGATACATCTGATTTTAATGCTCGTGAGTCATGTCTGGTTCCAGGTATAATTATTCCTCCGAAGTTTAAGATGCCTGTCTTTGAAGTGTACAAGGGTACTAGTTGTCCAAGAGATCATTTGACGATGTTCTGTCGGAAGATGGCTGCTTATATTGACAACGACGAATTGATGATGCACTACTTTCAAGAAAGCTTATCTGGGGCATCCTTGATATGGTATATGAAGCTTCAAAGGAATCAAATTCAGTCTTGGAGAGATTTAGCTGATGCTTTTGTGAAGCAATACAATTACAATTTGGACGTAGCTCCAGACAGTGATCAACTAGAAGGAATGAGTAAGAATGATGATGAATCTTTCAAGGAATATGCTCAGCGATGGAAAGAGTTGGCAGCCCAAGTTCGTCCACCACTTCCAGAGAAAGATTTAACCAAGATGTTTCTAAGAACGCTGTCAGACTCTTATTATAATAGAATGGTAGGCGTTGTGCCATTAGATTTCTCCAAAATTGTGGAAGTTGGAGTAAACATTGAGAATGCACTCAAAAGTGTAAGAATTTAGGATAACTTGAATGACCAAGCTAATGAAGAGGTTTCAGTTGATGATTCCCTAGAGGAAAGAAGCATTGATGTTAATGCAGTTTGGGATTCCTCTCAAATCCCGCCGGTTCCAGAACCTTATCCTCAACATCAGTATGTGGCACCTGCTCAGCGCAAGCAACAATTACCTCCCAAGCGAAGGTTGAATTCCCAAGATCAGCATCAGAATCGACAGGTTCGAAGACGGTTTCAGAATCAAAAGACACCTCTGAATACTCCGAAAGAGGAAACTCGCTGGTTTGACCTTATCCCAATGACTTACAGTCAGTTATGGTCTCATTTTGCTAGAAACTCGGTAATGACACCCAGAAAGACTAGAATCATGAAGTCTCATCCACCGTGGTTCAACCTGAACGTCAGCTGCGAATTTCATGATGGAGCATTGGGGCATTCGATCGAAGAGTGCAAAGTTTTTCAGGAGAAAGTCCAAGAAATGATTGATGATGAAGTGCTGACTTTCAAAGGAGGAAGCCTAGTCGTGAATGGAATACCGTTATGCTGATATAAGCGAAAACTCCAGAAAATACCGAGAAAAGGGTCCATCAGCTGTTTATTGTGTTTGCTTATGTTTACTTTTCATTTTCTTTGATTAAAAGCATATTCGGCATGTAAGAACATGTTACTTCGAATAAGTAATGCAATAAGTGTTTGTCTTGAAGAAACCCATTTGTTTCACTCGTAAAATGTTTTTACAACTTATAATGCCAACTTTACCCAATTTTCCTCACTTTGGTGAAAAATTGGGAGGAGGATGACGAATCAAAAAACGTAAGGTCTCTTGATGTATGCTTTCGAATAAAACCTACTAATGATGTAAGGCATTGTTTCAAACACCAAAGACGTAAGGACGTTAAATCCTTTTTAACCCTTTTCAACCTCATTTTAAACCTGGGGCAGGAAATTTTTCAATCAGCTCGATTGAGCACTTAAAACCTTTCAAAAATGAACATTTTTCAAAAATAGGCGGGTACATAAGCTTTGACCTTTAATTTCTTTGTTTTACCAATCGTAAACTAAGCCCAGATACATCCCTTCTAGAGTCCTAATTGAAGTAAGGTTACTTCGAAAGCGTACTCAGTGAGATAACGTTTCCTGACTCCTATGAGCTATGCTCAATTTAATGATTGGCTTTATAAAATAATTTCATATCCTAACTAGTGATTTCGCTCACAAATTATCGTAATGTCTCTTTGCAAAACTTCAAGACAAACGTGCGTTGCATTAACAATTTCGAAATTAACATTTCTGACTTGCTAAGTTTTGCTTGATATCTTAGAAAGATTATGAGAAGATAGCACTGATTGAAATTTGAAGATTCTGTTAACCTGGGGGCAAGTTATTTCCAAGTGGTTATTCTGTGCAAGATTGACTTCACCTAAAGAGCTATTTTGAAGACCCAATTATAATACCGTCGATCAGAGCCAGTTACGTCGAGATTCGGCGAATCTCTCGAAGAGTTTGAAAACAATGGAACGCCATGTTTTCTGTAAAATCCTCTCAAAACGACTTCTTCTCATTACCATGTAACTTGGGGCATCTAAGAAATGAAGATTATCTTGTCCATGTGTAACAATCTATTGTTCAAAAATGGCGACTACCACTACTTTTCAACATTCTTCATGTCCCCAGTGAATTTTAATTCTGGTAGTCATGACATTCTCCGATGAATCTTCTCGATACAAGAACTCTCCAGCTTTTCAATGCAGGAATTCCCAAATGATTTGCTTAACTTCACTTCCCCAGTGAAGTGCATGATATCTTAATCCTCAGTGGATCCTCTCCAACTTCACCTTTCTAATGAAGTGGACGTATTTCACTCCCCAATGGACCTTCTACAACGTCGATCTTCTCCAGCATGAGTCTCTCCAGTAAAGCGGATATTTATTTTATCCATGAAGTTTCTACAGTTACGAGTTTGATCCACCCCTAGTGGATCTTTATCCTCGTCTTCAATAGGATAATATTTCAGACTTATTAAGATATTACATTCCCAAGTGGATTGATCTCTACTCTCCCAAGAGAAGCTTGTGAAGCTCTGAAACAGGCTGGTGATCCCATATTTGGTTCTCCGTCTACCCCCAGTGGTACATCTATCTGTGAAGATTGGCCGAGATGTTTATCCCGAGATGTTTCATCTCCGATCACCTCTTTCTATTTGTCTTGTCAACATAGGCATACACACATCATATAAGTAGACAGCATGGCATATGCATTTCGCACCTTTGCGTTGGTTTGTTCGGTCTATTTGATCGTGTTTATCCCCGAGTGGTTGGGCGCATCTTCTCTTTCCAATTAGAGTTGTCAGCCCTAGGCAGAAAAAGCGCAATGTTTCATTTTCCCCCATGAAGTTCAACCCTCATGGAAGATGGTTATTTTAGTACAATCCCATTTGAGTTCATACCTCAATGGTTAGGTCTTGCTTGACAGTTTCTCTTCAGTTATTTCCTGAATTGAACTTCGGTCTTTGGCAATCACATCATGGACATCTCCAACCTTTGAACATGGATTAAGTGTGCATTTATTTTGCACCCTATTCCCCAAGAAGAGTATTCATGAAGACAGACATTTCTTCAACAAATTTTTCTCAAACATCTACAACAATCTCTTTATTTGAGCAACTCGTTTTGATCCGGATCTTATTCAAAACGACAAACGATGATTCCTACAAGACAACTCATTCACCCTCAGTGGGTCCTTCAACATCATTGATTCATCAGAGAAAACATTACAGACATTGCTCTTCATTTGAGAATTCACATATTTTACAACAGCCAGGATGCTCCTCAGGAATGTATTCCCCAGCGAGTTCATCACACAAGTCTATCAAGCGACATCTCCCTGAAGAAGTCGAAGAAGCTCATCGCAATAGTCTCTCTTTATTTGAGGAGACATACTTTACAATTCAACTGGCTCACATCTATCCCGCAGATCCCCGGTGAATTTTTACAATCTCAATTACATCTACAAGTTCAACATCTACAACAACATTTATAACCTACAAAGTTCCACAATTTACAACGACATTTACAAATTACATCTACAAGTTCTACAACGAACGACATCTACAGACTACAACGATTCTACAATCTACAAAATTTTCAACATTTCGAGTAGAGACTGAGACCAGCTCACGATTCCTATATCATGACGTTCGGGGAGGTTCTACATTAAGAAACTGAGACCAGCTCACGATTCCTATATCATGACGCTCGGGGAGGTTCTACATTAAGAAACTGAGACCAGCTCACGATTCCTATATCATGACGCTCGGGGAGGTTCTACATTAAGAAACTGAGACCAGCTCACGATTCCTATATCATGACGCTCGGGGAAGTTCTACAACTACAACAACACCTACAACTTCAACAACATTTACAACTACAGTCTACAATGACAATCATTCGAACATCTTACAGTTCCTGGTTAATCTCGGCAGTAGATTCCCAGAAGACCTCGGCAGTAGGTAGTTCCTGGCTAATCTCGGCAGTAGATTCCCAGAAGACATCGGCAGTAGGTAGTTCCTGGCTAATCTCGGCAGTAGATTCCTTACAGATTGTAACAGAAAATATTTTGGCAAAAAGTATTCTCAATTACAGTTACAAGTCTCGACATTAGACTTCACCAGCTGACATCTTGAAATCAATTACATTTGACATATACAGTAAATTTTTCAAGTGAAGTTCCTCATGAAGTTCTTTACAACATATTTACAGACACTTTGTGATTATCAATTTTCCCCATGGAGTCTCGTTTTGTCGAGACTGTTCTTCCCGTGTGTCGTGCTTAGTTTCCCCCCTGTGGCGCCATTTCTCCATAGGACCTTTCGTCTTGCATTCTCATATCATTGCATATCATTGGCATTCGGTGGCCTCTTAGGGCCAAAATTCGTGCAATGTTTGTATTTAAGTCCCTCCTATCTCGTCGAGACGGAGATTTCAATCTCCATATCTCCGAATAGAAGTAACTTAAATAGGGGCATCTGTTGCACCCTAATTTTTTACCATAAGATGCCACCTCTTTTTTTTGCATTCTCATATTGTTATTTGACTTTGTTTATGTTTTTTTGCGACTAACCAACCTTTACAGATGCAAATTTTGAGCAGAGTGGATATTTGTTCCCGTAGTCGAGCATCTCAAGAGAAAAGCATGGAAGCTATCTTGCGTGGTTTTTTTTAGATGTTCAAATAATATATTGCTCGAGTTTATCGATATCTTAGGGTTCTCAGACATAGCGTAAGCTTGTGGATATGCAAGAACCTGTTATTCATGATCAGTTCAAGATAACTTCAGAACCATAGTCGTCCATATTCATTCAAGAATTCAACCTCACAAGAAGACTTTTCATACTGTGTTAAAAAGAAAAGTCAACCGAGGATAATTCAATGAATCAAAGGGGGCACTAATCTACTGCAAATTTAAAAGCCAATATTGGTCTCATCCAGTTCACATTAAAATCCATGCACAGATTACAAAGTCAGATTCAGTCAATGTTCACCAATTGGATTCAATTTCATAATTGTTACAAAGCACCAAAATTCAACTATTACACAAAAAGTGAACAAAGAAGGAGTGCATGAATACATAAAGTCTGATCCCTGTTAATTCCGCTTTGGGCTCGCGAAACACATGCCTTCTAAGGCCACCCCATTTTGGAAACCACCAATCCTTCAGTATCAACTACTAATAACTACAAGAAATATGACCAAATGACAGTCAAAGAGAAAGCTATTCCAAAGGCTGTTGGTATTCGAGAAGTTCCCGTCAAATAAACCAAAGTGATGCTTCGGCAACATAATGCGAAAAACAACAGGAAGTATTCTCAAATCACCCTGTGAGCTTTGTCCCGCCGGGAATGTTAGCCTGGTTTCGACCTGCATAATTTGGTAACATCATATCAGGAGGAGTTCAGACCAGTTGCCAATAACTACTTTGTACAGTACATGAATATATATTGATGGCTTATTTAATGCTTCAATAACCGCGGTAATGGCCTACAAAATTCTCAAAGTGCTCAGACTCAAAGGAAACGTTAGCAATCATAGATTCGGAAGGGATGATTTTCTTTTACCAGTTACTAATACATAGAAGCTACGATTTTTTTCGAGAACAACCTCATCATGTCCCGTCCGAAGAGCATATCTGCACCTGCCACACATTGGTTTGGCATACCACCTTTTTGGTCCACGCCCTGCATTCGTGAACTATATCAGTTGAATAAGTTTGAAAGATTAAGCAGACTCCTTCTTTTCTTATAAGGTTCATCGTTTGTTGCCACTGATTAGTACCTGAAAGCACATGGACTCATTAAGACTAATTCCAAAGACATGATATATACGGCATTTGAAACTCAAATCAAGTAAATCAAGCTCAACTCAAAATCACAAACAGTTTGACAGATCCATTGATTTATACAAAGCATTGTACCTGGAACAACCTAGTAGACACCGCAACTGTGTTGATCCCCTTCTCGATTTAGAGCCCAGCCAACGTCGTTTCTGTCGAGCATAATAATGAAGCATCGCGCCCACGACTTCATTCGTTACGACTTTACAAAGCTTTTCTTTGAACCCAAAACAACTCCAGATGTTATTGTCAAGTATACATGAAATAAGAACCTAGAGGTTATAAGCATAGAACACTCAAATGGAATCTACATAATTAGTGAAGAACAAGGAAAGTCAAAACAAGCAATGTCTAAAGAGATAAACAGGAATTGAGGCGCATCAGCTTAAAATAAAGTAACCGGAGAATTTAGAGGTGTTTCGAATGACTTACCCTCATCATTGCCAGCTTCCGAACCTATTCGTCAGCTTCGACCCAGAAGCATACCCCCTTTGGTAGCTGTTAGCAACTTCAAAATCCTTTTCTTGAGATATCTTCACCTGCATTACAACACATAGGAATTCCCTTTGGTATTTAACACATGTGCAAGCAAACTTCCTTCAAATTAATGCCACAAGTCCATGTATGATCAAGTTGAGTTTCATGAGAAGATCTATCATATTTCTTCAGTAACTAGGCGTTCTTTCTTCTTCAAATACACCGCTCCAAGCTTAGTCGTACCAGCCAGGATAGGTATTGAGCCTCGCACTACACCTGAAAATGTGAGAATAAATCAAATACCACAACAGCAACAACACTATGGCCGTTGAAATGTAATCGAATCGACCAAATCGCATAATTTGCATAATGTCCAAACAAGAAGAGGATCAAGTTTAAGCCCTGTTAGCCAGAAGAAACAGTTGAAGTAAAGGGCTTACCGAAGTAGCGCTTCTCCTTTTCGCTTCAACACAAAACCATCTAATACACAAAAGAACGAGAGTTAGGACAACACAACCCAACCAGTCCGACATTAATGCGAAGAAATAAAAATCATTATCGTTCAAATCGGAAATAGCAAGTTCATCAATCACATATCCACAACAGAGGAATGCAAATCAGGCAATAATGAACTTTCCAATTTAGTTTTGACAAAGTCTTAAAACGTTTCCCAAAACCGGTTAAGCTTGTCCATACGAAAAGGGTAATGTTTTAACAGATTAAGAGGACTGATAAGACTATAAAAGAACAAGAATTGAGATGAAGAGGGGGGATCCATAGAACACTGAACCCTAGTTTGCACAAATCCTCAAATCCACCCTACTTCCATAAATCGTAAAAAAAAAAGAACAGAAGATGTGAAAAGAGAGAAACTTATCTGTTCCATTGCCGAACCCTTCAAAAAGCCCTCTGTGGCGAACCGCGAGATCACCAGAAGCCACCTTCACCATTGACCTCGCCGAAAACCACAGCTATCCACCATCGAAGCCGTCGAACCCTCACCACTCCCGCGAAATCGCGAGCTCCCCCTTCATTTGTCATCCGTCGCCGTTGAGATCATTGTGCCGGAAGCCCTTTCACCCAAATCTATAACTGTCGTCGCCACTATCGTAACCTGAAGCACCACCGCCTCCATGATTCACGCTTGCTAACAGTTTAATGTTGCTCTTTTTGTTTTATTTATGTAGGAGAAGACGAAACAAAGGAGGATTGAAGAAGAAATAGACGAAAAGAAGTCGCAGAGGGAAAGAAAATGAAGAATCGCGAGAGAGGGAAGAAGAAACGGAGAGAAGCGGCGGAGGGGATCTGAAAAAAAGGGGGATTAGTTTTATTTTTATTTTTTATTTTTATTTGTAATATGACTAAAATCACAGTACTCACACACACACTACACTCAATCACCTAACCTCTTCGCTAACCCCCTAATCTCCCCCCTAATTAACCTAGTAATCATATTTAATCTAATTAATTAATTAATTACATAATCATTAACTTTAAAATTAATTAACCTAATCAATTCACCTAAATTTGAAATTTGACTGACCTTTTAATTAACCAATTTATTAACTTAATCCTGTTAATATATCAACTTAATTAATCACCTTTTTATCGGTTTTTTAATTAATTAACAACTAAACCTTTTTAGCTTTTAAATTTAATAACCTGTCATAATACAACAAAAAACTTATTCCATGCAACTTTTATTTAATGAAATCCTTTTAATAAAAATAAATAGTTACCAACTTTTTTAGAAATATAAGTAATTCTCAACCTCAAAATTTCTCTTAATAACCTTTTAAAATAAACTTAATTTATTCTTTTTTATAATAAACTTTCTTTATAACTTGTCAATTTATTTTCATAAAAAAATATACTAAACTATTTTCATAATAACCTCTTTTTTAACTTGTCTCATTTTATAATAACCTTTTTAAGATAAAACTCCATTTATTTAATAAACCTTTTTTTCTCAAATTCATTATTTATGTAAGGATGTTTCTATGCAAAAGCACAAATTAATACATAATCCTTCATTTTGCTAAGAAGAGTAATCCAACCATTTTCTCAAAAAAATCCACCTAGAGAACTTTTATTAAAACTAAAATAATCAATTTAACCTCACCTAAAGCCTTTTATAAATCCAATCTAATTTCACTAATCAAATTCAACATCTCCACTTAAAAACAATTCTAAATTCCAATCCGCTTAAAATAATCAATTTATCCGCTTAAAATCAACCCACAGCGTAAAACCTAATCAATCGTGCACTTCACGACACCTTTCACTCACACACACTTCAGCGCTTTCATGCGTATGTGTGTGATTTCATTTCCGCAAATTTATCTTACAGTAATTTACTTTCAGCAATTTATATTATCGCATCTATATTTTCCGCATCGCATCCGTCCAAAGGAAAACCCTACACATGATTCAACAATCGTGTGTAGCGCACATCATTTGCATCATCCTCCCCTTGATCCTTGATCCCATTCAAGTCGATCTCCTAGGATAGATCCTACCCCATAGGAAGGACTGTTCTTTATTTTACAACATAGGAAAACAATTAAACACAATACAAACATACTCAATCAATACTACAACAATAATTCAAACAATCAACAATACAATTCAAAATAATACATTCAAACACAATAGAGAAAAGATGTTAATCATCTTAAGTGAGATATAATCTCCACCCCCACAACAATACAATCAAACATGTAGGGACTTTGCCTTAAGAGTGATAAAGGCACACTCGTCAAACAATCTGAGTACTTAAGCCCTTTTCTTAAGACGATGCAAAGACTATTTTCCTACAACCTTGTGGTGGTTACATCTCCCTTAAAGTGAAGACACATCTCTTCTCCTAAAAACAATCAAAACAACTACCCTAAACCCGTAGGAACTTTGACCACAGTCAAAGAACTCCTTAAACCCTTTAGGGGGAACTACAAATACTCTGATTCCACCCCCGTAAGGATATGTAGGCATAAGATGTGACATCTTATCGAGTATACTTAGAAAATAAACCCTTAGGTCTTCCCAACCTTTAAGCAGATAAACACTTAGCAATAAACAAATATAAAACAAGAGGTTCCTGTAGGATACTACAAAAACTTAGGATGCTAGTACCTTCCCTAAGTTTAACCAACCCCCGAACCTAAACTCTCTAAACCTTGCATTTGCATTGCGTTGTGGGAATTTCGATCTTTATCCCTTCCTTTGGACAAATCAAAGTTCGGTTGCAAAATGAATATAAAGATTCAAACTAATCAATAGTTTGGTATCTGATTTTCACCGCGACACTTTGTCCATTCGAATGTTTCCTCTTTTCATAGAAGCTTGAAGAAGGGCATAAATTGTTGGGTAGACTTAGCCACAAAGCGAGATAACAAAGTATGCTTCCTGTTGAGGGATTGTATGAACTTCTTCGATTTTGGCATGGGGAACTAAGAAAATGCTTGACATTTTTTGGGGTTGGCCTCGACCTCCCACTCAGTGAGGTAGAAGCCGAGGAACTTCCCTGCCCGTACGCCAAAGGTGCACTTATCTGGGTTAACTCGCATTTTGCACTTCCTTACTTGATTGAAGACTTTTTGCAAGTGGAGCGTATGATCGGATTCCTCTTGGGATTTCACTATCATGTCGTCCATTTATACTTCGAGCATGTCTCTAATTTCTGATTGGAAGACCTTGTTCATCATTCGCTGGTACGTGGCCCCATCATTTTTCAAACCGAAGAGCATTACATTGTAGTAATAATTCCCCAACAAGGTCATGAAAGCGGTGTATCTCTTATCCTTTTCTGCCACGAGAATTTGGTTATATCCCAAGTACGCATCCATGAAGAACAAGAGTTTGAAACCGGCATAATTATCTACTAACTTATTAATGCTAGGCAGGGGGTACGCGTCCTTCGGACACACCTTGTTAAGATTAGTATAATCGACATGCATTCTCCACTTTCCATTATGTTTTTTCACAAGTACAATGTTAGAAAGCCAGGTTGTGTACCTGGCCTTCGAAATAAATCTTTCCTCTAGAAGGTTTTTTACAAGTTTTTCTGCAGCTTCGGCCTTCTCGTCGGATTGTTTGTGTCTGCACTGTGCTACTGCTCGAGCAAAGGGATCAATCGTAAGCTAATGGCATGTTGTTTCAAGGTCGAGTTCGGGCATCTCCATGGTGCTCCAGGTAAATAAGTTTGTGTTGTCTTTCAAGCAGGCTTTTAGTTGTTTCTTCACCTCATCGGGCAGTCCAACACCTATTTTCACTCCTCTATTAAGATCGTCCCCGAACTTGATAACCTCAAACTCCCCGTTGAGGATGGTACATAGAAGGAGAGGCGTGTTCGAAGCGGGTGAACTGCTGGTTGTTGCTTCACAATCTTCTTTGCATTCTTTGGACAAACGACAATTGAGGTCAATGGAATTAACTTGTATTGCAGACTTCTTTTTGGGCTGGCCTTCACTGGGAAGTTCTTCATCCCTTTCTCGCTTGCGGACAGGTTTTGGTGATGCGTCCATTGAATCCCGCCCCTTAGTGGCTGATTCAAAGCATCTCCTCATAGCCTCGTTATCTCCATGCAGGGTGGCAACGTGGCCCTTCTCTGTATAGTACTTCATCTTTAGATGACCGTGGATGACATGACAATCAACTCTGCAAGGGTCGGCCTACCCAGAATGCACTGGTATAGGGAAAAATAGTTGATGACAAGGAACTATGTCTTGATTGTTTTCGAGGTCTTTCCCTCCCTGAAAGTAACCAAGAGCTCGACATACCCTCATAGTCTTATCGTAGCCCCGTTTAACCCTTGGAGGTCGGAACCTATATATGGTGACAAATTCTTCTGGTCGAGCTTAAGGGTACGAAATAAACTTCTATACATAATATGCATAGAGCTTTCTTGGTCGACAAGGATATGATAGACATCAGTATGCGCAAATTTTTCCCTAATGAGCATAGGGATATGCGAGTTGGGAGATCCTCTAGGGAGCTCTTCAGGATAAAACGCGATGTGTTGCGAACGTCCCCGAAATTTCTCGAGCATAGACAGTTGGTCAGGATTGGCATCTATCAACTACTCAAATTTTCTTTTCAATGAACCCACCATGAGCTCATTGTATACCCCGCTAGAGATGACCATGGCATTAGGGAAGGACTCCCATGAGGTATTCAAACAAGATAAAGCCAGCAGTGGTTCAAACCAACAAAAAACATTACACACTACATTTTGCTAATAAAATGGCATCAAAACAATGCATGAACATGAGGGTTTCAATAGCCAGAAATCTTACCTCTTGGAGAAAGTCTAGGGCTTCTTCTTCAATGGTTGTAAGCACAAGATGATACTCCTTAGATCTTTCTTAAACACTTTAAAACTTATTGGAATGGTTGAATGACCTGGAGGATGTTTGAGGAACAGAACACGATACCTCTTGCTACAATAGAGGTTGAAAATCGTAGGAGGTGTTTGGAGTCTTACAAAATTATTTCAATGCTTTGGGCGAGTTCTAATGAGTGCGTGCAGATGATTTGTGAAGTTTTTTTTTTAGAATGCACGAGCAGAATGAGTATTTGAGGTGTTCTTGCAAGTTTAGATGGTTTTTGCAAGAACAAGTGACTCTGAGTGTGCAGGGAGTTTTGAAGAGTTTCCTTGGGGTATTTTCTGATGATTTGGTGTGAGGAGTGATGTCATATTTATAGGGAAAGTGGGAGGTTTGAGGTGTGATCAGAATCCGAGTTTTTTCCAACTTGTTCACATGGAAACCAACTTGTTTGTAATGATAGTTTCCTCTTGTTTCAAGGGTCAAGTATAAGAGTTATTGGGATATATCATAGTTTTTGAAGGCTACTTGTACTATGGAGTGAAAATAGGAGCAAGGGGAATGGCTCAAGACAGATTTTAAGGGAAACCATACTTTATGTAAATGGAAGTGAAACCTTTATGCCAAAAATGGAATAAACACTTGGTTCAAGCTTTAATTCAAAGGGTTAAGCTTCCAAATTTCGTGTAATGATCTGATCAAGTGATATCTTGCAATTAGACAACCTAAACCACCAAGGTTTGCAACAAAAGATTGGTTTTGCAACATGTCATACCAAGTTGGAACCTTGTATTTCAAGTTTTTGGACCTCAACTTATTCTCTTCGAAAATCCTAGCTCACACATGCTATGATGGAGTTCTTGTACTTTTTAAAAAGCCTTAAATATGTGCTACAACTTTTATATTTGATGAAATCCTTTAATCAAAAGGGACCATGATGAGATCTGGCCTTGAAGATGACGTAAAATTGAAGGAATAAAGCTTATCTTGAAAAAAATTCAAGTGTTTTGAAATTCTTTCACAATTTGAAGCTTCATATCTCAAAATCTAAGCCTTGTTTGCTCATAGGTTAGTAGTACACTTTTGTAGTACATGATGAGATCTACATATTGACCTTTGGAACTCAAAAAATGGATGTGTGGATTGAAAGTTATGGTCTTTCAAAGTTAGCACCAAAACTACAGTTTTTTCATACACTTAGAAAAAATTCAAGTATCTCAACTTTGCTCCTTTTTGCAAGAAACCTCTCAAATCTTGATTTTTCATGATCAAACTCATTGATTAAACATATCTTATGAAATTTGGGTTGAATGCTTCAATTTGGGTTAGCTGAAATTAGGCCTCCATGATCTTGCAATGAGATCAAATAACACTTAATTCTTTTTAAATATAAGCCTCTTGGGTGTATGGAACCTTGATTTTGGTGATGATCCATCCAAAACATTGACTGATCAAGCAATAATCCTCTTGATTCCGAAGATGCAAAAACCTAATTCAGATGAACCTCAACAATAACAAACTTGAAATAAGGTTAAGGTTAGTGAACAGGTGCTTGAGGCTCCTAGAATGGTAATGGAATCTAGGGGTAAAAATTTTGGGTATCACAGTTGTCCCTATTTAAATAACTTTACGAGATGGCATGAGAGATGATAATCTCCATAAAATCACGGTGAAAGGTATTTAAATATAGCAAACCAAATTTTTTTTTCCTTAGATGCAATGATATGCTAAGGACGACAAAACTATGCAAGTGCTGACATGCTATGAACTCTACAATGATGCTTATAATGCAAAATGCAAAAATGTAGACGACCACAACAAATAGAAAGAGAAAAGAGCCAACACAACAAGTAACCACTCACTGGGGACGACAAACACTGGAGAAATCTAAAGTGATCAGGACGCAACTCCAGACATGACTAGGATGACACTCTAGAGGGAAAAAAACTTCCCAATGGAGGTAGAAATAACAGAACAAACCCACTAGGGAAAACCAAAACACAAAACAAGAATCTTTACCGGGAATAAAACCAGAAAGGAACACGCTCTCCACTTGGGGACCAAGTTGAATAAAAGGTTGACCTCTAACAAGAGAAACCAATAGGCAACACAAGAATCCACAAGGGACTAAGCCAAATGGGGAATTTCCTTATGGAGAGGAGTTCAAAGAAGGATATTTAGGAAATGACCGGGGGAGAAAACAAACACAAACCAACTGGATTTACCAGGGATACTGGTGACAACCAAACATCCTAAGATCTCACTGGGAATATTGGTAACAACCAATCATCCTACAATATAGGGTTAGGTGAAAATTGCCAATAACCATTGGACTTGATAAAAAAACGCTAGTAACGACTAGACTTCAAAAGGTGGATCGGTAACGACCAAGTATCCGCTACCAATAATCATTGGGCTTAAGCAATGCCAATAACTACTATAGTTTCAGATGGATGCTAGTCACTACTGGGATTTTTCTGGGGATCGATAATGACCAAATCAACAATATGAATAACGATTGGATTTAAGAAACGTCAGTAACCACTGGACTTTTAAAGTAGGATACCGGTAACCACCAGACTTTCTAACGGAGTTGGTAACGACCAAGTCAACAATACCAGTACTCACTGGATATAAGCAATGCCAGTAACTACTGGACTTTCAGGTGGGATTGGTGACAACCAAAACAGAAATACCAATAATGATTGGGTTTAAGCAATTCCAGTAACCGCTGGACTTTCAGATGGAGCTAGCAACAACTAAACTTCATGCAAAAAAGCTAGTGACCACCAGATAACAAACTAAACTGAGGAATTAGTAACGACTAATCTCATAGGGAAATAATGTCAATAAAGGTTGAAACTGCATAAGTACTAATGGCTATTAGATTATCCACCAAAGGTTTCTAGCTACAACTATACTTCAGGGGTATTTGTAACAACCAAAAAGGTAGTAGATGTCAGTAACAACTGGGTTTAGAATAAAAGAATTGGTGATGACCAAAGATCTCAAAAGGGGTGGCAGGCGACTCTGTTGAGGAAAAAGACAAACAACAACCACAAAAGACGCAACAAAGATTGTCGTTTACAAACGGACTTAAAATTAAAAGCAACAGCCAAACAACACAACCCAAAAGATATGCTAAATGCACATGTTATGATATGATGCAAATGCTCAAAGATGCATAAGATCCGACTCTAACAAGAGACATAGAAACAAGATACTCAAAAGGGAAGGTAGATAACAATCTACTTTGCTGGAGAAACAAAATAATTACACTGAGTCCAGGGAACAAAAGGGTCCATAACGACATATAGGGGGTTAAACCTTTTTCACTTCAACGGGGAATGGTGTAAAGCTTAGGCAAGCTTGCTAAATATATAGCACAATTTCTTTGGGGGAGTCAAAGTGTCTATTCTGAGGATGGGTCTTTCAAACTTTCATCGTACAAGGGGTACTGGCGAAATTGTTTTTTAGTGGGGCTAATACTGTTGAGATGGCAACATCAAGATTTCGGCCACTTTTAGATTTCTTGGGAGAAACCTAATTTCCACTGAAAATTTCCACAAACCAAAGTAACTACTTGTTCTGTTTTAGTTCTCTTTTAAAATTATTTTTGATTCAAAACTTTTTGCTTTCAAAAATCATTATTAACAAATAAGTGATGTTTTGCATAACAAAGAAAACTGAAGAATGTAATAAATTGCAAACAAATGAAAGGTCCAAAACTGATTTTATTCATGAATGGTAGCTTGCGAATGGAAAAGCTTCATGGAATATTTACAATTAAAAATGGCAAAAAGGAAATGGTTACATCAAATCCAATGACAATCTTGCCCCACTAACTAAGAGTTCACCAAATTTTCGCCTCTAACAAGAGTAGTGGAAGTGAGCCTCTTTAGTAAACTTCGGCAATGGTAACAACCTCTAATGCAGCAAAATGGCTTTGTCCTTAACTTTCGCCTGAACCGCCCTTTCAGGTTTTCGATCCACCAGGACGCTCATTTTTGCCTAAGCCGCCCTTTCAGGTTTTCGACTTAGCGAGCTTTTTTCTTTTTATTTCATCCCTAATTTTTTCCTGGATCTCCTTCATATGTTATGATCCACCAGGATACCCATTTTTTGGCTAAGCCACCCTTTCGGGTTTTCGACTTAAAGGGTTTTTTTAGGCATAATATTTTCTAACTGCATCAGAGTTCACAGGATGAGCAAGTTGTTCGTCGTCCATCGTCGTAAGAATGAGAGAGCCTCTAGAGAAAGTTGTTTTTATAACAAATGGGCCATTATAATTAGGCATTCACTTCCCACGCATGTCTTTGTGAACTGGCAATATATTTCTGAGTACGAGTTATCCCTCTTGGAACTCTCGGATACGAACCTTCTTGTCAAAGGCTCTCTTGATCCTCTTCTGATATAGCTGGCCATGGCACATCATCGTCATTCACTTCTCGTCAATGAGATTCACCTGATCAAACCTTTCCTTGACCCATTCTGCTTCTTCCTGCTTTACTTCCATTAGGACCCTCAAAGATGGTATCTCAACTTCAATGGGTAGGACCACATCCATCCCATATACTAAAGAAAAGGGGTTTTCCCTTATTAAAGTGCGAACGAACATTTTGTATCTGTGCAAGGCAAAGGGTAGCATCTCATGCCAATCTTTGTAGGTTACTACCATCTTCTGCACAATCTTTTTGATATTCTTATTTGTAGCTTCAACAACTTCGTTCATCTTTGGGCGATAAGGAGAAGAGTTGTGATGTTCAATCTTGAAACTATCACACAACTCTTTCATTATTTTGTTGTTCAGATTTATATCATTATTCGTGATGATTCATCTAGGGATTTCGTATTGACAAATAATCCCCTTGTTGATGAAACGGGAAACCACCTGTTTAGTAACGTTAGCATAGGATGCAACTTCCACCCACTTGGTGAAGTAGTCGATAGCAACAAGAATGAAACAGTGTTTGTTTGAAGCTTTCGGCTCAATTTCTCCAATCATGTCAATGGCCCGCATTGAAAATGACCTAGGTGATGACAACATATTTAGCAATATTGGAGCTACATGCACCTTGTCCGCATAGATCTGGCACTTGTGGCATTTCCTGGCATACTGGATACAATTTTTCTCCATGGTCAACCAATAATATACGACCTCTAGAATTTTTTTCGACATAGCATATTTGTTGGCGTGAGTGCCAAATGCTCCTTCATGAATGTCTTGCATCAACAGATCAGCTTCTCGTTTTTTAATGCACCTGAGTAAAACCATGTCGTGGTTTCTTTTGTACAACACATCATTGTTGAGAAAGAACTTGGATGCCAACCTCCTTAAAGTTTTCTTGTCGAGAGAAGTTGCATCAACTGGATACTCTTGATTTTGCAGATACTGTTTAATGTCGTGAAACCATGGTTTCCCACCAGACTCTTCTTCCACCAATGATAATATGCAGGTTCGGTCTTCCTCTCAATTCGGATAAGGGTCACTTTGTTAACAAACCAAACCTGCCACATAGCATACATCATAGCTAAGGCATCAACAATGTGGTTCTCAGTCCTTGGTACATGCTTGAAGGTTATCTCATCAAAATACTCAATCATTTCCATAATATAAGCTCTATATGGGATCAGTTTCTCCTCTCTGGTCTCCCATTCACCTTTGATCTGAAAAATAACCAAAGCTGAGTCACCACTCACTTCTAGAATCTTGATATGAAGATCAATTGCTGCTTCTAGTCCCAAAATACAAGTCTAATACTCCACGATGTTGTTAGTACATTCGAAACAAAATCTTGCTGTGAAAGGAGTATACCCACCAGCCGGGTTTATTAGAATGGCACATATACCATGCCCCTTTTGGTTGGAAGCACCGTCAAACAACATCTTCCACCGGGAACCGGGTTTAGGACCTTCGTCAAGACCTGGCTCTTCACAGTATTTCTTGATTAACATGATGTCTTCATCCGGGAAGTCAAATTTGAGGGGCTCATAGTCTTCTATTGGCGGATCAACAAGGTAATCTAACAAGATACTACCTTTGATGGACTTTTGAGTGACATATTGGATATCATACTCTGAAAAAAGCATATGCCAACGAGCGAGTCTCCCTGTCTGAGCGGGATTCTTAAAAATATACTTTATCAGATCCATCTTGGAAATCAACAAAGTGGTGTGACATATCATATACTACCTTAGAAGTTTGGCAGCCCAAGCCAAAGTGCAACAGGTTTTCTCCAAAAGTGAGTAACGACTTTCACAATCAATGAACTTCTTGCTTAGATAATAAATGGCATGCTCCTTTCGTCCAGACATATCGTATTGACCCAATACACAGCCCATCGATCTCTCAAGCACTGTCATGTACATGAAAAGAAGTTTTCCAGGCACAAGAGAAATTAAAACCGGATGCTCTAGGAGATAACCTTTAATCTTGTCAAAGGTTTGTTGATAATCTGCATTCCAAACAATCGTATGATCTTTTTGCAACAGCTTAAAGATCGGCTTGCAGGTAGGAGTCATATTAGAAATAAACTTGGAGATGTAGTTCAATCTGCCGAGGAAACCCCTAACTTACTTTTCTTTCTGCAGAGCATGCATCTCTTGAATAGCTCGCACTTTGTCAGGGTCCACCTCAATTCCACGTTGACTGAGAATAAAACCAAGCAATTTTCCATACCTCACTCCAAAAGTACACTTCATAGCATTCAGTCTCAACTGATACTTCCTGAGCGTTACAAATAACTTCAACAGGTGTTCAAGTTGGTCCTATTTATTTTGAGACTTTACGCTCATATCATCAACATACACTTCTATTTCTTTATGCATCATGTTGTGAAATAATGCGACCATAGATCTCTGATAAGTAGCTCCTGTGTTCTTCAAACCAAAGGGCCTGACCTTATAACAATAAGTTCCTCATGGTGTGATGAAAGTAGTTTTATTCATATCTTTGGAACCCATTCTTATCTGCTTGTATATAGAAAATCCATCCATGAATGAGAATATTGTGAAACATGTTGTATTGTCCACCAAGGTGTCGATATGTGGCAGAGGGAAATCGTCCTTTGGAATAGCTTTATTCGTATCCCTATAGTCCACGCACATTCTAACCTTTCCATCCTTTTTGGGCACAGGTAAAATGTTGGCTACCCATTTCGGATACTTCGATACTGCCAAGAAACCTGCATCAATATATTTCTTAATTTCATCTTTGATCTTGAGAGCCATGTTAGGTCGGGTTCTTCTGAGCTTCTATTTGATAGGCGGAAATTCAAGTCGAAGAGGTAGCTTGTGAACGACTATATCAGTATCCAAACTAGGCATATCTTGGTAAGACGAAGAAAAAACATCCACATATTCTTCTAGCAGCTTTACCAGTCGCTTCTTGACTTCTGCCCCTAGCATTGCCCCAATCTTTAGTTCTCTTATGTCTTCATCAGTGCCAAGATTATTGACGTCTACTTGCTCTTGGTGAGGCTGAAGGTCTGTATACTCATACTTAACCATCTTTGCCAAATCATCTGGAATCTCAAAGTCTTCATCATCCTCATGTTCAGCTTGATATATAGGCAAATCAAAGTCAAGAGGGACAATAAGGTCATTGGATTCAATAGGTGTTGGAGTTTCTCTGCATGTTTTGAATGGTTTGAATTATTAAAACACACAAAGATAAATGCAACAAACATGAAGATATTTTTTCTGGTTTTCAAAAGATTGCCATTTTCTTTTTAAGAGTAAAACAAAAAACAGTAAATGAAACAAGAAATGAGGAGTTTAACAAAACACATTCATTAATTGATAAAATCACTTTGAAAGCTTGTGGCCCATACAAAATACTCCAATAACCTTGGACATGGTTATGGAAAGTTTTTCAAAGAAAACTACAAGACAAAAAAAACAATCAACAAATTACTTTGGGATGGGAAAAACAACAAGAATTTCAATAGCCTCCTAATTTCTCAGAGCGACCCCATCTCGATACACTAATTGGTTGACATAATCTTCTTCAAAGTCCTCCTCAATTACGTTGATTTGGACGCCTCCACTGAAAAACACTTCCTTGATATTCTTCAGTCATCCTTTGGCAAACCCTTGAGTCTTATCTTGAGTTAGTTTATAACCTAACCCCTAGCGATTCGTCTTCGCTCTTGCTTCTACTTTAATGACCTCACCCCATCCTGCAGGAATGCCATTCTTCAATGCAGATTTTATGCTTTGAACAGATGCAAAAGATAGACCATCCTCAACCACAGCTTCCTCTACATTGGTTATCTCCAACGCTAGGAAAGAAGTTTCCAAGGCATCCTCGTCAGCTTCAATGTATCTGAATGATGATAGGTTACTCACCATCAGATCTTCCTCTCCATGAACAACCACTAACTTGTTATCCACTACAAACTTCGTCTTTTGGTGTAGAGCAGAGGTCACCGCACCGGCGGCATGGATGCACGACTTTCCTAATAAACAGTTGTACGTTGGATTGATGTCCATTACCTGGAAAGTAATGTCAAACACATGGGCCCCAACCATAATAGGTAAATCCACTTATTCAATCACTGTTCTTATAGAACCATCAAAGGCTTTGACAATCAAATAGGTAGGTCTCATATCAGCCCCCTTATGCGCCAGCTTGGCTAGTGCCCTTTTGGGTAGTACAATCAGAGAAGACCCAGTATCCACCAAAACTCTCGCTAAAATATCCTCTTGACATTTTACTGATACATGCAAAGCATGATTGTGTTTACACCCCTCTATAGGTAATTCTTCGTTGCTAAAGCTCAAGGTGTTACATGCAGTAATATTGGCAATCACCGAATCAAACTGGCCAACTGTTATATCCTTGGTCACATGGGCTTGTGCTATATGCTTTTTTAAGGCGGGTCTATGAGCGGGAGAGCTTAACAGGAGAGACATAATTGAAATCTTTGTTGGAGTTTGGTGTAGTTGATCTATGATTTTGTAGTCACTTCTTTTGATGATTCTCAAGAACTCTTCATTTTCTTCATTTGACACTTCCTTACCTTTTGCAGGTTCCACAGTAACAACTTCTTTGGAAGGGACTACTGTCACCTTAGGTTGATAAATCCGACCACTTTGGGTCATCTTGCTTGTACCAACAATGTTTATAACGTCTTCATGATTAATCTTCAAACTTTCATTTGGTACATTTTTTCCAAATCTCTGATTTCTCCATGCAGTATCACTTTGGTACTCTTGGAAGTTACTTCTTCAGATACATCTTCTATTACATTAACATCCCCATGATTGGGCAGTGGGTTGTTTTTGACATTAGGTTAATGATCCCCAAAGGACAAAATATTTTTCTCCATCAGTTCTTGAACAATATACTTCAAAGCGAGACATCCTTCTAAATCATGTCCCGAAGCCCCTTCATGGAACACACAGTGGGCATTGGGATTATAAAATGGTGGGAGAGGATCTGGTGATGGCCCCATCTTTCTGGTGGTGATCAAACCTTGTTGCACCATGTAGGGGTACAACTCATAGGAATCGGTGGGATAGGAGGTCTTCCGCATGGTCTTCTGTTTTGTACATTTTGTCTAGGGATTGGAGCCATTGGTTATTGTTGCTGCTAATAGACTGAGGCGCTGGGAACCTATTGATAGCCTTGTTGATATGCAGGTGGTTATTGAACTTGCTAAAAAACGGGAGTCTGATTGTGGAACATGGGCGTAATGGCCGCCACGTAAGGTTGTCGGGTATATTGCACATGGTACAATGATTTTTTTGACGTTGAGGCTTCCTGAGATGACTTCTTTTTTCTGTAGAAATGACATTAGTCTCGCCTTCCTTCTTCTTATGAATATTTCCAAAGGTCTTCTTAGTGATACTTCCACTTGAACTGCTAGCGATACTTGTCATCTTTCCATTCTTTAATCCCAATTCCACTTTTATTCCCACAACTACAATGTCAAAGAAATTAGCACTCACACTACTAATCATTCTCTCGTAGAATTCTGGCCTTACCATATCGACAAACCAATCATCTAATTCCTTTTCGGTCAGAGGGGGTTCTGTAACACCCATTTTAATTATTTTAGTCATTTTGGTGTTATTTTAATTATTTTATGTTGGTGTGCCCTTAGGTGGAGTGTGTTGGATGTGTTGTGGGTGTTTATCCTTGATGTGTAAGGATTGGTCTTGGTGACGTGGAGTGGAAATGATAATATTATAGTAATAGTAATGTTGGTGATATTATTATTATTATTATTATTATTAGTAATATTAGTATTAATATTAATTTGGTGAAATATTATTATTTATATTTTTAATATTATTATGAATATTATTATTATTAGTTAATATTATTATTAGGATTAAATAATTAAAATAAGAAATTGAGGGGTCAGTATGTTTTTACGATACATTTGGAAGTTAGAGAAAGTGGAGAGAAGAGAGAAGTGAGAACACGATAAGCGATTCTGAGGGAAAGAGCAAGAGAAAGGAGAACAAGGCTAGAGCGATCAATTGGTAGGGGATTCTTCATCAATAGAAGATATAATCGAGGTAAGGGGGGAGAAACTGATTGGGATGGTATATACATGATCTGGGTAGAGGGGATTCCTTAACCCCGTAGGTATTCTGATGAATATGTTGAATTGTTGCTATGATGTTAAATAGTGTTGATTTTTGATGAATTGTGTATATATGATGATATGTGATGATTTGTTGTTGCCCTTGATGTGTGGGTGTTGATGTTGACATGGATTGGGCAAGTTCTGAGTAACTCTGAGAGTGTTGGTAAAGTGTCTGATGTTGGTGTTAGAGTAAGAATTATAGGTCGATTGGCAAGTATGATGTTATGGTCTGTAATACTGATAGGATAGGAGATAGAAGTAGTATATTAGGCTTGGAATTGACTGAGATAGAATTGTAGAACAGTGGAGATTTTGGGGTATCGCAGCATTCGCTGGGTTTCGCCTGGCGAGTGTTAGCGAGCAGTGGCGAGTAATTCTAAATAAACTCCCAGACCTAAAGGGTATAAAGTTTGCCTGGAGAATGTGGCTAGCGAGGCTTCGCCAGCAAGTTCGCCTAGAGAGCCATAGCGAGCATTCGCTGCGGGGCTTCGCCTGGCGAATGGTTCAGCGAACTTGATGGCAGAATGTGGTTTTGTGTTGTTTTGTCTTGTGCATTAGCCTTGTAAGATTCCGTTGATCATGATAAGTGTAAGGATGGTGATTGAACGATGGAGATTGTGTATTGGTAATAGGAAGTGAATTCCTTAATACTTTATGTAAGTATCTGATTGATTTGGTGTATGACATATCTATGTATATGTGATGTATACTGGTGTGATCTGAGAATCGTATGCACAATGTATGCTTGTGTTAATTGTATGCATTTGGTGTCATGCATATCATGAAGTGTTGGTGGAATGAATCATTGCTTGATGGAGTGTATGTGATTCATTCGTATTCCTTTGAGTGGAGAATTGGTGGGAACGGATCATTGCCAAGGGTGGGCGTATGTGATCTATCCGGGTTCCATTGAGGAACCAAAGAGTTGGTACCACATGCAAGGTGTTGCATTGCATATTTGCATTATGATGTATTATGTTGATTGGTGGACTATATGTCGTGTTTGGTGAATGTTGGGTGATGATTGATATGACTGTTGTAGTTACTACCTTTATTTCATGTATGTAATTACCGATATATTTTGATCATGTTTTCTCACCCCTTTGCTGTTGTTGTGGTCCATGCTTCTTCAGAAATACAGATAATCCAGGTACTTAGCTAGCTTGGATTTGTGGTGTGCCAGTCGAGTCTTAGGATGCTCTGATACGTAGCACGGGACTTGTGTGTTTTTAGTTGTTTTTGTTGAACTTATTTCTTTTCCTGTGACGTATCATGAATTTGATGTATTTTGTTATATGAACAATTTCCACTGTATTTTAGTGAAAACATTTTTAATGATGTATGTGTTGGATTTTTATGATGTGATATCCCACTTTGGGTGGAAGAACTCTGATGTTTATTTATAATGTTTATATTTTAATTGATTTGGGAAGTGGGGTGTTACAATTGGTATCAGAGCAGGTTGGTCCATCCGGCCAGTGTAGTTGAGTTGAGTCTGTCCCTAGGATAGAGTGGTGTAAGTGCTAACCTGGTGTTGTTGTTGTTGAGCAGTATGGCAGGAAGGAATGATGCTGCTTTGGTTGCTGCCATGCAAGCGATGGCGCAAGCGGTTGCTAATCAGAACCAAGTTACGGATGCCCAATTCAGAGATTTGGCGCAGTTTCGGAGTAACAAGCCGCCGACGTTTGAAGGAGGAGTTTTAAATCCTGAGGCTGCACAGAAGTGGCTGAAGGCAATTGAAAAGATTTTCAGGACTATGAACTATAGTGATGAGCAAAAGGTGAGATTTGGTACTCACATGCTGGAAGGCGAAGCGGAAGCTTGGTGGGATAACTGTCGCTAGAGACGGGTGACTGCAGGAACTACAATCACTTGGGATGTAGTTCGTAAGGGTTTTCTGGAGAAATACTTTCCGGAAGACATTCGGAGTGCTAAATGTTGCACCCTAAAATTTGCTCAACCTATTCCAGTTGATTTATGTTTCAATTGCATTAGCATTTGCATATAGAATCATGTACATAGTGTATTCATCTGCATTGCATAGCATGAGTGTAATACCCCAAATTTTACCCTTATATTTAGTCAGTCATTTCGCATAGCATCTCATATGTACCTTCGCTAACCACTAACAAGTTATGGAGGTGTTTGTTTTGCAGATTTGGTTCCAGGGGTATTTTGGTCATTTTACGCAAATTCTGCTAATTCCTTGAAAACGGGCTGTTATTAAGTTTTGAGGCATTTATTTGCCACTTGGGTCAAGGTGCCGGTATGTTTTGTCAGAAATATGATTGGACTCGGGGCCGTGCTTTGTTTGATTTTGAAACATTTTTAAATAGTCTGTTTCCTCTTAATAAGATGAAGTTGGATTGAAAAGGAAGTGGATACTGTTAAGGTTATTTTGAGAAGTGATGTGATCAACGAGATTTTAATTTGAATTTGTTCGGATATAATCATGTGGCGGGATATCATTTATAAAATTAGTCAAGGCAAAGGAGAAGTAAGTTTTAAATATTTTTGAACTTTTGTTCATAAGTATCTATAAGTTACAACTCAAGGGGGAATTTAAATGGTTCTGAATTATTATTTATGGATACTTTGAATTTACAATTGAGAAAGTAAATATGAATATTTGTTGAATTTCATTTCATAAATATTTATAGTTTACAAATGGATAAGTGAATTTGAACTTGGTTTACAAGAGGTTTCATTTACAATAAGCATCTATCCTAAGGAAATTCTAAACATCTAAATGTCTTCATGATATCTTTGAGCTTCTCCGCAGAATCTCCAATTCACCTGCACATCAAAAAAAGAATACAACAGTATAGAAAAATGTTAGAAGTTGTTTTTGACACTCTCAGAACAGTGTCATCATCGAGTGCCGGGAGTGGCACAACCGAAGCTGCGTCCTACCCCCGTTACCGATCCGCGCCGTTGGCGTCAGATCAGGTAACACCTGTTCTTATCGTTACGGGACATCCGAGAGATAGAAGTAATAAAAGAAGCGGGACTGATTCGTTTTGCCGCGATTGGATTTCCAAACTGATACGAGAATGAGGCAACATAGGCAAGTTTGGACTCAGACCCGGATGCCGGCAGGTCTGAGTCGCTTTGGTTCCGAAATTCCCAACACCTGAAATTCCACAATTGCATCAGTACAAATTGATGACAGGAAGTCAAAAACAAGAAAGTTCATAAGATGCCACAAGTAAGTGGAAAAATTCAAACTGAAATGCAAGCCAAAACTGCATCAAAACTGCATCAATTTTGAGCCCATAAAAATCAAGTTCAAACAGAACAGAGAAATGAAACCAAACTAAACTGCATCAAAGCAATGTATCAGAAACAGGTTCAGAAGAAGAAAAGTGAGTGTATGGTCCGAACTAACATTCATAACTAAACTGAATTGAAATCCAAGAGAGCATCAGTTCACGACAGTTCTGAACCAAACAAATGAACTCATATCATAAAAAAATCAGAAGTGAAGAAATGGACTGCACATCCAAGTTCAAATATCTGCAAGCGTACAAAGAAAAACACAATAGAACTGATGCCTAAAGCGCCACAACAAGAATCCATCGTAAGTATCAGAGACAGAGGCAAAATGTGAATTCAGAAGGGTTATCAGAACCAGCTCGAATACAAAGGGCTCAGTCCATGTCAATAAGATCCCGCAATCAGAAAAGACTGTCATAAACATCACCGTTGCAAGCATTGGGCTCAGTTCAACATCATTGCCCTGGGTAATTAGGAGTATCAGCAAAAAGCAGGAAAAGTCAGGTTATGTCATCAATATGAACACCAGAGAAACAGATATGGATGAAACATCTGCCAAAACATTAAAAGCATCAGAATACGAATAGGGTGATACAGCCATCAGTTATGTCAGAAACAATCCAACTACACCAAAAACGCGATTGTTATCCATACCAGTTCAGAACAAACAAAACACACCAGTTCAGAGAGTGAAACAAGTGCAAAAAGCCAGAAATCGCAACAAATGATAAACCACAAGCGAAGATCATCAGAGGCAATCGCAGCGTCATCAAAGAGTATCAGTTGTCACGGCTCAGATGAACATCATCGCCGTATACCTTTCCCGGCGTTTGACGCAACCGAAGCTGAAGTATCAGTCCTGAAAGAAGAAGAGGAAAAGTTAATGTAGGTTTCAAAACCGAAATCCAGAAATCAAAAGCAGATATCCAACGAAAACCCGAACTGCATCAATGATAATACAAATCAGTTCGAAATCGAAACAAATCAGATAAAATCCAAGCGAATCCATGTCCGAAATAGGGTCAATCAAGAAACCCCAAAAATGGAAAGCTTTGAATCGAATCAGAAAAATCATATCAGCTGGAAACCCCAATCAGGTTCTAAGAGAAGAAACAAGATCCAAATCGTATCAGAAAACATCCCATTGGAACTCAATCTGAAAAAACCAAACAAAATCAAATCAAATCGAATCATCAAAATCAATCTCAGCCAAAAATAGCACAAATCCAACACGGATTAAAAGCCCAAACGCAAGTTATAAAAAGAAAAATATCACCTGTGAAAAAGGGGGGATAAGGGATAGCCGCGAGCAAGAGAGGAACGGACGAGCCACATGCAAAACCCTAGGCGGCACAAATAAGAACAAACGGCCGCGAACTCAGACGAAAAGGAATCGTCATCATCGTTCATCACCAACCCTGAATATCGTCTGCGAACGGGTAGCTGTGAGAGATAGAACATCAAAGCGACGAAGCCGCGAACAAACCCTAACGGGAAATCGCGAAAGGGAGAGATCACCATCACCGTTCGCGAAGAACGACGGACAATCAACCCACAGGCCTCAGCTCGCATCCATCATCGGCCAGTTTCACTTTAAATGTGAGCCAGGGATGCTTTTCATTACTATTTTCATGTGTTTTTTTTCAGGAAAATCGAAAGAGAACGGAGAAGAAGATGATTGGCATCGCGAATGAGAATGAGAGAAGCGAGAGGAAGAACGAAGTGCAAACGGCGCCGCTGAAAGAATGGAGGGTTTTGAAACCCTAATTGATATCTGACCCCATTACTAACCAGTCGGGTTGGGTCCGGATGTGATGACCGGCCCAACCCCCTTTATGTTTTATTTTTTTATTTTGTTTTTTAAATTATGTTTGTTAATTGTTTTTAAATTGTTTTATAATTTAAGAAAATTGTTTTAAAAACCTCTTTTTTGTGTAAATATTATTTTTAAATAAAAATCTTTTTATAATAAAATTAAAAAACCTTTTTTTTTTTAAATAAAAATTAAAACCTTTTTTTAAATATGAAACTAAAACTTTTGTAAATATAAAAATGAAAAACTCTTTTTTAAATAAAAATAAGAAAAACTTTTCTTAAAATATTAAAAATAAAACCTTTTAAAAGAGTAAAATATTTTTAAATTAAATCTTTTTTTGCAAGTTAATATTAAAAATTTTAATAATCTCAAATTTGCATCTTTTTCTTTATTGTTTCGTAACTCATTTGACTGCCGCTTAACTCTGCCCACTAACATCGTTCGTTCATTTTGCAGCTTATTACTTATTTCATCTTATTTTTTCATTCCGAGTTCATTACTATATTGTAACTGCTCCTCATATGTAACCCCGCGAATCTAATAATCGCACTTTAAATTTCTGCCCTTAAATTTCTGTTTGCATGGCTTTAACTTTTGTTTTATTCCCTGTTTACAATTCAATTATCTCACACCTTCATCAATATTTCTGCCACACTACACACATCCGAAGGTTAGGTCTAGCTTTTGGTCGCCGCGCCAATAGTCCTCAACTTCAAACCCTTACAACCTCACAAACCCTAATTTTCCACAAATGCCTCGCCGCAAGCCAAATTACAATTTTACCCCTAGCATTAGGTCAAAGAGCTGCCACGCTCATTTTAGGGTTTCTCGCCGCGGAATCCCTAACCTAACCTAACCCTAACACAACTTAACATTTCAACGTAGAGATTTGGAGTTTCTACACTCCGCGTAAGCGTGCCCTTAAGACATGTTTATTTCCCTTGAGACCTGGACCACAGTCAAGAAGTCTCTAACCTCCCTTTTGAGGGGAACTACGATTACTCTGATTCCACTCCCGTAAGGATACGTAGGCACAAGATGCGATGTCTTGCCGAGTAAACTTAGAATTAACCCCTTAGGTTTTTTTTTCTTTTCTCACTTTTAATCCTTTGTACATATACCTTAAGCAAATGAATAAAGCAAAATAGTAAGCACTGAACAAAAGGTTCCTGTAGAGTACTACAGAAGTTTAGGGTGCTAATACCTTCCCTAATCTTAACCAACCCCCGAACCCTAGATCTTTCCCCGCATTGTGTTTACGATGCAAAATAGGTTTTCCCTCTTTTGACCTTTTCCTTCAGATAAATCAAAGAGCGGTTGTGAATTGAATTGCGATTCAAACTCATTAATAGTTTGTGATCCTATTTCCACCGCAACAGAAAATGGCGACTTCACTGGGGACTGTCTTAATTTTTGAGGGTTATCCCTAACTTGTTCATATTTATTACTATCTGTGTTACTATTCATTTACATGTATATATTTATGCTTTCATATTGGGATGGTTCCTTGTGCTGTGAGATAAGTCCTACGCCCGGACTAGTGACATTATTATAGGATGGGGATATATTCGATGAGGCTTATAGGGAGTTGAATCCCGACCAAGCTGATTCGAGAATCACCGCTCAGTTGAGACCTTTTCGAAAATGGTTCGGTTGAACGAGTAATCGTGAAAACTTTTTCCATGGTCGATTGGAGTCTGTGATATTGAGGACCGTAGTACCTTAACACCACCTTGGCCTTATTTAGGACGTAGTGCGGGAGCTATGTGGGAGTAATCTTACAACGGTTGCTACGCGATACTACACTCAAAAGAGGTTCTCTTGAGAATATTATTCACCCCCGAGTCAGTCGGAAGGTTGATAATATCCGAAAGATGGGCTAATGACTTTGGGCACTTTGTAGAACCTTGTTCGGCAGGTACAACTAACCTATAGTACACTCCTTTTGGGATGGGTAGACCTTGACTCCGCTCACGTTCCTTTAACCTAGGACTTTGTGTGTTTTCATGCATTGCATCCATAAAGCATCTCATTGCATTGTATTTCATGGAGTTCAAATATCACTTATGGATATCGCGGGATACCATAAATAAAAAAATAAATAAATTGAAAAACAAGAAAAAGATTTCCTTGGTACCCCACGACATTCGTAAATGTTTGAATTCCATGAAATCTTCATTTGCATCATAGCATCATTTACTTTCTTGCATTGCATGTGTCTTCCGTTTTCTCATGTTCGGTTCTCTCGCCTTCCAGTTTCGTCACCCTGAGTTCTCGGCACCAGTACAACACCAGAGCTCAAACTCGGAAAAGAATGGAGGATCAGGCAAAAGAGATTGATCGCCTTAGCAATGAACTTGAAGACCTTCGAGGGGGTATGGGGCGTATGATGGAATTGTTACATGTCATGAACGCTAAGATGGATACCCAGCCCACTGTTGTTTCCGAGATTACCGGCGTTACTGTGGACCCTCCACCAAGTGTGACCGTAGCAAGGGACCCACCTTATGGTCTTGCTCCAGGTTTTGTGCCTCCTCAAGCCACTGTTCCGATTAATCAGCCTGTTCAGCAAGCAGTGCCTTTATTTTCTGAAGTTTCTAGGGGGGCTCCTATCTTTGCACCACCCGTCGTACACACTCGTGCGCAACCGTATTTCAATGAGACAGTTTTTGATAATCTTGATGAGAATGTTGAAGGTTATGAGAAACATGATAAGCTTCGTGAGGAAGTAAACACCATCGTCCAGAGATTGAAAAAAGTAGAGGGCGATCAAATTTTTGGGACTGCTGCAAGGGATGTTTGTTTGGTCTCGGGTTTGGTTATTCCCCCGAAGTTCAAAACTCCAAACTTCGATCGTTATGAAGGTGCCACCTGTCCTAAGAGTCATCTGATCATGTATTATCGCAAAATGGCTGCCCATGTTGAGAATGATAAACTGATGCTTCATTGCTTCCAAGATAGTTTGAAGGGTGCTTCTTCCAAGTGGTATTTAACTTTGGACCAGTCTCGCGTTAAGAGTTTCCAGGATTTATCTGACGCTTTCATCAAACACTACAAGTACAATATGGATCTGGCTCCTGACAGAAGACAGTTGTTGAGTATGTCACAAAAGAATTCTGAGTCATTCAAAGAGTATGCTCAAAGGTGGAGAGAGATTGCTTCGCAGGTAGAACCTCCTTTGACTGAGAAAGAGTTAGCTGATTGGTTTGTCGACACGGTTCGTCCAGAATTTTACGAGAGAATGGTGGGTAGTGTGACTTCAAATTTCTCTGACATCGTTGCTGTGGGTGTCAAGATTGAATTGGGTATGAAAAGTGGTAAAATGACAAATAATCATGGTGCTTCTAAGGATCAGCCGAAGAAACCTCCGTATAGCTCCCAGAAGAAGAAAGAGGGCGAGACTAATGCTATATCCTCTGGTAGACTAAGAGACCCATCTTATCGATATCCGCAAGGTTATGCTCAACCTCAAGGGTACCCGATCCAATATGCTCAACAACCCTATGTGGCAGCTGTTACACCTTCTTTCAATCAACAGGTTCCTATGTATCAACCTATGCAACAACCTCCTGTTTATCCGCCTCCTATCAACTACCTACAGGCGCCCAACGCTCCTGCTCCTCAACAGCCAAAGAGTCCGGCTCCTCGCCAGAATGTGCCGAACAGAAGAACGTATAAGCCTTGTTCGCCGATTCCGATGACTTTCACCGAGTTGTATCCCTCTTTGGTCAAGCAAGGTCTAATCACTACTCGGGCTTTGGGTCCGCCTCCTAATCCTCTACCCGCCAATTACAACGCTGCCGCTCATTGTTTATTTCATGAGGGTGCGCCTGGTCATGATCTGGAGAATTGCTATGCTCTCAAAAATCTTGTCAGGGATTTATTGGAAAAGAAGATTTTGTCATTTGAAGATCCTCCACCGAATGTTAAGAAGAACCCTTTTCCTAACCATGAGAGTGTCAATGCCATTAGTGCTGATTCGGAGGAAGGTTATGCCCTTGACATTGAACAGATTAAGACTCCTCTCAAGATGTTCCATTCGAAACTGTTTGAAGCTGGTCTGGTAGATACTTCCCACGTTGCATGCGTAAGTTGTAAAGCCAGTATCAAGGGTTGTGTGTTGGTTCAGAATGATGTTCAGAGGTTGATTAATGAGGGTGTTTTACAAGTGACAAGCCAACCCAGGAAGGATGAGGTCGCTGTGGTTGAGCCAGTTTTCCATCAGCCTGGATCAAAGGGAAAGGTACCCGTGTTTAATCTATCAGGGGCAGGTTCTGCCAATCTCGTGTTCGATATACCAAAGTCGTCTATCCCTGAGGTGAATCAGCATAGGCCGATAGTTATTCGAAAACCAAGTCCATTTCCTTTCAGTGATCCTAAAGCTGTGCCTTGGAAATACGACGTGACGATGATTGACAAGGAGTCTGGGAAGGTTATTCCAAATGAAGGGGTTAAGGACACTGTGACCAATATCGCAGAGGCAAGCAGGATGACTCGCAGTGGCCGTGTGTATACTCCCCGTTCCAATGAGGTTCCACCTAAGGAAACCACTAATATCCCAGTGGCTGTCAAAGACAAAGGTAAGGGAGCTGTTACGAACGATGAAGATGCTGAGTTTTTAAGGATCATCAAGAAAAGTGACTATAAAGTTGTCGACCAACTTCATCAGACTCCTTCCAAGATTTCGATTTTATCTCTGTTGATGAGTTCACCCGCTCATAGGATGGCCTTGCAGAAAGTTTTGACTCAAGCACATGTGGATCAAGATATCAGCACCAGTCGGTTCGATAGTGTGATTGCCAATTTGACCGCCTGTAACACCCTTAGTTTCAGCAACGAAGAGTTACCAAAGGAGGGTCCGAATCATAATCATGCTTTACATATATCGGTGAAATGTCAGGAGGACAATTTAGCGAGAGTACTAGTAGACACCGGCTCTTCTCTGAATGTTCTACCCAAGAGGGTTCTTGATAAGTTGGTTTTCAAAGAGACTGTGTTGAAACCTACTCCTTTGGTCGTCAAGGCTTTCGATGGTTCTCGCCGGTCGGTAATGGGGGAGGTTGAGCTTCCTATCCTGATTGGTCCGCAAGTTTTTAATATCACGTTTCAAGTCATGGACATTAATCCCAATTACAGTTGTTTACTTGGAAGGCCGTGGATTCATGCCGCTGGGGCAGTAACCTCAACGTTACATCAAAACATGAAGTTCGTGATCGATGGAAAGTTGGTTATTATACACGGTGAGGAGGATCTGATGGTCAGTAACCTGTCTTTTTTCCGTTACATCGAGGCCGATGAGAATGCTTTAGAAATCTCCTTTCAAGCACTTGAGATCGCCAATGCTGTTCTGCTAGAAGTCGAAGAGACAGTGGGTCAGGGTAATCCATCTTTTGCATCTCTGAAGAGTACCAAATCAACAATTGACAGGGGCATTCCTGAAGGTTGGGGAGAGGTAATTGATGTCAAGACCAAGACTGATCGCTCTGGGTTGGGTTACAAACCAACTCAGAATGGAGCTGCCACAACTGTCGAAGGGCGTCCGAAGGTTATCCAAGAGGTATTTGTCAGCGGAGGTTTCCAAGTCAATGCCATCAGTGACTGTGAGGAAAATGAAGAGCTGAGCAACCTGGTGTTTAAGGGTGATGCAGTTTTGAACAATTGGGAGGCCGTAGAGATCCCTGTTATTTTTCCCTTGTCAAAGTAATTTTTTAAAGTTTCATTTACATTTTCAAATAAAAATCCGTAGCTCTGCCCAAGGCTATAGGGTCGCTTTTATTGGGCCACCTTTCATTTCTAAGAGGATATTAATAAAGGCATTTTGTTCAGTTCCACTTTGGTTTATTTGCGTTTTCCGTTTTCACCTCTAAAAAATGAAATTGGCAACCCTTTCTTCCAAAAAATAAAACAAAAAAAACAGCATTCCCTTATCTTGCATATCTTCGAGCATTTTAATTAAGTAAGCCTTCCATCATGCAGAGACATCGTAAACCTTGTTGGATCCAATGACTTTACTGACACTCCTGACTGGGATGCACCCATCAATCAAGCTGAGGACGAGGGTGAAGAAGATTTTGAAGTACCCGCTGAACTGACAAGATTGATTGAGTACGAGTACACAGAGCTTCAACCGTATAAAGAGCAGGTAGACTTAATTAATCTTGGTACAAATGAGAACAAGAAAGAGGTCAAGATTGGTGCAATGCTTGGGACAGAGGTTAAGCCGAGGTTGATTGAGTTGTTAAAAGAGTATATTGATGTGTTTGCGTGGTCGTATCAAGATATGCCGGGCCTAGACACAGATATTGTTGTTCACAAGTTGCCACTTAAGCCAGATTGTCCACCTATCAAGCAAAAACTTTGAAGAACGAGACCCGACATGGCTTTGAAGATTCGAGATGAGGTTAAAAAACAGTTGGATGCAGGTTTTTTGGCAGTTGCAAAATATCCAGATTGGGTTGCCAACATTGTGCCAGTGCCCAAGAAAGATGGTAAAGTTAGGATGTGTGTGGATTACAGGGATCTGAATAAAGTAAGTCCGAAAGATGATTTCCCTCTGCCACATATTGATACACTTGTAGACAATACAGCCAGTTTTGCGTTGTTCTCATTTATGGATGGTTTCTCTGGCTATAATCAGATTAAAATGGATCCCGATGATCGAGAGAAGACTACTTTCATTACTCCTTGGGGAACCTTCTGCTACAAAGTCATGCCCTTCGGTTTGAAGAATGCAGGGGCTACTTACCAACGCGCTATGACCACTCTTTTTCATGATATGATGCACAAGGAGATCGAGGTGTATGTGGACGATATGATAGCCAAGTCTCAGAGTGAAGGGGGGCATCTAGACCATTTGGTGAAGCTGTTTGAACGACTCAGGAAATATCAGTTGAAATTGAATCCTGCTAAATGTACCTTCGGTGTCAGATCTGGAAAATTGCTTGGTTTCATTGTTAGCCAGCGAGGGATTGAGGTGGATCCTGACAAGGTCCGAGCCATTCAAGATATGCCAGCTCCGCAAACCGAGACGCAAGTTAGAGGTTTTCTGGGACATTTGAATTATATTTCCAGGTTTATCTCTAACATGACCGCTACTTGTGAGCCGATATTCAAGTTACTTTGCAAGGGGCAGACGGTTGAGTGGAACCCCGATTGTCAGAAAGCGTTTGAGAAGATTAAGAGTTATTTGCAAGACCCCCCTATTCTGATTCCTCCCGTACCTGGAAGACTGTTGTTTATGTACCTTACCGTTCTTGAGAAGTCTATGGGTTGTGTGCTTGGACAACATGATGAGACTGGAAGAAAGGAGCATGCGATTTATTACCTGAGCAAGAAGTTTACCGATTGTGAAAACAGATACTCACCATTGGAGAAAACTTGTTGTGCATTGGCCTGGGCCGCTACGCGCCTTCGGCAATATATGGTCTGTCATACCACATTGTTGATTTCTAAAATGGATCCGATCAAGTATATTTTTGAAAAACCTGCTCAAACCGGGAGGCTAGCCCGTTGGCACATGTTGTTATCCGAATATGACATCCAGTATGTACCCCAGAAGGCGATTAAGGGTAGTATTTTATTTGATTATCTTGCAGACCAGCCGGTTGAAGATTATGAACCTCTTAAGTTTGATTTTCCTGATGAGGATATTTTGTTGATTAAAAGAGATTGTGAAGAGCCAGATCCGAGCGAAGGTCCAGAACCAGGTCTTTGGTGGAGGATGATGTTTGATGGTTCCTCGAATTTCAATGGGCATGGTATAGGCGCCGTTTTGATGAACCCAAAGGGTGGATTCACTCCATTTACAGCAAGGTTGGACTTTGAGTGTACTAATAACGTCGCAGAATATGAAGCAGGTATCCTTGGCCTCGAAGCAGCAATTCACCTCCGAATCAAACTTCTTAAAGTAAGTGGTGACTCAGCCTTGGTTATTTACCAGGTACAAGGCAAATGGGAAACAAAGAACGAGAAGTTAATCCCTTATAAGGACTATATTATTGAGCTGATCAAGTATTTCGACGAGATAGAGTTCGAGCATGTTCCTAGATCCGAGAATCACGTTGCTGATGCTTTAGCCATGTTAGCATCCATGTGGAAAGTTAAATTCGTTAATGAAGCACCTCTTATCCATATTGAGCGCAAAGTTGAGCCCGCTTATTGTCAGATGGTCGAAGAAGTCGAGGTGGATGAAAAGCCTTGGTTTCATGATATCAAGAACTATCTCGTCAAGCAAGAGTATCCCGATGGTGCTACTGGTCTGGACAAGAAAACATTGAGAAGACTGGCGTCCAAATTCTTTATCAGTAATGGTGTGTTATACAAGAGAAATCACGACATGGTTCTGCTCAGATGTGTTGATAAACGGGAAGCGGACATGTTACTACAGGAAATTCATGAGGGGACCTTCGGAACTCATGCCAATGGTTATGCTATGTCCAAGAAGATGTTAAGGGCTGGGTATTATTGGTTAACCACGGAAGCTTACTGCATCCAATACGCTAGAAAGTGCCATAAGTGCCAAATTTACGCTGATAAGATGCATGTACCTCCATCACCGTTGAATGTTTTGTCTTCACCATGGCCGTTCTCTATGTGGGGCATTGACATGATTGGGGCGATCGAGCCGAAGGCTTCTAATGGTCATCGTTTTATCCTTGTTGCTATTGATTATTTCACTAAGTGGGTAGAGGCTGCCTCCTACACCAACGTGACCAAGCAAGTGGTTGCCCGCTTCATCAGGAAAGAAATCATCTGCCGTTATGGAATCCCAAGCCGGATAATAACTGACAACGGCACCAATCTGAATAACAAGACTATGAAAGAGTTGTGTGACAATTTCAAGATCACTCATCACAATTCTTCTCCGTACCGTCCTAAGATGAATGGGGCCATTGAAGCTGCGAATAAGAATATCAAGAAAATCCTGCAAAAGATGGTTGTGACTTACAAAGATTGGCATGAAATGTTACCGTTTGCTTTGCATGGATACAGAACCTCAGTGAGAACTTCGACAGGAGCAACACCTTTCTCATTGGTGTATGGAATGGACGCCGTGCTCCCCATCGAAGTAGAGATACCTTCTTTAAGAGTGCTGATGGAAACTGAACTTGAGGAAGCCGAGTGGGTTCAAGACAGACTGGATCAGTTGAATCTCATTGACGAGAAGCGCTTGACAGCCATGTGCCATGGGCAATTATATCAGAAACGGATGAAAAGAGCGTTTGATAAGAAGATTCGTATCCGTGAGTTCCGTCAAGGAGAGCTCGTACTCAAAAAGATTTTGCCCGTGCATAAAGATATGCGTGGAAAGTGGATGCCCAATTATGAAGGCCCATTTGTTGTAAAGACCGTTTTCTCCGGAGGGTCTCTGATACTTACGACAATGGATGGTGAAGAGCTTGCACACCCCGTGAATTCTGATGCAGTCCGAAAATATTATGCCTAAAAACCCGCTAAGTCGAAAACCTGCAAAAGGCGACTTAGGCAAAAGTAAGGGTTGAAAAAAAAAATATAATAATAAAAGCTCGCTAAGTTGAAAACCCGAAAGGGCGGCTTAGGCAAAAAGGAGTGTCCCGGTGGATTGAAAACCCGAGAGGGCGGTCCAGGCAAAAGTTAGGGACAAAGGCATTTCATTGCATCAGAGGACACTGATCATCGCGAACACACTTTCCGCATGAGAGCCATGTTTCAGTTCTTTCATCCTTGCCCAAAGCAGGATTCTGGATTAGTCTTAGTTATTAGTGTCAGTAGGTGTCATTGGATTCAATGTAACCTTTTCCCATGTTGCCAATTTCAAAACATAATCATCTGTGGAGCTATGCCTTCAGCGAGCTGCCACCCTTTAATAAAAGATACCATTTTGTTACTTACATTCCTTGGTGCATTGCTCTTTGTTTTCTATTGTTATGCAAAATGCGTTTATTCTTAAAATTTGAAAATGAAAGGTGCATTGTAGATTTTTCAAAAATTGTTCTTCAAAAAACGAAATTGAAATATAAGAAATTACTTTGACTAGTGGAAATTTAGGAAGGATCTCTTCACCCCCCCGAAAATATCATTATTGCAGAAACACTTTCAAATCATTGCTCTAACACAGTCCCCAGCGAGACTATAAGCTGACAACCTTTTCTTGGGTAACTCGAAAGTGTCCTTCAGGTTTTCCTCTCCCCATGAGAAGACGTGATACTGTGCACCTAAGCAATTCACTTTCTCCCCAGAGAATTCAGAATTTTGAAACCAGATTTGGTCCTACCATTCCCTCCCATGATTGACGTATTTGGTTGCAGAGAACGCAGGGTATCTCCGTCGAGATGTTTATTTCATCTCTCGTCCCATCTCTAGTCTGTTTCGTCAGCATACGTAGGGGCATAAGCATCACATGCCTATTTCATTACATATTCATTACATATTCATTACATACTCATTACATACTCATTTCATAACATCCTGCATATTTACATACATCAACATACATTCATATTAACATATTCATTAAAATATGCGTTAGCATGCACAGGTTCATTGTGTCTCTATCAGTGGTCGTTACCGCCGAGTAACTGGGTTCGTCCATTCTCTCCAAATAGATTGTCAGCCCTAAGCATAAAATATTTACTTGTTCCAGTTTCCCTACGGAGCTCGATCCTCGTGGATGACGGTTACTTCAGCTATCTTTCCTCGCCAGGATAAGATATCTACCCTTCGAGTTCATTCCCTCGATCGAGTCTTGATTACCAGTCTTCTTTCTAGCTCGATCCTAGATTGAATCTCAGTTTTGTCGGTCGTCGAACCAACCGGACGTGCATTTATTTTGCACCATCTAAAGATTTTCACCATACCATAACGGATACGCGACTGTTCTCGCCCGAGAAGGTTATTACTGTACCCGGACGTGCATTTATTTTGCACTATCTTTCAAAAAAATTGACTACAATCATTTACAGATACATGCCAGTTCATGCCTGGATAATTTATTATTACAATCCTACATCTTACAGCACCGATATACAACATTTCTCACCTAAGAAGTCGATTCTATCTTCGTTATGACTCGCAGCAAATGGCCATCTCCATGGAGCAGTTGGGCTTCCATTTACCTGTCGTCTGGAAGTATGGGGGGTTTTGGACCAAATCGTATTCAGGAGAGCACGATCCTGAAGTACGGGGAGGTTTGAGCGGAATCATATTCAGGAGAGCACGATTCTGAAGTATGAAGAAGTTCATTTATCCTTTAGTAAAAGAAGAAACCGAATCGTATTCAGGAGAGCACGATCTTGAAGTACGGGGAGGTTTGAGCCGAATCATATTCAGGAGAGCACGATTCTGAAGTGTGAGGAAGTTCAGTTCATCCTTTTCATATTCAGGAGAGCACGATTCTGAAGTATGAAGAAATTTCAAGAGCCGAATCATATTCAGGAGAGCACGATTCTGAGTTATGAGAAAGTTCAGTTTACCCTATTCATATTCAGGAGAGCACGATTCTGAAGTATGAAGAATTTCATTTACAAGAAAGAGCCGAATCATATTCAGGAGAGCACGATTCTGAGTTATGAGGAAGTTCAATTAGCCCTTTTCATATTCAGGAGAGCACGATTCTGAAGTATGAAGAAATTTCAAAAGCCGAATCATATTCAGGAGAGCACGATTCTGAAGTATGAGGAAGTTCAGTTTACCCTTTTCATGTTCAAGAGAGCACGATCTTGAAGCATGAAGAAGTTTATTTATCCTTCAGTAAGAGAAGAATCAGAATCGTATTCCAGGCGCCGACTTTAAATGCGAGAAGATTTATTTATCAGATAAGCAGCAGCCTCCTTATTTGAGTGCTTATCCATTTTGGCACATAAGTCCCTTCCAACGATAAGTGACAGTTCTCCCGCGAGAAGCTTATCAGGGCATTTCCCATCAAAGTCCATTTATTTTGGCATACAGCCGGTCTTTACCCTGTATATTTGTTACGGAATTCCGAAAAGTCCGTTTGATCCTGTCACGAGAGATAGTTTACAGAAGCTTGGATGTTATTCTTTGCTCAATGCTCCAGCATTCTGTAATCGATCTTGCAGTCGTACATGATCCAGTTTTACTTTTAGATTCCCCAGTGGAGGTCGTCTCATAGGTACCATCTCCATTTGAGAATCTCGTTCCTTTTCTAAAAAAGACAATTGGTCATGTTCGCACCAGTTGACCATCATTTTTAGAATTCCCCAGTGTTGTACTGTGTCCCAGCGCGTCGTTTTCCCCAGTGTGTTCTTCTCGTAGCGTTTGTCCCTGTGTCGTAGTATACGTCATCATTTTCGCATTCATCATTCCAGCATACACACCATATCATACTCATGGCATCATCTGCATTAAGTTGTTCCCGCCTTGTCCATAGCATTGCATATCGTCGCATATAAGGGCAAAATTTTCGGTTATCTATATTTAAATCTCTCCACCACGATTCCTCGAGTCTCTGTCACTCAAATCGTCCGGTGTAGCTATTTAAATAGGGGCAACTGTAATACCCCAAATTTTACCCTTATATTTAGTCAGTCATTTCGCATAGCATCTCATATGTACCTTCGCTAACCACTAACAAGTTATGGAGGTGTTTGTTTTGCAGATTTGGTTCCAGGGGTATTTTGGTCATTTTACGCAAATTCTGCTAATTCCTTGAAAACGGGCTGTTATTAAGTTCTGAGGCATTTATTTGCCACTTGGGTCAAGGTGCCGGTATGTTTTGTCAGAAATATGATTGGACTCGGGGCCGTGCTTTGTTTGATTTTGAAACATTTTTAAATAGTCTGTTTCCTCTTAATAAGATGAAGTTGGATTGAAAAGGAAGTGGATACTGTTAAGGTTATTTTGAGAAGTGATGTGATCAACGAGATTTTAATTTGAACTTGTTCGGATATAATCATGTGGCGGGATATCATTTATAAAATTAGTCAAGGCAAAGGAGAAGTAAGTTTTAAATATTTTTGAACTTTTGTTCATAAGTATCTATAAGTTACAACTCAAGGGGGAATTTAAATGGTTCTGAATTATTATTTATGGATACTTTGAATTTACAATTGAGAAAGTAAATATGAATATTTGTTGAATTTCATTTCATAAATATTTATAGTTTACAAATGGATAAGTGAATTTGAACTTGGTTTACAAGAGGTTTCATTTACAATAAGCATCTATCCTAAGGAAATTCTAAACATCTAAATGTCTTCATGATATCTTTGAGCTTCTCCGCAGAATCTCCAATTCACCTGCACATCAAAAAAAGAATACAACAGTATAGAAAAATGTTAGAAGTTGTTTTTGACACTCTCAGAACAGTGTCATCATCGAGTGCCGGGAGTGGCACAACCGAAGCTGCGTCCTACCCCCGTTACCGATCCGCGCCGTTGGCGTCAGATCAGGTAACACCTGTTCTTATCGTTACGGGACATCCGAGAGATAGAAGTAATAAAAGAAGCGGGACTGATTCGTTTTGCCGCGATTGGATTTCCAAACTGATACGAGAATGAGGCAACATAGGCAAGTTTGGACTCAGACCCGGATGCCGGCAGGTCTGAGTCGCTTTGGTTCCGAAATTCCCAACACCTGAAATTCCACAATTGCATCAGTACAAATTGATGACAGGAAGTCAAAAACAAGACAGTTCATAAGATGCCACAAGTAAGTGGAAAAATTCAAACTGAAATGCAAGCCAAAACTGCATCAAAACTGCATCAATTTTGAGCCCATAAAAATCAAGTTCAAACAGAACAGAGAAATGAAACCAAACTAAACTGCATCAAAGCAATGTATCAGAAACAGGTTCAGAAGAAGAAAAGTGAGTGTATGGTCCGAACTAACATTCATAACTAAACTGAATTGAAATCCAAGAGAGCATCAGTTCACGACAGTTCTGAACCAAACAAATGAACTCATATCATAAAAAAATCAGAAGTGAAGAAATGGACTGCACATCCAAGTTCAAATATCTGCAAGCGTACAAAGAAAAACACAATAGAACTGATGCCTAAAGCGCCACAACAAGAATCCATCGTAAGTATCAGAGACAGAGGCAAAATGTGAATTCAGAAGGGTTATCAGAACCAGCTCGAATACAAAGGGCTCAGTCCATGTCAATAAGATCCCGCAATCAGAAAAGACTGTCATAAACATCACCGTTGCAAGCATTGGGCTCAGTTCAACATCATTGCCCTGGGTAATTAGGAGTATCAGCAAAAAGCAGGAAAAGTCAGGTTATGTCATCAATATGAACACCAGAGAAACAGATATGGATGAAACATCTGCCAAAACATTAAAAGCATCAGAATACGAATAGGGTGATACAGCCATCAGTTATGTCAGAAACAATCCAACTACACCAAAAACGCGATTGTTATCCATACCAGTTCAGAACAAATAAAACACACCAGTTCAGAGAGTGAAACAAGTGCAAAAAGCCAGAAATCGCAACAAATGATAAACCACAAGCGAAGATCATCAGAGGCAATCGCAGCGTCATCAAAAAGTATCAGTTGTCACGGCTCAGATGAACATCATCGGCGTATACCTTTCCCGGCGTTTGACGCAACCGAAGCTGAAGTATCAGTCCTGAAAGAAGAAGAGGAAAAGTTAATGTAGGTTTCAAAACCGAAATCCAGAAATCAAAAGCAGATATCCAACGAAAACCCGAACTGCATCAATGATAATACAAATCAGTTCGAAATCGAAACAAATCAGATAAAATCCAAGCGAATCCATGTCCGAAATAGGGTCAATCAAGAAACCCCAAAAATGGAAAGCTTTGAATCGAATCAGAAAAATCATATCAGCTGGAAACCCCAATCAGGTTCTAAGAGAAGAAACAAGATCCAAATCGTATCAGAAAACATCCCATTAGAACTCAATCTGAAAAAACCAAACAAAATCAAATCAAATCGAATCATCAAAATCAATCTCAGCCAAAAATAGCACAAATCCAACACGGATTAAAAGCCCAAACGCAAGTTATAAAAAGAAAAATATCACCTGTGAAAAAGGGGGGATAAGGGATAGCCGCGAGCAAGAGAGGAACGGACGAGCCACATGCAAAACCCTAGGCGACACAAATAAGAACAAACGGCCGCGAACTCAGACGAAAAGGAATCGTCATCATCGTTCATCACCAACCCTGAATATCGTCTGCGAACGGGTAGCTGTGAGAGATAGAACATCAAAGCGACGAAGCCGCGAACAAACCCTAACGGGAAATCGCGAAAGGGAGAGATCACCATCACCGTTCGCGAAGAACGACGGACAATCAACCCACAGGCCTCAGCTCGCATCCATCATCGGCCAGTTTCACTTTAAATGTGAGCCAGGGATGCTTTTCATTACTATTTTCATGTGTTTTTTTCCAGGAAAATCGAAAGAGAACGGAGAAGAAGATGATTGGCATCGCGAATGAGAATGAGAGAAGCGAGAGGAAGAACGAAGTGCAAACGGCGCCGCTGAAAGAATGGAGGGTTTTGAAACCCTAATTGATATCTGGCCCCATTACTAACCAGCCGGGTTGGGTCCGGATGTGATGACCGGCCCAACCCCCTTTATGTTTTATTTTTTTATTTTGTTTTTTAAATTATGTTTGTTAATTGTTTTTAAATTGTTTTATAATTTAAGAAAATTGTTTTAAAAACCTCTTTTTTGTGTAAATATTATTTTTAAATAAAAATCTTTTTATAATAAAATTAAAAAACCTTTTTTTTTTAAAATAAAAATTAAAACCTTTTTTTAAATATGAAACTAAAACTTTTGTAAATATAAAAATGAAAAACTCTTTTTTAAATAAAAATAAGAAAAACTTTTCTTAAAATATTAAAAATAAAACCTTTTAAAAGAGTAAAATATTTTTAAATTAAATCTTTTTTTGCAAGTTAATATTAAAAATTTTAATAATCTCAAATTTGCATCTTTTTCTTTATTGTTTCGTAACTCATTTGACTGCCGCTTAACTCTGCCCACTAACATCGTTCGTTCATTTTGCAGCTTATTACTTATTTCATCTTATTTTTTCATTCCGAGTTCATTACTATATTGTAACTGCTCCTCATATGTAACCCCGCGAATCTAATAATCGCGCTTTAAATTTCTGCCCTTAAATTTCTGTTTGCATGGCTTTAACTTCTGTTTTATTCCCTGTTTACAATTCAATTATCTCACACCTTCATCAATATTTCTGCCACACTACACACATCCGAAGGTTAGGTCTAGCTTTTGGTCGCCGCGCCAATAGTCCTCAACTCCAAACCCTTACAACCTCACAAACCCTAATTTTCCACAAATGCCTCGCCGCAGGCCAAATTACAATTTTACCCCTAGCATTAGGTCAAAGAGCCGCCACGCTCATTTTAGGGTTTCTCGCCGCGGAATCCCTAACCTAACCTAACCCTAACACAACTTAACATTTCAACGTAGAGATTTGGAGTTTCTACACTCCGCGTAAGCGTGCCCTTAAGACATGTTTATTCCCCTTGAGACCTGGACCATAGTCAAGAAGTCTCTAACCTCCCTTTTGAGGGGAACTACGATTACTCTGATTCCACTCCCGTAAGGATACGTAGGCACAAGATGCGATGTCTTGCCGAGTAAACTTAGAATTAACCCCTTAGGTTTTTTTTTCTTTTCTCACTTTTAATCCTTTGTACATATACCTTAAGCAAATGAATAAAGCAAAATAGTAAGCACTGAACAAAAGGTTCCTGTAGAGTACTACAGAAGTTTAGGGTGCTAATACCTTCCCTAATCTTAACCAACCCCCGAACCCTAGATCTTTCCCCGCATTGTGTTTACGATGCAAAATAGGTTTTCCCTCTTTTGACCTTTTCCTTCGGATAAATCAAAGAGCGGTTGTGAATTGAATGGCGATTCAAACTCATTAATAGTTTGTGATCCTATTTCCACCGCAACAATGAGCAAGCTATCTTAATCAGGGGATCAAGTGCTATTCTTATCTCAAGAGGTATATTCAAGGGTTTCATTCATATTCAAGACTACTCAGGTCATCAGGGAAGAATTTGAGCTTTGGAGAGTTGACAGGTTGATCAATGAGTTCTCTCCTATCTTGAGGTTGTTTGAGGATCATCAGAGGAAGTGTGAGCTATGAGATAAGATCATGAGGTGTGTATGGATGTTATGAAGAGCCTAGATGATCATTTTTGAGAAGAACCAAGTCATTGGAATGATTGCAAGAGCCTCAGTTGAAGTCAGTCAACTAGGGTTTGTCTGGGTCAACACTAGGTCAATCCTAGGTCAAAGACTTGTTTTGAAGGGCATCAAGGATCATTTGAAAAATGTGGGATTCATTATTTGCTAAATGTATATGGACATTATGTTTTGATAAAGAAGAATCAAGAGGAATCAAGGAGAAATGGAGTTACCAAATTAGGGTTTCTGTGTAAAATCCCCTGATTTAGGTCAGACTTCAAAGCAGTGTAACTCAAGATGCAAGTTTCATATGAATTCTTGGTCCACATGAAACTTGTATAATATCTTCATAGATTTAATTTGAGTGGTGGAAGTCATCAATATGATTTATAGAACTCAAGTTATAGCTCTTGCAAGTTACAGGTCATCTGAGGGCACTGAAATTTGTCTGTGAAAGTTGTCTGTCTTCCAAGCAACTTTTGACCTTCAAGAAGTTTTCAAATGAACTTCTGGACAACATGAGAGTTGTTCCTCATTTTCTTAGCTTTCTAGAAAGGTATTGTATACCTTCATATGATTTGTGTAACTCTACTTATGGTCTTGGCAAGCATAGGGTATTTTGGTCATCTGAGGATTACAGGTCATTCTTAGCCTATGCCTAAAACTCATACAAGGAAGCTTCAAATGAAAAACTTCACAACATAAAAGTTGCTCAAAATGACATTTTAAGTCTAGAAAAGAAGTCATGAAAGTTTGGAAATGCATGGAATGAGACTTGACCAAAGTTGGTGAAAAATGACCTAAAAAAGGCATATAAGTTGAAAAAGTTGAAATGAAAAATTGGTTTGAGAGATCTACAAATCCAAAATGGGTCATCCAATATACCAAATTGATTCCAAACATCATTTTAGAGACATTGGTTCAGCCACTTTTTTTATTTAGGGGTTAAATTTTGGACTTGCTTTGTATTTTTGTTACTTGCATAATAAGGCAAGTATGGAAAACATGGCATAAGTGAAATTTCAAGGCAAGGAGATTGGTTTTTTCACAGATACCATTTCAATAACTCATGAGAAGAGATTTTGACACAAGTTTGGAAGGGTTTATGCATGAGATATGAGATGGTTCAAAGTATCCTTAAGTGAGAATTTCATGAACTTTCCACCACATTCTACACTTTCCTAGATCAATCTAGAAGCTTCTAGATCTGCCTATCCTCATCTATATAATGAACTGAATCCATTGGTGCAAGGGGTTGGTGAAAAGAGTGTGAAGAGAGAGTGATATACCATTTTCTCCATTTTTGCAAATCAATCTCAAACTCCATTTTCTTCTTCCTTTCCATTGAATTTTTCTCACCAAATCAATTCCTTGGATTCTACTGAACAAGTGCACACAGATTAGAGTGGCCATTGATGAGTGTTTGAAGGTGTAGCTTCCAAATTGCAAGTGAAGCAAGTTGGATCCAATCTCATAGTCCAAGCATTGTCCATCCAAGATCTTGCAAACAGAAAGATTCTCAGCCATTGAAGATCATTTGTGACCAGTTTCAAGCAGTGGATTGGAGTGTAGCTGCACCTGCCATCACCATTTTTCAGGTTTGCAAAAGCATTCGTATCTCTCTATTTATGCATTATTAGATGAAATGGTTAGGGTAATCTTGCTTAGAGACCTTAGGTGATTGATTCCTGAGAGTTAGAGAGAGTTCTATGAGGTTCCATAGCAGGGTGATGATTCTTTGATGATCAAGATTAAGCTGGATATTGAATTATAATGGTCGTGTAATGGCTTGTTAAGATCAGTGTAGCATGATGAACAAGATAGGATAGTTAAATTGGAGAATTGTGAGGTTCCATTGCAGTGCATCATGAGGGAGTCAGATTGTTACACCTATCGGGTTTTATCCTAGGGTTAGTTTCAGTCCAAACTAAAGGCACCATCGTGTTTATGGGAAAGAATGGAGCAACTTTGCTCTTTGTAGTGTGGAGTTTCATGGCCTATGGAGAGAGCACGAGTAGCTTGCAGATGGTTGCATGGAAGCTGTGAAGTTCTGAAACCCTAGGTTTGATTGGGGACGATGGCCATGCACCGTTGGATCATTTCAATTATTTGACCTTTTACACCCATCCAATGGTCCAGATTTGAAGAAAAATATGGAGGGAATGGCTGAGCATTGAAACGATGCGTTTCATTAAACGCACCTCTGGGCCTGGACTCATCTTCCTATCCCCACCCCCCTTTTGAGGAGCCCAACCAAATGCGCTTGAAATAGATGCTATTTGCACCGTGGATCCATTTATTTTCGTTCTAATTTTTAATTCAATTTCTGATGCTTCGTGGGCCTTGCAGAAATGATATTCGCGCCTCCCCTTTGTGGCCCATCTGGAGAATATAACTGGGCGCCATTGCTAGTAACACCCCTCCCCCTTTTAATTCATATTTTGTGTTTTTATTTTCTTTAATATTTTTCTCACCTTTAAAAAAATCATAAAAAATTGAAAATAACTTGTTTTTCATTGGTTCTTTTTGCTATAGGTCTATAATTCTGTCTAGAAAAATATTAAATCATAAAAATGGCATTTTATTTTGTTTTAATATTTTTCATGCATTTTTCTTGTAAATGGCATTTTAATGAGTTTAGTTTAGTACTCAAATTTGGTGATTTTAGTTTGAATAGATGCTTTAACATTTTTAATCCATTCTTTTTAGGTTGTTTAGCTTAGAGCTTTAGATTGTATATAAAATTTAGTTCATATTTTTAGGACTTAATTTTAGGTGATTTGTTTAGGTGTGAATAACCTGATCAAAATTAGGGTTTAGGTGATAACATAGGTGAATTAGTTCATTTCCCTTAGGAGTTAGAGATTGAATTTTTGGGGTATGAGACTATAGGGATTATGGGTAGTTACTAGATCCCTTAGAAAATATTAGGATTCCCCTACTGCTATTAGTACTGTCTATATTTGCTTGACTGGTGTGGTGTGCCCTCTCTGGGGATTATGATTTGTTTGTGTGGGTATTGGGTTTGCTTGGGGATTGGGAGAGCTGAAGACTTGTTGATGAAGCCATTGGAGATCAAGATCTTGAAGGTCAACTTCCAGAGTTGATGAGGAGATTCTTGCCAGCAGCTGTTGAGAAGTATAGGACTTAGGAGTTAGGTAGAGCCCTAAAGTAGAAAGATTGATTCTCAAACATGGAAGGCCTTGTCTGCCTCCATTCTTTCTCTATGATTCAAAGTCTCTTTCAAATATCCACCTCCTTCCTTTGGAAGGATCAGTGAATGTATTTGAAAGATAGAACTTTTGAGAGAAAATTGTCTGTATAATGTTAACAGTTAATGAACCACCCTTGGTAGGTAATTGACTGTCTAACATTCATTCACTTCCTCTGGTTGACTGATGTTCATCCTGAAGATTGAGACTTGAAGAAAAGCCATTGATGATGGAAGACTGATAATCAAAGCCCTTGCTTGAAGGCTGTGGAGATAGAGATTGATGCTTGCTGAAGCTTGTAGCTGTTTGGAGATGACTTGAAGTCAGATGTTGATGCAGAGCTGCTGTGGCTGTTTATTTTTTTGCTGTTTATCATTTCTGATGTATTGATTGGTTTTCCCTGGCTGTATTGTTTGTTGTTTAACCTGTTGGGTTGAAAGTGAATTTTGTTCACTTTTGCCTATTGTTTTCTAGGTTCGAGGTTGAGTGGGACTCCCTTGCCTCGCTTGTATTGCTGCATCCATGCATTTTACCGCTTTACTGTATATATCAGCTATTGTTTCTGTTTCCGTCTATTCCCTTAGGATCTCTGTTTCTCTCTGTGCAAGAGAGGAGCATGATAGACACTAGGTCTTAACCCATGCATGATAACATTAGGTTAGTTTGTTTCCCTTTTCAATCGTAGGTTAGAGTTTTGTCTCTTCTTTCTCAAAACAAACAGAAAAACACAATAAATAGTTCAAACACAATAAAAGACACTTCTTCCGTAAAAGAACGTGAACTCATCCAAACGTCATTTTTGTCCGCTTGGACTGTTAATCAGAAACCCTTTTTCAGAAGGAATAAAAACAACCAAGACAGACTTATGTCGTACGTGGCCCGAACTACGTTTGCTCTGATCTTTCATGTTGTATGAAAGTACGTAGGCATAGGATGCGATATCCTAGCGAGCAACCTTCCCCTCCTTTCCCGTAGGTAGGCGAACTACGTTGACTCTGATTTCTCGTTCCAGACGGGAATACGTAGGCATAAAGTGCGATACTTTGCCGAGTCATTTTCTTTTCTTTTAACCCCAGACCTGTAGAGTAGATAGAATAACAATCCATACCCAAAAACAAGCGTGGATCCCGTCGAGTACGACGGACGTGAGGGGTGCTAATACCTTCCCCTTGCGTAACCGACTCCCGAATCCAGGTTTTGGTTGCGATGAACATACCTTTTCCCGTCTTTGCGGTAGGTTTACTCTGAGCGTTTCCTTTCCCTCCTGAGGGATAAATAACGCACGGTGGTGACTCTTCTGTCATCCGGCGCCGATTTTCGCAGTAGCGACAGCTGGCGACTCTATTGGGGATCCAACGTCCCCTGGCTGCTAAGGACTACGATAGTCCTTATGCATTTGGGATCCAACGTCCCTCAAGAGAGTCAATCCTAACGCTTGTTTTCCCGTCGAGGATTTTGTATGGATTTATATTTTTGACCTTTATTTTCAGCATTATATATATTGATTATTATTGCTGTATTGTGGGTTTGACGGGTGATTCTATGATTGAGAGATAAGCCGGACCTGGGCTTGAGTGCACCTAGAATTAGAGTAGAAATTAGTGGGTGCGTGCCGGCTTTGCTTGCATTAGTGTCTCACGAAATCTACACTCGGACGAGGTTCTTCTGGTTGGCTTCTTTTTCTACCCTTTGGGTCGAAGGGGTTATTGGTCAGCTGAATTGTCGACTCCGGGAACCGATCATTTGGAAGTTGGCTAAGTGAGGCCTCTTCAGGATTTGATGATGCCACTCCTTCTGGGAATCGTATCATCAACCCTGAAAGTCTGTGACGCCGACGACCGCATAGGATGCCATACCTTTGTCAGTTACTAGGACACCTACCTGTGAGAGGGTTTGGGGTTATGCAGGTAACTAGACCTTCAGATACCGGTTATTTCTTGATCTGAGATCCTCGGTATTTATGTCCATCAGAGACCAGTCAGAGTTATGGTTGAGGTCTGTCAGAGACCAGTTGGAGATATGATATGAGGTCTGTCAGAGACCAGTCAGAGTTATGTTGTGGGGTCTATCAGAGACCAGTGTTGGAGCTTTGTGTAGGGTCTATCTGAGACCAGGGTTTGAGGAATTCTGGAGGGTCTATCTGAGACTTGTTGATATGGTTCAGGCTTCTCAGCCGGGGCACTTGATCCCTGTTGACTGTGTGCATACGCATTCGCATTTTCATTCGTATGTTGGTAGCATATTGCATATCCATTTTGCATTGCAGGTACTGGTTCGAAATTGTATCTCATCTCCTGCATCTCAGCAGGTGTTTACAGAATTGCAAGCCAACATCCTCATCGATACTCCACTCGCACCAACTGCCGAAGAATCATGGATCAAATGCAGAACGAGATGCAAGATATGCGTGAGAAGCTAGCGCTCTTCATGCAAACGATGGAGACTATTGCAAAAGGTCAGGAGAATTTGCAAGCTATGGTGCAGCCTCTGTTGGCAAGGAACGCTGGGCATGGAAATGAGGATCACCAGTCTGTGCGAGTCGATACTATTCATGGGGATGGTACTCCCACACCAGTGGCTCCGCCTGTAGTCAACATACCTGCTGTTAATATCAACAACGGTACTGCTGCTGGGAACGGTAACGTTGGAATTGGGAACGAGACTGCTGTCCATAACGTTGGGCTTGGAGATGTTAACTTGGGTGATAATATGGGAGGCAACGGCTTCGGTAATACGGGATTCGGTTTCAATGACCAGGGATTCGATAATGCTGGGAAATATGGTTTCAATGCTCAAGGCTTGGGGCAAGACGGATATGGTATGACCAATCAGGGTTATGGAGGATTTGGAAGTGGAAATGACGCTGGGTTGATGACTTTTGGACCTGCTGGAGTTGCTCCGGGGTACAGCAACAGAGGGCGAGGCCCGATAATGAATCAGATTAGAGCTGGCCGTAACAATGGATACGATGGGTATGGAGCTGAGAATGGTATGTGGCAAGAGGATCAGCAGGAGGACGCCTTCTCCGGTGGAGGTTTCGAGGGACCTATGGATGACTCCCAGAGGATCAGAATGCTAGAAGAGCAGATGAGGGGGGTCGTAAACCAAAGTGTTGTCGGACTGGATATGTCAACAATGGGTCTGGTACCTGGCTTGAGGGTGCCAATCAAATTCAAAGCTCCTACATTTGATAAGTATAAAGGGGACACTTGTCCAAAAGTACACGTGCGGTCTTATTACCGAAGAATGTCTGCGTATTCAACTGATGAGAGGATGCTAATGCATTTCTTTCAAGATAGCTTGTCAGGTCCTTCCCTAGAGTGGTATATGGGGTTGGAACCAACTAATATTAAGACATGGAAACAACTGGCAGAGGCATTTGTAGCTCACTATAAGTATAACAGCGACTTGGCACCCAACCGGGTCCAATTGCAAGGGCTGTCTCAGAAGAAGGGTGAGAGCTTTAAAGAGTATGCGCAAAGATGGCGCGACATGGCTGCCAGGGTCCGTCCTCCTTTAGAAGACAAGGAAATGAATGACATGTTCATCGGAACATTCACCGGCATGTTTTATGACAAGTTGTTTCACACATCTTTGGCCAGTTTCTCAGACTTAATTCTGATGGGTGAGAAGATCGAAAATAACATTAAGGTAGGAAGGTTCCAAGAAGGTGAGCCTACTTCAGCAGTAAGTGCGAATAAAGCCTTCGGTGGCAGGAAAGGAGAAGGGGAAACGAGCTCCATGTCCAGCTCTCGTGGAAGAAGGAGGAATCAACGCTAGGGCAACCAGCAGCAACAGGTCGATAGTGTCACTATTCCCGCGGCTCCACAACAGCAGCAGAATCAACAAGGATATAGAAAGTATCCGGTCCGGCCAGCAAACAGACATTTTGACACGCCAAACTCTTCCTACGCTGATCTACTCCAAACCTTGTTGGGATTACAGCTGGTTCAGAAGAGAACCTTGGCGCCCTTGACAGGGGCGCCACCACCTGGATATGATGAGAACGTGCGATGTGAGTTTCATTCAGGGGCACCTGGTCACTCGATTGAACAGTGCAAGGCTTTTAAGCACAAGGTGCAAGACTTGATTGACAGAAAAGCAATCAACTTCTCTGAATGATGTCCCCAATGTGGCTCAAAACCGCGGACAAGCCGGAGTCTAACTGACGAAAAAGAGTTCCTTAGATTGGTCGGGCCATTGAGAGACAGGTCAAGACAGTAGCAGGCTACCTCTCACAATTGTTCAGAGGATGGTTGGCTCAACAATAAATCAAAGTGCAAGAAGCCCAGTTCTGAGACACTGGCATTTTTCATGTTATTTTGTTCATGCCTTTGCATTTGTGGTTTCCTTCCTGTTGAATTGCAAATTTCGCTTGTAAAACTTGTTGTTTTTTCGATTGATATTGATAAACGAAATAAATATGCATGTTTTGAATTAATCTAGTCGTGTTCACTCTTTGTGTTTCTTTAATGCTTAATGCTTGTTTTAGAAGGAATCCGGGGAGGATGACGAAAACAGATGACGAATAATCTTCCGATTGTATGCTTTTGGATAAAAACTTGTTGATGAGGTACAGGCATTGTTTCAATCCATAAACACCGGAGATATAAGGAAGATAATCCCTTGATAACCCCTTTTGAGCCCAGTAGTAGGAGTTTCTTTTTTGAAAATGAAAAAACCCTAAATCTCAACCTGGGGCAGGGTAGGTGTTGGCTAATTTGACCGCGCGTCCAAATCGCAAAGGGGTGTCCGTTCGAGGATCAATCACACCTTCATAGGTCGTGCCTAAAAAGCCGCAGTGGTTAAGAAACAGGAGTGACCCAGTCACATTATTCCCCGAAGATTCAGACAAACCAGTGTCACACGACTTGTTCGAAAAAAAAACGAAAAGCGAAAAGAATCAAAAGCCCGCTAAGTCAAAACTTGAAAACAAATGACTTAGGCAAAAATAGGGGCATCCCGCTGGACTGGAAAATCAAAAGAAACTCAAAAGAGTAAGTCCAGGCAAAAGTTAGGGAAAGAAAATAAAAAATGAAAAGGATTACAAACAAAATATGAGTCGTGTGACCCCGAGTGTCAAAGACGAAAAGTGAGTGGCTATCACTCCAAAAGCGCATAGTTTCTCGAACTCTCACTCCTATATTTCAACCTCCCAGAGGTGAGCGCTAAGGTCGAATCAGCTGAACGTAGGATCGGAGAACATCAAGGCGAATGGGTGGGTTAAAATTAGACTTTGAGCCTTTATCCTTTCCTTGTTAACCGTGAACCTGACCACGTTACAACCCGCAAAAGTCCTAATTGAAACAGGTTTTGGTCAAGAGCATACGTCGGTAAAGATCGCATCGGAACTGACTCCTAAAAAGGTTCCTCTTACCAGCTTTCACTTTGATAATTGATTCATTACATGCCGCAAAATTTTTCCAGTGAACAGACTTGGATTTTGAAACTGTCATATGCATTGCGTTTAATATATCTTTTATGCAGAACAACTTGTGTTACTTGCGAGTAAGCGCATGCCGACAGGAAATATTCCTACAGTGGAAGGTCTGATCAAGATAAAATGCAGAATGCCCAAATGTTTCGTGAACTGGGGAAAGTTATACTGATTAATTCCGGTAGGGTCAGTCATCCTAGGAACAGTAAATCTGGGGCAGTCAGGTCAAGATTTGGCAAATCTCTCGTAGCTATGGGCATTGCTCCACGAATCAGTCAATCAGGGGCAAAGCCATTGCAAGACCAAGACAGGTCACCCTAAGAGCACGAAAGCTATTTTTGACGGAGCACCTCTTCGAGGGTCGAAATTGTAGGAGCGGTTCAGGTCTGGCCGTCAGGATACAAAGACTGTAGGGTCTATTTCAAAATTGTTGCAGATTCAGGGGCAAGCTATTTCAAGATAATGTCATGACTAGGGTTCCTTTCGAAGAAGTATTGTAGAATCCAGACTGGGGCATGTTAGTATCCCCGAAGCAGAGTTCTGAGAAGGTGGACGATCAAAAGATTGCCGTATGGACCAGGAGCTCGTAGCGAGAGACTCGATCCCCGCGCAGGTCGCGCTTCCAAGATAGCAGTGTTCCTCACCTCTCCCCGCAGGGTCATTTACTTTCCCCCAGCGGAGTCAGTTGATTGTCCCCAAGAGAGTCGTTTCCCCCCAGCGGAGTTCTCTCTTCCCAGCAAGTGTGGTTCTTTCCTCCCATTGGAAATCAAAGGTTAAAGCTCTCCCCAGCAGAGTTGTTTGTATGTCCGGGCATTTATTTTGCCGGAATACTTTGTGATACCCGCCCATTTCCCAGCATGGTGGTGTTTGTCCTCAACGGCAGAATTGATGAAGCAAGCTCGTCAGAGCTTTTCCCAGCAGCTCGAGCCTGCATTTGCATCGGCATATAGTGTCATATTTGCATCGGCATATAGTGTCATATTTGCATCGGCATATAGTGCCATATTTGCATCTACCAAAAAAAAACGCGTAGCATTTCCATACTGTATGGAGCATTACGCCATTGCCAAACATATGCATTTTGAAGCATCGATCAGGTTGGTTGACCTTTTGCTTTCAGGTATGGTTCTCAATAGGAGTATGGAGTTCTAAAAGCTCAGATGTTACTAGACAATCGAGGTCTCGCCAGGAGACGTGTGATGTAGTTCAGTTTATTATATCCCCCACAGGGTTGCCAATTGAGGCGTTGTTGTACCCGATCAGCGGGAGGTTTTCTTCGAGTTTGTTGTGCATTGGCACGTGGCTTTCATAAAATCAAATTTCAGAAGTGGTCACTTGGTATCGATACAGGTGTTGGGCGGTTATTTTTCAGAGTATCCCCAGTAGACTATGCTACGATATTGTTGTTCGTTGAGCGTGCTGGCTCCGGTTGTTTCGTTGAGCGTGCTGGCTCCGGTTGGTTCGTTGAGTTCTCCGACTCTGATGACGGTTGTTCGTTGAGTTTGCTGGCTCCGATAGATGTGACGTTGAGCGTGCTGGCTCCGGTTGTTCGTTAAGTGTTCCGACTCCGATAATTGATGATGTTTGTTCGTTGAGTTCCCCGACTCCGATGATGGTTGTTCGTTGAGTTTTCCGGCTCCGATGTTTGTTCGTTGAGTATTCTGACTCTGATGATTGACGGTTGTTCATTGAGTTTGCTGGCTCCGATAGATGTGACGTTGAGCGTGCTGGCTCCGGTTGTTCGTTGAGTGTTCCGACTCCGATAATTGATGATGTTTGTTCGTTGAGTTCCCTGACTCCGATGATGGTTGTTCGTTGAGTTTTCCGGCTCCGATGTTTGATGATGTTTGTTCGTTGAGTGCTCTGACTCCGATGATTGATGGTTGTTCGTTGAGTTCCCTGACTCCGATGATGGTTGTTCGTTGAGTTTTCCGGCTCCGATGTTTGATGATGTTTGTTCGTTGAGTGTTCTGACTCCGATGATTGATGTTTGTTCGTTGAGTGTTCCGACTCCGATTATTAATGATGTTTGTTCGTTGAGTTCCCCGACTCCGATGATGGTGGTTCGTTGAGTTCCCCGACTCCGATGATGTTTTGTTGAGTTTTCCGGCTCCGATGTTTGTTCGTTGAGTGTTCTGATTCCGATGATTAACGGTTATTCGTTGAGTTTGCTGGCTCCGATAGAGGCGACGTTGAGCGTGTTGGCTCCGGTTGTTCGTTGAGTGTTCCGGCTCCGATGTTTTCGTTGAGTTTTCCGACTCCGATTATTGATGATGTTTGTTAGTTGAGTGTTCTGACTCCGATAATGGTTGTTCGTTGAGCTTGTGGCTCCGATTGTTGTTTACGTTAAGTATCCGGGCTCCTATAGTTTGTCAAGCATTTTGGTCCCAGTTATTACGTTGAGCATCCCGACTCCGATAGATATTCATTTTTTGGTGTGATCCTGTTATTGCGTTGAGGGCTCAGACTCCGGCAAATTGCGTAGAAAGATTCAATTTTTGTGCTTGTTGAACACTCAGGTTCCGACATTTCCAAGTCACCCCAACAGAGGTGGTCGGTCAAGGTCCGTGGTTTTATCAGATGATTGGGTGGTTGTTGTGGTAGTAACCAAGATTCGGTTCTTTGGAGTGTTTTTTCCCAAGCAGTGGTGTTGTTTACTTTTGTACAGTTTATTTTTGCAGTTGGCAAATTTCCGGGTTTTATTAGTATTCAATCGTCTCGTACCACGAATGGTTGAAGGTCGTTCGCTCTTCACCCAATCGGGTCCAAGTCGCTTGAATAGGGGAAGCTGTTGCACCCTAAAATTTGCTCAACCTATTCCAGTTGGTTTATGTTTCAATTGCATTAGCATTTGCATATAGAATTATGTACATAGTGTATTCATCTGCATTGTATAGCATGAGCAAGCTATCTTAATCAGGGGATCAAGTGCTATTCTTATCTCAAGAGGTATATTCAAGGGTTTCGTTTATATTCAAGACTACTCAGGTCATCAGGGAAGAATTTGAGCTTTGGAGAGTTGACAGGTTGATCAATGAGTTCTCTCCTATCTTGAGGTTGTTTGAGGATCATCAGAGGAAGTGTGAGCTATGAGCCAAGAGAATGAGGTGTGTATGGATGTTATGAAGAGCCTAGATGATCATTTTTGAGAAGAACCAAGTCATTGGAATGATTGCAAGAGCCTCAGTTGAAGTCAGTCAACTAGGGTTTGTCTGGGTCAACACTAGGTCAATCCTAGGTCAAAGAGTTGTTTTGAAGGGCATCAAGGATCATTTGAAAAATGTGGGATTCATTATTTGCTACATGGATATGGACATGATGTTGTGATAAATAAGAATCAAGAGGAATCAAGGAGAAATGGAGTTACCAAATTAGGGTTTCTGTGTAAAATCCCCTGATTTAGGTCAGACTTCAAAGCAGTGTAACTCAAGATGCAAGTTTCATATGAATTCTTGGTCCACATGAAACTTGTAGAATATCTTCATAGATTTAATTTGAGTGGTGGAAGTCATCAATATGATTTATAGAACTCAAGTTATAGCTCTTGCAAGTTACAGGTCATCTGAGGGCACTGAAATTTGTCTGTGAAAGTTGTCTGTCTTCCAAGCAACTTTTGACCTTCAAGAAGTTTTCAAATGAACTTCTGGACAACATGAGAGTTGTTCCTCATTGTCTTAGCTTTCTAGAAAGGTATTTTATGCCTTCATATGATTTGTGTAACTCTACTTATGGTCTTGGCAAGCATAGGGTATTTTGGCCATTTGAGGATTACAGGTCATTCTTAGCCTATGCCTAAAACTCATACAAGGAAGCTTCAAATGAAAAACTTCACAACATAAAAGTTGCTCAAAATGACATTTTAAGTCTAGAAAAGAAGTCATGAAAGTTTGGAAATGCATGGAATGAGACTTGACCAAAGTTGGTGAAAAATGACCTAAAAAAGGCATATAAGTTGAAAAAGTTGAAATGAAAAATTGGTTTGAGAGATCTACAAATCCAAAATGGGTCATCCAATATACCAAATTGATTCCAAACATCATTTTAGAGACATTGGTTCAGCCACTTTTTTGATTTAGGGGTTAAATTTTGGACTTGCTTTGTATTTTTGTTACTTGCATAATAAGGCAAGTATGGAAAACATGGCATAAGTGAAATTTCAAGGCAAGGAGATTGGTTTTTTCACAGATACCATTTCAATAACTCATGAGAAGAGATTTTGACACAAGTTTGGAAGGGTGTATGCATGAGATATGAGATGGTTCAAAGTATCCTTAAGTGAGAATTTCATGAACTTTCCACCACATTCTACACTTTCCTAGATCAATCTAGAAGCTTCTAGATCTGCCTATCCTCATCTATATAATGAACTGAATCCATTGGTGCAAGGGGTTGGTGAAAAGAGTGTGAAGAGAGAGTGATATACCATTTTCTCCATTTTTGCAAATCAATCTCAAACTCCATTTTCTTCTTCCTTTCCATTGAATTTTTCTCACCAAATCAATTCCTTGGATTCTACTGAACAAGTGCACACAGATTAGAGTGGCCATTGATGAGTGTTTGAAGGTGTAGCTTCCAAATTGCAAGTGAAGCAAGTTGGATCCAATCTCATAGTCCAAGCATTGTCCATCCAAGATCTTGCAAACAGAAAGATTCTCAGCCATTGAAGATCATTTGTGACCAGTTTCAAGCAGTGGATTGGAGTGTAGCTGCACCTGCCATCACCATTTTTCAGGTTTGCAAAAGCATTCGTATCTCTCTATTTATGCATTATTAGATGAAATGGTTAGGGTAATCTTGCTTAGAGACCTTAGGTGATTGATTCCTGAGAGTTAGAGAGAGTTCTATGAGGTTCCATAGCAGGGTGATGATTCTTTGATGATCAAGATTAAGCTGGATATTGAATTATAATGGTCGTGTAATGGCTTGTTAAGATCAGTGTAGCATGATGAACAAGATAGGATAGTTAAATTGGAGAATTGTGAGGTTCCATTGCAGTGCATCATGAGGGAGTCAGATTGTTACACCTATCGGGTTTTATCCTAGGGTTAGTTTCAGTCCAAACTAAAGGCACCATCGTGTTTATGGGAAAGAATGGAGCAACTTTGCTCTTTGTAGTGTGGAGTTTCATGGCCTATGGAGAGAGCACGAGTAGCTTGCAGATGGTTGCATGGAAGCTGTGAAGTTCTGAAACCCTAGGTTTGATTGGGGACGATGGCCATGCACCGTTGGATCATTTCAATTATTTGACCTTTTACACCCATCCAATGGTCCAGATTTGAAGAAAAATATGGAGGGAATGGCTGAGCATTGAAACGATGCGTTTCATTAAACGCACCTCTGGGCCTGGACTCATCTTCCTATCCCCACCCCCCTTTTGAGGAGCCCAACCAAATGCGCTTGAAATAGATGCTATTTGCACCGTGGATCCATTTATTTTCGTTCTAATTTTTAATTCAATTTCTGATGCTTCGTGGGCCTTGCAGAAATGATATTCGCGCCTCCCCTTTGTGGCCCATCTGGAGAATATAACTGGGCGCCATTGCTAGTAACACCCCTCCCCCTTTTAATTCATATTTTGTGTTTTTATTTTCTTTAATATTTTTCTCACCTTTAAAAAAATCATAAAAAATTGAAAATAACTTGTTTTTCATTGGTTCTTTTTGCTATAGGTCTATAATTCTGTCTAGAAAAATATTAAATCATAAAAATGGCATTTTATTTTGTTTTAATATTTTTCATGCATTTTTCTTGTAAATGGCATTTTAATGAGTTTAGTTTAGTACTCAAATTTGGTGATTTTAGTTTGAATAGATGCTTTAACATTTTTAATCCATTCTTTTTAGGTTGTTTAGCTTAGAGCTTTAGATTGTATATAAAATTTAGTTCATATTTTTAGGACTTAATTTTAGGTGATTTGTTTAGGTGTGAATAACCTGATCAAAATTAGGGTTTAGGTGATAACATAGGTGAATTAGTTCATTTCCCTTAGGAGTTAGAGATTGAATTTTTGGGGTATGAGACTATAGGGATTATGGGTAGTTACTAGATCCCTTAGAAAATATTAGGATTCCCCTACTGCTATTAGTACTGTCTATATTTGCTTGACTGGTGTGGTGTGCCCTCTCTGGGGATTATGATTTGTTTGTGTGGGTATTGGGTTTGCTTGGGGATTGGGAGAGCTGAAGACTTGTTGATGAAGCCATTGGAGATCAAGATCTTGAAGGTCAACTTCCAGAGTTGATGAGGAGATTCTTGCCAGCAGCTGTTGAGAAGTATAGGACTTAGGAGTTAGGTAGAGCCCTAAAGTAGAAAGATTGATTCTCAAACATGGAAGGCCTTGTCTGCCTCCATTCTTTCTCTATGATTCAAAGTCTCTTTCAAATATCCACCTCCTTCCTTTGGAAGGATCAGTGAATGTATTTGAAAGATAGAACTTTTGAGAGAAAATTGTCTGTATAATGTTAACAGTTAATGAACCACCCTTGGTAGGTAATTGACTGTCTAACATTCATTCACTTCCTCTGGTTGACTGATGTTCATCCTGAAGATTGAGACTTGAAGAAAAGCCATTGATGATGGAAGACTGATAATCAAAGCCCTTGCTTGAAGGCTGTGGAGATAGAGATTGATGCTTGCTGAAGCTTGTAGCTGTTTGGAGATGACTTGAAGTCAGATGTTGATGCAGAGCTGCTGTGGCTGTTTATTTTTTTGCTGTTTATCATTTCTGATGTATTGATTGGTTTTCCCTGGCTGTATTGTTTGTTGTTTAACCTGTTGGGTTGAAAGTGAATTTTGTTCACTTTTGCCTATTGTTTTCTAGGTTCGAGGTTGAGTGGGACTCCCTTGCCTCGCTTGTATTGCTGCATCCATGCATTTTACCGCTTTACTGTATATATCAGCTATTGTTTCTGTTTCCGTCTATTCCCTTAGGATCTCTGTTTCTCTCTGTGCAAGAGAGGAGCATGATAGACACTAGGTCTTAACCCATGCATGATAACATTAGGTTAGTTTGTTTCCCTTTTCAATCGTAGGTTAGAGTTTTGTCTCTTCTTTCTCAAAACAAACAGAAAAACACAATAAATAGTTCAAACACAATAAAAGACACTTCTTCCGTAAAAGAACGTGAACTCATCCAAACGTCATTTTTGTCCGCTTGGACTGTTAATCAGAAACCCTTTTTCAGAAGGAATAAAAACAACCAAGACAGACTTATGTCGTACGTGGCCCGAACTACGTTTGCTCTGATCTTTCATGTTGTATGAAAGTACGTAGGCATAGGATGCGATATCCTAGCGAGCAACCTTCCCCTCCTTTCCCGTAGGTAGGCGAACTACGTTGACTCTGATTTCTCGTTCCAGACGGGAATACGTAGGCATAAAGTGCGATACTTTGCCGAGTCATTTTCTTTTCTTTTAACCCCAGACCTGTAGAGTAGATAGAATAACAATCCATACCCAAAAACAAGCGTGGATCCCGTCGAGTACGACGGACGTGAGGGGTGCTAATACCTTCCCCTTGCGTAACCGACTCCCGAATCCAGGTTTTGGTTGCGATGAACATACCTTTTCCCGTCTTTGCGGTAGGTTTACTCTGAGCGTTTCCTTTCCCTCCTGAGGGATAAATAACGCACGGTGGTGACTCTTCTGTCATCCGGCGCCGATTTTCGCAGTAGCGACAGCTGGCGACTCTATTGGGGATCCAACGTCCCCTGGCTGCTAAGGACTACGATAGTCCTTATGCATTTGGGATCCAACGTCCCTCAAGAGAGTCAATCCTAACGCTTGTTTTCCCGTCGAGGATTTTGTATGGATTTATATTTTTGACCTTTATTTTCAGCATTATATATATTGATTATTATTGCTGTATTGTGGGTTTGACGGGTGATTCTATGATTGAGAGATAAGCCGGACCTGGGCTTGAGTGCACCTAGAATTAGAGTAGAAATTAGTGGGTGCGTGCCAGCTTTGCTTGCATTAGTGTCTCACGAAATCTACACTCGGACGAGGTTCTTCTGGTTGGCTTCTTTTTCTACCCTTTGGGTCGAAGGGGTTATTGGTCAGCTGAATTGTCGACTCCGGGAACCGATCATTTGGAAGTTGGCTAAGTGAGGCCTCTTCAGGATTTGATGATGCCACTCCTTCTGGGAATCGTATCATCAACCCTGAAAGTCTGTGACGCCGACGACCGCATAGGATGCCATACCTTTGTCAGTTACTAGGACACCTACCTGTGAGAGGGTTTGGGGTTATGCAGGTAACTAGACCTTCAGATACCGGTTATTTCTTGATCTGAGATCCTCGGTATTTATGTCCATCAGAGACCAGTCAGAGTTATGGTTGAGGTCTGTCAGAGACCAGTTGGAGATATGATATGAGGTCTGTCAGAGACCAGTCAGAGTTATGTTGTGGGGTCTATCAGAGACCAGTGTTGGAGCTTTGTGTAGGGTCTATCTGAGACCAGGGTTTGAGGAATTCTGGAGGGTCTATCTGAGACTTGTTGATATGGTTCAGGCTTCTCAGCCGGGGCACTTGATCCCTGTTGACTGTGTGCATACGCATTCGCATTTTCATTCGTATGTTGGTAGCATATTGCATATCCATTTTGCATTGCAGGTACTGGTTCGAAATTGTATCTCATCTCCTGCATCTCAGCAGGTGTTTACAGAATTGCAAGCCAACATCCTCATCGATACTCCACTCGCACCAACTGCCGAAGAATCATGGATCAAATGCAGAACGAGATGCAAGATATGCGTGAGAAGCTAGCGCTCTTCATGCAAACGATGGAGACTATTGCAAAAGGTCAGGAGAATTTGCAAGCTATGGTGCAGCCTCTGTTGGCAAGGAACGCTGGGCATGGAAATGAGGATCACCAGTCTGTGCGAGTCGATACTATTCATGGGGATGGTACTCCCACACCAGTGGCTCCGCCTGTAGTCAACATACCTGCTGTTAATATCAACAACGGTACTGCTGCTGGGAACGGTAACGTTGGAATTGGGAACGAGACTGCTGTCCATAACGTTGGGCTTGGAGATGTTAACTTGGGTGATAATATGGGAGGCAACGGCTTCGGTAATACGGGATTCGGTTTCAATGACCAGGGATTCGATAATGCTGGGAAATATGGTTTCAATGCTCAAGGCTTGGGGCAAGACGGATATGGTATGACCAATCAGGGTTATGGAGGATTTGGAAGTGGAAATGACGCTGGGTTGATGACTTTTGGACCTGCTGGAGTTGCTCCGGGGTACAGCAACAGAGGGCGAGGCCCGATAATGAATCAGATTAGAGCTGGCCGTAACAATGGATACGATGGGTATGGAGCTGAGAATGGTATGTGGCAAGAGGATCAGCAGGAGGACGCCTTCTCCGGTGGAGGTTTCGAGGGACCTATGGATGACTCCCAGAGGATCAGAATGCTAGAAGAGCAGATGAGGGGGGTCGTAAACCAAAGTGTTGTCGGACTGGATATGTCAACAATGGGTCTGGTACCTGGCTTGAGGGTGCCAATCAAATTCAAAGCTCCTACATTTGATAAGTATAAAGGGGACACTTGTCCAAAAGTACACGTGCGGTCTTATTACCGAAGAATGTCTGCGTATTCAACTGATGAGAGGATGCTAATGCATTTCTTTCAAGATAGCTTGTCAGGTCCTTCCCTAGAGTGGTATATGGGGTTGGAACCAACTAATATTAAGACATGGAAACAACTGGCAGAGGCATTTGTAGCTCACTATAAGTATAACAGCGACTTGGCACCCAACCGGGTCCAATTGCAAGGGCTGTCTCAGAAGAAGGGTGAGAGCTTTAAAGAGTATGCGCAAAGATGGCGCGACATGGCTGCCAGGGTCCGTCCTCCTTTAGAAGACAAGGAAATGAATGACATGTTCATCGGAACATTCACCGGCATGTTTTATGACAAGTTGTTTCACACATCTTTGGCCAGTTTCTCAGACTTAATTCTGATGGGTGAGAAGATCGAAAATAACATTAAGGTAGGAAGGTTCCAAGAAGGTGAGCCTACTTCAGCAGTAAGTGCGAATAAAGCCTTCGGTGGCAGGAAAGGAGAAGGGGAAACGAGCTCCATGTCCAGCTCTCGTGGAAGAAGGAGGAATCAACGCTAGGGCAACCAGCAGCAACAGGTCGATAGTGTCACTATTCCCGCGGCTCCACAACAGCAGCAGAATCAACAAGGATATAGAAAGTATCCGGTCCGGCCAGCAAACAGACATTTTGACACGCCAAACTCTTCCTACGCTGATCTACTCCAAACCTTGTTGGGATTACAGCTGGTTCAGAAGAGAACCTTGGCGCCCTTGACAGGGGCGCCACCACCTGGATATGATGAGAACGTGCGATGTGAGTTTCATTCAGGGGCACCTGGTCACTCGATTGAACAGTGCAAGGCTTTTAAGCACAAGGTGCAAGACTTGATTGACAGAAAAGCAATCAACTTCTCTGAATGATGTCCCCAGTGTGGCTCAAAACCGCGGACAAGCCGGAGTCTAACTGACGAAAAAGAGTTCCTTAGATTGGTCGGGCCATTGAGAGACAGGTCAAGACAGTAGCAGGCTACCTCTCACAATTGTTCAGAGGATGGTTGGCTCAACAATAAATCAAAGTGCAAGAAGCCCAGTTCTGAGACACTGGCATTTTTCATGTTATTTTGTTCATGCCTTTGCATTTGTGGTTTCCTTCCTGTTGAATTGCAAATTTCGCTTGTAAAACTTGTTGTTTTTTCGATTGATATTGATAAACGAAATAAATATGCATGTTTTGAATTAATCTAGTCGTGTTCACTCTTTGTGTTTCTTTAATGCTTAATGCTTGTTTTAGCAGGAATCCGGGGAGGATGACGAAAACAGATGACGAATAATCTTCCGATTGTATGCTTTTGGATAAAAACTTGTTGATGAGGTACAGGCATTGTTTCAATCCATAAACACCGGAGATATAAGGAAGATAATCCCTTGATAACCCCTTTTGAGCCCAGTAGTAGGAGTTTCTTTTTTGAAAATGAAAAAACCCTAAATCTCAACCTGGGGCAGGGTAGGTGTTGGCTAATTTGACCGCGCGTCCAAATCGCAAAGGGGTGTCCGTTCGAGGATCAATCACACCTTCATAGGTCGTGCCTAAAAAGCCGCAGTGGTTAAGAAACAGGAGTGACCCAGTCACATTATTCCCCGAAGATTCAGACAAACCAGTGTCACACGACTTGTTCGGAAAAAAAACGAAAAGCGAAAAGAATCAAAAGCCCGCTAAGTCAAAACTTGAAAACAAATGACTTAGGCAAAAATAGGGGCATCCCGCTGGACTGGAAAATCAAAAGAAACTCAAAAGAGTAAGTCCAGGCAAAAGTTAGGGAAAGAAAATAAAAAATGAAAAGGATTACAAACAAAATATGAGTCGTGTGACCCCGAGTGTCAAAGACGAAAAGTGAGTGGCTATCACTCCAAAAGCGCATAGTTTCTCGAACTCTCACTCCTATATTTCAACCTCCCAGAGGTGAGCGCTAAGGTCGAATCAGCTGAACGTAGGATCGGAGAACATCAAGGCGAATGGGTGGGTTAAAATTAGACTTTGAGCCTTTATCCTTTCCTTGTTAACCGTGAACCTGACCACGTTACAACCCGCAAAAGTCCTAATTGAAACAGGTTTTGGTCAAGAGCATACGTCGGTAAAGATCGCATCGGAACTGACTCCTAAAAAGGTTCCTCTTACCAGCTTTCACTTTGATAATTGATTCATTACATGCCGCAAAATTTTTCCAGTGAACAGACTTGGATTTTGAAACTGTCATATGCATTGCGTTTAATATATCTTTTATGCAGAACAACTTGTGTTACTTGCGAGTAAGCGCATGCCGACAGGAAATATTCCTACAGTGGAAGGTCTGATCAAGATAAAATGCAGAATGCCCAAATGTTTCGTGAACTGGGGAAAGTTATACTGATTAATTCCGGTAGGGTCAGTCATCCTAGGAACAGTAAATCTGGGGCAGTCAGGTCAAGATTTGGCAAATCTCTCGTAGCTATGGGCATTGCTCCACGAATCAGTCAATCAGGGGCAAAGCCATTGCAAGACCAAGACAGGTCACCCTAAGAGCACGAAAGCTATTTTTGACGGAGCACCTCTTCGAGGGTCGAAATTGTAGGAGCGGTTCAGGTCTGGCCGTCAGGATACAAAGACTGTAGGGTCTATTTCAAAATTGTTGCAGATTCAGGGGCAAGCTATTTCAAGATAATGTCATGACTAGGGTTCCTTTCGAAGAAGTATTGTAGAATCCAGACTGGGGCATGTTAGTATCCCCGAAGCAGAGTTCTGAGAAGGTGGACGATCAAAAGATTGCCGTATGGACCAGGAGCTCGTAGCGAGAGACTCGATCCCCGCGCAGGTCGCGCTTCCAAGATAGCAGTGTTCCTCACCTCTCCCCGCAGGGTCATTTACTTTCCCCCAGCGGAGTCAGTTGATTGTCCCCAAGAGAGTCGTTTCCCCCCAGCGGAGTTCTCTCTTCCCAGCAAGTGTGGTTCTTTCCTCCCATTGGAAATCAAAGGTTAAAGCTCTCCCCAGCAGAGTTGTTTGTATGTCCGGGCATTTATTTTGCCGGAATACTTTGTGATACCCGCCCATTTCCCAGCATGGTGGTGTTTATCCTCAACGGCAGAATTGATGAAGCAAGCTCGTCAGAGCTTTTCCCAGCAGCTCGAGCCTGCATTTGCATCGGCATATAGTGTCATATTTGCATCGGCATATAGTGTCATATTTGCATCGGCATATAGTGCCATATTTGCATCTACCAAAAAAAAACGCGTAGCATTTCCATACTGTATGGAGCATTACGCCATTGCCAAACATATGCATTTTGAAGCATCGATCAGGTTGGTTGACCTTTTGCTTTCAGGTATGGTTCTCAATAGGAGTATGGAGTTCTAAAAGCTCAGATGTTACTAGACAATCGAGGTCTCGCCAGGAGACGTGTGATGTAGTTCAGTTTATTATATCCCCCACAGGGTTGCCAATTGAGGCGTTGTTGTACCCGATCAGCGGGAGGTTTTCTTCGAGTTTGTTGTGCATTGGCACGTGGCTTTCATAAAATCAAATTTCAGAAGTGGTCACTTGGTATCGATACAGGTGTTGGGCGGTTATTTTTCAGAGTATCCCCAGTAGACTATGCTACGATATTGTTGTTCGTTGAGCGTGCTGGCTCCGGTTGTTTCGTTGAGCGTGCTGGCTCCGGTTGGTTCGTTGAGTTCTCCGACTCTGATGACGGTTGTTCGTTGAGTTTGCTGGCTCCGATAGATGTGACGTTGAGCGTGCTGGCTCCGGTTGTTCGTTAAGTGTTCCGACTCCGATAATTGATGATGTTTGTTCGTTGAGTTCCCCGACTCCGATGATGGTTGTTCGTTGAGTTTTCCGGCTCCGATGTTTGTTCGTTGAGTATTCTGACTCTGATGATTGACGGTTGTTCATTGAGTTTGCTGGCTCCGATAGATGTGACGTTGAGCGTGCTGGCTCCGGTTGTTCGTTGAGTGTTCCGACTCCGATAATTGATGATGTTTGTTCGTTGAGTTCCCTGACTCCGATGATGGTTGTTCGTTGAGTTTTCCGGCTCCGATGTTTGATGATGTTTGTTCGTTGAGTGCTCTGACTCCGATGATTGATGGTTGTTCGTTGAGTTCCCTGACTCCGATGATGGTTGTTCGTTGAGTTTTCCGGCTCCGATGTTTGATGATGTTTGTTCGTTGAGTGTTCTGACTCCGATGATTGATGTTTGTTCGTTGAGTGTTCCGACTCCGATTATTAATGATGTTTGTTCGTTGAGTTCCCCGACTCCGATGATGGTGGTTCGTTGAGTTCCCCGACTCCGATGATGTTTTGTTGAGTTTTCCGGCTCCGATGTTTGTTCGTTGAGTGTTCTGATTCCGATGATTAACGGTTATTCGTTGAGTTTGCTGGCTCCGATAGAGGCGACGTTGAGCGTGTTGGCTCCGGTTGTTCGTTGAGTGTTCCGGCTCCGATGTTTTCGTTGAGTTTTCCGACTCCGATTATTGATGATGTTTGTTAGTTGAGTGTTCTGACTCCGATAATGGTTGTTCGTTGAGCTTGTGGCTCCGATTGTTGTTTACGTTAAGTATCCGGGCTCCTATAGTTTGTCAAGCATTTTGGTCCCAGTTATTACGTTGAGCATCCCGACTCCGATAGATATTCATTTTTTGGTGTGATCCTGTTATTGCGTTGAGGGCTCAGACTCCGGCAAATTGCGTAGAAAGATTCAATTTTTGTGCTTGTTGAACACTCAGGTTCCGACATTTCCAAGTCACCCCAACAGAGGTGGTCGGTCAAGGTCCGTGGTTTTATCAGATGATTGGGTGGTTGTTGTGGTAGTAACCAAGATTCGGTTCTTTGGAGTGTTTTTTCCCAAGCAGTGGTGTTGTTTACTTTTGTACAGTTTATTTTTGCAGTTGGCAAATTTCCGGGTTTTATTAGTATTCAATCGTCTCGTACCACGAATGGTTGAAGGTCGTTCGCTCTTCACCCAATCGGGTCCAAGTCGCTTGAATAGGGGCAGCTGTTGCACCCTAAAATTTGCTCAACCTATTCCAGTTGGTTTATGTTTCAATTGCATTAGCATTTGCATATAGAATTATGTACATAGTGTATTCATCTGCATTGCATAGCATGAGCAAGCTATCTTAATCAGGGGATCAAGTGCTATTCTTATCTCAAGAGGTATATTCAAGGGTTTCGTTTATATTCAAGACTACTCAGGTCATCAGGGAAGAATTTGAGCTTTGGAGAGTTGACAGGTTGATCAATGAGTTCTCTCCTATCTTGAGGTTGTTTGAGGATCATCAGAGGAAGTGTGAGCTATGAGCCAAGAGAATGAGGTGTGTATGGATGTTATGAAGAGCCTAGATGATCATTTTTGAGAAGAACCAAGTCATTGGAATGATTGCAAGAGCCTCAGTTGAAGTCAGTCAACTAGGGTTTGTCTGGGTCAACACTAGGTCAATCCTAGGTCAAAGAGTTGTTTTGAAGGGCATCAAGGATCATTTGAAAAATGTGGGATTCATTATTTGCTACATGGATATGGACATGATGTTGTGATAAATAAGAATCAAGAGGAATCAAGGAGAAATGGAGTTACCAAATTAGGGTTTCTGTGTAAAATCCCCTGATTTAGGTCAGACTTCAAAGCAGTGTAACTCAAGATGCAAGTTTCATATGAATTCTTGGTCCACATGAAACTTGTAGAATATATTCATAGATTTAATTTGAGTGGTGGAAGTCATCAATATGATTTATAGAACTCAAGTTATAGCTCTTGCAAGTTACAGGTCATCTGAGGGCACTGAAATTTGTCTGTGAAAGTTGTCTGTCTTCCAAGCAACTTTTGACCTTCAAGAAGTTTTCAAATGAACTTCTGGACAACATGAGAGTTGTTCCTCATTGTCTTATCTTTCTAGAAAGGTATTTTATGCCTTCATATGATTTGTGTAACTCTACTTATGGTCTTGGTAAGCATAGGGTATTTTGGCCATTTGAGGATTACAGGTCATTCTTAGCCTATGCCTAAAACTCATACAAGGAAGCTTCAAATGAAAAACTTCACAACATAAAAGTTGCTAAAAATGACATTTTAAGTCTAGAAAAGAAGTCATGAAAGTTTGGAAATGCATGGAATGAGACTTGACCAAAGTTGGTGAAAAATGACCTAAAAAAGGCATATAAGTTGAAAAAGTTGAAATGAAAAATTGGTTTGAGAGATCTACAAATCCAAAATGGGTCATCCAATATACCAAATTGATTCCAAACATCATTTTAGAGACATTGGTTCAGCCACTTTTTTGATTTAGGGGTTAAATTTTGGACTTGCTTTGTATTTTTGTTACTTGCATAATAAGGCAAGTATGGAAAACATGGCATAAGTGAAATTTCAAGGCAAGGAGATTGGTTTTTTCACAGATACCATTTCAATAACTCATGAGAAGAGATTTTGACACAAGTTTGGAAGGGTGTATGCATGAGATATGAGATGGTTCAAAGTATCCTTAAGTGAGAATTTCATGAACTTTCCACCACATTCTACACTTTCCTAGATCAATCTAGAAGCTTCTAGATCTGCCTATCCTCATCTATATAATGAACTGAATCCATTGGTGCAAGGGGTTGGTGAAAAGAGTGTGAAGAGAGAGTGATATACCATTTTCTCCATTTTTGCAAATCAATCTCAAACTCCATTTTCTTCTTCCTTTCCATTGAATTTTTCTCACCAAATCAATTCCTTGGATTCTACTGAACAAGTGCACACAGATTAGAGTGGCCATTGATGAGTGTTTGAAGGTGTAGCTTCCAAATTGCAAGTGAAGCAAGTTGGATCCAATCTCATAGTCCAAGCATTGTCCATCCAAGATCTTGCAAACAGAAAGATTCTCAGCCATTGAAGATCATTTGTGACCAGTTTCAAGCAGTGGATTGGAGTGTAGCTGCACCTGCCATCACCATTTTTCAGGTTTGCAAAAGAATTTGTATCTCTCTATTTATGCATTATTAGATGAAATGGTTAGGGTAATCTTGCTTAGAGACCTTAGGTGATTGATTCCTGAGAGTTAGAGAGAGTTCTATGAGGTTCCATAGCAGGGTGATGATTCTTTGATGATCAAGATTAAGCTGGATATTGAATTATAATGGTCGTGTAATGGCTTGTTAAGATCAGTGTAGCATGATGAACAAGATAGGATAGTTAAATTGGAGAATTGTGAGGTTCCATTGCAGTGCATCATGAGGGAGTCAGATTGTTACACCTATCGGGTTTTATCCTAGGGTTAGTTTCAGTCCAAACTAAAGGCACCATCGTGTTTATGGGAAAGAATGGAGCAACTTTGCTCTTTGTAGTGTGGAGTTTCATGGCCTATGGAGAGAGCACGAGTAGCTTGCAGATGGTTGCATGGAAGCTGTGAAGTTCTGAAACCCTAGGTTTGATTGGGGACGATGGCCATGCACCGTTGGATCATTTCAATTATTTGACCTTTTACACCCATCCAATGGTCCAGATTTGAAGAAAAATATGGAGGGAATGGCTGAGCATTGAAACGATGCGTTTCATTAAACGCACCTCTGGGCCTGGACTCATCTTCCTATCCCCACCCCCCTTTTGAGGAGCCCAACCAAATGCGCTTGAAATAGATGCTATTTGCACCGTGGATCCATTTATTTTCGTTCTAATTTTTAATTCAATTTCTGATGCTTCGTGGGCCTTGCAGAAATGATATTCGCGCCTCCCCTTTGTGGCCCATCTGGAGAATATAACTGGGCGCCATTGCTAGTAACACCCCTCCCCCTTTTAATTCATATTTTGTGTTTTTATTTTCTTTAATATTTTTCTCACCTTTAAAAAAATCATAAAAAATTGAAAATAACTTGTTTTTCATTGGTTCTTTTTGCTATAGGTCTATAATTCTGTCTAGAAAAATATTAAATCATAAAAATGGCATTTTATTTTGTTTTAATATTTTTCATGCATTTTTCTTGTAAATGGCATTTTAATGAGTTTAGTTTAGTACTCAAATTTGGTGATTTTAGTTTGAATAGATGCTTTAACATTTTTAATCCATTCTTTTTAGGTTGTTTAGCTTAGAGCTTTAGATTGTATATAAAATTTAGTTCATATTTTTAGGACTTAATTTTAGGTGATTTGTTTAGGTGTGAATAACCTGATCAAAATTAGGGTTTAGGTGATAACATAGGTGAATTAGTTCATTTCCCTTAGGAGTTAGAGATTGAATTTTTGGGGTATGAGACTATAGGGATTATGGGTAGTTACTAGATCCCTTAGAAAATATTAGGATTCCCCTACTGCTATTAGTACTGTCTATATTTGCTTGACTGGTGTGGTGTGCCCTCTCTGGGGATTATGATTTGTCTGTGTGGGTATTGGGTTTGCTTGGGGATTGGGAGAGCTGAAGACTTGTTGATGAAGCCATTGGAGATCAAGATCTTGAAGGCCAACTTCCAGAGTTGATGAGGAGATTCTTGCCAGCAGCTGTTGAGAAGTATAGGACTTAGGAGTTAGGCAGAGCCCTAAAGTAGAAAGATTGATTCTCAAACATGGAAGGCCTTGTCTGCCTCCATTCTTTCTCTATGATTCAAAGTCTCTTTCAAATATCCACCTCCTTCCTTTGGAAGGATCAGTGAATGTATTTGAAAGATAGAACTTTTGAGAGAAAATTGTATGTATAATGTTAACAGTTAATGAACCACCCTTGGTAGATAATTGACTGTCTAACATTCATTCACTTCCTCTGGTTGACTGATGTTCATCCTGAAGATTGAGACTTGAAGAAAAGCCATTGATGATGGAAGACTGATAATCAAAGCCCTTGCTTGAAGGCTGTGGAGATGGAGATTGATGCTTGCTGAAGCTTGTAGCAGTTTGGAGATGACTTGAAGTCAGATGTTGATGCAGAGCTGCTGTGGCTGTTTATTTTTTTGCTGTTTATCATTTCTGATGTATTGATTGGTTTTCCCTGGCTGTATTGTTTGCTGTTTAACCTGTTGGGTTGAAAGTGAATTCTGTTCACTTTTGCCTATTGTTTTCTAGGTTCGAGGTTGAGTGGGACTCCCTTGCCTCGCTTGTATTGCTGCATCCATGCATTTTACCGCTTTACTGTATATATCAGCTATTGTTTCTGTTTCCGTCTATTCCCTTAGGATCTCTGTTTCTCTCTGTGCAAGAGAGGAGCATGATAGACACTAGGTCTTAACCCATGCATGATAACATTAGGTTAGTTTGTTTCCCTTTTCAATCGTAGGTTAGAGTTCTGTCTCTTCTTTCTCAAAACAAACAGAAAAACACAATAAATAGTTCAAACACAATAAAAGACACTTCTTCCGTAAAAGAACGTGAACTCATCCAAACGTCATTTTTGTCCGCTTGGACTGTTAATCAGAAACCCTTTTTCAGAAGGATTAAAAACAACCAAGACAGACTTATGTCGTATGTGGCCCGAACTACGTTTGCTCTGATCTTTCATGTTGTATGAAAGTACGTGGGCATAGGATGCGATATCCTAGCGAGCAACCTTCCCCTCCTTTCCCATAGGTAGGCGAACTACGTTGACTCTGATTTCTCGTTCCAGACGGGAATACGTAGGCATAAAGTGCGATACTTTGCCGAGTCATTTTCTTTTCTTTTAACCCCAGACCTGTAGAGTAGATAGAATAACAATCCATACCCGAAAACAAGCGTGGATCCCGTCGAGTACGACGGACGTGAGGGGTGCTAATACCTTCCCCTTGCGTAACCGACTCCCGAGTCCAGGTTTTGGTTGCGATGACCATACCTTTTCCCGTCTTTGCGGTAGGTTTACTCTGAGCGTTTCCTTTCCCTCCTGAGGGATAAATAACGCACGGTGGCGACTCTTCTGTCAGCCGGCGCCGATTTTCGCAGTAGCGACACTAAAGAGATAGAGTTCTTGGAACTGAAACATGGTAATTTGACCGTAGCGGAGTACGCTGTGAAATTTGAAGAGCTGGTGCAGTATTGTCCTCATTACAATACTGATGATGCGATGACATCGAAGTGTTTGAGATTTGAGAATGGGCTGCGTCCGGAGATCAAGTTGGGAATTGCTTGTCAAAGATCAGAAACTATGCTGAGCTAGTAAGCAGGAGTAGGATCTATGACAATGATAATCAGGCCAGGATTGCGCATTATAAGGCTGCGAACGACCATAAGGGTAAGCAGAGGTTCAGTGGTACTCCTTATAGTGTTTCTGCTGATAAAGGAAAGCGTAAGGTTGCTACCGATAGGAAGTCCAGAGAAGGGGACACGTCTACTAAAGGAAAATGTTTCCGATGCGGTGACACAGGTCATCGTGCTAAGGATTGTCCTAAGGAGGTAAGGAAGTGTTTCAAGTGCGGTAAGCCAGGCCATGTGATAGCTGAGTGTAGGGCTACTATGCCCATTTGTTATAACTGTGGTGAGCAAGGCCATATCAGTACGCATTGTGAGAAGCCGAAGAAGTCTCAGGCGTCTCCGGCTGGTGGTAAAGTGTTTGCCTTTGCGGGAACTCAAGCTATCAATGAGGAGCGTGTTATCAAAGGTACTTGTATTATCAATAATATTCCTTTGACTGCTATTATTGATATGGGTGCAACCCACTCGTTCATTTCTGTTGATTGTGTGAAGAGAATAGGATTGGTGTCGTCTACTCTTGAGAGACGGATGACTATTGATACACCCTCTTTTGGGTCAGTGACTACTTCTTTGGTATGTTTCAAGTGTTCGCTGACTATTTTCGGTAGAGATTTCGGAGTGGATCTGATTTGCCTACCGCTTGGTAATTTGGATGTTATTCTGGGTATGAACTGGTTAGAGTTCAACCGAGTCTACATCGATTGTTTTCGGAAGGTGTTGTTGTTCCTTACTCTAGAGGAAGAAGAGTTGGCGAATTCTTTATCTAATAAGGAACTAAGGACTTTGTTGGAGGACGAAGCTAAGGTGTTTGCTTTATTTGCATCACTGTCTATTGACAACAAGGCATTATTGGATGAGTTAGTTGTTGTTAATGAATTTCTGGAAGTGTTCCCTGATGACATTACGGAATTACCTCCGACAAGAGAAGTCGAATTCAGCATTGATCTTGTTCCTGGTACGAGGCCTATTTCTATGGCGCCGTACAGGATGTAGGCAGTAGAGTTGTCCGAATTGAAGTCTCAGATTGGAGAGTTGTTGGATAGAAAGTTTATCAGGCCAAGTGTGTCGCCGTGGGGAGCTCCAGTGTTATTGGTGAAAAAGAAGGATGGTAGTATGCGTTTGTGCATCGATTACCGTCAGTTGAATAAGGTGACTATTAAGAATAAGTATCCTCTTCCAAGGATTAATGATTTGATGGACTAGTTGGTAGGAGCTCGTGTGTTCAGTAAGATCGACTTGAGATCGGGTTACCATCAGATCAGAGTTAAAGAAGGTGATATTCAGAAGACGGCTTTTAGAACTCGATATGGACATTACGAATATGTTGTAATGCCTTTTGGAGTGACTAATGCGCCAGGAGTATTTATGGAGTATATGAACCGAGTTTTCCATTCTTATTTGGATCATTTCATTGTTGTGTTTATTGACGATATCTTAATTTATTCTAAGTCTAATGAAGAACATGCAGGACATTTGAGAATTGCCTTGCAGGTGTTGAAGGATAATAAGCTGTGTGTTAAACTGTCAAAGTGCGATTTCTAGTTGAAGACAGTGAGTTTATTAGGGCATGTGATTTCTGGTGATGGAATATCTGTTGACCCATCGAAAGTAAGTGTAGTGTTACAGTGGGAACCGCCGAAGACAGTGACAGAAATTAGAAGCTTTTTGGGTTTGGCAGGTTATTACCGAAGGTTTATTGAAGGGTTCTCTACTTTAGCGTTGCCATTGACTCAGTTGACGAGAAAGAACCAAGTTTTTATGTGGGATGCTGCTTGTGAAGAAAGCTTTGAAGAATTAAAATGGAAATTGACTACGGCACCGGTGTTAGTGTTGCCGACTCCGAGTGAACCTTTTGTGGTATACTGTGATGCGTCTAAGATGGGATTAGGCGGAGTCTTATGCAGAATGGTAAAGTGGTAGTGTATGCTTCTCGACAATTGAGAGTGCATGAGCGGAATTATCCTACTCATGATCTTGAGTTGGCTGCGGTTGTTTTTGTGTTGAAGATCTGGAGGCACTATTTATATGGTTCGAGATTTGAAGTGTTCAGTGATCATAAGAGTCTAAGATATTTGTTTGATCAGAAGGAGCTGAATATGAGGCAGAGAAGATGGTTGAAATTCTTAAAGGATTATGACTTCAGTTTAAGTTATCATCCACGAAAGGCCAATGTAGTAGCAGATGCTTTGAGCAGAAAAGTGATTCATATGTCGGCTTTAATGGTGAAAGAAATGCAACTAATTGAACAGTTCAGAGATTTGAGCATGGTTTGCGAGACTACGACAGACAGTGTGATGTTGGGGATGTTTCAGGTGAATAATGATTTCTTGGATACAATTAGAGAGAACCAGAAGTTGGATGTGAAGTTAGTAGATTTGATGACTGGAGCAGGAAATGACTTCGATAGTGATTTTAAACTGGATGGTACAAGTGTGTTGAGATTTAGAGGCAGAATTTATGTGTCGGATAATGACGAGCTGAAAGAGTCAATTTTAAGTGAAGGACATCGTAGCAGTCTGAGCATCCATCTGGGAGCTACGAAGATGTATCATGATTTAAAGAAGTTATTTTGGTGGTCTGGTATGAAAAGAGACATAGCTCAGTTTGTTTATGCCTGTTTGACGTGTCAGAAGTCGAAGGTAGAGCACCAGAGACCTTCTGGATTTATGCAACCGTTAGAAGTTCCAGTTTGGAAATGGGATTGTATAACTATGGATTTTGTTACTGGTTTTCCGAGTACGACGAGAGGATTTGATGCTATATGGGTGATTGTGGATCGACTTACGAAGTCTGCACATTTTGTGCCAATTAATATTAGTTTCCCGTTGACAAAGCTAGCAGAGATTTATATTCGGGTAATTGTGAAGCTACATGGTGTTCCGTCCAGTATTGTGTCGGATAGGGATCTGAGGTTTACTTCGGAATTTTGGAAGAGTTTACAGGAAGCGTTGGGTACTAAGTTGAAGTTAAGTTCAGCTTATCATCCACAAACTGATGGTCAGTCAGAGAGGACTATTCAGTCGCTTGAGGATTTGTTGAGAGCTTGCGTGTTGGAGAAAGGTGGTGTGTGGGACACTCATTTGCCATTGATTGAGTTCACGTACAACAACAGTTACCATTCTAGTATCGGAATGGCACCGTTTGAGGCTTTGCATGGAAGGAGGTGTAGGACTCCTCTGTGTTGGTGTGAGACTGGTGAGAATGTGGTGCTTGACCAGAAATTGTACAGCAGACTATTGAGACGATTCAGATGATTCGTGAGAAAATGAAGGCGTCTCAGAGTAGACAAAAAAGTTATCACGATAACTGGAGGAAAGAATTGGAATTCAGTGAAGGTGATCACGTATTCCTAAGAGTTAACCCAATGACTGATGTGGGTCGTGCATTGAAGTCCAAGAAGCTGGATCCTAAGTTTATCGAACCGTATCAAATTTTGCAAAGAGTTGGTGTTGTGGCTTACCGGGTGGCGTTGCCGCCTGAATTGTCGAATTTGCATGATGTGTTTCATGTGTCGCAATTGCGAAAGTATGTTTCGGATCCATCTCATGTGATTCCGAGAGATGAGGTGCAACTCCGGGAGAATCTTACTATTGAGACGATGTCGTTGAGGATAGAAGACCGTAAGATGAAACAGCTCCGAGGGAAGGAGATACCGTTAGTGAAAGTAGCTTGGGGAGGTGCTGCAGGAGGCAGTGTAACCTGGGAGTTGGAAAGCAGGATGTGAGAAGCGTATCCGGAACTGTTTCCATCAGGTAATTTTCGAGGACGAAAATAATTAAAGTGGGGGAGAGTTGTAACACCCATTTTAATTATTTTAGTCATTTTGGTGTTATTTTAATTATTTTATATTGGTGTGCCCTTAGGTGGGGTGTGTTGGATGTGTTGTGGGTGTTTATCCTTGATGTGTAAGGATTGGTCTTGGTGACGTGGAGTGGAAATGATAATATTATAGTAATAGTAATGTTGGTGATATTATTATTATTATTATTATTATTATTATTATTATTATTATTATTATTATTATTATTATTATTATTATTATTATTATTATTATTATTATTATTATTATTAGTAATATTAGTATTAATATTAATTTGGTGAAATATTATTACTTATATTTTTAATATTATTATGAATATTATTATTATTAGTTAATATTATTATTAGGATTAAATAATTAAAATAAGAAATTGAGGGGTCAGTATGTTTTTACGATACATTTGGAAGTTAGAGAAAGTGGAGAGAAGAGAGAAGTGAGAACACGATAAGCGATTCTGAGGGAAAGAGCAAGAGAAAGGAGAACAAGGCTAGAGCGATCAATTGGTAGGGGATTCTTCATCAATAGAAGATATAATCGAGGTAAGGGGGGAGAAACTGATTGGGATGGTATATACATGAACTGGGTAGAGGGGATTCCTTAACCCCGTAGGTATTCTGATGAATATGTTGAATTGTTGCTATGATGTTAAATATTGTTGATTTTTGATGAATTGTGTATATATGATGATATGTGATGATTTGTTGTTGCCCTTGATGTGTGGGTGTTGATGTTGACGTGGATTGGGCAAGTTCTGAGTAACTCTGAGAGTGTCGGTAAAGTGTCTGATGTTGGTGTTAGAGTAAGAATTATAGGTCGATTGGCAAGTATGATGTTATGGTCTGTAATACTGATAGGATAGGAGATAGAAGTAGCATATTAGGCTTGGAATTGACTGAGATAGAATTGTAGAACAGTGGAGATTTTGGGGTATCGCAGCATTCGCTGGGTTTCGCCTGGCGAGTGTTGGCGAAGGTTCGCGTGGCGAGTGTTAGCGAGCAGTGGCGAGTAATTCTAAATAAACTCCCAGACCTAAAGGGTATAAAGTTTGCCTGGAGAATGTGGCCAGCGAGGCTTCGCCAGTAGGTTCACCTGGCGAGCCATTGCGAGCATTCGATGCGGGGCTTCGCCTGGCGAATGGTTCAGCGAACGTGATGGCAGAATGTGATTTTGTGTTGTTTTGTCTTGTGCATTAGCCTTGTAGGATCCCGTTGATCATGATAAGTGTAAGGATGGTGATTGAACGATGGAGATTGTGTATTGGTAATAGGAAGTGAATTCCTTAATACTTTATGTAAGTATCTGATTGATTTGGTGTATGACATATCTATGTATATGTGATGTATAGTGGTGTGAACTGAGAATCGTATGCACAATGTATGCTTTTGTTAATTGTATGCATTTGGTGTCATGCATATCATGAAGTGTTGGTGGGATGAATCATTGCTCGATGGAGTGTATGTGATTCATTCGTATTCCTTTGAGTGGGGAATTGGTGGGAACGGATCATTGCCAAGGGTGGGCGTATGTGATCTATCCGGGTTCCATTGAGGAACCAAAGAGTCGGTACCGCATGCAAGGTGTTACGTTGCATATTTACATTATGATGTATTATGTTGATTGGTGGACTATATGTCGTGTTTGGTGAATGTTGGGTGATTATTGATATGACTGTTGTAGTTACTACCTTTATTTCATGTATGTAATTACCGATATATTTTGATCATGTTTTCTCACCCCTTTGTTGTTGTTGTGGTCTGTGCTTCTTCGGAAGTACAGATAATCTAGGTACTTAGCTAGCTTAGATTTGTGGTGTGCCAGTCGAGTCTTAGGATGCTCTGATACGTAGCACGGGACTTGGGTGTTTTTATTTGTTTTTGTTGAACTTATTTCTTTTCCTGTGACGTATCATGAATTTGATGTATTTTGTTATATGAACAATTTCCGCTGTATTTTGGTGAAAAGATTTTTAATGAAGTATGTGTTGGGTTTTTATGATGTGATATCCCACTTTGGGTGGAAGAACTCTGATGTTTATTTATAATGTTTATATTTTAATTAATTTGGGAAGTGGGGTGTTACAGGTTCCACTTGTTAGGCGGTTTCCATCCAACGTTGGGCGTACTCTTTGAAAGATTCATAACTCTTCTGAGCCATACTCAACAACTGTCTTCGGCCCAGATCCAAATTTATGTTATACTTATAATGCTTGATGAAAGCATCAGACAAGTCTTGGAAATTATGAATTCTAGATTGGTCCAAGCTCAAATACCATTTTGCCGAAGCACCCTTGAGACTATCTTGAAAGAAATGGATCATTAGTTTATCATTTTCAACATATGCTGCCATCTTCCTATAGTACATGATCAGATGGGTTCTGAGACAAGTGGCTCCCTCATACTTGACGAAAATTAGGACTTTAAATTTTGGTGGAATCACCAATCCAGAAACCAAACACATATCCCTTGCATCGGCCTCGAATACGTTATTACCTTCCATAGCTCTTATCTTCCTCGCCATGGTTTCAAAATCTTTCCTCATTTTCTCGTGGCGCTCATCTCCTTCTTCAGACTGGTCATGGATATCATAGACTTGATGTTGGTTGTTAAAGGGTAAGCAAGAATAGCACGAGGAAAATCAACATTCAGAGGGATGGTACATGAGGTATTTGCTGAGTAGTCTTCATAGTGACTGGTGGTGGTACAAAGTTAAATGGTAAACCAAAGGGTGGATCACTGGTGGCGGCAGTTACAACTGGTGTAGGCTCCATTGTTGTGGCATTGATATCAGAAACTACAGTCATCTGAGTGTCTATCTTTGCACGTATCACTTGTAACATCTCCATCATTTTCCCCATACTGCCCCGTATGTCATCCAATTCATTATTGAATCTATCAAACTCTTGATCTTTCTCCGCCATTATCCTTCGAGCTTGAGCTCTAGTGTTGTAAGGATGTGAAGGACTCAATGTGACAAACTGGAGGTAAAACAATACAGATAAGCCACAAAACAGGAAATACATATGCAATGCTTATGAAATGCAACGACTAACATTCAAAGAACCCCAAACTTGTGTTTACGAACATTAATAATGGAGAAACAAGCATAAAGCAACACAACATTTTCATTAACGAATGAAATTTTTACAGAAACAGAGATTACACATCAAAAGCCAAAGTGCAGACATAAATTACAAGATAAAATTGAAACTAAAAGGCCTAGTCTTTCTAAAGAGAAGATCCTTCCCACTCTTGAAGCTTCATCTTTCTTGTAGTCTCTTCCTTCTGGTTCTGACAGAGCAACTTCCAGAGTTCTTCATTTTCTTGAGCAACCATGAAGTGTTTATCCTCCCACACCTTCTTTTCCTCTTCAGCTTTGACTAAAGCATTCCTTAATTCCTCCATATAGAAATTTTATTTCGGAGTCATCAAAATAGGCTCGAAGTGGGTGTAGAATATCTTCAAAGCTATCTCTTTAAACCAAAGAAGATACACTTCTGAGACGGTACAGTTTGGATGTCCCAGAGTAGTTATCCCTTGTGTATTGAGGTGACGCCAAGCATGCGTAATTCGTGTTTTGAGATCTGGGTTTCTTCCTTCTTCAAGAAAACATCGTCCCAAAAGGATCAGATCAGGCTCTTCCTCTGTTGGATATCCTAGCTGACAAAGAGCTAGGATAGGGTTGTAGCTAATACATCCTTTCGTGCCAAGAAGAGGCACATTAGGGAAATCCCCACAACTGTGAATCATGGTAACTTCTCCATACATGGAATCGTACCAACGGATGTCATAGTATTTGTGTGATAGGAACTTTTATGTCCATGCAAGACTATCCTTTAGATTCCATAGAGATGCGGTCTTTGGCAAGTGCGAAATAAACCATTTGTGAAGGAGAACGGTACAACAAATAATTTAGCCTTCTCCATGGGAGTTCTTTAGATGGATAGAGAAGTATGCATCAGTTAGAAAGGTGGGGATGGGGTTTCTGATCAGAAACAGGTCGATAGTGTTCAAGTCAACGAACTCATCAGCACTTGGGAACAGAAGAAGTCCATAAATCAATAATGCCAAGATGGCTTCAAAGATTTTAGTGTCTTTCTTATCAGCGTGGGCTTCATCTCTTTCCATCAAAGATCTTGCTTGTAAACCAGAGAACCCATCCTTGACATCCAAATAGGTCTGAAGATTAGATGGCTCTAGGTGTAAGGCTTCAGCCAAGACTCTCCTATTTGGTATTCTTTCCCTTCTAGAAAATGGTTGAGGAGCGACATGTGATCCTACCAAAACAGAGTACTCTTCTAGTGTTGGTAGCAATTGATAGTCTGGAAACGTGAAGCAATGGTAGATGGGATCATAGAATTGTACGAGCGCCATCAACATTTCTTCATCTACTTGGAGCTCCAATAATGGCAGAAGGCTTCCATACTTGTTGCTAAATGACAAAGGATCTTCCACTAGGCCTCCTAGTATTCTCAAATTTTCCAATCACGGGCTTTTGAATGTGCATCTTGGAGTTGTTCTCTTTTTTTAGTCCATTACAATGTCTACAAAGCAAGATATTGGGCTCCTTGGATGTTAGCAAAAACAATGAGATGCAATGCAATTGGTTTTAAGAAACTCAGAAGATAGATTCGCAAAAGAAACACTATTGGCGCAAAAAACCTTACTTCATTAATAGTGGAAAAAGTTACAACTTTCAAAGTACAATACAAGAAACTTAAAATACAAGAAGAAAATACTAGGCCCTAGGGTCTCAAAAGGTTCTAGCTAGAAAAGTCCTACCCATGCGTCCTTTTCTGTCTCTTCAACTCTCCATTCTCCAATACTAGTTTGTCAATGATTCCCTTCCAAGCGCTGGACGTAGGTGGGATGTCAGAGTACTCATGAGTACTAAGCACTGGCTGGACACTAGAGAAAAGTAAACTCTCTTGTGCCACATATTTGTCAACAACCCTCCTTTCAAGCAACTCAATCAAATCATCTTTCTCTTTCAATTGTATCTTCATATCTAACTTCTTGGAATGAATGATGTGGTACTTGCGCTCCCAAGTATCTCGTTCAAGTTTCATCCTAGCCAATGTCTCTTGGTATTCCTCCTTGCGCTCAACAGGGATGACAGAGGAAGAAGCAACAATAGTCTGTAAAGGTTTCTCTAGGAGATAAGGCATTTTGAGATCACGGGCTCGAGAACGGACCCACTGCGTGAAAGGCTCAATTGCTACACAATTCTTCCTTTATAAATTATCCTTGGTCTTCTTGTGAATAGTCTTCCAAGCATCTATAACACTGTCTCTAAACCCCATACTAGCTTCTGCGTTAAGGTAAAAGAAACCTGACAACAAGATATTGTAGGTTTTTCCTTCATGGGAAATCCAAACTGACTTCTTGCAAGAACAGGGTTATAATTGATTCCCCCTCGTGCATTAAGAAGAGGTACGTTGGAAAATGAACCACAACTATCAATGACCACTCCCTTGTTATAAGCGGGGTCATACCATTGTACATCAGTCTGAGCCAGAGCCATGAGTCTCTGGGACCACCTTAGTCCATTTGGATTTTCTCTGAAAAGATTTGTCCTCGGCAAGTGTGTAACAAACCACCTATATAATAGAGGAGCGCAACATAGGATAGTCTCATCTTCTTTTAGAGTCCTATAGTAGATAGAATGGTAGGCATCTCCAAGCAGAGTAGGCACGAGGTTACTATTCATAAAGATCTGGGAATAAAACCTTCTTCTTTGGGGAATAAGACCAAGCCATAGATAAGCAATGTAAGGACTGCTTCAAAAGCATCTAGATTGTTCTCCTTGGCTAGAAATGTAGCTTTCCCTATCAAACATTCAGAAGGTAGACCTCTGAGTCCATACTTGGTGGTGAGATTTGCTTTGACTTCGGAAGCTTCTAGGTGGATGGCATCTGTAATGTCTTTTGGTGAAAAGAGCTTCTCCAAACCACCGAATGGCTTCTTGTCTAATACTGGCAGACCAGTATAATATGAATACTCTTCCAAGATTGGAACGGGTTAACAATCAAGAAAGGTGAAACAACGATAGAGAGGGTCATAGAACTGCACAAGGGTGTTGAGGACTCTTTCTTGCATCTTGATCTTGACAAGTCTCAACAATCTTCCATAGCTCTTTTTGAAGTCTTCAGGACAAGACACTAAGGCCACCAAATTTTTCAAATCTATCAAATCTAGTTTCTTGAAGTTTTACTTTCTAGTGTTTCTTTTCCCAAATTCCATGACCTAAGATTTTTGCAATAAAGAAAACAATTGAGCTTCCTAAAACCAACTGCATGAATGCTTATGATGAGATGGTGAGATGATGCATATGCAACACGTATACAAGTATTCATATATACATATGCACATAAACAAAGGTCTTAGGTTTGGATTACAAGCATGGAGCTAAGGTATACCCTTCCCAACAGACATGTACTATGGGCTGCTTGTACTTGCACAACGGGTTCTATAAAGTTCCTAGAGTCATCAATAAATATTTCGGATATTATCAACTTACACGACTACTCTGTGAGTCAATAATATTCTCAAGATAAACTCGTCTGAATGTAGTATCGTGTCTCAGCCATTCGACACTACTCTCTCATAGTCATCACACTACATCCTAAAAAGGTCAAGTGGGGTGAGTGGGTAACTAAAGGTCATCTATTTCACAGGATCCCAGGTCGGAAAAAGTAATGAACGTATGACTACTCATACGTCATCAGTAATCCCAAAGAGGCCTTAACTGAGCATGGTTACATCATATGTCAATCATGTTAGGACTACTCCCAACAATGAACTATTGATCATACCACAATCCTATCATAGGTATATACACAAGGTCGGGCTATGACTTATCTCACCTCTCAAGTTATCAACCCAATTCACACATAACAGGTATAATATACAAATATTCACAAATATACATGTATAAAGCAAACAAACATGAACACAACACAACTACAAACAAGGTGGGCTTAACCCTCTTAAGTCAATCACCAGGGAAGTCGACAATTCTCTTGCGGTTAGAATCGGATATCAAGCTATTAATTAAATTGAATCACAAATCATTGAAGTTCACCATATCATGTAAGGTTCATACAAGATGCACAAGGTTTATACAAGTCAAAATATGCAAGGAAAGTCAATGGATCATTCAAAAGGATCAAAAGAAATCCTAAAAAACCCTAAAAATGTCACATACTTTGAACATGAATAAGTATAACAAAAATAATTATTTTTGAAAATTTCTTGACACAAATAAAAAATAGGCATCAACATGAACAAAATTCAAAAAGAATGGGATCAACATGATAAAAATCAAGAAAGTTATGATCAAATCAAACTGTAAAGGAAACCATAAAAATAAAGTATTAAAAATAAATGGAATGCACCTAATGGGGTTTGAACCCACACCCTAAGAAATCTGGCCCAAAACCAACACCATCTGGGCTACCAGCACATTGTGAATAAATGGTGCTACCATGAAATAATATTCGAAAACAAGTGGCAATTCAGAAAGGAAAAATAAAAGGAACCAAAAAGGTCGTGGAGGATCGAACCCTAGAACCTTCGCTCAACACAATACACAAACCAACCTCTTTGACCAATGGTGTTACACTCTCATCCATTCATAATATACTTCAAAATAATTATATTTTAACAACACCTTAAAATTGCCACCTCAGTGCCACATCAAGCCCAGTCATCTCCACCTCAGATCATCTTCTTCAGCTTCGCCCTTCACCATTTTCTCTCTCCCCGTCCCCTAATAACTTCTATGGCCAGAACTTTCTCTCCCTCTAACTCCTCTATCTCTCAACTAATTCAAGTGATATAAAAATCAAAATCCAAGCACTTTTAACAAGGAACACGATTACACTATTTATTTAACCTAAAACTCAATGTATAAAACACACAACACTCATCAACAGTGCAATATCAAAAATCTTCAGCATGTTACAACATGAGGTATTCAAACAAGATAAAGCCAGCAGTAGTTTAAACCAACAAAGAACATTACACACTATATTATGCTAATCAAATGACATCAAAATAATGCATGAACATGAGGGTTTCAATGGCCATAAACCTTACCTCTTGGAGAAAGTCCAAGACTTCTTCCTCAATGGCTGTAAGCACAAGATAATACTCCTTAGAGCTTCCTTAAACCCTTTAAAACTTGTTGGAATGGTTAATTGATCTAGAGGATGCTTAAGGAACAGAACATGATGCCTCTTGCTACAATGGAGGTTGAAAATGGTTGGAGTTTTTTGGAGTGTTACAAAATTATTTCAATGGTTTGGGCGAGTTCTAATGAGTGTGTGGAGATGATTTGTGAAGTTTGTTTTGAGAATGCACGAGCAGAATGAGTATTTGAGGTGTTCTTGCAAGTTTGGATGGTTTTGGCAAGAACAAGTGACTTTGAGTGTGTAGGGAGTTTTGAAGAGTTTCCTTGGGTTATTTTCTGATGATTTGGTATGAGGAGTGATGTAGTATTTATAGGGAAAGTGGAAGGTTTGAGGTGTGGTCAGAATTTGAGTTTTTGCCAACTTGTTCACTTGGAAACCAACTTATTTGTAATGATAGTTTCCTCTTGTTTCAAGGGTCAAGTACAAGAGTTGATGGGATATATCATACTTTATGAATGCTACTTGTACTGTGGAGTGAAAAGAGGATCAAGGGGAATGGCTCAAGGTAGATTTTGAGGGAAACTATACTTTATGCAAATGGAAGTGAAACCTTTATGCCAAAAATGGAATAAACACTTGGTTCAAGCTTTAATTCAAAGGGCTAAGCTTCAAAATTTCTTGTAATAATCTGATCAAGTGATATATTTCAATTAGACAACCTAAACCACCAGGGCTTACATCAAAAGATTGGTTTTATAACATGTCATACCAAGTTAGAACCTTGTATTTCAAGTTTTTGGACCTCAACTTATTCTCTTTGAAACTCCTAGCTCACACATGCTATGATGGAGTTCTTGTACTTTTTAGAAATACCTAAACATTCCTTACAACTTTCATGTTTGATGAAATCCTTGAATCAAAAGGGACCATGATGAAATTTGGCCTTGAAGATGTTTGAAATTCTTTCACACTTTGAAGCTTCATATCTCAAAATCCCAGCCTCTTTTGCTCATAGGTCAGTAGGACAATTTTTTAGTACATGATGAGATCCATAAGTTGACCTTTGGAACTCAAAAAATGGATGTGTGGATTGAAATTTATGGTCTTCCAAAGTTAGCACCAAAACTAGGGTTTTTTCATACACTTAGAAAAAATTCAAGTATCTCAATTTTGCCCCTTTTGCAAGAAACCTCTCAAATATTGATTTTTCATGATCAAACTCATTGATTAAACATGTCTTGATGAAATTTGGCTTGAACTCTTCAATTTGGACCAAAAACCCTAAAAGTTAAAGGGTTGACTTTGTCATATGAAATTTGTATCAGATGAATTCAACTATGTGATCTTTAATGAACTTGTATCTTTGAACTTTTCAATCATCATATAGCCCCCAATGATGTATATGAACATGTTGCATAATGTTCCAAGGCTTGGGATCATGCTTGGGTCAAAAATCAGGGCACAATTGACTTTTTCTTGATGAAACCCTAATTTAGAGTTAGCTGAAATTAGGCCTCCATGATCTTGCAATGAGATTAATTAGCACTTGATTCTTGTTGAATATAAGCCTCTTGAGTGTATGGAATCTTGATTTTAATGATGATCCATCTAAAACATTGATCGATCAAGCAATAATCCTCTTGATTCCAAAGGTGCAAAAACCTAATTCAGATGAACCTCAACAAGAACAAACTTGAAACAAGGCTAGGGTTAGTGAACACGTGCTTGAGGATCATAGAATGCTAATGTAATCTAGAGGTAAAAATTTGGGGTATGACACAAGGGATACATGAATATCCCAAAAGATCACAACTCTAGAAAATCATAGACCATCATAGAGGGCAGAATACCACAGAGAGAAATAAACTCCCACAAGCCTCATAAAGCTTCAACCCATAAGTACAATGTTCAGACATCCTGTTTGACATCACAGAGTCAACATTCATCCTTAAGCAACCAAATAGAAGATTCCATATATCAGCATGACCGACAATAAGCACAAAGGTATAGAATGAGCATCATGCCATAAGAAGACTTCTCAGCAAGGTCTTCTTCTCTTTTGCTATTTAGTCCTCTCTCCTATAAAAATCTACCTTGCAAGATCATAATAACACCATAAGATGAAGTACAACGCATGTACAAAGGCTAATGATGCGTGTTTTTCGCAAGTGTACGAATCACGTCAAAGTAATATAAAAGATTATCGAATCCACAGAGACCAAGTGTCAATCTATCGTACCTGTTGTTATGGTGTTTATCTAAGGCAACTATTTTTAAGGGTTTTAGTAAGGGTGCAATGGTAAATAAAATTATAATTTTAAATAATAAATAAAAGACAGGCTCGAATGTAATTCACGTAATCAATGATAATCCAGTACTTGTTAATGGAACTACTTATGGGCAATGTTTTCTCCTTTGAAAAGAACTAATTTAATAGGAACTGTCGCTTTCGCGTATTCAGAACCGAGTTGTACTCTCTAATCAACCCCTCCTATTGTCACGGATAAAAAGGTGCGTACTGCGTTAGAGTAGTAAACCTATTTTTAAGAAATATAGTTTCTTAACAAAGTTGAAAAGTATTTTAACCTGGACTTCTTAGCAAAAAGAGGTTCTTATGAACCAGACTCTAAATCTCATAACGCGTCCGAAAATCGTTTTAAAATCTCTTTTCTTTTTAATCTAAAAACTCCTAATGAACTATACAAAGCGCTTTTGGCTGTTTTTGAAATAGTTAAAAACAATTACTTGAATTGAAAGATAAAATAGCCCTTAGGTGTTTCCACGAACAATTATACTGATTACTAGTTTAATTACGATCCTTACATTCTAACCTTTATGGGATTAGTTAGACATGATAAAGTAAATATTCTTTTTATAGTTTTTCATATGAGTAATTTAAAGCGAGTGCGGGAAGTAAACAAAGTAAATGTGCGAGTTCGGGAAATAAACAAAGTAAATGTGCGAGTGCGGGAAATAAACAAAGTAAATGTGCGAGTGCGGGAAATAAACAAAGTAAATGTGCGAGTGCGGGAAATAAACAAAGTAAATGTGCGAGTGCGGGAAATAAACAAAGTAAATGTGCGAGTGCGGGAAATAAACAAAGTAAAGTGCGAGAAAATAAATAAAAGTAAAGCAATGCGGAAAAATAAAATACTAACTGGAATTAAAATGGCGGCAGAATTAACTTCCTCCAGAGTGCTCCAAAACTCGAACCACAGACAGATTACAGACTCGATCACTCGATTGCAGAGGCACCCCGATGTGGAATGGCAACTGCTTTATAACTGATATATGCCTAGAGAATTCTAATTCTGGATGCAGAAAAACGACAATCTAAGGTCCTATTTATAGTAAAAACTGAAAGCATGAAATGACCGGGACGCCCTTCCACTAAAAAGTGGAGGTTATGAAATTTTGCCTTGTGGCGCCCGCCACAAGGTCATGGCGCCCGCCATGGTCCCTACAGGGGATGATGGAGTGGGGATCATGGGTCTTGGAGGTTGAGGAGTGGTCTTGAGACGTGGCCACGTCATGGCTAACCCCATGGCGCCCGCCACGGTGGGTGCCGCAAGTGCAAAATGCTGAATTTCTAGGTTTTCGTCCGTTTTCACTCCTTTTTCGCTCCTTTTCCCGATTCAAGCTCCGATTATTATAAAAACCTGAAAACATAAGAAAACAAAGCAATAACAAAGCAAAACAACAATAAAAGCTAAGAATGCATGCGAAATCGGAGTCAGAAATACGGTGAATTTTAGTGTGATCAGCTAATGTTCCTGCAATAAGCTCAAGCATGTAGTTCCTTGAGGCTCTCACAAATAAATAAGGTTATTTGACACATCTTCCTCCAAAAAGACCAATAAGAAACCCTTTCACAAGGTCATTGATCAAGAGGAAACCACAACAAGACTGAATCTTCCAGTGCAAAAACCTTCTTACTCCAGATAGAAATCTGGATTACTCATTCCAAACAACTTAGATGAGACTCCAAGAAGAAGATATAAATACACTAGGAAATCATTAACTCCCTTGAGCTATTGCCATTGCATTATTAACAGAGGTTGAGATAGACTTTAGCACCAGCCACTCTGATGTTCAGTACAATGTCAGAATATTTGAATGACATCAATGACCTGGCTAGCCAATTGATGAACCATATTGAATTCTATATTAATTGATACACTAGAGGATTTATCCCTTTTAGGCTTTCAGACACATTCACACAAAGAAGAACTTCTCCACCTCAAAAGAACAAGAGTTCATAGACATGATGATAATCTGCTTCAAGCACAATTCTCTAAGAGAATCATCAACACTCGATCAGAGTCCACACCTCTCGTTAGAAGAGGTAGTCATAAGATAGACACACTATCTGTAAGAACACTCAGATCCAGCTTTGAAGGACTAGAGAAGTCTCCAAGATGTCATGGTGAATGTACTAGACATTTTCCTTTGACTTCCAAATGAATGGGATCTGGTAGAAATGTCTTCACATTCCTCCACTAGGAATTAGAGCACATACTCCCATAGGAGATACAATAACATAGCTTTTGCACCCTTATGTGCTTAGATCAGAAATAAACTGACCCAACGAATATTCATCAAGATGACCATGACTAAATCTGGACATCCACCAGCACACTTATCCATAACCAGATTCTTGGATATAGGCTTCCTAGACTGCAATCCAAATGACTCTTCAAGACCGATCTGAAGAAGATTCCAAACACAATTGATAAACGTACATTTGTTTATCATCCAAAACATATGTTGCATTCCTCCATTATCCAAGAAGTTCACTCCTTGGATCAACAAGATTCTGCATACACTCTTCTGAAGTGATATTTCAACATATGGTTGAACATCAGTTCCTTATCCCATGAACAAATCATTGTTCTCAAAGCATAAATCTTCCATAGAAGATTGTCTTCTCCTCTTAACACATTCAGTAATGCCTTTAAGAGTGGACTTGAGAGAGAACTCAATTATCTTGGGCTACCTTAAGCATGACATATAGTGTTTACCAAATCCATAGATCAAGCCATTATCTCAATCTTTTCCTCCTATTACCCTTAATGGTACCTGTTTGACCCGTCTCCCAAGCAACATAGGAAGATCCTTTAGAGAAAAACATATCACAATGCTTGCTCCTTTGCATAACTCCCAGCTAGAAATGGCATGAATATATAGAGAGGCTGACCCCATGTTCAACAATCTAGGACAGATGTCAGAACATTTTATAAGGCACCATGTGTAACAATAGTAGCATTATCAACAGTAGCGGAAGAATCTACCCAGAAGTATCATTCAATCATCAGTAGTTGTCAGTCCGGATTCAGAAAGTTATCTTCCTAGCTTCCAATCCCCTTGAACACACCAATAATGGATGGTATGATCACACAAAATCCTTCCTTATTCAAAAAACAATAAAATATCTTACCTAGAATTCATCCAGAAACAGAGCAGGATGCCTGCTCTGATACCAATTGAAATTCTGGTAAATAGATCTTAGATGTCCCAAGAGATATCGAGACATTGATTTCTGCATAGCTAAACAAGGATATAACAGAACAAACCAGAACAAATTGATATGTCAAAATGATAACAGTTTAATGACAGATGTTTCAACATCTATTAAGACATGTATTTTAAAGCAAGAGAAAAAACTGAAATATTCATAACAGAATGATAAATAACGCCAAGATATGATGACCCAGTTTAGTGTACAACAACACCTACATCTGGGGACTACCAAGCCAGGAATGAATTTACTGTCCGTAGTATTAATTCAGAGCTAAACAACCTCCAGTTTACAACTCCTCACTTAATCCCTATCTAGTGCAACTTCTACTTATAAATCACCATCTAGATAAGAGAAACCCATCTCAATTCCTATATCACCTCAATGATATTTAACAGTCACAACCTCTGGTGACTATATCAAACTGTTCAATTGATAGAAACCCATCTTAATATAATATTCAGTCAAGACTCTTGACAAACAATAATGCTTGATTTTTCTTAATAGCTTTATCTAAGAACAATATATAATTCATTACCTACAAATTTTTGAATATGTAGCACTATGTCTACCACAATGCATCAAACCTAATACAAAGGATGACTTACAGTACAAGAAAGTCACACGACTCTCAAAACTCTAAAACCTTATTTTACTATACAAAAGTCTTAACAAGGAATCCTTATTTGCTCTAGGTTTTGGTCTTCCTTTTATAATCTTCAGTAGTCCATGGGCTTCGAAGTCTTTGTCCAATCTTTCCTTGATCCACGTTCAAATTCCCCTTAAAACTTGGAACAGATCTGCAACAAACCTGCTGCATCAGACCAAGATGTCAAGTCCTCAAGAAAGGACATCTTGTCTGACATGTTGTTCTTTACAGATTTCTTCATGTTAGAACATCTTGTGCAACATCATGTTTTACCAAAATTTGGTCAAATCTTAGAGCCTTCACCATTGTTGACAAGATCAAGAATATCTTGAGCGCCAAACAACACATGCATCTGAACCATCCAACGATTCCAGTTCTTGCCATAAAACACTGGAAGCTTGGTGCTCAGACTACCGTTTTTGTTCATCTTCAACCTTGGGCAAGTCACTCAGGTCTCACCAAACACGGTGTTTCTCAATCCTAAAGAATCAGAAAATGTGATTCTATTATGATTCCATTTAAGATTCTACACGAATTTAAGAAACAAAATCAATCACACAATGCCTCACTATTTCACTTGTGTTTCCCGTGTTTCCTTGTGCATCCGAACCGGAGACCTAGATACCAATTGTTAGTGCACAAGGTGATGAAAACAACAGGAATAAGAGAATATTTATTGATCTGCAATGACGGCTACAAAAGCTGTAAGAAAGGTGATGGATAGATGACAGCTACCATTAGTCTATTTATACACAAATACTAGGGCTACATAGGCAACATACTAAAATACTAAATTACCCTTCAATAGTCAATTGAAAATTAAACATGAAGTTATTTTTGGTGTTCCATTCTTTTACATATGATATGGGAATCGAACATGAAAAGATTTATATTTAATTAAGTGGTCTTTTAATTTAACTTATAGTTTTAAATTAGAAACATTCTTGTTAGTTAAAATGGTCAAGTTTATTAAATTTTATCAAAAACGTTACTTTTTAATGCTTAGACGTTCTTTTTCTCATAGTAACTCAACATTGGCAGATATACCATGTTCATCTCCATCCACCAACCATCATTCGATCGTATTTTGCATTTCTAGGGTTGATCATGCTTCTTAAGAAAGTGTTCATCTTCATACTAGTTTTTATTCGTTTTCATTTTCATATTCTTACTCAAAAAAATTGTTCATTTCGATTTTAAGTCTCACTATTTCTTACGTTTACATGCATACAACACCAACTTTGAGAAAGACGATGCCATAAAATATTTGGGAGAGTTTCAAACTGATACTAAATATGTGTCTATCACATAGTATTGATGTAATGAAACTAGTACAATATTTCAACCAAAGTCTAAGAGGTAAATAAGTCAGACACGAAGGTAAAAAAAGCTTATAGAGAACATGACACAAAATGAGTACAATGCACTAACATACATAGTTTCCATAAGAAAAGGAGCGGAAATGCTTGACATACAAAGTGTGACCTTGGCAAGTCATAAGCAGATGAAAGTCCATATTGATGCATTAACAAAACAAACTACAAATACCACCATGGGATCACAACAAACACAACACATACAAAGAGATCAGATTCTTTAATGTAACTTATATGGTGATGTTCATGTCAATGTTCAATATCTCCATCTGCGTTCCATAAATGAAAAATTTAACTATACAAGCAACTATCAGAGAGGAAACCCTTACTCTAACATATATAATTCGAGGTGAAAAGATCATTCCAAATTTTTGTGTAGCAATAATCATAGCCAAGTCTCACACCAAGTAACACAACAACATCAACAAAAACATTTCCATATGCTTGTAGGCGCACGCACTTGGTGACATAATCAAGATAAACTAGAATATGAATTTTTAATTAAGAAAATGGAAAATGACCCATGAAGTCAATAACCCAAAAATCAAAAGGTTGAATCTTTAACATTACATTTAGGCGTACCTCATTCCTATTGGAGCCACTTTGAAAAAGGTTCTACATAGTATTTAAACAATGTAGGCCTCCAGAAACCATTTTTCAAAATCTATGCAATTATCCTTACTTCATTGTGATGACTTTCAAAATCTGAGCTATGGAAGTTGTCGCAACTGCGAAAAACACTCGGCGGAAAAAATAGAAGAGTCTCCACCGAACATTATTTATCCCAAAGAGAGGGAAAGGAAACGATCAAAGAAAACCTAAAATAAAGGAGAAGACAAGGTCATCGCAACCAAATCTTGAGTTCGGGAGTCAATTACGCAAGGGGAAGGTATTAGCACCCATCACGTCCGTTGTACTCAACGGGATCCACGCTTGTTGTCTGATCAAAAAGGGTGTGTTATCTAAAATTTATTACAAAATGTGGAGGGGGAAGAAAAAGGAGACTCGATAAGATATCTCCGCCCTATGCCTACGTATTCTCTCGTGTAATGGGAAAGTCAAATTCAACATAGTTCGAGAAACTACGGGTGATGGGGGGAAGGTCGCTCGCCAAGATATCACCATCTTGTGCCTACGTATACTCATCTAGTATGAGAAATCAGAGCAAACATAGTTCGGGTAAACTAGAGCACTGGTTGGTTAAGTGTTTTTTATGAGCGACGTTAAGTTCCCGTTCCAGCAGTTAGGGTCGATGCTTGTTTGCGGTAGAATGGAAAAATAATGTACTCTTTTCTGAAAAACGATTTCGAGAACAATCCTGAAGGATAAAAAGGTTTGAATTTGGTTTAAGAGTTTTAGAGAAGTGAATTGAAATGGTTTGAGATTCACGTTGCACTAAAGACTATGATATAAGAGCGAATGCGTCGCATATCGCCCAAAGGGTATACACTAAACACTCTAGACAAGTGAGGAGAAACCCCTCACTCATCATTTCCCATATACTTAAGGCTCGTGGCGCACAACATTCATCATTCTTTATTAAGTGTCTTAAGATTGTTTGAGATGAGAAGAGAAGACACAAAAGAAAACTCTAAAGGGAAACTTAAAACCCTAATATTGTCATACAAAATGGTCCTAAGGTTAGGATGAAAAAGAAATCTACCTAATGTTATCATACAAATGATGGACCTAAAGTTGAGATGAAAGAGACTATCCTAATTATTATCATGTAAAGGATTGAAAGCCTAATGTCTCTCCTACTCCCATCTTAATTAGAAATAAAGAGGGACTACGAATCCTAAGGGATCATGTGAGCAAACACAAGTAAACATTATCCAATTCAATCACAGATGAAAACAAGAATGAAACTTAAACAAGTTCCAAAAAGAGAAGAAAAATGAAGAAGAAAGAAGGAGTGCAAGATGAAGAACATACATGAAAGTTCAAAGGAAAATCATCAAGCAAACATCAATTAATGATCACACATGGTAAACATCAATAACATGTCAAAGCGACAAGAATGAGCTCACACCATATCAAAAGATTTGCAAACAAAAATACAATGGCAAAACAAAGTGTCCACACACATCCAAACATCTTCAATAAGCATCATCAATCACAAATCAAGATGAAATGAAATCAAATGACACAAGAAACATGGTAGGGCAGCAAGCATCACATTTCATACTCAATCATGTCAATGATTAAAGAGAGAGCATACAAGAAGCAAATCATGCATACCATTCACAAACAAGTCAAAACCATACCAAACAAGCATGCATACAAACAAAACTTAAAGGGAAAGGCATATGAGCATGACATGAAACCAAAATGAAACCACACATCAACATGGACATCAAGTTTAATATTCAATTATAAGCATACAAGAGAGATCACACAAGTTTGAAATCAAGACCAAAAATTAAAAAAGAAATAAATATCAAATCATCCATAAAAAGCAAACCACAATCAAACAAGTATCAAGATCTCAAATAACTTGAAGAAAAAAAAGTCACCCAATAAAGAATTAAAAACAAAATCGCATCATTTTGCAATTTTTAAAATCAAATAAAAAGGCAATAAATCAACAAAAAGGATGGAAATTAGTTAAACCATAAACAAAAATCCAAGAAAATCACCATAGGTCAGAAACCATCATAGGATTATGTACTAATTTTCTTATAATTTTAAATGGCTCAAAAATAATTTTAAACCAATTAAAATTAACCAAATAATCCAAAAATATATGGAAAATAGCAAAACCATAAATAAAAATCAAATAAAATCATCATAGGTCCAAGACCATCATAGGATCATATAATATTTTTCTCATAATTTTAAAATGCTTAAAAACAATTTTAAACTAATTAAAATTAGATCAACTAAATTAAAATTCAATAAAAATAGCAAACTAAAAAATAAAAATTTACAAAGATAAAAATCAGAAAGAGAAAAATAAAAAGGAAATTTTAGAAATTATTTTGGTATTTTTCTGATTAAAAATGAATTTTCTATGAATTTCTGAAAATAAAATGAATTTAAAAACAATATAGAAAAAGAAAATAAAACAGAAAAAACAAGATGTGTTGGATATCACTTTATTAAATGACATGGCTAAACCAAAGGCCAAAAAGCGCACATCCACAGTGGATCTGAGTCAACCCCATCATTTCCAATCAAAAAAGGTCAAACACGCAAGATTAAAACAAGTGGCATGATGGACGGTCAGATCATCATCTTCAACCTCCAGCCACTTAAAATATGCACAAGTTTGCAGAAAAACGAAGGTCCTTCGAACTATAACCATTGGAGCTCATAGTGGTTTCATCTTATATGTCTTTTCAAGACGATCTCAATCATATCATCGTGCCAAATTTATTTAAATCACAACTCACTCGATTTGAAAAAAACCAGAAGAAAAAAGCAAACACGGATTTGAAAATTAAACATCAAAAACTCAACCAAAACTAAAATGTAACAATCCTAACAACATCAGCGCGTCAAGGACTACATCTTAGCAACAAATTTGAGTCAAAATGGTTGAGAATTGTACCTGTTGAAGTTCAACTTCGAAGCTCTGAAAATGGAGTCTCGAGCTTGATTCAGACCATGATTATTCAAGTTCTTGAGCTAGTTAGCTTCACTGAATGTTGGTGAAGCTAACTGAATGGAGAATTTGAGTGATTAGGGAGTGGAAATGAAAATTCGAACTTCAAGCTTAAGAGTTCAAATGAGATCTCAGCAGGGTGATTCTAGCTATCAAAGCATGTGAAAATGGATGGAATCAGTCCCTTATTTATACGAGAAGCTTTCTGAATGCTGAGGGAGGGTGAATGATGCAATTTTAGGTGAATTCGTGCACATCTGCATCATGAGCAAAGTGTGACTTGAAACTCATCAAAACTCACTCAAAATTTATGTTTCAATGCTCTAATCAACCCATGAAAGTTTTCTAATCATGTTTAGACTGAATTCATGGATTAATTTGGTGATTAGAAGTCATTTCATCCAAATTTAATTCTGACTTGAAGTGAAATTTCAACTTTGAAATTCAAATTTTTCCACCATGGTTCTCACAAAGTAGGAGGCTTTATGAGGTGATTCTACTTGCATTGGATAGAGGATGATACAATCTTTGCAATGTGAAAAGAAAGTATTGATTTGGAAATCTGAGTTGAGAGATATGATCCTTCAAAGTAGCGTGCATCAAAAGGTTCAAAATTACAAAACACTTAGAAAAATTTCAAGTCTTTTTAGGGATCAAAAATGACCTATAATATTTTGATAAAATTCAAAGCCTTCCATAGGTTTTTGGAACTTCTTCATTGAATAAAATGTTGTGGAGGACATATTCAAGTTAATTTTAGAAAAATAATGGGCTCCAAATGATAAAAATTGACCAAGTTATGACCTTTTGAAGTTGACTAGAAAATCCTTCCAAAACTTAAAATGACCTATAATGTCTTCAAACTTTTGATGACTTTCCAATAATAATTGGATCTTTCCTTGCAAAGAGAGCTTATTAGGGATGATTAGAAGAGTTCATTAGAAAAAGAACCACCTCAAAATGTTCAAAATTGAAGAAGTTATACCCATTTGATCATAGCCTCCACAAATTGCTAAATTAGGTCAACCACCTTGAACCAACTTTGAATCTCTTGATTATTTATTGCAAACTAAGACATGGTGAACCACATATGATCTTGAAATGATGTTGCCTTGAATCACACTTGATGATGAGGGGTCTTTGGGGCTTGAGAATGGCACAAAGTCAAGAACAAAACCTTACTTGAAGTTGAAGAAACATGTTCCTCTTTCTTGAGAAACAAACCATGATAACTTGATCTCATGTCTTAGAACAATGTTATGCAAAATGAGAATGAAAATGCAATGAAACATAAGCTGAACACAAAAGGAGATATGGGCAAATTTTGGGGTGCTACAGAAGTGATACCTGATACTTTTATATTTCTCTCCATCTAAACATCTCCAGATTAAACCATTAGGACCTATGTTAAATATATATGTGTCTTCCCACAAATAGAAGTTGGCCTCATGGTAGAATTTCTTTCTTTTCTGCCATGTAAAATTATCAAAAAGCAAATTTTTGGCCTTGTAATTGGATATGTTAGCAAACCATGACCTTTTAGTAATTATGAACTATTTCTCATATGTAAACTCTTTAACTATGCCTTTTAACTTTTTGGTCACCTTAGAGTTCTCTAGTCTTTATAATTGGGTAGCAACTACATTCTTTACTTCATTCTTGTCTTTGATCTTTATATCAAAGTCTCCCAGCAAATTAATCCATCCTAGTTAATGGATCTTGGAACCCATTAGTTAAAAAAATTCTCAATTCTGCATGATTTGTAAAAATAATAAGTTTATACTCAATTAGATGAGTGTAATTTTTCCAATTAAAATATTATTACGAGTATTTTTTTTTGTAGTTTCGTTCACTTGATCTTCATTTAGGACTTCGTTTGTGATAGACTTTTAGCACGTGTACTAAATGTTATCGAAGCAATAAAAATCAAAGTTTGTATCATAGGAATTATTTTATTTTAACAAAGTGATTCACGTGCTATAGAAAATGGAGGGGTAGGTTTAATTTGAGAAAATAAATTGTTGGAAAATTTGATCATATTAAAGGCGATTAGACGATTTAACTTAGTTGTTATACATAATTCCTTAGTGTATAACTCACTGTTCTAGATTACAACTCCCTAATTCCTTAGGTCAGCTGAATAGTTAAGTAGATGCTGAACTCTTATTTTCACACCATCCTTACATATTCTTCTTTTTATTTTAACTGATAGGTACTAGATTTCCGGATCTATTTTCTTTTGAGCACCTTCTTTTAGAAGATTTATTCCATCTTTTCTTTTTCTTTTTCATTTTTTTTCGATTCTAAGATTCTAGTACCCCCATTCCCAAACTTAAATTATTGTTCACTTCATAAGAAACCTCAAACTTAATTTTTAGCATAATTTAAAAAATAGAGATCTATCTAGCTCTCAGAAGAGGGTGGAAAATTTTCTTTTTTAGGTCAGCCGACTAAATATGCGGCTAAGTTGCCAAAATAATGGCTCAGGCTCAAAGATTTTAACAAAAGATAAAACTTTTGCAGGGCTTACCTAATAAAGGTTCTAAGTTATAAACAAACAACTTGTATCAACATGTAATCAAACAAACATGCAACAATTTAGAAATTGCGCAAATCCTAGTAGATGAACAATCATATCGACACTCATATTAATAAGGTAAATAGTGGAATTATTTAACTCAAACCTTACATGTCATGGCATCCAATGATTGAAAACAAGATTGTTGAATATTACTCCTCTTCATAATTTGTCAATTCGCTTTCAAAATCTTTTTAACAACTCTGATTTCTCTTTTCTTTTATTTTATTTTTTGTATCTTTCATTCTTTTTTCATTGGTAAGGCATCATACTAAGAACTGAAGAAAATAATATAAAAAAATTGATTCATTAAATAAATTTGTTGTATAGTTCATAAAATGGGAAAGCAAAAACAAAAAATAAAATGAAAGAAAAATAAATGCCACCAATCAGCGGTTTGCCTCTGACGCAACACTTATTTAAGGTCTTTAACTTAACCATTTGATTCTCTAATCAAACACTTCCTCCTAACTTGTATCAGTTTATTCAATTAGTTTGAAATTAAAGTTGATATTATGCATGTAGTGAATTGAATTTCTTCCCCATAAATCAAGTGTTTTCTTATACGTGTTTGTTCATTCTTTCTCAAGACTCTTTTAATATTTTCTTTTTTCAAACCATATAAAGGATTACGAATTAGACCAGGAAGTCTAGATTTTTTTCTCAAGAGAACCTACTTTAGATGTGGAGGAGGCTCTTTCACTTCAAGGACATTAAAATTTTGAGCTATTGTTGACACTAAGACACTTGCTTCATGAACTCTCAAAGGCTCGCTTTTCATATGACAGTTGTCGCATCGCTGGAAGAGGGGCGGCGGAAGACAGAAGATTCGCCACCGTTCGTTATATATCCCAAAGAGAGGGAAAGGAAATGATCGAAGAAAACCTAACGAAAAGGGAATAAGACAGGTGATCGCAACCATATCTTGGGTTCGGGAGTCGGTTACGCAAGGGGAAGGTATTAGCACCCCTCACGTCCGTCGTACTCGATGGGATTCATGTTTGTTGTCTAGTTTATGGATGAAAAACAAACTATCTACGACTGCTAATGCTAAATGGAAAGAACTGAAACGAACAGAAAGAACTGACTCGACAAAGCATCGCCGCTCTATGCCTACGTATTCCCTCGTGCAATGGGAAAGTCAGAGTCAATATAGTTCGGGAAACTACAGGGGGGTTGCTCGCCCAGACATCGCATCTTGTGCCTATGTATTCTCATCTGGCATGAGAAATTAGAGCAAAATGTAGTTCAGGCTAACTACGGGTAAAAAGGGTATTCTCAATCGCACGGGGAGAGAGAAAAGATAGACGATACTAGCGTACGCATTCTAGCAGTTAGGTGCATTGCTGCTCGACCATTGGAGACTTAGGCGTTACCTGTTTGCGGTAGAACGGACGTAGTATGTCATGGGTTTAAAGGTACGGGTTACCTAAAGGGGGAAAAGGAAAAGTGCTCGCTAGGATTATCGCAATCCTATGCCTACGTACTCTCAACAGATATGAGAGATCAGAGTAGTCGTAGTTCGGATAACTACGGAAAACGGTCTTGATCACACGGGGGCGAGAGAAAAGAGGAACTAAGCCAAGACACGCCTAAACGGGAAGGAACTCGGGACAACACGCTAGAACCTAAGGCGTAGGAGCGAATGCGTCGCATATTGCCCAAAGGGTATATACTAAACACTCTAGACAAATTAGAGGAGGCCCCTCACTCATCATTTCCCACGTACCTATTGCTTAGAACTCACAACGCTCGACGGTTGATTAAAAGACTTGAATTAGAAAAATGTTACCGAACGGAGTGGTTCCGTTGACCCTTGACATTGTGTGCAAGATCCATTCCAATCTTTTCCTCTTTTGATCCTTGATGATGCTTCAATCAGGACCAATGTTACGCCAAATCATTGTAACTTGACTTATAAGGGAAGTCAAGCTATATGAGTTTGCGTATTGATTTCCGTGCTATGGACAAGATAAAGAAACGATATTGAGGATCGTTCTCCAATTGAATCGTGTGCACAGACCAAAAACAGTGGGATCTCGTCTTGCAGATACAAGACTTCATCGATCACCAAAAGTCAAAATAAAATCGAGAGATGAAGAGAAATGAGGAGAGAAAGAAGTGGTCTCGGATCCAACACTATTCATCAATAATTTGACTGGTAATGAATTACGGAAATGTCGTCATCGACCAAAACGGATGAAATGAAATAAAGTCGGAAAGTGAGAAAGAAGAGAAAAAGTCGGTCTCGGATCCTACATTTCTCATCAATAATTTGACGGAGAATCGAAGAAAATCTCTTCATTGACCAAAACGGATGAAAATGGGACAAAATGTCCAATAACAAAAGAGAAATGAATTCAACTTCTAAAAAGTTATAAACTTCTAAAAGAAAAATTATAAGAAAAAAAGTTTATAAAGTATATGGAATTCTAAAGAAATATAATATATCCTAAAAAACTCCAATATAAAAAAAATACTATAAAACTTAAAAGAAAAATAGTTCTAAAGTTTTAAAAGAAAAATAGATACAAATAATTAATATATATACATAATAACAAACTGTTTTAAAATTTTAAAAAAAATTATATTTACATAGCAACAAACTGTTTTTAAAAACAATATATAATAAAATCTACATAATAAAAAATGAAACAAATTAAAAAAGAAGAAAAACATGAGGGGTTAAATAGAAACGGGGGTATGAACCAAAACTAAAACAAATGGGATACGAAGCCCAGTAACAGACAGCAACAAAACAAGAAAAAAAATCCAAACGATCTCCTTCCTCTCTAATGTTCCGTTCATCTCTCTGTTCAGCATCAACCTCACAAATCAACATTTTCAGAAAACATTCCTCTTCAATCTAAAACCCTTTGTTTTTACTTTTGAAGTCACTTTCTGCTTTCCAATTTCACCTCTCAAATCTCTTTTCCCATTTCTGAATTAGGGGTAGTGCGTGAGGATGATGAAGATTGATGGGTAGCGGCTGGGTTTTGGTGGAGTTCGAAGGTTTGAAGAAGATTGTTGAGCTGGGTAGCTTCCGATTTGAAGTGTCTGAATGGAAAGGGTTTTGAAGATGGGTTATGATGTTGGTGATGGTTGAATCTGGGTTGTGACGAGGTTGTTGATTTCGTATGGGTTTGTGTGGGTTCAAAAAATGGGTTTCGCACGGTTAGTCGACGGGGGCCAAATGGATGATGGTTGGGTTTGACGGTGAAGTTCGAAGAAGATTGAAGTGTTTGAATGGTAGGTTTTCGAAGGAGGTTTTGATTGTGGTTGTTTGGAAGATCTGGAAATGATGGAAGTAAGGTTGAAGAAGGTTTTTCTAGGCGTGTTTATGGATTTCGGTTGAGTTGTTGTGAATGTGAGTTGGAGATGAGCTCGTTGAATATGCAGATGAAAATGGAGTCAAGTTGTTCATGGTTTTCAGAAATTTTTGGTGATTTTGAGTTGGTCTGGAGTTATTTCTGGGTACTTCAAGAACAGGGCGTGGATTTGAAGATGAGATTTTTGGGCAGGTAACAGAAGGGGGTTATTGTTCATTTGGGAAAGATGAAGCTTCTGGGTTTGATTGAGAGATGAGAACGACGATGAAGTGTGAATTGTCCGAAAATGGAGGCTGAGGAAGGTGTTAGGTGGTTTGAACGGTGAGAGTTTTAGCTTTCGAGTTGTGAAGGAGATGGGTTGACGGGAGATTTGCGGATGGGGGTTGTTCTTGAATTTCTAGGTTTTCTTGAGATGGGTTTGGAGGCAAGTTTGAAGTTCTGTTAATGGTGATAGTGAGGATTCGGTGACAGTTTAATGGGTTTGAAACTGGGTTTTCTGAAGTTGTGTTGTGGTGGAAGGTGATGTTTCGCTGGGAGTTTGAAGATGGTAACAGGTTGGATTGAAGGTCGTGTTAATTGAGGTTTGGCGTTGTTTTGATGTTGATAATGGAAGGTGTAGGGATGTTGATGATGAAGTTTTGAAGTTTTCTGGAAATGGATATTGGAAGTGTTTGATATTGATGAAGGTTGAGGATTTGAACGGATGAAGAGGCGTTGAAGATGATGGTGGAGGTAGGGGAGGAAGGAGACAAGGGCAACTAGGTCTTGGCTTAGGGTTCTTAGGGTTAGGGTTGGGCGAATAGGGTTAGGTTTTTGGGATTAGGTTTGCTCCAGGTCCAAGAAGATGAATAGTAGACGTATTTATAGAAAGATGACACGTAGCCCTGGTTGTTGTGTTTTTTGTCTTTTATGTTAAATTCTGATTAATTAAATTAATGGACAAATGATTAATTAATGTTGACTTAATTAGTTCTTAACTAACGGAAACAAAACCAAATTAAATGAACTCTAATCAAATCCTAATAAAAACTACAACTAATTAACCTTAATTAAACTTAATTAAATTAGTCTACACTAATTAACTAAACAACTAATTAAATTAAAAATCTAACAAAATAATTTTTAAAAAAAAATTTAAATTCTAATAAATCTATAACTTAATAAAAACTAATTCTAAAAAGTTAATAAATAAATAAATAAGAACTACTTCTAACTAAAAATAAAAAAATTTGTTCTTATTAAAAAAAACTATTTCTATTTTCTATTTTTTTTTAAATTAATAATCTAAACCAAATAAAAATCTAAATAAAACCAATTAAAAATCTATTTTTAAAAAACGACTAAAAAGTTAAATTCTAGAAAATATATAAAAAAAACCTAATAAAATCAAATTAAACTATATTCTAAAATTAATAAAGATCTAACAAATAAAATCTATAAAAAAGAGAATAAAGCAAAAATATGAATAAAAATATGCAAAATGCCATGGAGAAACGGGCGAACACGGAAATGCGCCAAATTATCAACACGGATTGAATTATCAAGAGGAGAGCGACTTTAGCTCGATTTTGGCACTGAATTTCTCATTTGAATTAATTTGAATCGCCTGAAACCCGAGCAAAGCGGCTAAAATCCTGATAAATTCAATATGGCCGATAACACGGGGAAAATGCGACCTAAATGATATGCAGGTGAAATACGAAGAAAAATCCAGTCAAAGTCGGAAAACAGATGGGCAAATTTTAGGGTGCAACAGCTGCCCATATTCAATCGACTTGGACCTGAATGGAAGAATCCGAAATCACATCGTCTAATGGTAGACAGGAAGAATAATATCCAAAATCACATCGTCTAATGATAGACGGAGATAAGCATCATATCCAAAACACTCACATCGTCTAATGATAGACGGAGCGAAGCATCATATCCAAAACACTCACATCGTCTAATTATAGACGGAGAGAAAATATCATATCCAAAACACTCACATCGTCTAATGATAGACGGAGAGAAAACCATATCCGCATCTCGCATCGTCTAAGGATAGACTGAGAGAAAACCATATCCAAATCTCACATCGTCTAAGGATAAACAGAGAGAAAACCATATCCAAATCTCGCATCGTCTAAGGATAGACGGAGAGAAAACCATATCCAAATCTCCCATCGTTTAAGGATAGACGGAGGGAAAACCATATCCAAATCTCTCATCGTCTAAAGATAGACGGAGAGAAAAATATCTGCTGGGGATGTCATCATCAGAGGGCTGACTGACAAAAAATCTGCTAGGGATGTCATCATCAAAGGGCTGACGGACAAAGAAAAAGTGCTTGGAGATGTCATCATCAGAGGGCTGGTGGACAAAGAAAATCTGCTTGGAGATGTCATCATCAGAGGGCTTACGGACAAAGAAAATCTGCTTGGAGATGTCATCATCAGAGGGATGACGGACAAAGAACGACCGACGTATGATCTGAAACCCAAAAGAAAGCATATGAGCCGACTGAACCAGGCTGTTGGAGTTATACCACTGTCTTGATTGAAGAGTTGATTTATGTTGCCACGGAAGCCTAACAAAAACTGGCTTATGCTTCACATGCACATGTTTGAATTTTTTTTATGGCGCAATGCTCCATACGAAATGGAAATGCTACGCATTTGAGGATGAAATGCAAAGGTGATGCAAATATGATAACTATATGCAAAAATGCAGATGCAGGCTCGGGCTACTGAGGGAAAGCTGGATGTGAAAGTACCACTCTAGCAAAATAAATGTTGAAGAGGTGAAGTCAACTCTGCTGGGAATAACCGGATGTGCCAAGTATGATTGGACTTTTGCTGGGGAAGACAGGTGAAGGGTTACGACTTCCCGACATTCATCTTGAACCTGAAGATTGACTACACCTGCTTGAATAGCTCTGAGTAGCTTTGAAGATATGAAGAGGAAAAGTTCCCTTATTTCCAAACTTGCCCCAGCCTGTGGGTTCTCTGTATAAATCTTCCTCGAAAGGAGATCTGAAAGCTTTGTACCCTACTGGTTTGATATGAAATGCCTCATCATCATGAACCTCGGAGAGGTGCTTCAAATTAACCGCCTTCTGGGTAAGGATAATATCCATGCTCTTGGGGTGACCTGCCCCTGCCTTGAAGTGATTTGCCCCTGATTGGATGATTTGTAGAGAAGTGCCCCTGGATGACTTTGAGAGATTTACCGAATCTTGACCTGATTTCCCCAGACTAACTAAATCTTAGAATGGCTGACTCCCTTTTATGATCATTTGATATGACTTGCCCCTGCTTAACTGAGTATTTAGGCATTCTGCAGCTTATCTCGATCGAACTTTCCACTGTAGAAACTCCCCTGAGGTCAAGTGCTTACTCGTGAGTAAAACAAATCGTTTTGCAAAAGATAATATTAATGCAATGCATATGACAGTTTTGAAATCCAAGTCTGCTCACTGGAAAAAAGTTGTGACATTTAGTGAACGAATCACTTATCATAATGTCAATATCAATACCAATATGGTAAGAAGAATCCTTTTAGGAGTCAGTTTCGACGCGATCTTTACCGAAGTATGCTTTCGAAACAACATGCTTCAATTAGGACTTTTGACGGTTGTAACATGGTCAAGTTCACGGTTTGAAAGAAAGGATAAAAGGCTCAAAGTTCTGTGTTAACCCACCCATTCTCCTTGACATTCTCCAATCCTATATTCAGCTAATTCGACACAAGCACTCACCTCTCAAAGGTTGAATGACAGGAGTGATGGTTTAGGAAACAATAAGTTTTCGGAGTGACAGTCACTCGCTTTTCGTCTTTGGTGTCTGAATCACACGACTTGTTATATATCATTTTTCTGATTTCCCTTTTTTTTTTCCTGGACTGACTCTTTTGAGTACATCTTCTGATTTTGAAGTTCAGCAGGATGCCCTAATTTTTGCCTAAGCCACTTGCTTTCAAGTTATTGACTCAGCGGGATTTTTTCTTTCTTTTCTTTTCTTTTGATTCTCTTTTTTTGAACAAATCGTGTGACACCGGCTTGTCTGACTTGTTAAAAGGGATTGTGAATGTCTCACTCTTCGGCTTTTTAGGTACGACCTCTACAGGTGTGATTGATCCTCGAACGGGTACACTCCTTCTGCAATCTAGACGCTCGGTCAAATTAACTAACACCTACCCTGCCCCAGGTTAAGATTAAGGGTTTTTTTGTTTTCAGAAAGGAACTCCTACTACTAGGCTCAAAGGGGTTGACAAGGGATTATCTACCTTATATCTCCGGTGTTTAGGAATTTGAAACAACGCATGTACATCATCAGCAAAGGTTTATTTCAAAAGCATACAATCGGAAGCTTGTGTCTTTAAACTTCGTCATCCTACCTCGAATTCCTCTTTAAACAAGTGTTTTGACATCAATAAAAAAACATTGAGTGAACACGAATGGATTTGATCAAAACATGCATATTCATTTCATTATCATTATCAATTGAAAACAAACAAGTTCTATAGATAAGATTTGCACTTAAAAAGAAAAGAAACTACAAATGCAAAGAAATGACATAATAAAAAGATTGCCAGCTTCGGGGAACTGGGCTTTCAAGTCTTGATTTGTTGCTGAACCAGCCATCTTCAGAATTGCTTGTCGAAATCAGCCCGATAATCTTCTGAACACCTGCTCTCGGTGAATCCCTCCATAACATTAGCTGTTGAACCCACATGGCTGGATGGCGGAGGATTGTTGATATGGATACCTTGAGGTGTGACAGAGAACATGTTGGAGTCAAGCAGAGTTTGAATCTTGCTTCTAAGCACCTTACAGTCTTCAGTTGAATGCCGATGTGCCCCAACATGGTACTCACAATGGCATTGACATCAGAACCTGGCGGATATGGAGGAATCTTTGGATCAATCTTCTTCGGCACTATCAATCCACCTCTGATCAAGTCTGGCAATATCTGATTGTACGACAATGGCAGCTGAGTGAAATGCCTATATGGCTTCCTTCGTCTTCGTCGGGCGTGCTGACGCGGCTGATGACGGTATGATTGCTGACTCTAAAGGGCAGCGGGTATCTGATACACAGACCTAATAGGTTGTTGACTCTGAACACTCGAAGCGTCTGAAAACTGAATCTGAGGTAATGGAGATTCCGGGATAGCATTACTTTATTTCTCCCATTCCTCTTTAGAGCTGACAATTGATTCGCTTTCATAAACAGAGCTATATGAGATGTCTCGAATCTTTCCACTCTTGATTCTGTAACACCCCCTTCCCAAAATTAAAATAAATAGCAATTAAATCAAGCAATTGTCAGAGTTACCACACCAAAGCGGGATATCACAAAAGAAACTCAACAAAACACTTCATTAAACGATTTTTCAACAGTAAACAGCAGAAATATCATATATACATCATATTCGGCCATCCGCCCAAAATATACAAAATATTCATCAAAGGTTCCAACAAAACATGATACGCCACGGAGTAAAGCAAAATCATCAGAAAACACAAAACTCCCAAAGCCCCGTGTTACGTATCAGAGCATCCCTACGACTCAACTCACACGCCACTATCCAAGCTAGCTACGCACCTGGATTATCTGTACTTCTGAAGAAGCACAGACCATAACAACAACAAAAGGGGTGAGAAATCATGATCAAAAATATAGCGGTAATAATGTACATGAATAAAAGGTAGCAATCATATGAATATCATTCAACATACAACAACCAGGACCTACTGTCCAACACCAACACAGCACACAAGACAATGCAAAAATACGCAACTCAACACCATGATATGCGGTACCGACTCATCATCACTGATGGACACCTGGCCATTAACCCTCCACAAGGGAGCACATCATAAACAAGATAGATCACATACACCCACCAATGGCAGTGATCTATCCCCACCATTCTCCACAAAGGAGTATGGATGAATCGCATACACTCCTCCTGAGCAACGATTCATCCCACCATTCTCCGCAAAGGAGTACGGATGGATCGCATACACTCCTCCTGAGCAACGATCCATCCCACCAAAACATCATGATATGCACGACACCAATGCACAACAATAATCCAAGCACACAAGGTGCACATGATCCTCCTGATCACATTTATACATCGCACATACATATTCCACACATCACCACATTCATACATAATAACATACACCAATTTAATTATTCTAATTAGACGAATAACACGGAAATCAAATTCCAACACCATACATACACTCTTAACTATTCAACACCAATCTTATATTTAATCATGACCAACAAGGGTCCCACAACACAAGAGAACAGAACAGAACAACACAAAAACACAAACTACTGTCATGCTCGCTGGCTCACTCGCCTGGCGAAGCATCAGCGAATGTTCGCCACTCGCTCGCCCAGCGAACTCCCCAACGAAGGCAGACAGTGGCTACTGGAAGCACTTGCTACCTCCTTCGCCTGGCGAAACCTCTCGCCACCTCCTTCGCCTGGAGAACACACCAGCGAAGACTGAGTTTGGCCACTGTAATGGTTCGCTGCCCACTCGTTGGGCATCGCCTGGCGAACCTTCGCTTCCTGTTCGCCTAGCGAACTCAGAACCTTAAACTGTTCAAAATCGGCAAAACTCTCCGAAATCATCCGATTTCACTCAAACCAGTTCCCACAGCACTAGTTCAACATTCTGCGACTTAGCTACATAATCAATTCTAGATTCCACCCGATAAAACATCAGCTCTACCGATTAACTCATTTTCGGCTTAAAATGGTAAACTACCGAAAACCCCAAATCATCCAAACAACCACTCTACCAATACATGCAACAGGTTCATCATGCTAACAACAATTTAGAATTTCAACAACATATCAAACATGATCATGAATCTACCATGGGGTTAGGGAAATCCCATCTACCTAGAATTCATGCAACAAACCAATTTTGACCCGTTTCTCCCCCCCCCCCCCCTTACCTCGATAACTCGATCAAGCTGTTGAAAATCCTCGAAGAATCGATAATCTTGGCTTCCTCTTTGATTCTTCTCTTCAATCTTTCTCCCACTCTCTCTTCCACTTGACCGTGTTCTTCCTCTTCTCCTCTTTGATTGTGTTCCTCTTCTTCTTCTCTTTCCCACTCACAAATACCCCTTACTGTTTCTTATTCCATTATTAATAATAATAATATTAATAATAATAATAATAATAATACCATTATTTATTAAATTATTATCACTAATAATTATATTATTAATATCAAAGTCCAAAGTTCAGTAACTAATCTCCATACTTAAGAGCACTCACTATCGCACTCAACCACACCCCCACAAAAGGCACACCGAAAATAAAATAACACAGAAAAGACTAGATAATTAAAATGGGTGTTACAGATTCCGCTCTCAATACGTTCTCCCGCTAGCACCAAGTCAGAAAAGTTCACTACCTTACTACCAATCATCTTATCAAAGTAATTGCCTTGCAAGGTATCCACGGACAGGTCAACCAATTCTCTGTCCAAAAGTGGTGGTTGAACACGAGCAGCTAACTCTCTCCATCTCTGCACGTACGCTCTGAAAGATTCATTGTCCGCCTGAGATAATTCCTGCAACTGCATGCGGCTGGGAGCCATGTCAAGATTGTAGTTGTACTGCTTCACAAAGGCATTGGCTAAATCTGACCATGAACAGATGCAACCACTCTCCAACTGCATGTACCAACTCAACGATGTCCCACTTAGACTGTCTTGGAAACAGTGAATCATAAGCTTGTCATCATGGACATATGAGGTCATTCTCCTGCAAAACATCGCCAAATGCTGCTTCGGACAACTATCTCCTTTGTACTTCTCAAAATTTGACATCTTGAACTTCGGAGGCATCACAAGACGTGGCACCAAACACATGCTCGAAGCGTTCAGATTAAGAGTATCCCGACTCATCAGGGTGTCAAGTTTTTCATCCAACAGACGATATCTTCTCATAAATTCAACAGTCTGTGGGTTCTTAGGATTAATCATTGGAACAACCCTTTGGGAATCTGGCACAGAGAAAGTGAAATTCTGATAATCTGTATCATGAAGGGAAGATGAATCCCTATCTCTGACAATAGTATGCTCTTGATCTTCAACAGGAATCTGCACAGGCTGAGCTTGAGCAGCATTGTTCATGGGAGTCCTCTGAACATTGGCCTCTCCTCTCGTCATAGCCTTCATGGCTTCCATGAGCTGATCCAACTGATTCTTCATCACCTCAAACTCTGCCCTCGTAACAACCAAATTCTGCTTTCCTGAGTCCATGATTCTTCCAGAAGCTAACTCAAATCCAATGTGAATGTCGGGAAATCCACTGCGGGATGGACAAAAGACGAGTAAGCTCCCTGTTGCGGCTGAGGATGGATATGCAAACATGAGATGCACATGAAATGCAATGCAAAATTCTGATGCAACAAACAAAGGATCAAAGATCCCATAAAGCTCTGAACAACTGTTGCGCTGCTGACTAGACAAGTTCAAAAGTTCGCTTCGAAGAGAAAACCAAAATACCAGGTAGGTTGGAGGTCAAGTTTCCTGCATAACCCAATCCCTCTCACAGGTATGGACCTAAATTGATAAGGTTCTGCATCCTATACGATCATCAGCATCACAGACTTTCGAGAAACGATGATACATTCACCATTTCTGGTTTGGCATCATAGTCTAACGAAGCGGCCTCACTTAGCTGACTCCTAAGTGATCGGTCTCCAGAGTCGACAGTTTCCTGATCCAACACCTCCGTCCTAACCAGCAGAATGAGATGTCTTCAAAGAAAACCTCGTCTGAACGCAGATTTCGTGAGGACTAGTGCATGCTTCCATACAGGTCCATCACTACTTTCCACTTCTACTGGTATATGTATCCTCAAGCCTGGGTTTTGGCTTATCTCTCAAAGGAACAACCACCCAACAGCACAACAGTAACAGATACTAATATAGTGCGGAAAATGTAAATACAGCAATATACAAAATACATCATACAAAATATATACACACCCACAAACAAGCCAACAAACGCTAGGATTGACTCGCATGGGGGATGGGAAAAGTCCCCAGCAGAGTCGTCAGCTGCTGGGAAGCCCAGACATCCAGGAAACAAAACAAAGCAAGACTGCAAGAGAAATCCCCGACAGAGTCGCCAGCTGTCGCACCCCTGCAAAGAGGGGCCGGCGGATGACAGAAGATTCGTCACCGTTCGTTATTTATCCCAAAGAGAGAGAAAGGAAACGATCGAAGAAAACCTAACAAAAAGGGAATAAGATAGGTCATCGTAACCATATCTCGGGTTCGGGAGTTGGTTACGCAAGAGGAAGGTATTAGCACCCCTCACGTTCGTCGTACTCGACGAGATCCGCGCTTGTTGTCTAGTCTATGGGTGAAAAACAAACTATCTACGGCTGCTAATGCTAAACGGAAAGAACTGACTCGATAGAGCATCATCGCTCTATGCATATGTATTCCCTCGTGCAATGGGAAAGTCAGAGTCAACGTAGTTCGGGAAACTACGGGGGGGGGGGGGGGGGGGGGGGGGGGGGGGGGGGGGTTGCTCGCCAAGACATCGCGTCTTGTGCCTATGTATTCTCATCTGGCATGAGAAATCAGAGTAAAACGTAGTTCACGCTAACTACGGGTAAATAGGGTGTTCTCAATCGCACGGGGAGAGAGAAAAGGTAGACGATACTAGCGTACGCATTCTAGAAGTTAGTTGTATTGCTGCTCGACCATTAGAGACTTAGGCTTTACCTGTTTGCGGTAGAACAGACGTAGTATGTCATGGGTTTAAAGGTACGGGTTACCTAAAGGGGGAAAAAGGAAAAGTGCTCGCTAGGATTATCGTAATCCTATTCCTACGTACTCTCAACAAATATGAGAGATCAGAGCAGCCGTAGGCAAGGGACGGGGGGGGGGGTTGCTCGCCAAGACACCGCGTCTTGTGCCTATGTATTCTCATCTGCCATGAGAAATCAGAGTAAAACGTAGTTCACGCTAACTACGGGTAAATAGGGTGTTCTCAATCGCACGGGGAGAGAGAAAAGGTAGACGATACTAGCGTACGCATTCTAGAAGTTAGTTGTATTGCTGCTCGACCATTAGAGACTTAGGCTTTACCTGTTTGCGGTAGAACAGACGTAGTATGTCATGGGTTTAAAGGTACGGGTTACCTAAAGGGGGAAAAAGGAAAAGTGCTCGCTAGGATTATCGTAATCCTATTCCTACGTACTCTCAACAAATATGAGAGATCAGAGCAGCCGTAGTTCGGCTAACTACGGAAAACGGTCTCGATCGCAAGGGGGCGAAAGAAAAGAGTTTTGATCGCACGGGGGCGAGAGAAAAGAGGATTTAGGCCAAGACACGCCTAAACGAGAAGGAACTCGGGACACACACGCTAGAACCTAAGGCGTAGGAGCGAATGCGTCGCATATTGCCCAAAGGGTATATGCTAAACACTCTAGACGAATGAGAGGAGGCCCTCCACTCATCATTTCCCACGTACCTATTGCTTAGAACTCACAACGCTCGGCGGTTGATTAAAAGACTTGAATTAGAAAAATGTTACCGAACAGAGTGGTTCCGTTGACCCTTGACATTATGTGCAAGCTCCATTCCAATCTTCTCCTCTTTCGATCCTTGATGATGCTTCTAATCGGAACCAATGTTACGCTAAACTTTCGTAACTCGACTTATAAGGGAAGTCAAGCTATATGAGGTTGCGTATTGATTTCCGTGCTATGGACAAGATAGAGAAACGATATTGAGGATCGTTCTCCAATTGAATCATGTCGCACGGACCAAAAACAGTGGGATCTCGTCTTGCAGATACAAGACTTCATCGATCACCAAAAGTCAAAATAAAATCGAGAGATGAAGAGAAATGAGGAGAGAAAGAAGTGGTCTCGGATCCAACATTATTCATCAATAATTTGACTGGTAATGAATTACGGAAATATCGCCATCGACCAAAACGGATGAAATGAAATAAAGTCGAAAAGTGAGAAAGATGAGAAAAAGTCGGTCTCGAATCCTTCATTTCTCATCAATAATTTGACGGAGAATCGAAGAAAATCTCTTCATCGACCAAAACGGATGAAAATGGGACAAAATGCCCAATAACAAAAGAGAAATGAATTCAACTTCTAAAAAGTTATAAACTTCTAAAAGAAAAATTATAAGAAAAAAAGTTTATAAAGTATATAGGATTCTAAAGAAATATAATATATCCTAAAAAACTCCAATATAAAAAAAAATACTATAAAACTTAAAAGAAAAATAGTTCTAAAATTTTAAAAGAAAAATAGATACAAATAATTAATATATATACATAATAACAAACTGTTTTAAAATTAAAATAAAATTATATTTACATAACAACAAACTGTTTTTAAAAACAATATATAATAAAATCTACACAATAAAATATAAAACAAATTAAAAAAGAAGAAAAACAGGAGGGGTTAAATAGAAACGGGGGTATGAACCAAAACTAAAACAAATGGGCTACGAAGCCCAGTAACAGACAGCAACAAAATAAGAAAAAAAAGCCAAGAGATCCCCTTCCTCTCTAATGTTCCGTTCATCTCTCTGTTCAGCATCAACCTCACAAATCAACATTTTCAGAAAATATTCCTCTTCAATCTAAAACCCTTCGTTTTTGCTTTTGAAGTCACTTTCCGTTTTCCGATTTCACCTCTCAAATCTCTTTTCCCGTTTCTGAATTAGGGGTAGTGCGTGAGGATGATGAAGATTGATGGGTAGAGGCTGGGTTTTAGTGGAGTTCGAAGGTTTGAAGAAGATTGTTGAGCTGGGTAGCGTCCGATTTGAAGTGTCTGAATGGAAAGGGTTTTGAAGATGGGTCATGATGTTGGTAATGGTTGAATCTGGGTTGTGACGAGGTTGTTGATTTCGTATGGGTTTGTGTGGGTTCAAAAAATGGGTTTCGCACGGTTAGTCGATGGGGGTCAAATGGACGATGGTTGGGTTTGACGCTGAAGTTCAAAGAAGATTGAAGTGTTTGAATGGTGGGTTTTCGAAGGAGGTTTTGATTGTGGTTGTTTGGAAGATCTGGAAATGATGGAAGTAAGGTTGAAGAAGGTTTTTCTGGGCGTGTTTATGGGTTTCGGTTGAGTTATTGTGAATGTGAGTTGGAGATGAGCTCGTTGAAGATGGAGATGAAAATGGAGTCAAGTTGTTCATGGTTTTCAGAAATTTCTGGTGATTTTGAGTTGGTCTGGAGTTATTTTTGGGTACTTCAAGAACAGAGCATGGATTTGAAGATGAGATTTTTGGGTAGGTAACAGAAGGGGGTTATTGTTCATTTGGGAAAGATGAAGCTTCTGAGTTTGATTGAGAGATGAGAACGACGATGAAGTGTGAATGGTCCGAAAATGGAGGCTGAGGAAGGTGTTAGGTGGTTTGAACGGTGAGAGTTTTAGCTTTTGAGTTGTGAAGGAGATGGGTTGACAGGAGATTTGCGGATGGGGGTTGTTCTTGAATTTCTGGGTTTTCTGGAGATGGGTTTGGAGGCAAGTTTGAAGTTCTGTTAATGGTTATAGTGAGGATTCGGTGACGGTTTAGTGGGTTTGAAACTGGTTTTTCTAAAGTTGTGTTGTGGTGGAAGGTGATGTTTCGCTGGGAGTTTGAAGATGGTAACAGGTTGGATTGAAGGTCGTGTTAATGGAGGTTTGGCGTTGTTTTGATGTTGATAATGGAAGGTGTAGGGATGTTGATGATGAAGTTTTGAAGTTTTCTGGAAATGGGTATTGGAAGTGTTTGATATTGATGAAGGTTGAGGATTTGAACGGATGAAGAGGCGTTGAAGATGATGGTGGAGGTAGTGGAGGAAGGAGACAGGGGTGGCTAGGTCTTGGCTTAGGGTTCTTAGGGTTAGGGTTGGGCGACTAGGGTTAGGTTTTTGGGATTAGGGTTGCTCCAGGTCCAAGAAGATGAATAGTAGACGTATTTATAGAAAGATGACACGTGGCCCTGGCTGTTGTGTTTTTTGTCTTTTCTGTTAAATTCTGATTAATTAAATTAATGGGCAAATTATTAATTGAATGTTGACTTAATTAGTTCTTAACTAACGGAAACAAAACCAAATTAAATGAACTCTAATCAAATCCTAATAAAAATTACAACTAATTAACCCTAATTAAACTTAATTTAATTATCCTACACTAATTAACTAAACAACTAATTAAATTAAAAATCTAATAAAATCTAACAAAATAATTTTTAAAAAAAAACAATTTCTAATAAATCTATAACTTAATAAAAACTAATTCTAAAAAGTTAATAAATAAATAAATAAGAACTACTTCTAACTAAAAATAAAAAAATATGTTCTTATTAAAAAAACTATTTCTATTTTCTATTTAAAAAATAATAATAATCTAAACCAAATAAAAATCTAAATAAAACCAATTAAAAATCTATTTTAAAAAAACAACTAAAAAGTTAAATTCTAAAAAAAATCTAATAAAATCAAATTAAACTATATTCTTAAATTAATAGAGATCTAACATATAAAATCTATATTATAAAAATAAAATCTATAAAAAAAGAGAATAAAGCAAAAATATGAATAAAAATATGCAAAATGCCATGGAGAAACGGGCGAACACAGAAATGCGCCAAATTATCAACATGGATTGAATTATCAAGAGGAGAGCGACTTTAGCTCGATTTTGACACTGAATTTCTCATTTGAATTAATTTGAATCGCCTGAAACGCGAGAAAAGCGGCTAAAATCCTGATAAATTTAATCCGGCTGATAACACGGGCAAAATGCGACCTAAATGATATGCAGATGAAATACGAAGAAAAAGCCAGTCAAAGTCGGAAAATAGATGGGCAAATTTTAGGGTGCAGCAGCTGCTCATATTCAATCGACTTGGACCTGAATGGATGAAAAGCAACCGCTTTCAGACATTCAAGGTAAAAGGTGATTGAATACAAAAGAGCCCGGAAATTTGCAGTCTGTCGGGATCGTAAACAATTGAAGCTCGATCATACGTCGTCGGAAAGAACATCGTATCCAAAGATCACATTGTCTAATGATAGACGGGAAGCAAACCAAAATCACATCGTCTAATGGTAGACAGGAAGAATAATATCCAAAATCACATCGTCTAATGGTAGACAGGAAGAAGAATCCGAAATCACATCGTCTAATGGTAGACATGAAGAATAATATCCAAAATCACATCGTCTAATGATAGACGGAGAGAAGCATCATATCCAAAACACTCACATCGTCTAATGATAGACGGAGAGAAGCATCATATCCAAAACACTCACATCGTCTATAGACGGAGAGAAGCATCATATCCAAAACACTCACATCGTCTAATGATAGACGGAGAGAAACGTCATATCCAAAACACTCACATCGTCTAATGATAGACGGAGAGAAAACATCATATCCAAAACACTCACATCGTCTAATGATAGACAAAGAGAAAACCATATTCGCATCTCGCATCGTCTAAGGATAGACGGAGAGAAAACCATATCCAATCGGAAAACAGATGGGCAAATTTTAGGGTGCAACAACAGTCACATATTCCTTGACTTCCTTATCTTGTCTTTCCTCCATTGTTTCAATAGAATTCACCCTAACATACTTAATAGGCAACAAAGGTGACTCACTTGGATACACTTCTTCAATTATATCCACATTATAACATTGAGGATTTTTATCATGATGATGCATGGCTTCAAACAAATAAAGGGTTACTTTCTCATCTTGAAATCTAAATATTAATTAACCTAGCTCCATATCAATCAAAGTTATACTTGTTACTGTGAAAGATCTTCTAAGAATCTAGGGTATCTTTGCATCTTCCTCAATGTCTAGAAATTAGTTGGGAATAGCCATCTGTACACTTTAACCAACACATATTCAAGCATTTTGTATGAATAAGTAATAGATTTATCTCCTAATGTGAAGGTCATCTAAATTGGTTAAAATTCACCATAATCAAGATTCTTCAACATGGAAAGAGGCATTAAGTTGATCTAGATCACAAAGTGTATGGTATATCTTTAGCTTGCCAATGGTGCAAGGAATAGTAAATCTCCCTGGATCTTTGAGCTTTGGTGAATGTTTCGTTTGGATGATTGAATTACACTCTTCTTTCAAAATTATATTCTCATCATACTACATTTTTCGATAAATAGATTTTTTCATAAACCGGTATTTTCTTTATAGCTTCACCACAATAGATGTTAACTTGATGCTTGTTGACATTCTCCATGAACCTTTTAAGCTGACTATCTTCTTTTTCTTTCTTCAACTTTTTCTTTAAGATGTGATAAGGTGGTTTCATATAATAGGGGAGTTCAAGGTTTTTTACGTTGAGAGTTTACTTCTTGGTTCTTTGAGTTTATATCAATTAGTTTTCCATGTTTGTATCATCTCACTGTGTCTTGTCTTCAAAACTTTCTTCGCTGTCAAAATTCAGACTCAAGAATGGCCAACCCTTAAAATTATGAAAAAAATCATTTTAAAGAAACATGGGTGCGTCAAAAAACTCATTTAAATTGAGTCATGATTGATCCAAATCGTGGCATGATTTTCACAATAGGTATATCTTTTTATTGTCTTTTATTTGCCTCCAATTCCACCTTAATCTGAGATATAAAACTCTAAATATGATCAAATTAGCGGACATACATCATGATATAAATTGTGCTAAAAATGCTCTTTTCTTTACTGTTTCTCCATTTTTTTTCATCTTTTTGCTTTGTTTCTTCACTTCTTTATTTACTTCTTATTTTCTTCAGAAAACTAAAACATAATCTCTTAAAAATTATCAAAAACATATGTAAATACTTACAAAATTAGATTATGACAGGGTGTCATTAACTTGCATAATATATACCATGAAAAAAAAATCATGTCATTGGTCAAGTACATCTCTCACTACGTAATCAATATCATCACAATAAGCTCAAAAGATAACTCTGAATTCAGAGCTATGGTTACGGTGCAATAACCAAAAATTTATTAATTAACATAAAATAATTTAAACACTCATTATCAAAAACAAAATCACATTCTTTAATAAAAAGGTTGCGCAAAGGCTTTCGATTCTTAAAAAAGTTTTTTATAAAACATCGATAAAATCTGGTGTGTCCTATAAAACTTATCGTTCCCTTCACATGTATTTACATGTGGTGGTAATTTTTCTATAGTCTCTATTTTAGATTGATCAACTCCAAAGTTTTTTTAATAGATTTTGTTCTCTAAGAAAATTCCTTATCTAACCATTAAATAAAAATTTTCCTAATTTAAAATAAGAACCATCTCAATACATATTTTTAAAATGACATTAAATTGATTAAGGCAGGTGTTTCAAAAATATAATAATCATTCATGTATATCTCTATAGAATTCTCAATCATATCATAAAAATGAGAAAGCATACAACTTTAAAAAATAGCTAGAGCATTGCATAAATCGGGGGTCATCCTTCAATAATCTAATACTCCAAAAAGGGTAAGTAAATGTTGTCTTATCTTGATCATATGAATAAATAAATATCTCGTTTTAACATGAGTATCTATCCAAAATATAATAAAAGGCTTGTCCAACTAACCTCTCTAACATTTGATCCATGAATGAAAGTGGAAAATAGTTTTTCCTTTTTACTAAGTAAAATATCATATATACGATGCACATCCTTCATCAGATAACACTATGAGTTGATATTAACTTGTTCTTGTCATTTTTAACCACTGATTACCGTAAAATTTGTCATCATTTATTATGCTTTATTTGCTTAATTTAATTAAATTTAGTAATTATTTTAGTGTTTTGATCATGAATTATAAGTAGTTTCATAAAGTTTATAATATTATTTGAACAATATGACGTTTTGAAAAAAGGTTTGATCTGGTTGCATGATTAGAAATGAAGAAGAAAACTAAAAAAGAATCAAGTACACGTCCATACACATGCATATGAAAGAATCCAGACGCGTTCATACGCGTACCAGACGCACCCAAATGCATACGCACATTCCTAAATGCATATTAACATTGTCAAACACATACAGACATTCTCATACACGTCTGGTAGATTTTTCAGGTGAAAAATCTCTATGTTCATACTGTTGGTGCAAAGGTGAATAAATGATGAACAGAGGAAATATTCTATTAAGAATGACGGCTACAAAAACATGATAAAAGTTACAATGATTGCCACCCTATTTATAAGCTAAAACTAGGGTTACTAGAATAAGATAAAATACTAAAATACCCTCTAACAAACTTAGGGGCTAAGAAAATAGTATAACTAAATAAATATGAATTACTATTAATATTCTAATACCATCCCTTAATTCATATTCCATCAAAACTTGTAACACCAATTCCATCCCTTAGTCTGAGAAATTGATCAGTCTTGATAGCTTTCGTCAGAACATCTGCCAACTGCTTCTAAGTGCTGCAGTGTACAACTTCTAACACTCCACTCTGAACTTGGTGTCTCAGAAAATGATACTTGGTCTCAATATGCTTGCTTCTCCCATGCAACACTGGGTTTCTGGCAAGATTGATTGCAGACTTATTGTCAATCATCAACTTCAGAGGTTTGTCTACTTTAATCTTCAGATCCTGCAACAGATTCAGAATCCACACAGCTTGGCATGCAGTAACAGCACCTGCAATGTATTCAGCTTCACAGGTTGACAACGCCACAACAGGTTACTTCTTGGAACACCAAGAAATGGAACCTCCCAGAAATTTGAACAAGTACCCGGATGTACTTCTTCTGTCAACTCTGTCTCCACACCAATCAGAGTCTGAATAACTCAGAAGTTCTGACTCATCCTTTCTTCTAGAAGGAAACAACACTCCATACTTCAGAGTTCCCTTGATATACCTCAGAATCCTGACAACAGGTTGGTAATGGGACCACTTAGGTTTACTCATGAACCTACTAACCATCCCAACTGAGTAGCAAATATCAGGTCTGGTATTGCACAGATACCTCAGAGAACCAACCAACTGTTTGAAGGTTGTAGCGTCCACATCCTTTCCTTCAGAGTCTGAATCCAGTTTATGATTTGTATCAGAAGGTGTGACAGCCATCTTACAATTCTTCAGATCAAATCTCTTCAGAAGTTCTAATTCATACTTGAGTTGATGCAAAATGATACCTTTCTCAGAATATCTGAACTTCATCCCTAGAAAGTATGTCATTTTTCCTAGATCAGTCATTTCAAATTCATTCATTAGAACCTTCTTGAACTTGGTTATCTCATGTTCAGAACTTCCACTCAGCAGTATATCATCAACATATAAACATACCAGAGTCATATTGCCTTCAGAAGTATGCTGAACATAGACACCGTACTCCATCTCACATTTCTGAAAGCCTTGCTTCTTGAAAAATGAATCAATCTTCTGATTCCAAGCTCTGGGCGCTTGTTTCAATCCATATAGAGCTTTGTATAATCTGTACACCATCCCTTCCTGATTCTTTTTCACAAATCCAGGAGGTTGTGACACGTAAACTTCTTCTTTTAATGGACCGTTCAGAAATGCAGATTTTACATCTAAATGCATTAGAGGCCAATTCTTGTTAGCAGCTATTGCAATCACCATTCTGATTGTTTCATGTCTTGCTACAGGTGCAAACACTTCAGAGTAATCCAACCCAGGTTTTTGTAGAAATCCTCTAGCTACCAAACTTGCTTTATGTTTGCCAATTGAGCCATCTGGCTTTAACTTCTGCTTGAAAACCCATCTGACGCTGATGGCTTTCTTGTCTTTTGGAAGTTCTGTCAGCTTCCAAGTCTTGTTTCTCTCTATAGCATCAAGTTCTTCTTTCATGGCCTTCAGCCAGAGCTTCTGCTTAAGAGCCTCCTCTGTACTTATAGGTTCAGAGTCTACTAACATGGCACACTGAATAACTTCTCCTTCAGAGTCTACTTCAGTGTCTTGCAGCATGTCAAATTCTGCAAATCTTCTGGGAACGCTTCTGATTCTTTGTGGTCTCTGAACTTGTTCAGAGTCTTGAGCTTCAGAGTTTCCAGCTTCAGATGGTTGACTTCCTCTAGAGTTTTGACCATCTTCAAGATCTGACATATTTTCAGAGTTTTGGCCATCTTCAGAGTCTGAATTTCCACCAGAATCTGGATTACCATCAGAGTCTGGATCATCAGAGTCACCTTCATCTTCTGAGTCTTCTCCAGAGTTAGAATCACTATCAGAGTCAGAATCAACATCAGAGTTTACTTCAACTTCAGAAATTCTTAACTCTGACCTTTCTTCAGAAGTTCTAACATCAGAGTCAGATTGAGACTTATCCCAATTCCAAACTTCTGATTCCTTCACAATCACATCTCTGCTGAATTCAATTTTGTTGGTTTCTGGACAATAGAGCTTGTATGCACCTGTACTGTGGTACCCTATCAGAATCATCACTTTGCTTCTATCATCCAGCTTCTGTCTTCTGGCTTCTGGAACATGTTTATAGCAAACAGAACCAAATACCTTCAGATGACTAACACTTTGCTTGTCTCCAGTCCACTTCTGCATAGGAACTATTTCCTTCAACTTCTTCGTAGGACATCTGTTGAATATATACGTTGCAGTGGCAACAGCTTCTCCCTAGAGCTTCTGAGGAAGCTTCTTCTCCTTTAGCATGCTTCTCACCATATCAAGCAAAGTACGGTTTCTTCTTTCAGCAAGACCATTGTGTTGAGGGGTATAAGGAGCAGTAACCTCATGCTCAATTCCATTCTCCTCACAGAACTTCTGGAACACTTTGGAGTTATACTCACCTCCAGCATCAGTTCTAAGAATCTTCAACTTCTGACCACTCTGATTCTCAGCCTTCATTCTGAACTTCTTGAATTCATCAAACACCTCATGTTTAAATTTAATAAGGGATACCCATGTCATTCTTGTGAATTCATCAACAAACAACACAAAGTACTTATTCCCTCCAATTGATGCTACTGGAAATGGACCACACACATCAGAATGTACAACTCCCAAGGCATGTTTTGCTCTTGGAGCAACTTCTGACGCAAATGGCAAACGTGGTTGTTTTCCTTCCATGCAAACTTTGCATGACTTCTCAGGCTTCTTAATTGCAGGAATTCCATGTACCGGCTTCTTTGAATTCAGATGTTTTAGGCTTCTGAAATTCAAATGACCAAATCTTCTGTGCCACAGCTCACTCTCCTTCTCAGCACATGTTGCACTAAGACATTCTGAGTCTGCAGTTCTGACATTCACCTTGAATATTCTATTCCTTCCCTGTTCTGACTCCATAATCAACTTCTGATTGTATTCATACAGCTTCAGAAGATTGTCCTTCATGGTAACTGAAAACCCTTTCTCAATTAATTGTCCCACACTCATCAGATTGCTTCTGATGCCAGGTACATACCACACGTTCTGAATCAATGCTGTTTTCCCATTGTTCAGAGTCACTCTGACATTTCCCATACCTTCTGCATTAAGATATTTGTCATCAGCATATCTGATCTTTGTCCTCTTTTCAGAGTCAAAGTCAATCATCCATTTCTTGTTTCCAGTAAGATGATTTGAACAGCCAGTGTCCATATACCACCAGTCTGTCAGATCATCAGATTCAGAGGCCATCAATAGCACAGATTCGTTATCAGAACTTCTGGCTATATTTGCTTCTTCTGATTTTCTCTCCTTGTTTGACCAACAATCTCTAGCAAAGTGACCAAACTTCTTACAACAGTAACATTGGATCTTCTTCTTGTCATACTTCTCTTTTCCCTTCTGAGAATTCTTTTGTCTATCAGAGGTTGAGCTTTCTGACTTCTGACCACCATCAGATCTTCTCCTGGCTTCTGACTGCTTCTGATACCTCCTATTAGAAGTTGCTTTCAGAGCCTGCTGCTCTACTTCCCTTTCAGAAGTTCTTTCAGTCAAACGCAACTCTTGCGCTTCTAAACTGCTCTGCAGCTCTTCAATTCTCATGGTACTCAGATCTTTGGAATGTTCTATTGCTACCACAATGTAATCAAATTGAGAGGTAAGGGATCTCAATACCTTCTCCATGATTGTTTCTTCAGAAAGAGTTTCTCCACACGCCTTCATCTCATTAGTGATCAGAATCACTCTGGAGATGTATTCAGAAACTTTCTCATTATTCTTCATGTTGAGATTCTCATATTGCTTTCTCAAGGACTGAAGCTTCACCTTCTTCACTGATGCGTCACCACCATAACATCTAACCAGTGTGTCCCACGTAGCCTTTGCTGTCGTTGAATCTGCAATCTTCTCAAACACATTTACATCAACACATTGATGAATAAAGAATAATGCTTTCTGATCCTTCTTCCTTACTTCCTTCTGCGCGTTTTTCTGTTCATCTGTTGCATCTGCTGCTACCGGAACATAACCATCAGTGACAAGATCTAAAACATCTTGAGCACCAAACAGTACACGCATTTGGATCATCCAACGATTCTAGTTTTTTCCGTCAAATACTGGAAGCTTGGTGTTCATCATTTCCGTTTATCTTCACCTTGCACAATACACTCAGATTTCTCACACAGTGTTTCCCAACCCACAGAATAAAATTCTGATCAGATTTTGTTCAAGATTCAACACGAATCTAAGAATCAAAATCAAACACACAAGACCTCACGTTCACTCGTGTTTCCCGTGTTTTCCAATGAATCTGAACCGGAGCTCTAGATACCAATTGTTGGTGCAAAGGTGAATAAATGATGAACAGAGGAAATATTCTATTAAGAATGACGGCTACAAAAACATGATAAAAGTTACAATGATTGTCACCCTATTTATAAGCTAAAACTAGGGTTACTAGAATAAGATAAAATACTAAAATACCCTCTAACAAACTTAGGGGCTAAGAAAATAGTATAACTAAATAAATATGAATTACTATTAATATTCTAATACATACGCGTATGGGCACATAACAGACAATCGCATATGCGTCCATGCACTTCCATACGGATTTAAAAGGTTTTCAAATAAAAAACCTCTGTGTCCATCAAGTGATCCTAGAATTTATATATGTTGCATTAATACATATGTATTAGAGGGTTATGATAACCATAGACCAAGAATAAATAAGTATATATTTCATGATTAATCTTCGTACAAGTATGAGAATTAAATGACATTCTTGTGATGGAAAGTCACCAACTCATATAAAAATTTATGACATAAAGTTTGTTGACAGACATTAGATTGTAGTGGAATTTTTGGTTGCTACATTATAACATGATAATTGAATGATTACTTATGTTTTAGGATGTATATAAATAGTGTTTAATTCTCTCTCACTCACTCGCGCTCTATTTCTCTCTCTCTCTCTCTCTCACGCATGTATATAATTGGTCTCAGGCCAATTATATAAAAAAGAAATAATCAACCTCTTGTTCATGTGTTTGAACACAAAAGAAGAAAGAAGTGTGATAGAGAAGATATATAAGAGAGTATGTGACAACCACAAAAGGCAAAGTTCTTGGTCAACAAAGACATTCATGTGAACTTCTATTGTCTTATGATCTAAAACAATACCATGTATGTTAAACAGTATTGTATGTTATTCAGTATTGTTGTTCAAGTGACTTCAAACACATTAAAAAATATATTGAAATAAAAATATTTTTCAAAGACTTCTACAATACTTTTAATATTTTTAAAAAAGGAGAGAAGAAGAAGAAGAAAAGAATAATAACTCAGACAAAAGGCAATAAAGTAAAGGATAAGAGAAAAGGAAAAACACACCATAATTATAATGTTCAACCTCAAAACCATAAGACATGCTCTAGTCTCCAAGAAATACTTCTTAGTATTTCCATTACTGCCATAATTTTAACAAATGATCGGTTTACATAAATATTTTACTAAATTCAGCTTGCACATTTATAATTTATCAAAGTTTCAAGAGAACAAATTTCCCTTGATTTAAAATTACATATCATAATAAAACGACACTGGTTCTCGGTACTAAGTTATATTTTAAGTTAGTTTAAAATTTTGAGCAAGGTTAGGGTATAGAAAAAGGTGTTTCTTTGAAATCGAGTATATTTTCATTTCAAATGAACACAAAACCTTATTTTATCTTATAGTAAAATACTTTTAATAAAAAAAGAAAACTTTTAAAAACATAGTCAATTATGGCCTAACAAATAAAAAAATATTTAATGGATCAACAGTTCTGTTGATTAGTAGGTCTCCATAATCGATTATAGTCTAAATTTTATTAGTGGTTTTTAATTTAAGTTGTCATATGCAAATTTATTCTTAAAAAAGACAAGACAACTTAACACATGATCAAATACCGAATTCTTAGCTTACACGTTCGTGTTTTTTCATATTTATTAGCTTTTGATTCATGAGAAACTTTGACCCATGTGTCATCATCAAAACATGAACCATCCATAAGTGTGACAAACTAAATTCCAGCATGCACCATGCTCTTGCCTTGACACTACACGTTAAAATTCCTTTAGCCTTTCTATAAATGAGGAGTGGATATCCTAACAACTTTCCCTTTAGCCAACAGGCAGTTGAAATGTTTGATAATTGGGGTACACTACTTCACAAAGTATATAGTCAAAATCAACAAATAAATAAATTATAAGTATATAGTCAAAATAAAAAAACATAACATGCTCTGAAATAATTCAAACAATTTGACCCTTGTAGGTTCTGATTTAGAAGGGAATATTTCCAAAAAAAATGGTAAATTTAAGAACGTGTAAATAAAATATATAAAAAAAACTGTACATAATAGATTAAAATAACATTTACCACAAAATATAATTCTTTGGTATTCAATTTAACCATAAATCAGAAATCTGATAGATAAGAAGTTTTTGGACTCTTTGAAAGTTATGAATATGAAATGTAAGGCGTGAAGAAGAATAAAGAAAATCATTGATAGAAAAACCAATAACAAACTCAATTAACTAAAACCACTAAAAATTTAAGTTAAAAATACCATTATTGGAGGGCATAGCCTCTGAACTTTAACTTCTCAAAATCCACTTTCATCGTAGTCAAAATTTTGAATGCTTATCGAGCAATCTATCATTAATTTGTTTACACAGAATTTCTGTCGATTTAAAGAAGCTCCTGAATAGCTTATATAGCTTATAATAATAAAACAGAACGTTATATCAACGCATTCACAACAGAAAAAGAAAAATAAACTTCCAAGGAAATTTATACTCAGAATAAAAGGACACAGGTTCTAAGACCGTACACGTTCAAAAAAATCTGTCAACGAGCTCCACAAAGCATGATTTTGTACAGTACGTAAAGTTGTAAACTACCTCACCAATCACCATTTTATAAACTTTTTACACCGTGAAAAAAAAGGCCTGTATAGTCAACCATCACCATAATATTTTCATCTCTCTGCAGGGAAACATCTGAACCTCATCTTGCTTGAAATTCTATGTATAAACTTAAAGGCTACAAATGTACACATTTTTGCAGTACAACCAACAACTTTATTTTCAATCAGCAAAAACATAGACTCTTGATGAAGAAGCTTGCACTAAGCTCAGTTAGCTAGCTGTACAAACTACAAACATTATTTTTCTACGTCACGCCTAAGCAGGTTGAGGAGTCTGAGCAGCAATTCTTCTTTCTGCAATAAATTACAACACCAGTTAACAAATGTGATTAACAGTGAGTATAAGAATAGATACGGGGAATAAACATGGAAACGTACCTCCAGCAGCAACGAGTTTCTCTACACGCGCAACAATATGCTTTCCATAGGTGTACTTTTTCAATGCATTCAAATGAACTTTGATTCGCGAAAGAATCAGCTCCCGTTGATGGTCGTCACATGTTTCTAGCACTTTTTGGACAACATAATTTGCAAACTGATCTTTCATCATTGCCTGCATACAAGAGGAATGTGATTTTAGCATATTTTACAGAAAGGGGAAACCGTCCTAACTGAATGAATGACAACCATTTGTCAGCTCTAGGCATTATAAATTGACAATCGAAGAATTATTGTAGATAGTGGCATGTTTATTTTTGTTAATCATGTCATAAGTATCAGGTATTTATTGTTGTTTAGGAATGACTAATCTTCGTCGGAGAACCAACGAAACTAGCAAGGTGAATTCTCTTCAACAAAGATTTCTTCATAAACAAGGGTTAGCTAACCACATTACAGTAAAAAAAAAAGTCAGAAAGACGTGCAATAGGATTGCAAATAATGAAATCATTCATCGTGGTATTAAACCTAGAAACAAAGGTCCAACCGGCTTATGAGAAGAGGAATATAATATGCATATTGGCATTGCCATCTAATTTATCATCAAATAATAAGGACTAGAGTTACATATTAGAAAGAGTTCAAAAAACCTGAAGAGGCTCATTTTCATCTGTGGTTCCAAGCATCTCACTGACGAGTATTTGGCGTTCTGAAGGACCACTGAAGGTCAAGCATTTCTCCACAACATTGGAGGCAAATTTTTGTTGACTCATTTGAACTATCCTCCCAGCTAACTCCTTTATTATAGTAGAACGCTCGTGAGGCTTCCCATGTTCCAGTACATGCTGTTGTTATACAGAAAAAGGAAACAAAACAACATATCAACTCAAATGCTTAAATGACGTATTATATGAATATCAAAGGAAGTGATGACAAACACTGTAACATTAATAAGGTAGCCGTGGAGACCAAAAACATGTTTCATTTGCAAAGAGCCACCTCAGATGGCATATTAACAGAGGATGTCACAACATAAAGCAACAGACTTTGAAAAAATTAATCATAAGAAACAATTATCACTGCAGCATTACATCTGTATTCATATCATAACATTCATAATAAATGAAGTTAAATGATAAATGACAAAATAAGTTTTCTAGTGGCATTAGTCAGAAAAATAAAATAAAAACCTGAACAACGTAGTTGCCATACTGATCCTGAGCTAACATACTGACAGAACTTAAAATCTCATCCATAACTTTCTGCTGCGTTGTAGGGTCTTCGCAGTGCTCCAGTACTCTCTGCCATATAAAGGTATTATTATGGCATATAAATTTAAAAATGAAAGTTTGTTATTATGTGACAAATGATTCTTAGATGCTTGATAGTAAAAACAGTAACAAAAGCAGTTCAGAAATCTTACTTGTATCACACGACAACCATATGGATGGGTTGAGAGTGTCACAACTTGATCAAAAAATGTTGAAACAATGAAGTCAATTGCATCTTCTGGGACACATTCAATACACTTCTGAATGACATGATTACCATTCTGATCACGTACACAGCGCATGATATTACCATCAAGCTCTTGAACCATCTCTATTTTCTGATCCAGATCAACAACTTCAATGGCCTAAAAAGGGATTCATAATTAAAAGAACAGAGGAAAATGATCAGATATTCAAGAAAATAACAGATATGAAGACAAAAATAAATCAACTATTGCCAACCTAAATCATCAATACCTTCTGGATGACCCGACAACCATACATTTGAAGGCTGAGTGTCAGGACATGGCCAAGAAGCTTGTTGGCTAATTCTCTTCTCTGGGGTGCAAGTCCATGCTCAAAAAACTGCACGATGCAAATCAACTATTGCTCAAACCAGATCTGTGAAACAGAATAATCAACCGAGTCTGAGAATAATAATTTTTACCTTTTGAACCACATAATTACCAAAGACATCAGTCATCAAAACAAGAGCATGCGGCATGATTTCCTGATAAACCATGTTTTTTTCTTCTGTAGTTGCTGTTTCAAGCTTCTGTTGGATAAATCGGCTCCCATATTGATCCGCACTGTCGATGATAGCAAATTAATTCAATTTTATTTTCAGAGGCAGAATAAGAACAGATCAAAAGACCAACAGGCAACAAAATATACCTGAATTCAACTACATGTCCAGCAATTTCAGAGAGCTCAAAACACTTGGCTTTATTGCTCTTGAACTCCTCCAACAGAGAAGAAGCAAAGCTTTCATCCATGTTCCCAGTATCTACATGCCAAGGTCCCATGACCCCAGCTAAGTTCCTCATTCCAGAAGCAAAACGCATGTTTAGATCGTTGTGTCTGATGGGACTTCCAGACGCAACTGGAGAAGCAGAGTTTGCCATTGGACTTCCTGGATAAGACAATCCAACCCCATATGCTGGATTTCCATAATAACCATGGTGATTGGAGTTGGTTGATTTACCACCCAGTGGTACATTGTATTGTGACTTTTGAGGCGAGAGGACAGACCCAAGATAAGCTTTCTGAAGCTCGAGTAAATTCATGTATGAATTGCCCAAGTAGTTCCTGTCCACAGAGGGGTCATTAAGAGCGGCAAGTTGTGCTGCAGCATATTCAGATGTCCTCATGTACTGAAGATACATAGGATCAACAAACGGGGCCTGAAGACCGCCCCCTGCAATTTGATTTCCCATCCGACCAAGGCTATGCACATCAGATGGAGAACCAGCTCCAGAAGCCAAACCAACTCCGAGAAATCTCGAGTCCATTCCGGGCGATGCCAATGCTGATGCAGCAGCAACATTTTCAAACAAGGGTGGCAAACTACCGGTGCCATATTGGTTAGTCATCAAGGATGTCAAAGCAGGATTTCCGGCATAACCACTTACACCATAGTTAGTAAATGAAGAATTCATACCATCAATACCCTGATACTGAGCTGGCAAATTACCTCCTCCGCTAAAATGGGTGGTAGGCGATCCTTTGAAATACGAGTTATTTGAAGGAGCAGAGGAGTTTTGCAGCTCAACCTGCCGATGCAGAGATAGATTATTGAGATCTGATCCACTCCTGATCTTAGCCGAACTCTGCAAATGCCCTGATTCAGAGTTTTTTAGATATGCATGTTGCTTGCCATGATCTTGACCACCCTGCATACCAAAAAGGTATCTCTGATGATTATCGGCGTCTGATTCAACCTGTGATGGCAGATGGTTTTCATCACCTGCTGATAAGTTCATCCCTGACAATGCAGCCACAAGATCTGCTGACTCATTCTTGCCAGATGAAACACTGTTATATGCATCTGGACTGATAATACCTCTTTTGTCAGAAGCAACACTTCTCCCTCCACCAATAGGCGTGAGGCATGGACTAGGAACCCTTGCAACATGTTGTGGATCAGGAGTAGTGCTTCTTGACAGTGAAGATCCTCCTAGAGCAGCAGCATAAGAATATGAAGTTGGCAGACCAATATTTTGTGTTGCAGCTGAACCTTGAACGTGAGCCAACTCTGCTTCAGAAGTATTTAAGACATCAACAGTTTCATCAAATGCATTACGACTTGCTGGACGAGAAGGAAGGCCTGAGATCGAGGTGTTATGCTCCATATCATCCTACAAAATTAATGGTCATCAACTATTGGTAGAATATCAATGCCAAGTATATGCTAAGCTCACTAGCAAAAATGCCAAATTAAGATGATAGCAAGTAAATTTAAATTGATATTGCGACAAGATATAAGTCTAGGAATCTTCATTTTTCAAATAGATGGCGACAAAATATATAATTATAACAATTTATAAAGGGATAACTCAGATACCAATTACCAACTGTAACTGAAAATTTTAATTTAAATAAAAGTGTAACTGAAAATGTAAATTAACAATTCAAAAAGTCAACATATAAATGCCAATTTCCAAATGTAACCAAAAATTTAAATTCAAATTTAGATGGGAGTTTGAATAACTAACATGGATTAAATAAAAAAAAACAGACCTAAGCAGTGCCAGAATTAATCTTAATATATGAGGAACATGGGCTGCAAGGCCAATATAAACATATACTCTGCTTCAACACTGATAGGTTTAAAAATGTACCATAAAAAGTTAATCAAAACTGCTGGCCGTAATGTGTAAAAACCCCACAAAAAGCTAAAAAAAAGTATGGCTTGAAAAAAACAATGAGTGCCAAATATTTTATGTTGAATGCAACAAATGAACCAGATGATGTGGGTAAACAATCATGAAACTAAGATTAGATACCACAGGAGAATCGATCATGAAGGAACATTAGTAAAAATATATGAAAAATAAAAAGATTCAATAAAATTCACAAAATGTCATGCTTGCATTACCATCACATTGTGCTAGAAAAAATGGTATAGAAGCCAAAAGCCACATATTGATATTGGCAGTTATCATTTAATTAATCAAAATAATTACAATCATTAATCAATCGCAATCATTAATCAAAATAGGATCACACATCAGAACATTAAAATCAAAACCTTCAAATAGATAGAATGATATTCAGAGTACAGACTGCATTATTCAATTCAATAATCCAATACAGCATTAAATAGGAAAAACACAATCAGCCCAACAGAACAATAACTGAACACCTAAATCTGTTATCAACAAACCTTAACTTAACAACAGAAAGAAAAAAAAAACTGAGCTACTAACAAGGCTAAAAAAGTGTTAAAAGATAATAAACAAGAGAAACAGACTACCTGAAAAATTTCTGCAAGGCTCTTTTGTTTGTTCCTAAGTCCCAATCCAGGTAAACCAATAAGACCATCACCACCCCATTCAGCAGAGCCTCTTGGTACTTCAGTATCCACCTCACTCCTTTCTTGCTTCCTAAAATTAAAACCCGGCGGCGTCGAAAACATTGCCCTACCACCATTATCATCGGTGATACTAGCTTTCCTCCTATCTCCAATTCCACCTACACCTGAGTTTCCACCTTGCAGCCTTTGTTGAAACCTCCAATCCTCTTTTGACAACAAAGGAGGTGGAAGTCTAGGATTCAAATTCACATTGGAATAATAATACGAAAGATACGCCGGATCCGACCTAAGCTCTTCCTCAGAAACAACTCCATTCACATCTTTCGTCCCATGAAAATCAGAAAACCCAGCTGCACCACTGCCACCACTGCCACCGGCGCCACCAAACAACCCTCCAACGGCACTCAAAGAACCTTCCACAGTAGGTGGAGCTGATCCACTCCTATATACATTAAGCTCTCGTTCGCGATCATTGCGATCATTGCGATCATCACCTACTTGTTGCCGTTGATCACGAAGCAACATCCCTATCTCTTTCTCCAATTCATCACCATAATACCCCTCGTTATTACCAATAACCGGTCTTCTTTCCAACTCAGACAACATTCTTTAAAATCTCAATCTAATATATTATCAAACTCCTGATCACTAAATATCAAACCCTAATCCAAAAATCAAAAAAAAAAAACTAAAAACTCAATCTTTTCTCATCACAAACCATAAACAGGCAAACCCTATATATTATCAATAACTTCAGAAAAATTCTGACTTACAGTTAGTTACTGGAAAGTTACTGGAAGCAGAAAAAAATCAAGCTTTCCGAAATATTCTTGAAGCTGAAACAGAACTAACCAAGAGAATCAAACATTAATCATAGAGTTATTTGCATAATTAATACTACTAAACAAGAAAATCGGAGTTAAGAATGGTGCAATGAAAACAGAACCAGAAAGAGAGAAAAGAAGGAGAGATAATCAATCTGGCGGCGATTGGTTCTTGCAAGAACCCTTAGGGTTTTGTTCCATTTGAAGAAGAAAATGAGGATTAAATACACAAGTGAAAAATAACGATGATAGAAGCAAAAACCCAACCCAACAAAACCAAACCCAAAGTTTTTAATTTTATTGTATATAAACTATAATATAAAATTTTGATACGAATATCGAAAATATCCAGAATATTTATTACTATTTTATGTATTTCCTAAACGTTAGGGTAATTGACCAAGTGATAACCGACTGATGCCAATGCAAGAGAGAGGGAATTTGTTTCACAGCGTGTAAAATGTGAGTGACTGACACGTCGGTGAATTAGATTCGGTAAGATCAGTAAAATGTGGGAAAGGACAGTAAATTTTGCACTACTCTTTCTTCACTTTTCTGTTAGTATTATCTTGTTACGTTGTTGTGAATCATCATTGTGTTTGTTTTTTTTCTTTTACAATTTTTACCATTTATTGCTAGGCTCTGTGCCACCCCGTTTTATTACTCAAACTGGTATGGTATAGTACGTTGTATATAAGGAGTGGCATTCCTGTGTTGCCTAAAGTTGTAGTAATTCTAGTTGGAGTATAATTAATTGAAAATATCCTAAAATTATGTATTAAAAAGTTAAATTCGAAAAGAAAAATTTTTAAGAATGTAGGTTCAATGTATGTTAAAAGTTTAAAATTTATTAATCCATTTTTATGCTTTTATTTTGACTTGGTGTAAAACTAGGTTCAATATATGTTAAAAGTTTAAAATCAATTAATCCATTTTTACTTTTTTATTTTGACTTAATGTAAAACTATTTATAAAATTCCGTGTGTATTTATATATAATTTACAATTAAGAAAAAAAATTATCAGACGGTTCGCACTCTTTAAAGGTTTAATAAAGGATGATACATATTATAGAAAGTTTTAAATGTTTCGTGAAGCAAACTCTACTATCAAACTAAGATGCACTGAGATTTAAGAGCATTTATCCCTGCATAATTAATCTCAGGCTTTGGTTTATTATTTATTTCGTGAACTACTTGGTTTATCATTTCTTTCATGAATTACTTGGCGTTGTTTTTTAGAAACGTTCTTTAATATTTCCATTCTTTCACTTCGATGGGTATTTCAGCGGCGTTGCGACTAGTGGTTTGCATTCTAAAAGAAACATGTGAGGTTGTGTGACAAACCACTTAGCACCGTACAAGGAAGGTTCATAAACAAGAAAACCACACTGAAGGGTCATGGTGGGAGAGAAGGAAAACAACAATTTTCCCTTCAACGCTTCCATTATTCGATTGAATCTTTAACAAGTGAGATGATAATCACATTGTAGCTTACACCGTAGGACAAATTTTCACATCTTGGGAAGACCTACCCATTAATGCTCTAATTGAATGTAAAACAAAGGATCACATCTAGTTCTTTGTCATTTTAGGTGGCATTCCTCGTTCAGATAGTAGTGTGTTATTCTATTATGGAAGGGTGTGGAAAAAAACATTTCTACAAATGCATAACCAATAGGGTATTCAGGGCGAGGAAAGACCCCCTATCTTTTTGTGATGAAGAATTGATCAACAATGTACCAACCCGCCACATTATGTTACTAATATGGTTGAAAATGTACGATACATTGGGACTAGAGTGAATTATGCAACCTTACGACGGTGGAAACCTTTAATGGTTTGATGGGTTTGGCATTAAACCTTGGGTATGTGGAGCTATCAGTAGCATCTTTGACAACCAAATGGAGAAGAGTCATTATGGTCAAGTTCTTGATAATTAGATTTAAACCTTATTACAATTGCAATGTGGGGAAGCTAGCGCTAGTAGAGGTTGTGCATGGTATCGTTAATAATCCATCTGAAGTTAAAATTCCACGCAAATGTCGATAAAGTTTATGTGCTCGAAATAGATTAAGAATCGTCTCGCATTTGTTTTCTAGTCTCACTAGCAAAGCATCAGTCACCAAAGAAGATTGAGGTTATCGAACATGTCACAAAATGACCACTCAAATTGGATGTCTGGATAGAGAAACAACCCCCTCAAAGATGAAAGAGATTGTGGTAAAACAATGCCTTTAGAGGCAAGAAATAAGGTTGAACGACTCAAACCCAATGGGAAATTCATTGAGGTCGTAGAGAGAAACGACCCCACGACAGTCGTCAAGATAAAGTTCGAATTACCTAAATTTGTACAAGGCTAGCTAGATTGATGCATCTAGAAAATGATGAATTATCTGCTTAGTATGTTGGGAAATGCCAGTATAAGCCCCAAAGTCGCTTATTATTCATTAGCTCTCTAGTAGTTAAAATACTTAATCGTTGTCGTCAACTATTTCACGAAATCGATAAGGTTAAACCCCTAAAAAAGATAATGTGTCATAATATCCTTATTTATTCCAAGTAAACATCCTCACCAAGTTCAACATATTAGAGGTCATGGTAACCGACAGCAAACACACTTCACATATAGAAGATTATGTTATTTGTTGAATGACCTACACACAACCCAACATTTCACTTTTATCATGCACTTTCATACCAACAACCAAGCAAAATGTTTAAATAAAGATTTATTTATGGGCATTATGTGACAACTAAATAACATAAAAGGAAATATGGGGCGAAAACTGTTACATTTTGCGTGCATATAGAATGGCACCTCATTCCACCATAAAGGAAACATTTTTTGACTCCCCTATGGAACTAATGCCTTCATTCCCGTTGAAATATGGGAGCTAAGTTGGAGAATCATACACTCTTTTATCAAGGGAATGGAATGAAAAAGGAACCAGAGAATACTTGGACTTCCTAGAATAATTTAGAGACTGAGATCTATTAAGCAAGGTCATAAGGAATCAAGGAATGGCATCAGAATACAACAAGAAGGTCAAAGATCTGGTCTTAAAGAGGGTCAACGTAGGATAGAAGAACTTCTATGAAGGAAATCTAGCCTCAAACTAGAAAGGACCATATTGAGTCATCACCAACACCGATCTAGAGGTGTATACTATAGAGACATTGGTTGGAAAACCAATTCTCAGTCTAGAACACATCAAAATAGAAAAGGTTATAGTGTTAGTTAGTAAAAACGAGTTAAAATTTATGATTTAAATCAATACAAAGGCTCCTTAAACTATTTATCCATGATTCTTCTTTATTTCCTTTGAAATTCATATCGGTGACGAATATAAGCACACTTTAAAATACTGTCAACGATTAAAAAATAAGGCATTGCTTATCCTCGTATTAAATTATTTGATCTGTTGGACATTAATTTCATGTGACTGAAGGTACAAAAACACAAGAAATGGGGGTTCAAATTGGGTTTCAGATATGACAACTCTTTACCAACTAATCACAAACCAATGACACAGACAACAATGATAAAAACACACAACGATTTTTATACTAGTTCACCGTTAATTAGGTTAGTCTAATTCACTCACCAGAGTGATTTCGCCTTCTAACAAGAACTTAATCCTATAATCAATCAAATTACAAACTCAAAGACCAATTGTTAATGACTTTTCAAGACTACTGACCAAACTTAGTCCATCGAGGAAGAACTCAATGACTAATTGTCAGTGACTTCTCAAGGCTACGGACTAAACTTAGTCCCTCAAAGAATAACTTAAAGTTACAGTACAAAGATACGTGTTTACAAGAATGTTTCTTAATAAGTATATACACACAATGAAATTTAGACTTTACACTTAAGAAAATATACAAATGAAAAAGCTCTAAGTGTAATGAGTATGGTTCTTTTCTTTTTGTTGTTGTATGTTACTTCACTATATGTTGTCTCTCACAGTTCGTTTCGTTTTTTTTTTGTAATTCCTTTGTTCTTCTTATATAGATTATGAATAGTATAATTAGAGGATTGAATTGGAAACATCTTTAATTCCACAGCTGTAATAGTGGTACGAGGTCGAGTCGTGAAACATGGAGTATCGTTGGTAGCACATTCCTTAATAATTCTAGCATATTTGTCTTTTAAGGAAACATTTAATCTCGGTGCTTCAATCTACGATTATTAGGAACATTGTTTCAATCATTGTTCTCTAAATCATTAGCTTCGTATTGAAGATGATTTGAAGCGTGGTCAGAGTCTAGAGCCTTGAAGATAGACTTTAGATCCTAGTGAATATGAGGCTTGAATTTATCATAGTAATTTTGGATTGTCTTTTCAGAAGCGTTGACTGTTAGTTAAACACCTCTTTATATTCTAACTTTGGTTCAGAATCTGATGGTGTTAAGAGTCTAGAGTCTGACAAAGCCCAAAGTCCATAGTCTCTCTATCTAGAGTCCAAAGTCTGCCTTATTCAGAGATTGTTTTATCCAACTTTGTTCAGCGTCTGACTTGTTCAGAGTCTTACATTATCCAACATCAGGTTTGTTTAGAGTATTTTTTATCCAACATCTGGCTTTTTCAGAGTCTACTTTACTCAATATCTGGCTTGTTCAGATTTTGCACACTTAACAAACTATCATAGTACAAAATTGTCCTTTATACTTTGATATCATCAAAATCAAGGATTGTGGATGTATAATCAAACTTGTTCCAACAATCTCCCCATTTTTTATGATGACAAATATTATAATTTTGATGAACAATTATGATTTACCGAATAATCAGCTAAAAATCAGAGTTAGGTTTGTAAGCTCCCCTTGAGTTTTAGACCATCAAATTTTTCTCAGCTTAAGTTCACAAAGCAAGGCTTGCAAACTCCCCCTGAGTTTAAGACTTAGAAATTTTTTATTTTTAATCATCATAAAAGTCTCATAATTTATCTAATAAATTGTTAAAATATTTAGGATTTATCTTGGGATAAAAATGAATCAAAATTATATCATTTTCCCCCTTTGCCATCAATAAGAAAGAATATATAGAAATAGAGAGTAAATACTTATATAGATTAATAAAACAAAAGAATTCAGATACAAAAAAAAACATTAAGGTGCGGGTGGTAATTTGCCTAAGATGGTGAAAAATAGATCCTCAATTTTGTGGTTGTGTCATACCCCAAATTTGTCCTACCTTTGTAAGCTTTCTCTCTGTAAGATGATCTGGTCTTTGACCATAATCTTCTGAGAATTTAGGTCATTGGATCTTGTGCGTGTATTCACCGTGACTAACTAATTTGTGCAGATGCATTAATTTCAAGTGTGGACAGTATTTGTTCTCATAGTCAAGTGTTTCAAGATGTGACCAATAGATTCTGATTCAAGATACCCTAATTTTGGTCGAACATTTTAAAAATTTTATTTATCTGACTTTATTTTCACTTTGCATTATATGCATGCATTTTATCCCGCATAGTGCTTAAAATATCAACCAGAATAATTTCTCGGATTTACAGACAGACTGGTCAAAATAAATTTCAACAATGCGTAAAATCAGTGGATGAAAAATTTCAAAATCGAGTTTACAAACGTCAATCATATTAATTTATGTTTCACGTAGTTTAACTTGACGTGTTCGAATTAATTTTTTGACTATTTTTCGTTGTATTTTGATCAATTTGAACATTTTAACGGGTCAAAATTTATTTTTAAATTTGACCAAAAGCTGTATTTCTGCAAATCGTTTATTTCGTGTTGATCATTTTAGTGTACTAGATTTATTTTTTCAAGCACTTGGGCGTCCGACTTTTATTTATTTGGGTTCCGGTTATTTTTATATTTTGTTTAAATATTTAGAATAAATAAATAAGTTATTTAGTATTTTATTTTTATTTTATTTTAAAAATTTTATTTTTATTTTAAATTTAACTATTATTTAATTTGAGCTTTAAAATAAATATAAGAAATATTATTAACAATTTAGAGTTAATCCGAATTTGGTCCCTACATGAGTTGAATTGTTAAAAAGGGGATAAGAAAAGTTTTGAAGGATCGTCGCTTACTTCTATCAACCTTCTGTCAATATCGTATATATTATTAAAACTACACCATGTTTTGTTTATATTATATACAGTAAACCACCATGTTTTTCTTTTACTGAGACATAGCAGGTTTGTGAATATATATAATAATAGGTAAAGTAACAGCACGCATTATTTTTGCTTTCATGAAACATACTGGTACGCTCAAGCATATATATATATATATATATATATATATATATATATATATATATATATATATATATATATATATATATATATATATATATATATATATATATATATATATATATATATATATATATATATATATATATATATATATATATATATATATATATATATATATATATATATATATATATATATATATATATATATATATATATATATATATATATATATATATATATATATATTGTATATTGGTAAAAAAAAAAAAGATTTATTATTTGAATCAAATCATGTCGATACGTTATTCGCATATTTGCGTGCATGATACGTGACATTTATGTTTTGATTCGATCCGGTTGCGATGATCGCATTTTTTGCGTTAGTAATATTGTTGGTTTTTTACCATTTAAAATCCTTTTACTTTATTTTTCTTTTTGATAAATTTAGATCTGCATAATTTTGATCTCTATTGCGATGATCACGTTGAGTGTAGCAAATTATTGGTTGATCTTATTGGTTTATGCATGGTTCTATGATTGCTTATTGTTGTATTTCGATTTTACAAGCGTCAGGCTTTTTAGCATGGTGGCAATCCATTTTTTGCGCTTACCGATTCGCGTCTCGATTTGCAATTTGTGATTTTCATTACCTTGTTGTTTCTTGATTCAATTTGCAATGACCGCTAATGCGGTAGCAATTTGCTATTTCAATTCGTATTATTTTTCAATGGTTCAACGTCGCTATCGTTATTATCGGATCTAATTTCTTGTGATAGTCTTTACACGTCTTCGCATACGCCATTTTGATTTGCGTATTTGCGTCATGATTTTAATCCGTGCATTTTTCGTTTCAATTTACATTTTGATTCATTTGATGTATCATGGTAATATTTTGTAAGAATCTTATTCCCGTTCACACCTAAATTGTTATAAAACTAATTCTTGATTCATATATTAAGTCATACCTCAACTTGTAAGTCGACTGTTTTTTAGCATCGCCATCAACCTCACAACACTTTATCTCTTTCTTTGGTTGTCGTTTTGTTTACTAGGAGCACCCTTAGGGACTAGGAATCAACCTAACTTTTTTCTCAAACCCTTGCTCCAATGTCAAGTGGTTTCTTCCCTCACAAGTCGGTTGCCTTTTGCAATCCCCATCACGCAAACTCAAACCTCGATCGTACATCAAGTATTTTTCTTAAAGCTAAAACCTTTTTCCCAAAAATTCAAAAATACTTTAACTTATCTCTAACCTCTTTTTCAAAATCTGAAAAACATTTCACATATCTCAAACCATTTTTGCCTCTTGGCTTTTTCGTCTAAATTTTTCAAAAAGGACATGCTACATAGCATCGTTCATAAAAAATACACAACAAACCGAAAACATTTTGAATAAGAACTATGGAGTTCTGATTTCCTCTGGGATACGTAGGCACTGGGTTGAAAAATCATACGAACTCAATAATAAAAAATATTTATTTTTCCCTCAAGTAATCAATCACCCTCTTCCCTTAGCAAGCAATAAGATATCGAACAACTTACATATGTAGACGACTTAGACGGTTCCCATCAGATACGATGGATGTAGGGAGTGCTAACACCTTCTCCTTACATAACTGACTTCCGAACCCAACATAATTGCGATGACCATACCTTATCCTTTTCCCTGTGGGTTTTCTCGATATTTTCCCTTTCCTTTCTTGGGAATAAATAAAGTTTGGTGGCGACTCTTATAAGTCCATCCATGATCATGCAAACCCTAGTTTTTCGCATCGCGAAGATCGTATTTTTCTAGGTAAGACAAATGGCGACTCTGCTGAGGAATTAGGTTCACCCCTAAAAGCAAGTCAAGCCTAGTCTAGGTTTTCTTCGCATGTTTGATTGTTTATTTATCTTTCCCGCTTGCTTAATTTCTTTGTTGCTTTCTATATTATATATTATACTCGTGTTTATTTGGCCTTTTGAATGGAAATTTTGATTGCGACCTTGTGGGAAAGGCTTTATACCTGAGCCTAGAGTAAACATATAAGATAGAAGAGGTTGAGTAGTATGGGGCACCGATGAGTTATCCTCGCATAGTTTGATACGAGAACCTCGCTTAGAGTAGATTCCAATGAGGATGTGGGAGACCGTCAAGTTATTGGCATGTACGACCAACGTCTTCATTGGGATCCATGACTCTAAGGACCTTTTAGAACCTTGAAATATTTGGATAAAATTAAGGTTGATGGTCACGTAGTATGGGGCGCTGAGATGTACTCCTCGTGTATTTCGATACGAAGATCTCATTCAGAATAGACTTTCTTGATGGAGTCGTTTGCCTGGCAATTACTGACATACGCAACAAACAGTCAAGGAAGTCCATGACTCTAAAACCCTTGTTTAAAACCCTATGTCGATGGTCGTGTAGTATGGGGAATCAAAGAGTTCTCCTCGTGTAGTTCGATACGAAGTCCTCACCCAAAAGAGATCCATATGATGGAGTCATTAACCGTCATGTTCATGGCGAGTCTAATGAACAGTCATATGGACCTATGACTTTGGTGTTCATTTAAACTTTAGGGCCTACCTTGTAAGATCCTTGTAAGGAGAGCAATCAAAGTATCCTTCATTTGTATCTCAAAATCTCAGAGCTGCTTATTTGGAAACATCATTTGGGAATCATTGTCATCATTTATTCATGCATTCATTCATCATGAAAATAAAATTAAAAGCCCACAGTTTCTTATATTCATTGTAGATTAGAGCATTTAACAAAGGGATCATGATAAGTCAGGATAAAAGAAATATCACTTTCACTTTAAAGTTCAAGGAGCCAAAGATTGACAGTTTGAAAGCTCTAAGCTCAAAGATTACTGCCATCAATCATAACAAGTTCCAGACTAACTTCGGAAGAATTTCAAATGTGTTAGATGAAGATTTCAATGTTGAAGCTCTCACAGCCTTGGCCCAGTACTATGATACTTCTCTTCGTTGCTTCACGTTCTCTGAATTTCAAATTGCGCCAACCTTGGAAGAGTTTGAAGTGTTATTGAATCGACCTATCAAAGACTTCAATCCCTTTCCGAAGATGGAAGAAGATCTTACTATGCCAAAGGTAGCTACTGCCTTAGGTGTTCCAACTAAAACGGTGGTGGATAACTAGACTGATAATGGAGGATTCTTAAGGGCGTTCCTGGAAGATGATGCTTGGAAGTGTGTCAAGGATGAAAGGTGGATATCATGCGGAGCTATCCTAGCATTGTTGGTGTATGGGATTGTGTTGTTCCCAAATGTAGAGAAATTTGTAGATCGTTCAGCAGTAGAGATCTTCTTAACTGGCAATCCTGTTCCGCTCCTGCTGGCTGACTTCTATCATACCTTCCACACTCGTCATGAGAAGAAAAGTGGAACTTTTCTTTGTTGTGCTCCTTTGTTACACATGTGGATGAAAATGCGCATGCCTCAGAAGGGTCCTTTTATATCCATACAACTCTGATGGCCTCAAAGATTTGCTTTCTTTACTTCCAATGACATTACTTGGTATAAAAGGGACCGGAACATTAAGACTGTGATTCTCAGTTGTGGAGAATTCTCTAATGTGCCGCTAGTAGGGATTTATGGTTGCATCAACTATAATCATATGCTGCTCAAAAGATAATTTGGTCTTCCCATGGAAGGTCCGCCTGAAGGCAGACGTTTGGTGCCATTCGTC